>CAWUFW010003386.1:1227118-1840677 GCA_963921515.1 Calotriton arnoldi | reverse complement strand
ATAAAACAGTTTTTAGAAAATAATAAATACACAAAAAAGTTTTATTTGTAAATACATAATTTCAAACTAAGGGGGTCATTAGCATGGCGGGCGGACTTTGTCCGCCCGCCATACCCCCAGGAAATGGGACCGCCCGCAATGCATGCGGTGGTCCCGCACATCCCATTAGGA
Organism: Calotriton arnoldi; assembly: GCA_963921515.1. Classification (NCBI taxonomy): domain Eukaryota; kingdom Metazoa; phylum Chordata; class Amphibia; order Caudata; family Salamandridae; genus Calotriton; species Calotriton arnoldi. The sequence goes on along the minus strand of CAWUFW010003386.1, from coordinate 1,840,506 downwards.
TGCGCCCGCCACACTGGCGGGCGCATCCCGCATTTCTAACATTGCGGCGGGCAGTGCTGAAAGCACCGCCCGCCGCAATGCCAGAAATGCAAGTTGTGCATTTGACAGTACAACGTGACAGGCACCGCGCGGTGCCTGCCACGTTGTACTGTCAAATGCAGAGGGTACCATAGGTATCCCCCATGTGCACCCCCACCCCCAGAATCCCTGGGGGGCCGCTATGGGCCCCCAATGTTGAGAACCGCATGGCTTTCCGTGGCGGCAACGCATGTCCCCGCATGTATTCTAATATGGATGGCGGTGTCTACCAGACACTGCCACCATATTAACAGCTTTCCGCCCGGTCGACTCATCGACCGGGCGGAAAACCGGCAGACGGACTTTCCGTCTGCCGGGGTCCCCCCGCCATGGTAATGTGGCGGGGGAAATTTGCATGCGGGCGGGGGAATATGTTGGGCGGATCGCCACCGCCATGCGGGCGGTGGCGATCCGCCCGACATACTAATGGGCCCCTAAATATTTAGAATAACAAAAAAAAATAATAAGCATTTATTTCAAATAATAATACAAAAAAATAAGTATAAATATTTTGAAAAGTATAATTTACATATTTTTAATAACTCTAAATTCAATGGGGCCAATTATAATATCGGTAGGACCGTCGGTGTCTTTAGTACTGAGATCTGTACAAGCGGTCAGACAGATCCACATTAGGCTGCAGCCGGTCCGTGGAATTGCAAAAAGGATGAACCGAGCAACATCTTCCAATATCCTCAAGGAGCCCGATGTTCGGTCGGATTGCATTCCACCACAATGGATTACGATGCAACATTCCTCCAACCATTTCACGTAGCGTATTCTGAATTTAAAAAGCTGGTAGAAAGTTTTTTGTTTGGGTCACGATCAGGGGCTCTGCCACCCATAGACCTACGCAATGGTGAAATCCTTCCATTGTGCACCACCTAAACAAACTTGCATGCCGTGCCTGCCATGGGCTGCAGGGATGTTTAAAAACATGCCTCTTAGGATTTAAGCTTGTGATGCAGGCCTTTTCCAGGCTGCAGCACAAGCCTTTATAAAATAGACATGTTTACAAATGACTCAAAGGCAGGCGGATCTCAAATTTGGTGGGTGGGACTACTGACTACCTGTCAGTCGGTCACATTCTTTCCACAATGGCGGTAGTACAGTCTTCCAAATGCAATCCTAATCCGAACAAATGTTAGTTACATTCCAAAAGCAGAACACAATAAAAAAAATACACTAAAAAAACTTTAAAAAAATTGTAAAAAATCAAAATAATATTAATAAATGTATTATTACTTCAAAAAATGTATACCCTTTAGTTATAGAAAGTACAGGACAAACATCTCAAGTAAAGTATTCAAATAATATAATGTACACATGTTTTTTAAATTTAAATATATGAACATATTAATAACAATTAATAATTTAACACACTATTTCGAATTATTCACATACATACCAATAAAGAATAGAATAATGAATCAGACCAAAACTAATATATATAATTAAGATAATATTCTGTGCTCTTTTGATAAATGTCAGTTAAACACTATTTATTAATGATTAAGTATATAAATTAAATTATTAAAAATTAACTTAATTTCCTTTATTCATACAAATGCCAAAAGTCACACCAATGATATCAAATAAACATTATCTCAAGTACATATTAAGCATAAATGTTTAACATTTCATTATTTATTATAGATTAACATTCTATTTAATGATTAAAAATACATCCATTCACAGGGTTTAAACATACAAATCTGACAAACCAGAAATAACATATTGTATTACTGAATAAACTGAATTAATTGTCAAATTAATATTAATAAACAACAAATAATAATTATTTAATTACAAATATTTTACTACACATCATATACCACTGCACAACAGAAACCACTCAGCTATAACATAGGGGTCTAGTAGGATGGCGGAAGGATGTCCGCCGCCGGCTGGCGGTGGGACCCGCCGGCACGGCAGCGGGCATCCGTCTGCGAATGAACCCAGGAAAACTGCCAATCGCATTAGCATTGCGGTGATGACCGCGGCGGTGATAAATCCCACCCACAACTTTTCCGCCGGTAGAAGTACTCACACTTGCCTGCTGGGCAGAGCTGGACAGTGAAAAAAGAAACGGTGCAGGGCCAGCCTACGCCTACCAAATTATGATGCCGGCGGAAGCCAGCCTTTTCCCTGCGTTGGAACCGCCATTGAAAGGCTGGCAGAGACAAGTTCCGGGGGCCCATTGCGGGCCCCCAATATGTTGGGGGGTGAGTGCACTGGGGGGTACCCATGGTACCCCCTACCCCCTACATGTCCCTCTACCAGGTGGCAGCGACTGTGCAGTGCATGCCACACAGTGCAAGGAAATGCAGGACATGGTCCTTTTGACATCGCGACGGTGCTGCTGGCAGCAACAACCGCCGCAATGTTAATGGCCGTGAACGTAGCGCCGCGGTCTGATTTGGACTGCGGAAAATACTAATTGGACCGGCGGTTATGCCGTGGCCCTTGCGGGTGGTCTTTTCCCGCTACCATGCCGATCAGGGTGATTATCCGACCGCCATCCTAATGACCCCCATAGTGCTAAAATTGTATTTACAATTGACTTACATCTTTCTCAAATAAAGAAGTAATAATAACCAAAACCTAATAATTAATTATAATTCATTAATTTCCTTCACTGTCTATACACCAACAAAACATATGCTGCTCCATAATCTTACATCAGAAAAGACATCGAATTATAGAATCAACAATTAATTATTAGTTATATTTCTAAAATATTATATATTAATTGTTTGCAGATGAATTATATTTTATTTAATTACCACCATAAATGCTTATGAAAGGCATAACAAATAGGGTATTCTAAAGTAACAAAAATAAAAAATGTATTTTCAAAAATTAATAACATTTTAAAAACAATAATAAAAGAGATCCAAATTAAACAAACATTTTATAACAAATAAAATAAGCTAACAGATTAAAAAAGAAAGAACCAATTTAAATAGAATATTCTTAACTTTGATATTTCTGTAAAATATAGTAATAAATTCAATAATACTAACAACTGTATTACTTACCTCAAAATCAATATTCTTGATTCGGATAATGTTGGACACCTTATATCTGTGTGAGAATATTGCATACACAATATTTATGCATGGCAGTATTTAATGTAAAAACTTTTTTCTGAAAAACAAGATCTACTGACTGCCTCGTTTGTACTGAAGCATACATCTGACAAAGTCCGTGTGTTGCTGTACCTTGACCTCTGTCTCCTGCAACACCACCAGGAGCCCTGGCTTATGACCACAACACAGTACAAGGCCCCTGAGGAGAAGCATCAGTTGTGCCACTAACTGAGATGCAATTTGGTATGAGAATGCTGTATCAGTTTCCTCTGAACAGGTACTCTGGACAGACAGAAAGTAATCCGTGAGAGGAAATTTGATGAGAAACTCAGCATCCTTCAAGCGCTGTTGGGTGAAGCAATGCAAGTGGTTAACGGGCATGATCATTTGCCTGACTACGGCACATAACACTTCACCAACACCCCCCACACATATATAACTTCTCCTCACCATGATCAATATAATCCCTTATTACAAGGAGAAATAAGAGAAAATTGTTTTTTTCTTAAAGCAAAGACATTTATAGAAAGGATTAAGGCTGGATGCTGATTTGATGCGCAGTTGTGTCAGGCACAGTCACATGCAATGATAACGACAATCAAATCCACATGTGATGTGCCACTCACTGGCCAGCACGAAATATTAAAGGATAATGGAAATTTTAACAAGGCACTTGCCTCCTTAAATATGCCGGAACATTCTTCCACAAAACAGGCGCTTCAAAAGATTGCACAGGTCATTTACAAGATGACAACTGTGAAGGCCCCGGAAGACAACAGTTTTCCAATTGAATTCTACAAAATAACTTAACATCATAATGTCTTTTTTTAATTAAACTGATACTGTGTATATCCAGCATCACAGCTCCTCTCGTGTTATTCGGTAGGGGGCTTATTTCATTATTTTGATGACTGTCAAAATATTGATTTCAAAAATATAGATTGAAATAATATAGTTTAAAAAATATAGAATGCAAAAATATTAATTACCTATACTTTAACAGGTCAGTACCAAAAAATTGTGAATAAAATGAATCGAAGTTAAAAAGAGAGTTATACAAAATATATAGATATATATATAATAAAATATATATATATATATATATATATATATATATATATATATTTGTGTGTAAAATCAATTGTATATATTAAATTCTAAAATTACTTATTGCTTAAAAAGTAAATGTAATATACATTTTAAGAAATATACCAAATAAACTTAATAAAAAAGTTATTCAAACATACATAATAAACAAATATATAGATATTTACTTTAAAATTTTTTTAATAGATTGGTTTGATACTTTTAAAATTATATAAAAATGTAAACACACACATATATATATGTATATATATGTGTATATATTTATATATAGCAATAAAATAAAATCGAAAAAAATGAAACATTTTTATTAAAAATCAAAAAATTAAACTATTTAAAAATCTTTTAACTTAAATCTAATACTGCAGTCAGTGCAACAGTAGGGAAAATGTTGAATAGTGATGGAGTTAAAATTAGTATTCCCACTCCAGTGAGTGCAACAATAGTGAAAGTGTTCTATAGCCTAGGAATAAAAATAACTGTTCCCACTCCAGTAAGTGTAACAGTAGGGAAAGCGTTGGATAGCGTACAGGTAAAAAATAACTATTCACAATCCAATGAGTGCAAAATTTGGCAAAGTGATGGATATCGGAAGAGAACAAATTACTATTCCCACTACAGTTAGTGCAACAGTGGTGGAAGTGTTGGATAGTGGCGGGGTAAAATTTACAATTTAACACTAGAATGAGTGCAACAGAAGTGTAAATGTTGTATAGGCTACAGATAAAATGCACTATTCCCACTCCAATAATTGTAACAGTAGGGAAAGTGTTGTCTATAGGAGGGGTAAAAATTAATCTTCACACTCCAATGAGTGTAACAGTAGGGAAAGTGTTGTATAGCGGAGGGCTAAAAATTACTATTACAAATCCAATGAGTTAAACAGATGGGAAAGTGTTGGATAGTGGACAGGTAAAAATGAATATTCCCACTCAAATGAATGCAAAAGTTGTAAAAGTGTTGGTTAGCAGAGGAGCAAAAATTATTATTCCAACTCCAGTGAGTGCAACAGTAGGGAAAGTGTTTGATAGTAGCGTGGTAAAATTTACTATTCCAACTTCAATCAATTAATAGAATTAAGATTCCCACTACAGTCAGTACAAAAATAAAAATTAAAAAAATATTAACAACATGAAACTGATTTAAAAAAGAAAGTATATGAAAAAGAAATATGATACAAATTAAATTAAAAATATATTTAATATAACATATTGAACAAAAAATATCCTAATGATAAATGCATATGACCCATACCTTCAAAAATTATATTAAATATTTTTTTTGTTAATTTTGATTTCAAATTTATTTTTAGAAAGAAATACATTAATTATTACGTAAATTTACTTATTTTTATTTCCTACCCTATAACACCACGAAATTCAAAACCTACATCTAAATTAAAGAAAAGATGTACTTACCTAATGCCATAGGTAATTAACAATTAAAGAAATATTATGAATTAAAAAATTATTAAAAAATAATTAAAATTATAAAAATTCCAACACTTTATACACTTATAAACGTGAAAAATATGAGCTAAAATTAAAATGTTAAAAAAAACTTACACAATTAAAAAAATTCTAATTCATAAACTGAATAGTATTCAAATAGTGATTGTAAAGTAAGTAAAATTAATATAATTCAAAACCTTTACCCCTATAAAAGTAATATGCAAACAACAAAATTATAAACGATAACCCTAAATAAATATCAATTAATTAATTAATAATAATAATAAACTAAATATTATTTTAAAATACTTACATTACTTACCACGCTTTAGCCCATATAAACCCCTCAACCAACGCCTAAAAAAAGTAACAGAATTTACAAATGTAATTTGCAAAAAATTAGTTAATATTAATTAGGAACTTATTATTAATGAATTAAAAATAAAGTGCTTCACACACTTTACTCCTAGAAACCACACAATCATGCATCTAAAAAATTTAGACAATTACAAAAACTACTTTGGAAATAATTAATAATAAAAAAAACAATTCATAATAATTTTTGTAATACTTCACACAATTAACACTATAAAATCTAAATTAAATAATTGATAAAAAAATAAAATATAATCATGAATTTTCAAAAATTAAATTAATTCCAAAACTACTCAACTATAAACCCACTACGCGCTACGGAAATAAAAAACGCAAAATTTAATTAAAAAACAATTGATAACTACTAAAAATGTAACACATATGTTAGAAAACATAAACAATTATTATAGAAATCGCCAAAAACACATACATTTTAAATATATACTAAAATACATAACACTAATTTTAAAAAGAAATTTTTAAAACAAGTACATTTTTGAAAATTTAAAAAAAAAAAATCTATTATTTAAAATGATATTTCTTGTTTTATAAGCGATATTCTTAAACACAATATTCTTAACGTCATGATTTCTGAGTCATGATATTTAGAAATCAATATTTCGGTAGGGCGACATTTAAAAACACATATGTCTGTCTGAAAACCCCTTAATTTAACGAACCTGGCTGTGACCCACTTCAATTAGCAAAATACGAACCAATATCAATCATAAATGCAGATATAAAGATCATGGGGAAGGTTTTGCACAATAAACTGAAGGTCTATATTACATAATTATTTAACCACCAAAGGTAGGGTTAATACATAATCACACTTCAGCGAATCATGTTAGGACAAACTCCCATAGACAGTTGGAGACGCAGAACAATGAGGATGAGAAGGTGGTTGTCTCTCTTGAAAGCAAGAAGGGGTTCAAACGTATAAAGCGGACATACCTTTATGGATGATGGAGCTCATGGACCTAAGGGACGCGTACTTTGCATAAAGAATAGTGAATAAAAAGTGCTACTATGGCCTGAGTGACCTGTGGGTGCTTCTCATCCACCTTTTTTGCTCTCCTTTGGAGCACAAGGCAGGGGTGCCCACTATTTCCGCTGTTATTTTATTTTGTAATTTGCAACAAAAAAAAGGGTAAATACAACTGAGAAAAAATTAAAGCTAAATATGTAATCATCCATAGCATCTAAAGATAAAAAAAAAACATTAAAAATAGATCAAAAGAAAGAAATGCTTCAGGAAAGCAAAAAATACAAAAAAATGTAAAATATTTATTATTTTATTTAAAAAAAATACACATTTAATAGAAAAAATGGTAACCACATCGTCCCTGGAACTGAAGATCAGGAAAAATTACACCAGTTAAAAATGAAATACCTCCTCCACATAAATATATTAATAACATTAGAGGACTTATTATGGTGTACGGCACCATAGCGGAAACATGACCGACCAACCTGCAAACGGCAGTCCCGACCAACTGATTACGATAAGACCACACATGCTGCGGTGCAGTCGCATTCTCAAATTCCACTATAGGAACATGTGCTACAGCCATAAACTGGCCGTAGCACAAGCTCACATAGGGAAATAGGAGGTGGAGTTCATCCATGCACCGTGTACCAGGGAATACAGGGTGCTTGCCACACGGTGCAGGGATCAACAAGTGGGCATCCTAGGTATCACATTAAACACCAACCGTAGGCCGCAGGGTGAAGTAGGTTTCAAACATACTTTCCATGTGTGAAAGCAGGATATTAAAAAACAGTACCAGAAACAGTGCATCGTAATCCATACGGCGTAAATCGCCATACATATAAATTACATGCCAGTTCAGATTGGCCAACAGGTTCCTGGAGCCCCGTCGGAAGCCAGCGTGAATAACCGGCCGGTTTCACTTCAGACCGGCAGTATTATCATCAGCCGGTCGTAAGTAAAAACGACGGTTTGAGTCAGAAAGCCTCAGACCTAATGTCGTAGACTTTCAAAGAAAGATCATAATGAAGGCCTATATATTAGACTTAAAACAAATAAAAGAACTCTACACATACTAATGTACACATAACTAAGGGTCTGATTATGAGGACGGGTGGACTTTGTCCGCCCGCCACTGTAGCGGTGATTGGTACCGCCCGCCAGACATGCAGCGGTCCCACCTCTGCCATCAGGATGCGCCCGCCAAACTGGCGGGCGCGTCCTGGGACTTTAACATTGCAGGCAGTGCTGGGGGCTGCAGCGCCGTCCGCAATGTTAAAGGTGCTTGCACCGCATTTCCCTGCACCACGTGGCAGGCACCACAAAATGCCTGACAGTTGGTGCATGGAAATGCGGGCCCCCCACAAGAGGGGCCCGCAACTAGCCCCCAAGCCCAATTCCCAACAGCCTTTCCATGGCGGCACCGCCGCCATGGAAAGGCCTCTTACAGGACACAAACTAATATGGCGGACGGTGCCTGCTAGGCACCGCCAACATATTAGTGGCCCTTTGCCGTCCACCAGGCAATAGGTGCGATTGCCACCAGCGGAAAAGCGGAGGACGGACTTTGCATCCGCCACGATACCCTCCGCCATGCTAATATGGCGGTGGGTAAATCTGTATGTGATGGCTATCATAATGAGCACCTAATATACTACATATTGCTAAGCCTTAAAGGTTATCATGGTAGTAAACATATAACTGTACCTATGTATTACACAACATATCAAAATCATCAAAAAGACAATACAAACGATATACAAAACTTAACTACCTCCCCTCTAATATTAAAGTAACTGAAATTAAAAATGTAAAATAAACCTACCTTAACCGATAACCGTAGCTACCAAATGCAAGCTTCTCTCCCCAAAAGCGTCCAAACAGTAACAGGGCTAGATGAAAAAATGTACTTGGACACCAAATAAAAATTGAAAAAAATAATGTGTACCTTTGAAGTCAATATAACACAATATTATTCTAAAATATGTGTAAAAAATATATTCAATTCTAAAAAATGTTATAAAATAGTTTAACGAAATTATACAATGTATAGTAATTTTTATTATAATATACATACATTTTTAACTATGTATTCAAACTAGTTTGGTTAATTTGTTGCTGATTATTTGTAACAAAAGATATACACTGTTCAAAAATTAAAGAAAAAAAAAGAAAATATAAAAAGATAATGTATAAAAAATATATATTGTATAAAACTGTATTTCAGGTTGAAGTTATAAATTAAATAATAATATTTTAAAATATAAGATTATTAAGGGGATGATTAAGATGCAGCTGTAAAAGTCTCCGACCCTTGATCAGAGCATTTACAGCTGCATCGTAATATGCCTGTAAGATTACTTTACGAGTGCCTCATTTTCATGATAGCAGTTGTAAAGGAATTCAAACGGTCATTCCGTCTGGCTTCGAGGCGGCAAAAAAAAGTTTGAGCCAAATATGTATTGGACACTCAACAAAGTGAGGTATCATTTTCTTCGGAAGACTGAGGAGGACAGTGTGTGGTAGGAAATTTAAGCCGGCATGGAGATACCAAACAAAATATGTGGAAAATGTGATTTTTAAAACTAAATATGAGGTTTGCACGGAATTCTGGGTAGGAACATTTTTGGGGGATAAACGCAAGCCATACCTCCATGTACTGGCCAAGATGTCTAGTTTACAGAAATGTGTAGGTTTGGTAGGCTTCCATAGATGGCCACTGAGCACGGGGCCAAAAACCCAGGTGCCACTCTTTAAAAAGCAGGTCGTTTTGTGATAGGTCATTTTGATGTCTCCTCTATACGTTTTGGGCCTTTGCATGACGCGGGTAATTGGCACACCAACATGAGTGAGGTAGCACTTTTAATAGGAGAGTTTGGAGAATGCAGGGTGGGTGGAAGTTTGTGGAACAACGCAGATTGCAGAACTTTCCATCACAGGAATGTGATGGAAATTGTTTTTTTTTTACAGTTTGAGGTTAAAAGGGGATTCTGGGTAACAGAACATGGTAAAAGACATACAAGTCACCCCATCATAGATTTGCCTGGATGTCTAGTTGTCAAAAATGTATACGTTTGCTAGGTTTCGGTAGGTGCCAGCAGAGCTAGGATTCAAAATACAAAGCTAGGCACTTTGAAAAACAAAGGTCAGTTTTCACTGCAAAAATGTGGTGGGTCCACGTTGCATTTTGGGCCGTTTCCTGCTGCAGGCACTAGGCCTACCCACACAAGTGAGCTACCGTTTTTATCAGGAGACTTGTGGAATACGGGGTGGGTAGAATTTTGTAGATAAAGGCAGATTTCCATCACAGAAATGAAAGGAAAATTTGTTTAATTTTTGAGAAGTTTGAGGTTTGCAAGGGATTCTGGGACACAGAACCTAAAGAGAGCCACACAAGTGACCCCATACTGGATTTCACTTGGGGGCTCATTAGGATGTCGTGACGTTCACCACCGCCGAGCCGACGGTGGCGACCGCCACCACATCGTAACGATTGAAACCCCCTTCATATTACAATGGAGGGGGTTTCACAGCGGACGCAAAGTGCGTCCGCCGCTTGTCAGCCGGCAGTCAATCATTCCGATTGCCAGCCGGGCAGAACTAGTATGTTGGCGGTGCCTAACAGGCACCGCCATCCATATTAGGAGGGTGTGATGTGAAGGCCTTTCCATGGCGGCTTCGCCGCCATGGAAATGATGGCAGGAATTGCTTTGGGGGCCCGTTGCGGGCCCCAAGTGGGTTGGAGGGGTGGGGGGCTGCACTTGGGGGCTATCTATGGTACCACCCCTCATTGCCATCCAGAAGGTGCCAGGCACCGCGCCGTGCCTGCCACTTTGTCCATGGCAATGCACGACATGCCTCTTTGGCTTTGCGGTGGGTGCTGCTTACAGCAGCACCCGAGGCAAAGTCAAAGATGCGGGATGCGACCGCCACGGTAGCGGTCGCATACTAATTGGCAGTGTGGGACCTCCCATAGCTGGCAGATGGTAAGAACACCGCTAGGGTTGTCCGCCCACCATCCTCATGGGGCCCTTAGTGTATAATTTTAAAAAATGTATAGGTTGGCAAGGTTTCGCGAGGTGCCTGAAGAGCGAGGATTCAAAATCCATAGCTAGGCAAAAAAAGGGCCAGTTTTCATTTTAAAAATGTGGTGGGTCCACGTTGCGTTTTGGGCCAATTCCTGTCGTGGGCACTAGGCCTACACACATAAGTAAGATAGCATTTTTATAGGGAGACTTAGGGGAAAACAGAATAGTAGAAGAACTGTTATTACCAATTAACTTTCTTTGCAGTTAAGCCTTCCTAATGTAAAAAATTGGGAAAGAAGAAGTCATTTAAAAAATTTCATCTAAATCACATGCTTGCATGGGTAGCCACAATTTTGGAGATATGCAAAACACACTGCTTATAAACTCTATATTTTGTTTAAGAAATATATTGCTTTCCTTTGTACCTACTTTACTCTGTTTATATTTACCAAATGAATTGCGATAAACACAGTACTCAATGAAAAACCAGTGCAAGACGCAGCTCAGTTTTTGGATCTGGGTTGCTCGGGTTCTTGGTGAACCTATAAGTCCTATATATCCCAAAAAAAGAAGGATCCTGCCTATTCAATGTTATATTATTTGGGAAAATTACAAAAATTACAGGTGAAAACGTTGACACAAATGGCTATTTTTTTAATGCTTTAGTGCATTGGCGCCCGCCAAGAAGTACCTCAACCACCTCCGATGCATCCTACTGAACACCCGCTCCGCACGCAAACACGCCGTCGAGCTCTGGGACCTGCTCGACACATCATCACCAGACGTCGCCTTCCTGACAGAGACCTGGATGAACGACTCCTCCGCCCCGACATCGCCATAGCCATCCCAGACGGCTATAAGATCACCCGTAGAGACCGCATCAACGCAGTAGGAGGAGGAATCGCCATCGTCCACAAGAACACCATCAGGGTCTCGACCAGCACCGACGACACTCTCAGCACCGCCGAACACATGCACTTCCAGATCCACACGGACCCCAACACCACCCTTAGAGGCACCCTTGTCTACAGACCCCCTGGGCCCCGACCCCAGTTCAGCGACTCCATCGCCGACTTCATCAGCACGCACGCCCTGACCTCTACCGACTACATCCTCCTCGGAGACCTGAACTTTCACCTGGAGAACAACAACGACAGCAACTCCACCACCCTGATCGACAACCTCGCCAACCTCGGTCTGAGGCAGCTCGTCACAACACCGACCCATTCCGCCGGCCACACGCTTGACCCCATCTTCTCCTCAAGCTCCCACGTCTCCTTCAGCCACACCACGGAACTCCTCTGGACCGACCACCGCTGCATCCATTTCACCTTCCAGAAACCCACCACACACCACCGCACCCAACAGATCCCACGCCGCTGCTGGAGCAAAGTCACCGAAGACCAACTACGGGCAAACCTCGCTCTCAGCCCTCCCTCCGACCCATCCAACACCGACGACGCTGCCTGCAACCTCAGACGATGGATGGACGACTGTGCCAACACCCTCGCCCCGCTGAAAAAACTCACCTACAGTGACACCACCAAAAGAGCCAGCTGGTTCACCTCGGAACTCCTAGCTTCCAAACGTACCTGCCGGAAACTAGAGAAGAAATGGCACAGTGATAAGACACCGGACAGCCACGCAGCCCACAAAGACGCCATCCGTAACCACCACCACCTCATCAAGTCCGCCAAGAGAATCTCCTTCAAAGACCGCCTGGACAACAACGCACACAACAGCAAGGAGCTCTTCAACATCGTGAAGGAACTCTCCAACCCCAGCTCCAACACCAACGACATCCAGCCGTCGCAAGCCCTGTGCGATTCCCTCGCCACCTTCTTCCACCGCAAGATCGCCGACATCCACGACAGCTTCAACACCCAGACACCCCCAACTAAGATCGATGCACCAGACCCGCCGCACACCATCGACCACGACCCCCTGCCAGCCTGGGCCAGCGTGAACATTGATGACACCATCAAGACCATGAGCACAATACACTCCGGCTCCCCGTCAGACCCTTTCCCGCACCACATCTTCAACAAAGCCAGCAGCTCCATCGCACCCCACCTGTGCAACGTCATCAATCTCTCCTTCGAGACCGCGACCTTCCCAGAGAGCTGGAAACACGCAGAGATCAACGCCCTACTCAAAAAACCCAAGGCGGACCCGAGAAACCTCAAGAACTTCCGGCCCATCTCCCTGCTTCCGTTCCCAGCCAAGGTCATCGAGAAGATCGTCAACAAACAGCTAACCCGATACCTCGAAGAAAACAGCATCCTGGACCCATCCCAATCGGGGTTCCGCAGCAACCACAGCACTGAGACTGCCCTCATCGCCGCCACCGACGACATCAGGATCCTGCTGGACAACGGTGAGACCGCAGCCCTCATCCTGCTGGACCTCTCCGCCGCCTTCGACACTGTCTGCCACCGCACTCTACGCGCACGCCTCCACGACGCAGGGATCCGAGACAAGGCCCTGGAATGGGCCACCTCCTTCCTCGCCGGCAGAACCCAGAGAGTCCGCCTCCCACCATTCCGATCCGAAGCCTCCGAGATCATCTGCGGCGTACCCCAGGGATCATCCCTCAGCCCAACACTGTTCAACATCTACATGGCCCCGCTGGCACGCATCGCCAGACAGCACGACCTCAACATAATCTCCTACGCCGACACTCAACTGATCCTCTCCCTCATCAAGGACCCCCTCACCGCCAAATCCAACCTCCATGAAGGAATGAAGGCCGTCGCCGAGTGGATGAAGATCAGCCGACTAAAACTGAACACGGACAAGACAGAGGTCCTCATCCTGGGCTCCAACCCCTCAGCCTGGGACGACTCCTGGTGGCCAACGACACTAGGAGCAGCCCCGACACCCACCGACCACGCACGCAACCTGGGAGTCATCCTCGACTCAACGCTCTCCATGGCCAAGCAAGTCAACGCAGTCTCCTCCTCCTGCTTCAACACCCTCTGCATGCTTCGCAAGATCTACAGGTGGATCCCGACAGATACAAGAAGAACAGTCACCCAGGCCCTCGTCAGTAGCAGACTTGACTATGGGAACGCCCTCTATGCGGGAGCCCCGGCCAAGCGCATCAAGCGACTGCAACGCATACAAAACGCCTCCGCACGCCTGATCCTCGATGTACCACGCCACAGCCACATCACCCCCCACCTGAGGAACCTGCACTGGCTCCCCGTCGACAGGAGAATCTCCTTCAAACTCCTCATCCACGCACACAAGGCACTCCACAAGACTGGCCCAGCCTACCTCAACAGACGACTCCTCTTCTACGTCCCCAACCGCCAGCTCCGCTCCGCCGACCTCTCCCTCGCCACCGTCCCTCGCATTCGAAGAACTACCACCGGCGGCAGATCCTTCTCCCACCTCGCCGCCAAGACCTGGAACACCCTTCCACTAAGCCTACGACAGACCCAAAACCTGCTGACCTTCAGGAGGCTACTCAAGACCTGGTTGTTCGACCAGTAGCAGCACCCCCCCCTTTTTTCTCCCCAGCGCCTTGAGACCCTCGCGGGTAAGTAGTGCGCTCTACAAATTCTGTGATTGATTGATTGATTGATTGATTGATTGATTTACTATTGTCAAATGTAAATTTATATAGGAAATCGTTAAAGGATTTAGACAAAGGCCCCCATTACTGAATTCAAATTTTTGTCTAGTTTTCAAAAATGTATAGTTTTCTGGGATCCATTATTGTTTTGAAAACAATTCCTAACACTAACTGGAAGGAGGTTGAAAGAAAAAAATAAATGCAACAATTGACTATGTCACAGTAAAAAATAAAAACTTCATAGAAAATTTTGGTTTACTGTCAAGAGTCTACTTGCCCCAGAAATCTGAGATGATGGGGATTTCATCACCACAAACACTTTGTTGATGCCATTTACAAGACACAAACCAGACGCTTTCTACTGCAGCAATTTAGAACAATTGTTTTTAGAAAAAGGCAATTTTTTAAAGTATTTTTGAAAATTTCTGGGTCTTTTCCAGGGAATACACAAACCCTGGGTACCTTTAAAATCATCAGGGTGTTGGGAATAAGGGCACAATATTTTACATTAAAACCTTATGTGGACAAAAAGTTACAGGGGCCTAAGTGCAAACTACCACAAATAAACAAAATAAGGCTGAGCACAGGGGGAGGTGGGGCGGGAAAGGCCCTAGCAGCAAAGGGGTTAAAATACAACTGCTACAATCTGTACATAGTGCTTCACGATAGACTTATAAAGTGCTTTAAAAAAAAAAAAATTCTATTGATCAAATTAATGGCACTCTAGTTGATTAAATTAGCACAGTTAATTATAACCAATGCAATAAAATGTCATCATAGCGCTGTTACAACGTTAAAAAGCATAAACAAAGCAAACCATCAATATTTAAATTCATACACATATTAGTGACGAGGCAGTATTGTAGTTACTATTGTAATCTTGTGACTGGGTTCCAAAACCAAGGATAAAATAATTTGGTACAGAGACGCTATGGCAAAGTGCAAATAAAGTCGGTGATGAGTTTTTGGGGGGGAGGAACTGATAGGGTGCGGACAGAAGAGGGTGAAAGCAGATTGTCCAGGAGTCTCACATATTTTCCAGACCTTACAAGCACTTGAATATCTGGGGAAGTAAAGCAGAGAGCAGATGCCTCACGAGATGTACTGATGCCCCTTTTTAAATATAAGGGTTTTAAAAGAAGTCTTCTGGGAGCGTCAAGGCGGGACAACAAAACAGAAGATGCAACCATGATTCAGACATGTAGTTGCACAGTTTGAAAGTGCTCTCCTTAGTTGGAGCGCATAGGTTGAAGGCAGTGGAGCGCAAACCTAGGAGTACTCAATTTATCAACAAATAGCATATTAATTGTACTTTGCTGGATTCATCTTTCTCATTGTTATAAGTATTGTAATATATATATATATGTATATGTAGGTATAAATATATTTATATATTTATAAAAAATCGTGGTATTATTCTAACAAAAAATACTTCTTTTGTCAAAATCTAGAAATTCTTTAGAATCCAAAGAATTGGTGAAAACAAACATTTTCCTTTACCGTATGCATATGCTACATACGAAAATAGATTCACAATTATTGCTTAAAAAAGTAAGGGGCATATTATCAACGGCCAGCGATAATTATCGCTGGCCGTTCACAGCGTGAGAATAGTTATCGCCGAGCTACCGCAGATAATTATCGCCATGCTAGCGCTGTATTAACAACGCATAGCGCAATGGCGATAATTATTCCTGCGATAGCTTGCTTTCCATGGAACATCGCTGGTTTTCCAGCGATGTTCCATGGAAAACGGCGATAACTTTGCTGATACGACCCTGTGGTCGTATCAGCAGAATCCATCTCCCATGTAAAGTATGCTTAAGTCAGGAATTTAACAGACGTTAAATTCCTGAGTTAAAGCTGAGGTAGCGCGATTTCTTTTATCGCTGCACCTCCTTGTTAATATCGCGAAGCTGCCTTCGCGATATTAACTTGTGTTGTTTTCACAGCCACGCCTTCTTTGCATCTCATTAGCGATGCAAGGCGAGGCTGTGAAAAAACGGGCTCTACATCAAGGAAACACGCGCTAGCGTGTCCTTGATGATATTGCGATATAATTATCGCCGCTTTTCGCCCGAAAACGGACGCTAAAGCGGCGATAATTATATCGCCAGCCCTTGATAATATGCCCCTAAATATTTGCCAATTTTACACATGCCATAAGAGTTTTCGGTCAGGCGCACGCACAAATAGCAGAAGCGCTTTAGGGGAGGTATAGACATGCGGCCAGGCACCAACAAAGCAGGTTAAAGCTGTATTTGTTAGCCCCGTAGGGGGAGCGCAAACCAACAAAGCAGGTTAGAGCTGTATTTGTAAGCCACGTAGGGGGAGACCAAACCGACGGGGGAGAGCATCTAGTTAGCTTACAGCTGTATTTCTAAGCTCCCCTCTGACGTAGGGGGAGACCAAACCTACGGGGGAGATCATCTAGTTACAACACTGGCGCCGGGGATCGAACCCCAAACCCGCGCTCCAGAGTCAGCCCCTCTGGCCGCTGCGCCACACTTCTGATGGAGTTCTCAAGTAAAATTAACAAACAACGGGCCTTTATTTATTGGTCCGGAAACATTTACCACGCATTCAAGTGCAAAATGTCTCATAACAGGCAACTTCGTTTGAGAAAGTGCTGCTAATTATTTTAAAAGTTTGAGCTGCTGTGTTCACTATTCTCTCTCACTGCTTGTTTAGGGATTTAAACTAATGACGTTCTTGGTGGGGTACAAGTGAAAAGAGACCACAGTGTCCCAGAGGTCTTCTAACACGAGGGCCATACATACATAAATATACATCTGCTTGCTTTACAGAGTAAAGGGCAAACATCTCAATACAAACCTTAACAAAATGGAAAGGACAGTCAAGGCGCTTAAGTCAGGGGGTATTAATGGGCAGCGCCCTTACTCAAAAAATCGTTCCAGCACCACTGCTTGAACATGCAGTTTTCTATGTCACAGTTACATAGTACATTGTGTAGCACCGGCTGGCACATAGCTCGAATCCCTCCCAGCACAATAGGCAGACTGAGAAGCCTGATGGCACAATGAGGTATTCTGCCTGTACACTCTCTAGAGTGGGAGAGATTTTAATGTGTATCATCACGCTTAAAGTGGTACTACGTAGGGAAAAAATATAAAACCTACTACGTACCAAGGGACATATTACCAAGGATTTGCGATAATTATCGCAAAGCGCGCTTAGCGCTGTTTTTTTTATCGCCGGCTATCGCTGGATTTCATCGTGGAGATAACGTGTTATTATCAACGCTGATCTCCAAGGCGATAAAAAATCCTGCGATAGCGGCAAAACCCAGCAATAGCGCGAGAAATCCAGCGATAAATTCACTGCGCTAATGAAAAGCTCGCTAATAGGCAGGTGAGGACTTAACCTTACAATCCACCTCCCATTGATAAGCTGGTTAAGTCAAGTTTTTATCAGGTGTTAAATTCCAGCGATAATCGCGGTTAGGGCGACTTTTTTTATCACTTCGCGGGCATTGGTAATAGGGGTAAGTGGTGTTTGCGACTGTTTGCAGTCGCTTTTAGTTGGGAACGGCTACTTTGCATGTCATTAGCGATAAATATGGCTGACATGCAAAGCGGCACCAAAATGGTCGCTTTCGCCATAAAGCTGTCGCTAACAGCTGTTAGCGACAGCTTGTTAATCAAGCGATAGAAATATCGCCGCTTTAGCAGTAAAAAGTGCCGCTAAAGCGGCGATTACGCCCTTGCTAATATGCCCCCTAGTTCTAAGTTCCTAACTCAGAACACAGCTAAAGTGCTCTAAAAACAGCATGGCCTGTTTTTAACTTTTGTAAAGTCAGTCATAAGTCAATCACATAATGCTTGGCCATTGCCATATAGCACAATAGTTTTGTGAAATTACTGCGGTATACTGCGGCCTGACATATCACTAAGTTTTATTTTCTTAAAAGTCTAAGGGGTATATTCACAAGAACGTGTGCTAAACATCTCCAAAAAATGTTAACGCAACTTTACACATCGCAGCCTATCGCGGGAAAATTACCCCGTGTTAACCTGGAATTCACAACACGGCGGTACCATGCGATAGTTCCCCGAAAACGCGGCCAATGTCCACGATACAACAACCGTAACCGTGATAAAAACACAAACCTCGACGTGAAAAAACATGCGATGGGCCAAAGCGCGATAAGGAAATCAGCGATAAGCAGCGCCAGGCCTGCAATACACACATGGCAGGCGGGAAAAACCACTATAAAAGTAGAAAAAATAAACAAACACAAAATGACCAACACCCAAGCACCATGGAGGCAGCCAGAGCAGGTGCAGAGGACGAGCGCAACCCCACAAGCACCCCGGATTACCAGCCTGGGAACTCGGGGAGAGGGAAGGGCAAGGACAAGAAGAAGAGGAAGACGAAGTTCAGTCCACAGGAAAACAGGATCCTGGTCACGGAGGTTATGGAACACCATGAACAACTGTTTGTCACCTCCAACGTGTCATTGGGCACCAAAAATGGAATATGGCGGGACATCGTGGACAAGGTGAATGCCGTCGGAGAGCACAAGAGGTCAATGGACGAGGTCAAGAGGCGATGGATTGACATCAAGCGCAAGACCAAGGAGAAACTCGCAGCCAACCAGAAGGCAGCAATGCAGACTGGAGGTGGGAGCCCAGCGCCACAGCTGGAGCAGAATGACATGGAGGAGCTGGTGTCGACAGTCATCAGTGTGGAGACCGTGGCAGGAGTCGGGGACCGGACACTGCTCGACAGGACACAACACAACCGCAACAGGGTGAGTGACCACCAGGTACTGGGGGGACGGGGGGATATGGCCACAATGGCACACATGCAAAATCAAGCAGAGCACAGTGCACACCCACAATGACTCTGGATCATGGCCCTGATCCACAGACTGTCACAATGTACAATGCCATGCTGTCTGAATGTGAACCTGTACCATGCGGCTACATACATGCGGACACATTGTAATACACCATCTCCCCTTCACATTGCAGGGGCACCATCAACACCTCCTGCAGAGCAGTCCCAGCCACTCTTCACTGATGACGAGGAGGACACCACCAGCATCGACACCCAAGCCCTCCAAGACATCATCTGGCAATCACCTCCAGGACAGGGCAGCCCAGCTGCATCGAGGAGACCCCACCCACTCAACATATCACCCAGCAGGAGGCACCCACAGCCCCGGCAGTCTCCCACGACCCCCAGGAACAACACATGGCCTTCCAACGCCGTGTGCTGGAGGGCCAGAGGGAGACGGCTGAGCAGGTGCGGGTGGGGTTCGACCTCATGGCTACCAAACTGGACACCATCCATGGGTGTCTAGGTCCCATTAGGGACCAGCTCCAGTACCTAACGGACACCCACGGGCCGCTCCATGGTCTCCAACGAGCCCTGACTGACATCGCTGGAGTCCTGACTCGGAGACAAGAACACCTGTCCGCTCAGAGTGGCTCCAGTGATCCCAGCCGTGAGCTGGCACACATGCGGAGGCTCATGGAGGACATGGTGCAGATGGAGGTGGAAGGATGGCAGCCACCACTGCACATCAGCTAAATATAGCTGGGATCTACCATGCCCTGCCTGTCCTCATCATGGCATTGCTGCCACAAGGTGTGGCGCAGATGAATGCTGCTGCCCCCACACCATCCACATCTCCACCCCCTGGTGTGTCAGTGCCTCCCAGTGCGGCAGGCGTATCCACTCTGGCACCTGATGTGTCACTGCCACACAGTGCGGCTGACAATCCTCCTCTGGCCCCTGATGTCAGTGGCACACAGTGCACCAGCCGGTACTGCAACACCCACAGGTGGGGCAGAGCACACATCTGAGGACGAGGACATGGATGGGCTTGAGTTCAGAAGGAGGCACTAGCATTCATGTCCGCCACTTTGCCTGTTTCTGCTTCGTGCCGCACATGGCCCCATGACCTGCCACTGACCCCTGATACACTCCACTGCACTCACCTTGGACCACGACATGGACTGCCATATCCTGTTTGATGACCAATGACACGGCAACCAGACTGCGGACTGTACCCTTCCTCTTCCGCAGTACTTGTCATCCCCGGATGGACTCTGGCTGGCCCTCCACGGGCCCATATTGTGTGGTGTGCTTGGCATGGCCCTGTACCCCTCCAGCTGCAAAACTCCACTGGATGTGCAATAAACATCCAGAAATGCACTGCTGTGTCATGGCTTTCATCATTCATGTATGAATGTGTGGATGAATGTAGGGACAGTGATTTCCCTCACGTCAATGATGCTCATCTAGTGGGATGCCAGTCACAGTGTGCTACATTGCCTATTGTGTGCCGCTTGCCATGGACACTACAACAGGGACACACGCATTAGTCACTCCCTTGTCCTGACATGGACTGAACCACGCCCAGAGCCCCTGAGTCATTGTTGCAAGCCCTGCGCTGGTCCGGCATACGCCAGGCCAGACCACTCCGCTTACGCTCCGAGGGGGGGCCCACATAGCTACATGTCGCAGGCGTACACGCTGGTGGTATGCAGGTCACTGGTCTAGTTGTCAGCATGTCACGGCACTCCCTGAGGGCAGGTCTGCACACACACCACACCCATCCGGCACAGGCATCACAGGCCATGTGACCCCGCCAATATAAGGGGCCGACGACGTTACATTCCCCACTGCCGGTGGTGACTGGATAACGGACGCTCCACGGTTCTCAATCATGAAGGGCCCATGAGTTGTGGCGCACAGGGTTTGTCGTACCCGAAGCCTTGCACCCGTCACGGGCCTACCACTACGTGGCGCTGACAGGGGTTGCACAGGGTTAGTGGCACCCGAAGCCTTGCACCTGTCACGGGCCTACCACCACGTGGCGCTGACTGGGGTTGCACAAGGTTAGTGGCACCGGAATAGCTGAGGGGGTGTGCAGCCTGCGATGATGACGTGTGCACTGATGTGGTCTCTGCCATTGATGCCTCAGGACTCAGCTTCATGTGTGGGACCTGCTGGGCCGTGGGGCGGGTCCGCATGATGTGGACCATGCCATGTTGGCGGGACCGGGGCCTGGAGCTTGCACGGGCACGTGGTGTGCCCACTGGTGGACACACCATTGGCGGCAGGTGAGCAGTGGGCCCGGGGTGCGCAAGTGCGGACAGCCAGCGCTGGCAGGCGGGAGGGGATAGGGTGCAGCTTCATGCGTGCGCAGGGACGGACAGGCGTTGTTGCCGTGTGCTTTGTGATGGACTCTGCCATGATTGACTCTGGCCTTGATTACAGATTGCAGACCTGGTGGCTTGCAGTGTATCCCGACACGTGGTTGGAGACACACCGGTGGCAGCAGGTGAACAGTGGGGCCTGGGTGCGCAGAGGCGGCGGTGTCTCTCTCTCTCTCCTTTCCTTCCCTCTCTCTCTCACTCTCTCTCCCTTCCTTCCTTCCCTCTCTCTCTCACTCTCTCTCCCTTCCTTCCCTCTCTCTCTCACTCGCTCTCCCTTCCTTCCCTCTCTCTCACTCTCTCTCTCCCTTCCTTCCTTCCCTCTCTCTCTCACTCACTCTCTCTCTCCCTTCCTTCCCTCTCTCTCTCACTCTCACTCTCTCTCCTTTCCTTCCCTCTCTCTCTCTCTCTCCCTTCCTTTCCTTCTCTCTCTTTCTCTCTCTTTCTCTCTCTGCCTTTCTTTCATTCTCTATTTCTCTGTGTCTCGCTCCTTTGATGTGCGCATGGCACACGTTCTGATTTTGTGCTTTATTTTCCAGGCTGTGACGTCGTGATTGTCCCGGACGGACCCGACAGGTGTCTTCCGCATTGGTGTTTTGTGTTGTGTTTCAATAAAGGTTTTGGTTGTTACTTCAGTGCTGTGTGACTGTTTCTCGTTCTTCTGGCCGTACATGTGTGTTACTTTTTGACAATGTGCGTCATCATGCGCTTTTTGTGGCTCTTGTGTCATGCACGGTATGTGTATGTCCGGGGAGGGGCCGGGGGGGGCTGGGGGTGGTGGCGGTGGGTGTTGTGGCCCTCATGGGTATCCGAGCTGCATGATCATTGCCTCCATGGCATCTGTGGGTCTTCGGGTGTGGCTCTTGGCTGGGCTCCCTTTCATGCTGCAGGTAGTCGTCCTGCTTAACACCATCAAAAGGCAGGTGTTAAATCACTGGTGCTACCCCGGCTTATCGCTTGTTTTTGGTTCGCATCGCTGATCTGGCAGTTTGTTGTGAAAGTGGTGTTGTGGTTTTTTCGTGTGTTTTTGCACGGGAACGCCTACTCTGCATCTCATTAGGGTTAGTTGGTGGTGTCCCCCGTGTAAGTAAATTTTAGGGCAGTTATCGCGGGAATACTGGGGATGTCTGCAGTTTGCACCCAATTGTGAATGGGGTGTTGAATCTATCTCCACTTTTGATGGGTTAAGGTGGGGATAAATCGGAGGTAGGTCCTTGTGAATATGCCCTAAAACAGCTGAGCATATGTTCATGAACCTCCCCAAGAATCGTTTCCACACCATAATTTATATTACAGACAAATTTCATGAAAATACATCCAGCCATTTTGGCGCTACACCTGTCTAAAAAGTCCCAAAAAGTACTTTGACAATGCATTGAGGGAAAACGTGTTTTGGGACCTCCCTTTTATCTTTGCACCACGTTGACGAATTACTGTGTAGCTTTGCATTGTCCGCCAATGTAGAAAAAGCAATAAGTATAGATGCGTGCGTGTCTTAAAAATGTGTACTATTTCTTTTTAGATAAATAAACTTTTTAATGTATTCCTATATTAATTTTCTCTATACTTTATCATAGGCAGACTTCACAGTCGAGGTGGAGATCTCTTTTTTGTAAAGTACAGAGAAAAAGTTAGTTAAACTTTATAATAAATAAGAAAGATATTTGTAAGTTAAATATTAATGTAATTTAATTTTAGATATTTATTTTAAATGTACAAAATTAAAAAAATGCTACACTATTACCTAAATTGTGAATTAAATCTTTAATTAATTGAAATGTATTAAATTAAATGAAAAATATTTTTGGTAAGTTCAAATTATTGTTATGTTTTATTTGTAGGTATTGTTTTCAACAATAATTTATATATTTTGATTTTGATTTTTACTTGTTTATTTTGTGAACAGCAATGGGCTTACTTTTGTGGGTGGGTGCATCTCTATTGCCAAACCCCTCCATAAGCCTTAGAAGTAAACCTACATTTCTGAGGATGTCCACATAGAAAACATAGAAGGGGTGGAGATAAAGATTTGCACTCATAGGTTTGTGAATAGCATTTTGAAGTACTTTAGCAGTACTATTGTAGTACTCCTAAATGTACTACAAAATGTGGTTTGTGAATATGCTCCTCAGTGTTTGTTTTTTAGCACATTAATAGCTATATACTGGTGCAGTCCATTCATAAATATTTCATTGCAGCCAGAAGATGTAATAAAATAATGGGAGATATTTTAAGTTTTTAACAAATTGTGTTGCGCTTCTCAAATTAACACACATTGGGGCATATTCTCAAGGACTCATCGCCGAATTAGCGGCACTTTTCAGCCACGAAAGTGGCGATAGATTTATCGCCTTATTCACAAGCCTGCGCTAACAGCCGACATCGTCAGTTTACCTGAGATAGCTGCCGCTAAAACCATCGCCAAAGCTGACAGCGACAACTAACGCTAATCATATGCATAGTAGGCGTTCCCGTGCAAAAACTCACAATAACACAACTTCGTGATATTCTCAACGACCAGCCAGATTGGCGATGCGGTCCAAAAACAGGCGATAAGGCACTTTAGCAGCAGGGACTTAAGACCTGCTTTTTCCTGGTCTTAAGTAGGATGAAAACCTGCAGTATAATGGGAGCCCAGCCCAGAGCCACATCTGAAGACCAACAGATGCCATGGAGCTACTTATCATGCAGCTTGGAGACCCAAGAGGGCCACAACACCCACCGCCACCACCCCAGGACCACCCCCACCCCCAGGACCACCCCCCCGGACTGCCACCGAGGCAGCGCAGAACAAGACAGCGGACCTTCCGAAAACACACCAGCCAGAGACTTAACGCCAGAGGATGTCATTGCCCACTACAGGCTCAAAAGGACAACCATCCTACGCATCCTGACCCACATTGCCCACAGGCTGACGGTAAGAACACAGCGGACAACCAACATC
Source organism: Calotriton arnoldi (assembly GCA_963921515.1). Lineage (NCBI taxonomy): Eukaryota > Metazoa > Chordata > Amphibia > Caudata > Salamandridae > Calotriton > Calotriton arnoldi. The sequence continues at coordinate 1,815,673 of CAWUFW010003386.1, read as the reverse complement.
CCTCCGCAGACAAAGCTGCTGGCTGTGCTGCACTTGTTGGCCTCTGGTACCTTCCAACCAACAACTGCCAGAGTCGGAGGAGTCTCACAGCCAGCCCTATCAAAGTTCCTCACACCTGTCTTGGATGCCATCATCAGCTTGATACCCCAGCACCTTCACTTCCCCCACACTGCGCAGGAACAGCTGGAGACCAAGCAAGGCTTCTACGCCATAGCTGGCTTCCCGCACGTGTTGGGGCAATTGACTGCACACATGTCCTACTTGTGCCCCCTGCCGACACTGCACACAATTACCGCAACAGAGAGCACACGCATTCCATCAATGTGCAGGCAATAGTGGACCACCGGGGACTGTTCACCAATGTCGTCACCAACTTCCCAGGCAGTGTGCATGATTCCTACATCTTCCGACAGTCCATCATCAACTAGCGCTTTCAGGATGGCACCTATGGAAATGCACTGCTCGTTGGTAAGTGCAACGGAACACACCACACACCTCAACTTCACAATCATACAACTCACAACTGTGGGAATGCACACGTAACAAAATCACATACAACATGCCAACCAACATGCCCACCGACCAGACACAACAACACAAGTAACTGGGGTAACAGGGGCCAGACATGTAGACAAACCATCCACAAAGGCATAGCCCCTCTGCTACACAATTGCAGGATGTGGGGAGAGGTGGGAACCAAGAATGTGCGAAGGAGGCAATGGACCCATTAATAAGAATGTACACAATGCCAAGTGTGGCGGTGATGTGCTGGACAGTCTTGAGTATGCAGAGCAGAGACATGTCTATGTGGACATATACTGCTGGTGTCTGTAGTGTTGTGGACAGTGGACGCAACCATGTCACCTCAGGCAGTGTGGAAGACCTTGGACACGTATCCATGTCGCCCCCCCTGTAAGCGTAAGCGTAGTGGGCTGGGCTGGCGTACGCCAGTCCAGTGTAGGAGTGTGAATAAATAGCCCGGGGCTCTGGGCGTGGTTCACTTCCGGGATGGCCACCAAAGTAACTCCTGCGTGTGTCTCTGTGTCCGCCATATCCTGACCATAGGCCTACACACACGTGGCCGACCACCTTCAATGGCCAAATTTACACCAGCGACAAGGTGGCTACGTCACACGCTACCCAGCGCACATCTCGTCATCGCCTACAGGGGTGTGTCTGCCAGGGCGGTGCCCCTCACCCTGCCATGAGGCCGCCGCCATGACCGGTGGTGCCTGCGCGATCCTGTGCGCCTGCTGCACCCCAGCCCGCTGGTCCCCAGACCCGTCCGGCGCCCAGCAGTGATTGTCTGCCCCTGCGCACGCAGGCCTCACTGCTCACCTGCCGCCACCGGCGTGTCTCCAAGAGGGCCCACCACGTGCCGGTGCAATCTTCAAGCCCAAGGCCCGCGAGCTTGGCAGCCTCCTCAGCCGATCACTGGCTTCCGCACAACAGGCCCCCAGCGCACCCTGCGGCACTGCACCGCGGAGTTCTGTGTGTGCCACTACCTCTGTGCACCACAAGTCACCATCCAGCCTCCAGGCCTACTGCATCATCGCAGGCTGCACACCCGCTCAGCTTTTCAGGTGGGCCTACCTCAGTGCACCGCAAGTCATCGCCACGTGGCAGTAGGCCCATGCTGGATGCAGTGCCTCAGGTGCCACTACCTCTGTGCACCACAAGTCACCGTCCAGCTTCCAGGCCTACTGCATCATCGCAGGCTGCACACCCGCTCAGCTCTTCAGGTGGGCCTACCTCAGTGCACCGCATGTCATCGTCCCGTGGGGCTACCCCACAAGTCCGCCTCCAGCAGCCAACAGCATGTCCTCGGTAACGCCACTGGAGCCCTTCACAGTCACGGGACCACCCCCGTCCCAGGCAGGCCGCTGGAAAGCCTGGGTGGAACATCTGGAGACGTACTCCGAAGCGCACAACATCCCAGCCCCGTGGCAGCGGCCCACACGTAGGCGTGTGAGGAGTGTGAAGAAATGGCCCGTGGCTCTGGGCGTGGTTCAGTTCTGGGCTCTGGGCGTGGTTCAGATCCGGGCTCTGGGCGTGGTTCAGTTCCAGGCTGGCCACAAAAGTAACTATGGCGTGTTTCTCTGTTGTAGTGTCCACGCCACCCGGCCCTTAATCGACAATCTTGCAATGTAGCATGCACCCGGAGGGCGGGCTCGCCCGATTGGATAAATAAAGGAGCGCAAGACCGCTCGGGGTCTTGGCTCATACATGCCGACTGTTGTGTGTGTGTCTTCATTGCCGCAGCATAAGCCAATGGCCTAGCCTCAATCGCAGCGCGAGTTCAGCCAGGCCTGAACTCCACATCTGTGTCCGCCCTCTCCTTACCATTGGCCTACACACACGTGTCCGCCCACCTTCAACGGCCAACATTACAGTGTTGTTGTCAGGCTTGCAGACATGTGCACACAGGCATGACAATGGTGTGCCGTAGGAGTGCAAGTGATGCAACCGCTCAGCGCACACATGTAAATAGGCTCGGGGGGAGGGAGGAGCAGCTGTGAGGCTACGTAATACACATTGATCCCGCACATTTGCCAGAAGCAATTCATGGCAAACATGAATCCCAAAGTCACACAAATCACACACCACAAAACTTGTAAGTCTGCCAACACAGCATGCAGAACCACCAATTTACACTAATCTCACTTACCTCCCACAGGTGATCAAGGATATGCACTCTGCCCATGGATGATGACACCCCTCCGAGCCCCGAACACCCCGGCCCAGAGGCAGTACAATGTGGTCCACAAACGCACCAGGGGCATTGTTGAGCACATATTTGGCGTGTTAAAGTCACGTTTCAGGTGCCTGGACATCACAGGTGGAAGACTTCTGTACAGCCCAGAAATAGTGTGCAAGATGATCAATGTATGTTGTGTATTGCACAACATATGTGTACGCACCAATGCCCCATGGATCCGAGTGCCAGATGCACCGGACGATGATGAGGAAGATGAGGCAGGTGGGCCACACCCCACTGCAGCTGCAGCAGGAATAGCCCAAAGGAACACAATCATTAACAATTTCTTCGCATGAGCATGTCACATTGTGACTGGCCTTAGCAATCAGGGAACAGTACAAAATGACCACATGAACAGCATGTGCAAATAAATTCATTGCAACACACATTCCCTGTGTGCATGTCAATCCTCTACATTAGCACATCACTCTGACAAGTGTAAGTGCAACATTAAGTGCTAACAATCTCACAAATAGCAAATAGATGGTGGGTATGTCACCTTTGTACAGATAGGCTGTTCAGGGTGTCACGTATTCGGAATGCCATTTCAGGGTGTCAAATCTAGTACGTAATCCCACTCATCAGCTTATCACATGTGTACAAAAACATGACATGAAGGCTGTCATAGGTGTTCAAAAAAAGACAACAGGGTGTCATTTGGGGTCAAATATGACATTTTGGCTGTCATTTGGTGTCAAATATGAAATTGCGGGTGTCATTTGGGGTCAAATATGAAATTGCGGGTGTCATTTGGGGTCAAATATGAACCACCCTGATGCAGAGATGCACCCTGTGACTCAAGTCCCACAACATGAGCAACATGGACGTAAGGGGGATGGGGGCACAGTGAACACCTCAGCAACATGAGAGATGCACACCAGCCAAAAAGCCAGCAGGAATACCTTGCGTGGGACACACCAAGGTGTCCCCTGGACATATGTGCCATGTACAGATCACATGTGTACACGGACGTCATCCATCAATAGTAGTGAACAGTGCCAGCTAATAGGTGCAAGGTGAGAAATCACGCGCCTCCTCACAGCTACCTGTACCCATCACTGTCAGACTGCAGCAAAACACCACTGCTACATCAGAGCATGCAAATTTGACCGTGAGGGCATGTACATGGATGGTAAGGGTTCAACCGTGCTGGAAGGCGAAGCAGTGACATCTACCCCCCAAAAAATCCACATCACATTTCCAGAATGCAAGCAGATGACAAACTAACATTAGGGATGAAAGCTCCTTTGTCTGAACTAGAAGGCGGTAGCACATCTGCACCTCCGACCTTGGAATTGCATGCACCCGGCAACCCCTGAGAGATACCATAGCAGCTGATGACGACTCCCACACTACGCACAGCGCTAACCAAAGACCAACGTATACACACCCCACACACAGAAGTCCTTGCTCGCAGTTCTCTTGCATGGAATGACCTTCACACTTACGCACAGACCATCCCAGGAGTCCAACCACTGCACACTGAAACAAATCATTGCTCAAAGCTGTGGCATCCACATAACTTTGACTTTGACTTTTTTACACACAGCCCTATTTCCTACATTGACGTGGGGCTAAGCTGGGAAATTGCGAGATTGTTGTTTAGGAGCAATGAGGCCACAGCTAGTTCACACATTCTTAGGCATCTCACTGCCTATCTGGGTCACGGTCAAACATGCACATTGATATCAATTCCCAGGGAGTACCTTTTTTTGGAATCACTGCCCCTATATTCATCCATACTTTAATACTTGCTTGATCATAGACATGACACATTTGTGTGAATTAGAATGTTTTAATCACATTCGGTGGAGTGTTGAAGCTGGACCAGTACATGGCCATGCAAACCCCACTTTACATTGTTGCCCCGTGGAGGGCCAGCCAGAGTCTTCAAGTTCATCGGAAGAGGAAGAGTTCAGTCCGCAGTGTGATTGCTGTGTCATTGGTGACCAAACCAAATATGGCAGTCCATGTTGAGGGCCAAGCTGAGTGTCGCAGAGTGTATCGGGGGACAGTGGAAGGTGTTATTCCAGGGCATGATGCAGAGGGCAGAACCAAGCTGAAACAGGCCATTTGGCTACTGCTTCCTTCTCACCACAAAGGCAGAATCATCCACATCATTGTCCTCTGATGTGTGATGTGCCTCACATGTGGGTGGTGGTGTTTTGTCTGCAGCACTGTGTGGTACTGACACATCAGGGGCCGGAGGTGGATTGTCTGCCGCACTGTGAGGCAGTGACACATCAGGGGCCGGAGGTGGATTGTCTGCCGCACTGTGAGGCACTGACACATCAGGGGGCGGAGATGTGGATGGAGTAGTTGCAGCAGCATTCATCTGCACCAGGCCTTGTGGCAGCAATGCCATGATGAGGATCTGCAGGGCATGGGAGATTCCAGATACATCTCGCTGGTGTGCAGCCGAGGCAGCCATTCTTTCCGCCTGCACCCGCTCCCTGTTCTCCATGATCCTCCGCATGTGTCCCAACTCCCGGCTGACATCACTGGAGCCACTCTTACTAGACAGTTGTTCTTGTCTCAGAGTCATAACTCCAGCGATGTCAGCCATGGCTTGTTGGAGAGCATGGAGCGGACTGTGGGTGTCCGTTAGGGACTGTAGGTGGTCCCTGATGGGACTTAGACACCCACGTATGGCAACTAGTTTGGCTGCCATGAGGTCGAACCCTACCCACACCTGATCAGCCATCTCCTTCTGGCACTCTAACACACAGCTTTGGAATGCCATGTGTTGGTCGTGGGGGTCCTGGGAGACAGCTGTGGTGGTGGGTGCTTCCTCCTGTGAGGTCTGTGCAGGGGGTGGGGTCTCCTCGATGCAGCTGGGCTGCCCTGCTCCTGGGGGTGGGGTGCTGAGGGTGTCCATGAGCTGTTGGAGGGCGTTGGTGTCGATGGTGTGGAGGTCCTCTTCATCATCAGTGAAGAGTTGTACGGTCTGCTCTGCAGGAGGTGTTGATTCTCCCTCTGCAATGTAAAGGGGAGATGCAGTTTAACAGTGTGTTCCATGTATGTTCACGCATTGGACAAGTTTACAAACAGACTGCAAGACTATGTACATTGTGACTGTGGACATTTCTACACCATCAGGGATGTGGGGTTGTACTTCTACATTATCATCTCACAGTTTCCTGCTATGCCAAATGTGATTGGCCAGTTTCTACACACAAGCGGCATCAGTTGTGTCCCCTGTTCTGTTGTGAAGAATGTTGCAGTTTGTACCACATTGTTGTCAATGTTGATGTGCTCTGATTCTTATGTGTGTGTGCTGCATTGTTGGAGAGTCGCCCCTGCAGCTCTGATTTTGCTGGCCCTTATCCCTTTCAGGCGGTGTGCCTTTCACTTCTGTGCTTATACAGTGATGAGATGTTGCAAACTTGGGTAAATTGGGCTCTTGGTGGGAGTTGGGACTCTTGGGCATGGTTTGTCCGCAGATGTCTTGTTGACGTCAAGGGTTGTTTGTGCACGTGGATGTGTCAGAGTGTGACCTGCTCCTTTACGGATGTGGTCCACACTCAGCCACCTCAGTGTTGTGGCGTGCACCATGTCATGATAATTGGACTGCAGCCATGCTAATCATCATGCAGTGTCACTTGCATTGTCAGTGTGGCTCACGGACCCGCAGCTTTGCTGGGTTCAGCACATGTGCATGGGTTTGTTGTGAGATTAGTGATGTGTGGGGAGGGCCCCCTCTGTGCACATTGTCGACGGGGGCCTACTTGCTGTTTCTATGTGTGCTGCAGTATGCCAAGGAGATCAGGGACATGATCCAGAGTCATTGTGGGTGTGCACTGTGCTATACTGAATTGTGCATGTGTGCCATTGTGCCCATCTCCCCCCGTTCCCCCAGTCCCTGGTCGTTACTCACCCTGTTGCTGTTGGGTCAGGTCATGTTAAGCAGTATCCGGTCTCCCAACTCCCTCCACCGTCTCCCCACTGATGACTGTGGACACCATTTCCTCCATCTCATCCAGCTCCTACTGTGGCGCTGGACTCCCACCTCCAGTCTGCATTGCTGCTTTCCGGTTGTTAGCGAGTTTCAGCTTGGTTTTGCGCTTCACATCATTCCAGCGCTTCTTGTAGTCATCCACTTCCCTTTTCTTCACTCCGACTGCATTCACCTTGACCAAGATGGACTGCCATATTGCATTTTTAGTTGCCAATGACACAGTGGAGGTGATGAACAGTTGTTGGTGGTGTTCTATCACCTCCGTAATCAGGATCTTGTTCTCCTGCGGACTGAATCGCGGGTTCCTCTTCTTCTTCTCCTTGCCCTTCTCCTTCCCCGAGGTCCCTGGCTGGTCCTCCGGGGGGTTTATGGGGTTCTGGTTGGCCTCTGTAGTTGCTCCAGCTTCCTCCATGGTGCTTCTCAGTTGTTTGGGTTTTGTTTTTTTTTGTTGTTTTTTTCCAGCTTTTATGGTGATTTTTCCCGCCTGACGTGGGAATAGCAAGCCTGGCGCTGCTTATCGCTGATGTTTTTATCGCTGTTGGGCCCATCGCCACTTTTTTCACGTTCGGGTTTCCTTATTTATCGCTGTCCTGGTAATTTTAACGCGGGCATTTGACACGTTATCGGGAACTATCGCCTGTTGCCGGTGTGTTGAGAATACGCCGTTAACACGGCATTATTTTCCTGCGATAGACGGCGTTATGTGAAATTGCGTTAACCTAGGTTGGCGATGATTATCGCCCGTTCTTGAGAATATCCCCCATTGATTCCAGAACGTTAAGCAAGGAAATGTTGATGAGAATCCCTGGTGTCTGTCAATCTAATTTGTGTGGATTTTCCAAGGGAATGTAGTCTGCACAATCAAATAGGTCGTATTAGTGCAGAGCACAAAATTGTGGCAGAATCTCTGTTTATGGTATGCTGTTAATGCAATGACAAATACCCAACTCAGGACTATATGGAACTATAAATCTTTTATTCTTTCCCACCGATGGTATCTTTTACTGTAAGTCAGACCTCCCTTTTTCTGACTGGCTGGTAAACTAACATTCTGAACTTGATGTTTATCAGAGGTTTAGTAGTTTTATTCCACAACATGGTAATTCCCTCCAGTCATATAAATTAATCTATCGTGCTATCGTGCACTCTTATTTTCGTGATGTTTAAACTAAATATGGTGTTATACAGTTTTAGCGTGCCTCACTGGTGGGTAGACTGTCTGACAATGACATACGTGTTTATCAATTAGTGTTTAGACCAAGAGTAATGTGTTTCTTGGACCCAGTGAGCAGAGCATTGCGAATTTATCATTCCAAATAAACAATGTATCAATCAAAATCTTTTCATTTCATCAACTTGTTTCTTTACTGATATTCTTAATTAATCTGCTCTAATACAGAGGCCACTCCTGTATCTTATGAAAATAATAATATTAATAGTAACTTCATACACGTTTTTTGACAATTAAATCAAACTCATGACAACTTTCTTGATTCTTGTATGATGCTCATTTCAATGAGCTGACAGCCCAATCGGGATACACACCCTTCTTCAGAGACTAATTCTGTTCAAAATCGAAAGAAAAATAGAAATTGCAATAAGGTGGCCTTTCTTGAAACAACAACCAATGTTCATCTCCTGATTTTTACTTCCAAATCATGCATATAATTGTAATCCATGGTCTGTTACCTATCTAGCATGTAGTTACCCTAATAGATGTGCTCTTATTCTGAAAGTGACAAAGAATAAGAAAGAACTGTGTTACGTGGAAGCAAAAAGGTCAACCATATGTGACACCAAGTGATAATAGCAAAGAAACAAAAGCGTGAACATAACTTAGTAGCATCCGCTGCAACGCTGATAGGAGGCATAAAGACGGTTCACAACGCATATGCATTTAGGTATGATTTGGATATGCTGAGTTGCACTTAGTAAATTAATTGTAACGTTTGAAGGATGGAGTATGGTTTGAATCGAGACTAAGTCGGTATTTTCTGATGATTGGTATACAGAGAAAATTTGGGCGCGTGGTTGCAGAAGCGACATGTGAACTGTATGAAGTCCCTGCGGACAATTGGTAGGTGTAAATATCATAAGGGCATATTCTCAAGGACTCATCGCCGAGTTAGCGGCACTTTATCGCAAAGTGGTGATAAATTAATCGCACTATTCACAAGCAGGTGCTAACAGCCAACATCACCAGTTTTCCTGCAATAGCAGCCGCAAAAAACATCGCCACGGATGACACCGGCAACTAACGTTAATGATATGCAGAGTAGGTGTTCCCGTGCAAAAAGCCGTTGAAACACCACTTCGCAACATTCTCAACGACCAGCCAGATCGGCGATAAGAATCAAAAACATGCGATAAGGCGTGTTAGCAGCAGGTATTTAACACCAGCTCCTACCTGGTGTTAAGTCGGACGACAACCTGCACCATGAAAGGGAGCCCAGCCCAGAGCCACACCTGAAGAACAACAGATGCCATGGAGCTACTGATCTTGCAGCTCGGAGCCCCAAGAGGGCCACAACTCCCACCGCCACCACACCCAGGCCCCACACCCCCCCAGGCACCCCCCGGGGCACTACCCCGGGCACCCCCCCCGGACACTTCACATCTACCTTACAAATTCATGAACACAACAATTCGCCTGATGTCGCACAAGTACAACAATTAACATTCATGTGTGGTCAGAAAAAGGAAAAACATTCATACATCTTAGAACTTCAAAAATAATTATTTTATTCAAATTTAACTCAACACTAATATTTGAAGAGTCATGGCGGGTCTTCTCTGGACAATCTGTAAGTCACAGCCTGCAAGACAAAATTGAAGATAAGAAGGTGTGTCATGTGCTCAACAAAGGACAGAGAGAGAGAGAAAGAGAGAGAGAAAGAAATGGAGAGAGAGAGAGCGTGAAAGAGAGAGAGAGAGAGAAAGAGAGAGAAAGGGGGAGAGAGAGAGCAACAGAAGGAGAGAGAGACAGTGAAAGAAAGAGAGTGAGAGTGAGAGTGTGAGAGAGAAAGAGAGAGAAAGATAGAGAAAGAGAGGGAGAGAGAGAGACAGTGAAAGAAAGAGAGGGAGAGTGAGAGAGAGAGAGAAAGATAGAAAAAGAGAGGGAGAGAGAGAGAGATAGTGAAAGAAAGAGAGGGAGAGTTAGAGAGAGAAAGAGAGAGAAAGATAGAGAAAGAGAGGGAGAGAGAGAGACAGTGAAAGGAAGAGAGGGAGAGTGAGAGAGAGAAAGATAGAGAAAGAGAGGGAGAGAGAGAGACAGTGAAAGGAAGAGAGGGACAGGGAGAGACAGTGCCGACACAGCACACCTAGGCCTCACAGCTCACCTGCTGCCACCGGTGTGTCTCCAACCATGTGCCGGTATACACTGCAGTCCACGAGGTCCCTCATCTGAAACAGAGTCCACAGCTAATGATGGCAGAGTACATATCATTGCACACGGCAACATCGCTTGGCCGCCCCTGCGCACAACGGCTGCTGCACCCCAGCCCCTCCCGCCACCCAGTAGGGATTGCCCGCCCCTGCGCACCCAGGCCTCACTGCTCACCTCCGCCACCGGCGTGTCTCCAAGAGGGCCCACCACGTGCCGGTGCAAGCTCCAAGCCCGGTGCCCACGACCTTGGCAGCCTCCACATCATGCAGCCCCGCACCGCGGTCCACCAGGTCGCACACTTGATTCTGGGTCTTGATATTGCAATTGCAGAGACCATATCAGTGCACATGGCATCATCGCAGGCTGCACACCCGCTCAGCACTTTAGGTGCCCCTACCTCAGTCCACTGAAAGTCACCGTCCCGTGGCAGTAGGCCTGTGCCGGCCGCAGTGTAACCGGTGCCACCGACTCCGTGCAACGCAAGTCATGGACCCTATATGATTGAGTCTCGTCATATGCCAGGCGGACGCAGCCATGTCATCTCAGGCAGTGGGGAAGAACTGGGGCACGTAGTGTCATCGTCCCCCCCTTTATACGTAAGCCGAGTGGGCTGGCTCGGCGTACGCCAGGCCAGCGTAGGGGTGTGAACAGTTATCCCTGGCCTCTGGGCATGGTTCATATCTGGGCAGCACAGGAAACCAACTGATGCGTGTGTCTCTGTTGCTGTGTCTGCGCCACATGGCCCGCAATCGACAATGTTGCAATGTTGCATGCAGCTGGAGGGCGTCTGCGCACAAAGGGATTGTACAAGGAGCGCAAGGCCACTCGGGGTCTTGGCTCATACATGGCAACTGTTGTGTGTGTTCATCGCTTTTGGTGCACCATAAGCCCAAGGCCTAGCCTCAATTGCAGCACGAAAGTCACATCACATTCCCAGGATACAAGCAGTAGTCTGACTAACATTAGGGATGAAAGACCCTTTGTCTCACTACAGAAGGCGGAAGGACATCTGCACCTCCGACCATGGAATTGCATGCTGCAGGCACCCCCTGAGAGAGATACCATGGCAGATGATGACGACTCCCACACTACACACAGCGCTAATGAAAGATCAACGTATCCACACCCCACACACAGAAGTCCTTGCTCGAGGTACTCCTGCATGGAATGGCCTTGACACTTACGTACAGGACAACCCATACGTCCAAACTTTGCACACTCATACGACTCATTGCTCCGAGCTGTGGCATATCATCCACATAACAGCCACAGGTCAGAAGAGTGCCGGTTCTACGAGAGCGAACAAAGCAATGTCAGAACATCCCGGGCACATGCACAACCCGTGTCACGTGGAACTGTACCATGACCGAATGCTGAATTTGTTGGGGGCACTGCCACTGGCAGTGTTGCGCATCAGTTACTATCTGAGCTTCCGTCTTGCGTACATCACCTGCGTCCAGCCCTGGGTCCACTGTCGATCATGCATATTCGAGTGGCCCATGGATGTCTGCCTATCCAACACAACGGTAGCTGAACTGGACTATGACATGCGTGTGTGCCCCCTGTTGGACCACGACCAGGAGTGTAACCGTGATACCCGTTCATGGGATGCCTTGGTATTCGGCGTATGTGCTGGCAGTTGGGCATGTGAGATTGCACAATTCCTTGTGTGCAGTGACCACATCGAAGCGCTCCCCTATTGGGCTGTGTTGTGGATTGGTGAAACGGCGTGGATGGAGCACATCTGTCTGGACCAGCTAATGGATTGGCTCGCCCCATGTTCATTGAAGTCGACAACGACGTACTCTTGGAACTGATTGCCCATGAAGCTGCGCTCGCTTTCATGGACGAGTAACTACGTTCCTGCAGCCACAAAAGATTGTAACCCATAGCACAGGTCCCAACACCCTTTTGCATCTTGGAGAAATGGACACATATCCCACCATAACAGTGGACATGACTGCATTCGCCTGGACTCAGAATGAATGTGCATGCAAGACTGCAGGTTGACACACACCTGTGCAAGGTGAGTAGACAGCGGCGCCTGGCAACGTTCGTCAACCTGACACACCGCTGGAGGGAGAGTACACACATGGCAATGTAGTACTACATGTGACCTTGTTGGACTCCTTCACCTGCTCACTGTCAGCAGAGCAGACAGTCAGCGCAGTCCGGTGGCACAGGACTATGCAGATCCCATGGGCTGTGAGTGGTGTCCCCTGACATGGTGCAATGAGCATTCGCCAAACTCCACATGACTCGTCCAGCAAGGCAAGGTGGGCTGAGACCATTGGCATCCGTAATGATTGGTGTTCATTTGTGCCTCCCCATGTCTTGCACCTCTACATGTTCCTTTGCTGCCTGTTAGTGTATGTTGCATTGGTCTGCATGTTGTGGCCCTTGTCTTGCCCGTACTGACACGCACATGCTAATAAAGTGTACGCAACTTCACTAGTGTTCAACTGTGATGAGTGTTGATTAGCATGCCAAATCGTGTGCCTCAATGAGCATTGTCCGTACACAGGGAGGGCCTGACTGACGCATTTCGCTTAGGGGTGAGTCCCTATTGCCAGCTCCATCTCTGCGAGCCAGACATTGTGGTTGGGAGAGTTGCTGGTAGACCTGTGCGCTTACGTGTCTTCAGCAATGTGAGTATGGTGTCCAACTTCTTGCCATGTGGATCAATGTGTTCCATCAAGCCAGGCTGTGTCCACACAGTTGAGTGTGTGTAGGTATGCGAAGAGATGTTCTGTTGTCACATGTGATGTGGGACACTACTTTAGGCCTCCTACCGACTTTGACATTTTTACACACAGTCCTATTTAATACATGGACGTGGGGCTACGTGGGGGGGTTGCGAGATTGTTGTTCATGATCAATGAGGCCACAGCTAGTTCACACCTTCACAGTCATCTAATTGGCCATGTGTGTCACGGTCAAACATGCGCATTGATGTCATTTCCCAGGGTGTACCTTTTTGTGCAATTAATGTCCCTACAGTCATCCATACTGTTATACTTGTTTGAACATAGACATGACACATCTGTGTGATTAGGAATGTTTTATTCACATCCTGTGGAGTGTCGGAGCTGGAGCAGTACATGGCCATGCACACCCCACATTACATGGTTGCCCAGTGGAGGGCCAAACAGAGTCCTGTAGGGAATGACAAGTTAATCGGTAGAGGAAGGGTTGAGTCTGCAGCCTGTTTACTGTGTCATTGGTATCCAGAGCAGATATGGCAGTCCATGTCGGGGTCCAGGTGAATGTCGCAGAGTGTTTCGGGGGACAGTGGAAGGTCTTGTACCAGGGCATGATGCAGAGGGCTGTACCAAGCATAAACAGGCCATATGGCAGGGGATGAATGCTACAACCTCCTTTTTGACACAGAGTCATTACCATCCACACCTTCGTCCTCTGATATGTCTTCTGTGTCAGGTGTGTCAGGTGTGTGTGGTGGTGTTATGGCTGCATCACTGTGTGCCACTGACACATCAGGGGGCGGAGGTGGTATGGCTGCATCACTGTGTGCCACTGACACATCAGGGGGCGGAGATGTGTGTGTCGAAGTTCCTGCAGCAGTCATCTGGGACAGGCTCTGTGGCAGCAATGGCAAGATGGGGATCTGCAGGGCATGGAAGATCCCAGCTACATCTCGCTGGTGTTCAGCCGTGGCAGCCATCCTTCCTGCCTGCATCCGCTCCATGTTCTCCATTGTCCTCCGCATCTGTGCCAACTCTGTGCTGTCGTCGCTGGAGCCTCTCTGACTAGACAGTTCTTGTATCCGAGTAATGGCTCCAGCGAGGTCAGCCAAGGATTGTTGTAGGGCATGGAGCGGACTGTGGGTGTCCGTTAGGGACTGTAAGTGGTCCCTGATGGGACTAAGACACCCACGTATGGCATCTAGTTTGGCTGCCATGAGGTTGAAACCCACCCGCACCTGTTCATCCAGCCCCCTCTGGCAGTCTGACACACGGCGTTGGAATGCCATGTGTTCTTCGGTGAGGTGCTGGGAGCCAGCCGTGGTGGTGGGTGCTTCCTGCTGTGTGGTCTGTGCAGGGGGTGGGATCACCTCGATGCAGCTGGGCTGCCCTGCTCCTGGAGGTGGGGTGCGGAGGCTGTCCACGAGCCGTTGGAGGGTGTCGGAGCAGATGGCCAGTGGGGCCTCCTCATCATCACTGAAGAGATGTCTGGTCTGCTCTGCAGGAGGTGTTGATTGTCCCTCTGCAATGTGAAGGGGAAATGCGGGTTAACAGTGTGTTCCATGTATGTGCACGCATTGTACATGTTTACATACAGACTGTGCACGTGGATGTGTCAGGGTGTGACCTGCTTCTTTGAGGATGTTATCCACACTGGGCCACTGAGTGTCGTGTCATGCACCATGTCATGTATTTTGACTGCAGCCATGCTATTTGTCATGCAGTGTCACTTGCATTGTCAGTGTGGCTCACAGAGCTGCTGCTTTGCTGGGTTCAGCACATGTGCATGGGTAGGTTGTGTGATTGGTGATGGGGGGGGCATTTGTGCACATGGTGGATGGGGACCTACTTGGTGTTTCTATGTTTGCTGCAGTGTGCCAAGGCCATCAGGGACATGTTCCACAGTCATTGTGGGTGTGCAGTGTGCTACACATAATTGTGCATGTGTGCCATTGTGCCCGTCTCCCCCAGTCCCTGGTCATTACTCACCCTGTTGCTGTTGGGTATGGTCATTTCGAGCAGTGTCCGAACCCCCAACTCCTTGCACCGTCTCCGCACTGATGACTGTGGACACCATTTCCTCCAGCTCATCCAGCTACTCCTGTGGCGCAGTACTCCCACCTCCAGTCGCCGTTGCTGCCTTCCGGTTGGCAGCGAGTTTCTGCTTGGTTTGGCTTTTCGCATCATGCCAGTGCCTCTTGACCTCCTCCATTGACCTCCTCAACACTCCGACTGCATTCACGTTGTTCACGATGGACTGCCATATTTCCGTTTGTGTTGCCGATTACACAGTGGAGGTGACGAACAGTTGTTGGTAGTGTTCTGTCACCTCCGTGACAATGATCCGGTTTTCCTGCGGACTGAACCTCGTCTTCCTCTTCCTCTTCTCCTTGCCCTTCCCCGGCCTCGGGGTTCCTGGCTGGTCATCTGTGGGGCTTGTGGGGTTCGCGTTGTCCTCTGCACTCGGTCCGGGTGCGTCCTTGGTGCTACGCAGTTACATTTTTTTGGCTTTTTTTTTCTCTGCTTTTATAGTGCATTCTCACGCATGACGCGTGGGAATCGCAGGCCTGTTGCTGGTTTTCGCTGATTTTTGCATCGCCATTGGGGACATCACCACTTTTTTCGCGTTCGTGTTTCGCATTTTTTCGGCGTTGCGTTAATTTTAACGCGGGCATTTGTCACGTTATCGTGAGACTATCGCATGGTGCCGCCGGGTTGAGAATACTGCGTTAACACGGTGTTATTTTCCCGCGATAAACTGCGATGTGAGAAGTTGCATTAAGCGAATTTGGCGATAGTTAACACACGTTCTTGAGAATATCCCCCATAGCCTTTATCAATTGATTTTTTATGGAGCCAGTCTTGTCAAATTCAGTCTTGATTTTGATTTGATTGTCAAAAAACGTTTATGTAGTTATTATTATTATTATTATTATTATTATTTTCATGAGATACAGGAGTGGTTTCTGTAGTAGAACAAATTAATTAAGAATATCAGTAAAGAAACAAGTTGATGAAATGAAAAAAGTTTGATTGATACATTGTTTATTTGGAATGATAAATTCTCAATGCTCTGCTCACTGGGTCCAAGAAACACATTACTCTTGGCCTAAACACAGAGGGGCAGATCTACAAGGAAGTGCTGCAGCGTGGCACCGCAAGCCCTTTGGCAGCGCCACGCTGCGGCACATCCGAAGCACAGGGATGCAACATATTTACAAGAATATGTCGCATCTCTGTGCTTCCCCTTGCGCTGGCGCACAAACTGCAGCCATGCACTGGCGCAGGCACCCTTGCACCATGATGCAAGGATGCCTGCGTCGTGGGGAGATTGTTTTTGTGCAGGAAGGGGCACCTTCCTGCACAAAAACAATCACTACAGGCATTTTCCTCTTTCAATGCGTGCTGTAGAATGCAGCACGCATTGAAAGAGGAAAAAACGAGGAGAAATTAAAACATTTCTCCTCGTTGCGCCTCGCTACGTCACCTCTAGGGTGGCGTAGCATTCAGACGCATCTCCAGATTTACGATTTCTCGTAAATCTGGAGTTGTGTCTTGTTCCATGGGTGTTGCGTGGGAACACCCACAGCAACACCCATGGGACGCCCCTTCAACGCAAAGTGCTACGTGTGAAGGGGCCGTATTTACAAGGAGAGGAAAAGTCTCGCAGGGTGGCTTTTCCTGTCCTTGTAAATATGGAGGAGCCCCCTGCGCCACCAGTACGTCACGAAAAGTGATGTACTGGTGGCGCAGGGGGCTTGTAAATCTGCCCCTAATTCCCTCCAGTCTGCCATACACAGGAACAATATCCTCCAGCTGTGTGTCCCCTGAGTCTCGGGAAAAGTGAAAGAACCTGAAGTGTATGGTTTTTTTTTTGTTTCCTGGTGCTGGCAGGTGATAAACCAGAAGCACTGGAGTTGGACAATTTGGAGAGCGACTGAAATAGAAATGGGAGGTTAGGCTGTTTTTGTTTTGTTTTTTAGTATCACTTCTGGTCTAGGTGGGTGCTTAACTCCTCTTGCACTGATTGGCAGATGGGACAGTGAGCTGAACAAGACATATGCTAACTTTCATTTTTTCCCCTAAACACAGGAGTTTCCTTGAGTCTTCAGTCTTGTTCACACAGGAACATATCTCTCCTAAGGCTTTACACAAATTTATGTTCTCCTAGGTCTTCTGAGAGTGGGTTTATCAAATTTTAGTGGGATTTAATTGGTTTGAGCAGGGATCCACACAGTAGGCACCACTGAATAATTTTGATGGCGAGAGTCCATGGGGAAAGTTTGCAAAACTGTGGCCCAGGTCGGGCAGCACCAAAGAGAACCTACTAACCTTAGACATTTATGAAAGTAGAGACACAGTTGAATCCATCGTGATGTGGCTTGCCTGAATGCGTAAACATTTTATTGCCCAGAATTCCTGGCTAATGGCAATGTATAGGCAAAATATCATAACTTCTTCCCTTTTCTGAGACAAAATTCTTCAGACCCTAGAGAAAATGACAAAAGTCTTAGCATTGAAAGTTATTCACTTCTTGTCCTAAACACAGTACCCCATATTTGCATAGGACAAGAATAGGCCAAAATTGTGACAATGTGAAGACCACGTTGACACTATATTGACTTCACACAGTCAAATATTTGGCATGTGTTTGTTTTTGTCAGTTACAATGGGCCCATCCATATGTGAGGCACTGTTTTTATTAGTAGACATTAGGAAATGCTGGGTGGTGGAAGTTTTATGTTCCCAACACATTCTGGAACTTTCCAGCTTATAAATATAAAAAATAAGTTTTAACCTATGTTTGACCTGTGCAGGGAATACTGGGTAAGGAAAATTGGTGACATTCTCACAGGCCACATGACCCAGAACTCCTCTAGGTGTGTAATGTCAAGCAATATCTGGGGTCAGTAGGTTTTCCTAGGTTCCAGTTGACACAACACCACCAAGACGTGTGTTTCTGTGCTCTAGCTTGGAGCTAGACAGTGTTTTTACCTTCTTAGTCAAAGACAAGATACAAATAGCACCTGGGTTTGTCACTGGAGTGCATATATGTGTGTCTGCTCCTCCACAAGGGCCAGATGTTATTTGGATTTTTTTTCTTAGCATTAGAAAAGATCCAAAAAGCATCAGAGCTCCTGGTCAGGGTGCAGACATATGTGTCTGATCCCCAGGAAGGAAACAGTTGCTGTTTGGATTTTTATGGGGCTACCAAAAAATCCAAGAAGTGTCCCGGCTCCTCAATGGGGGCAGACGTGTGTCTGTATCTCAGAAAGAAGTCAGACTCTGCGTGATTTCTTTGCTTAGAGTATTGAACATCCAATCAGTTTGTTGCTTCTTGTTGGACCAAGGACACACAGCTCCTTCCTCTCCCAAAGTGTCTCTTAGAGAAAAAGGATTGGGAAGAAAACGTAATCCCCTTCCAATCCTCACCCCCTGGTAATTTCCTCTATTGATTATATTAGAGAGGTGGTAGGAGGAAGGGTGGGAGGAGATAGGCTGATTCTCCTGTCCTCTCTTCCATCTTCCTCCAACCAAGAGAGAAAAGTGGCTCAAGCTGGTGGGCATGGCTATGGAGGAGATGGGGGTTACAATATCTGTGTTAGCCCCTCCTGTAGCCTGCCCACCATGTCAATTCTAGTGAGGTCACTAGCAATGCCACACACACACATTATTGAGATGACTGTGATTTGGGCACTGGACAGCCTCATTTGGAAGTTTGCAAGTGCTCAGGAAGGATCTGCCACCACCAATACATTCACCCACCACCAGGCCAAGGAAAAGTTTGGCCTCCATTGGGAAAAAAGCCTGCTGCACATGGGGGTGCCCTTTTTCACCATTGACATATGGAAAAGATATCATAAGGGTGCCCTATGTACCCCCTTTCATGATGTATATATACGTCAAAAGGGCAGCAAAGGATTTGACAGTCCAGTAAGGCCAATGTAAGTTGATGCAAAAATTGTACCAAAATGTAACTTCGAAGCCGACAGCACTGGGAGAATACCATATTAAAATATGGCATTATGCATATTGCGAATAATATGCCCTCATACATGGATATCGATTTAGTAAGATCCTTACAGCAGCAGGTGTGATTTCATAAGAGGAGGTGGCATCATATGACCTTTGATTCTGAGTCTTCCCAGGAACCATGGGGCATATTATCAAGAAGAGGCGATAATCATCGCTAACCCTGCTTAGCGTGATTTTTTTTATTGCCGGCTATCGCTGGAATATATCGCCACGCTAACGCTGTATTAGCAACGATTAGCGCTATGGCAATGAATATTCCAGCGATAGCGGGGAAATGGGCCAACATCGCTGAAAAACCAGCGATGTTGCATGGAGAAGGGAGAACACCTTGCTGATACGACCCTGTGGTCGTATCAGCATAATCCACCCCCATGTTAGGTATGGCTAACACCTGCTAATTGCAGGTATTAAATAAATGGCGATGACCCCGGTTAGCTCGACTTTTCACGTCGCTAACTGGGGCCATGGCCACCTTGCTAATAGGCGATAGGCCTGTTAGCGAGTGTTTCCCAGGTTTGTTCATCGGGAACGCCCACTTTGCATGTCATTGGCGATAAATATCACTGACATGCAAAGCGGTAAAAAAACGGGCGCTAATGCCCGCAAACTGTCGCTAACTGCTGTTAGAGACAGTTTGCTGATAGGGCGATATAAATATCGCCGCTTTAGCGGCAAAAAGTGCCGCTAAAGCGGCGATAGTGCCCTTGCTAATATGCCCCCTTATCCTTAACCTTGATGGCATCACAATACATGACATCTTATTGGCTTCTCTTTCTGTTACATGAGAAGAGATATGTTTGTATGAAGAGGAGCTAGAGCCACAAAACACAGACCAGCACTCAGAACCTAAATTATTTATACAAAAAACTGTCATGATTTATTAATTTCTCTAGTGTATACCGCAAAAGAAAAATATTGATAAATCATAGGGAGATGAAATAATGAAGTTTTAAAAAACATAAAAGGAGTTAAGTCAACATGTTTTAATTGATACAGATCCTGTACTGGTTATAAAAAAGAAATTCTGCTTAAGTTATTTCTTGTTGATAATACATTTTATTTATGATTATTTGCTAGGCACTGTCACTCATGGGAATCACTGAGGTGAAGTTATTATTCAAAACAGAATTTTTCATGTAGTCCCAATACAGGACATGACAACAACTTGTTTAAAATGTGTTTATTTTTCTTTTTTTTTTCTTTTATTTAAGCAGATGTTTGTACATTACTCTTCTGAATTTATTTGACAATACCTGAGGTGTAAGCCGTCAGGACCACCGCCGAATAGGTTATTAGTGGGGCAGGATTCTTGGAGGCAGTGTGACTACAGGACTACCCCGTAAGCGTGGTCCTATGAGACGCATTTCAATCCCCACATTGGGATGGAATTATTAACCGAGTAAATAGCTCGTTCAGCTCAACCCATAAGGAGCAGCTATCTGCCCTTATATAAAATTAGTATAGGGTCTTTACCCGTTACTTTTTTCCAGGGGTTACTTTTACCGATACCCTGAAGAAAGTCCTGCACCCATTGGGGCGTTTGGTGACTGAAACATGTCGGCACAAGGGTCTTAGGACCATAACACTCCTAAAGATCCTTGTTTGGTAAACTTATTTTAATAACACAGTAGAGGTCCAAGAATAAAGGGAAACTGGGACTTCACTGAGTTTTTTATCTTTATTCCCCTGGTCTTTATATATTTTAAGAGCTCCCTGAAACATTGGTCGAGCCCACCCTGTCTTTTAGGCGACGGGGTGACCCGATGATGAAGCATGACACCACTAGGGTGTGTGAGGGTAAATAAAACCAAAAGGACGTGCTTCCTTTCCTACCATACCCAGATTGGTAGTATAGCTTCCATCTCGGGATTCTCCAGATTACCATCTTGTTAGTAGTTTTTATATACGTTTTTCTAAGGGAGTACTTTTTGTGTTTCAGGTGTAATGTACGTGCCCTAGTGGAAGATGCAGAAAGTAACCACTGCTCTGACACTATTTTCATTCTGTTCTTACTGTGGCTGGTAGTAGTCTTTGAAACCTATAGTGCGTAGTACTTGCCATGAACTGTAGCAGGCAAGCAAAGTGAGTGAGCCAGATCTCTTATACAAAGGGCTTGAGGCGGGTCTTCCCCTTAGAAGATTTGAAAGAAAATGGGATCTGATAGTGCATTTTAAAGCATAATTTTTCACATACATTTGCTCAAAAGACATTGGGGCATATTCTCAAGGAGCTATCGCAGAGTTATCGGCACTTTAACGCATCCAAAGTCGCGCTAAATTTATCGCCCCATTCACAAGCTGGTGCTAACAGTCCATAACACCAGTTTTCCTGCGAAAGCAGTCGCAAAAAACATCGCCACAGATGACCCCGGAAACTAACGCTAATGAGATACAGAGTAGGCGTTCCCGAGCAAAAAGCCACGACAACACCACAACGCAACATTCTCAATGACCAGCCACATCGGCGATAGGAACACAAAACAGGCGATACAGCGCGTTACCAGCAGGAAATTAACACCTGCTCTGACCTGGTGCAAAGTCGGACGTCAACCTGCACAAGAAAAGGGAGCCCAGCCCACAGCCACACCTGAAGAACAACAGATGCCATGGAGCTACTCACCATGCACCCCGGAGCCCCGATAGGGCAACAACACCCACCGCCACCACCCCCAGGACCGCCTCCCGCCAATCGACCCCCCCCGCACCCCTCCCGGACCACCACAGAGGCAGCGCAGACAAAGACAGCGGACCTTCAGGAAATGCACCAGCCCCACAGACCTAACACCAGACAATGCCAATGCCCACTACAGGCCCAAAAGGACAACCATCCTCCGCATCCTGAACATCATTGCCCACAGGCTGATGGTACCAACACAGCGGACAACCAACATCCCTCCACAGACAAAGCTGCTGGCTGTGCTGCACCTGTTGGACTCTGGTACCCTCCCAAACAACAACCGCCGAGTCGGCGGAGTCTCACAGCCAGCCCCATCCAAGTTCCTCACACCTGGCCTGGATGCCCTCACCAGCTAGGAACCCCACCACCCATACGTCCCCTACAATGCGTAGGAACAGCTGGAGACCAAGCAAGGACTATACGCCATAGCTGGATCCCCTCATGTGTCGGGGGCAATCGACTGCACACTTGTCCCACTTGTGCCCCCTGCCAACACCGCACACAATTACCGCAACAGAAAGCACACGCATCCCATCAACGTGCAGGCAATAGTGGACCACAGGGGACTCCTCACCAATGTCATAGCCAACTACCCAGGCAGTGTGCATGATCCCTTCATCTTCCGACAGTCCAACATCAACCAGCGCCTCCAGGATGGCTCCCATGGGAATGCACTGCTCGTTGGCAAGTACCAAATGAACACCCCACACACCTCAACCCCACAATCATGCAACTCACAACTCTGGCACTGCACACGTCACAAAATCACATACAACATGCCAAACAACATGCCCCCCCACCAGACACGACAGCACAACTTACTGTGGCAACCTTGGTTAGCCATGTACATGAGCCATCGACGGCATGGCACCTCAGCCACACAACACCGGAATGTGGGGAGAGGTGGGAACCAGGCATGTGCGAAGGAGGCAAGTGACCCATGAATGAGTATGTGCACAATGCCAAGTGTGGCGGAGATGTGCTGGACAGACTGCAGTATGCAGACCACAGACATAGCCATGTCTACATGCACTGCTGGTGTTTGGAGTGTAGTGGACAGTGGACGCAACCATGTCACCCCAGCCAGTGGGGAAGATCGTGGAAATGTAGCTTGTAACGTCCTCCCCTGTAAGCGTGTGCGGAGTGGGCTGGCCCAGCGTACGCCAGGCCAGCGCAGGGGTGTGAATAAAAAGCACGTAGCTCTGGGCATCGTTCTCTTCCGGAATGCCCAACGTGTCTGCCAGGGTGGTGTCTCCCACCCCGCCATGAGCCCAATGCCGTCGCCGTGAGCGGTGTGGCCTGCGATCCTGTGCGCCTGCTGCACCCGGGTCGCTGGTCCCCAGACCCGTCATGCCCGTCCCTGCGCAGCCAGGCCTCACTGCTCACCTGCCGACACTGGCTTGTGTCAAAGAGGGCCCACCTTGTGCCGGCACAAGCTCCAAGCCCGAGGCCCGCGACCTTCGCAGCCTCCTCAGACCATCACGGCCTCCACGACACAGGCCCGCTTTACTCCTTTTTCGTTGACGTACTCCACCGCTGCCTCGGCCCTACACTACGCTCAAGTAGGTCACACATTTGGAACTGAGTCTTGATTATGCTATGGCAGAGTACACACTTTATGGCAGCGTTAATATCACTGTACTCCCTTCGATGTGGTGCCACCAACTCTGTGCATAGCATCCCAACCACACGTGTCTGTGGGCCCTTGATGACAACGCATTCGGCCTACACTGCGGTCGAGTAGGTCATACATTGGGAATTCAGTCATGAATCATTTATGGCAGACTTGACATCATTGTACTGGCCTCATCGCAGACTGCATCCCCTTTCAGCTCCGGAGCCACTAAGTCTGTTCCCCGACATCCTTGGCCACTTTCTGGTTGAACTTGGGTGGCGACTGAGTCTATGGACTGCGGGTGGTCTTCATCATCATGTCGGTGATACTGACTATGTAGCCAAAATGAGGCTGTAGCATTCCACTCCTCCATTTGCCGCTTCCGGCCGGCTCCTGCCCTCTGTATCATGCCCTGGAGGACACCTTCCACTGTCCCCCGCAAACCCCGCTACATTCACCTTCGACATTGATGAGGACATGCTCACCTAGCGTGGCCCTATCTCACTGCACCGCAAGTCACCGTCCCGTGGCGGTGTGCCTGTGCCTGCTGCAGTGCATCCGGGGCCACTAACTCTGTGCAACTCAAACCATGGCCCCAGTCTGATGGCATGTTGGATGGCCTCCGGGTCGATGGTCTGGGGGTCATCAACGCCATGTGTCTGTGGCCCTGCGCTGTCCGCTGCCTCTGGCCTCAACTGCGGTCCACCTGGGCTCACACATCAACTCGAGTCCTGACCTGCCCGGATGTCGCATCACCGCAGGATGCACACGCCACCACTGCCAGGACCAACTGCAAACGACAGGTGCCAGAGTCGGAAGTGTCTTACTGCCAGACTGTCAGAGTTGCTCACACCTGTCGTGGGTGCCATCATCAGCTTGATACCCTGCTCAGCTCTTCAGGTGCCACTAACTCAGTGCACCACAAAGCAAGGAAAATTCTGCTTGCATGTTGGGTGAACACTGTACTCCCTCCGGCTACCACCATGATGCTTCACAATTGTTTCTGTTGTGCTGGTGTTTTATGTTTCTGCTTCAATTGTGATCACTGTTCAAGTTGTTGCCAGCACCAACGACTCCATGAGGGCTGGCTTACACTCACCCCACACACATCCAGCACATGCGTCACTGTACATGTGACCATGCCAATAAAGGTGTCGAGCGTATGTGCCCGTGGCCAGTTCAACAAACTATCTGTGTGTGTCCGTGTGCTCATGATGTATGCATTAGGGCCCCGGCCCCACAACCTTACATCGTGCCGTGTACAGAGGACGCAGCCATGTCACCGCAGGCAGAGGGTGGGACATTGCACATGTTGCATTATCGTCCCCCACTCAATACGTAAGTGGAGTGAACTTGGCTGGCGTACGCCAGTCCGGCGTGGGGGTGTGGGTGTTTGTCCCGTGGCTCTGGGTGTGGTTCAGTATTGGAAATGTGCAAAGGCATGTGTCTCTGTCGCAGTGTGGGTCTCCGTTGGGGAGTGTAGGTGGGCCCTGATGGGACTTAGACACCCACGTATGTGATCTGGTTCGGCTTCCATGAGGTAGTACCCCACCCGCACATGTTCGGCCACCCCATTCTGGCAGTCTGACACCTGGCCTTGGAATGCAATGTGTGCTTGGGTGGGCTGCTGGGAGCCAGCCGTGGTGGTGGGTGCGTCCAGCTGTGTTGTCTGTGCAGGGGGTGGGGTATCCTCGATGCAGTGGTGCTGCCCTGCTCCTGGAGGTCGATTGCCTAAGATGTCCATGGACTGTTGTGGGGCGTAGGTGTCGGAAGTGTGGTGGTCCTCTTCAGCATCACTATAGAGTTGTCTTGTCTGCTCTGCTGGAGGTGTTGTTTGTCCCTCTGCAATGTGAAGGGGAGATGCTTCTTGACATTGTGTTGGCATGTATGTTGCCGCATTGTTCAAGTTTACATTCAGACTTCATGACAATGTACATTATGACTGTTTGGGAGAGGCGGACTATTTGATGTGCGACAGTGGACTTTTGGACTACATGACGTAGGTGAGGTTGTACACGTACATTTGCATCTCACAGTTTCCTGCTATGTCAGATGTGATTGGCCATTTTCTATGCACAGGCGGACCCAGTTGTGTCCTCTGTTCTGCAGTGTAGGTGTTGGACTGTGTACCACATTATCGTCCATGAGGGTGTGCTGTAATTGCTATGTGTGTGTGCTGCTTTGTGTGGGAGACGCACCTGCAGCTGTGATTTTGCTGCCCCACATCCCTTGGAGGCGGTGTGCCTTTGGCTTTTGTGCTTTTGAGGTGCTGTGATGTTGGCGACTTGGGTCATTTGTGCTCTTGGAGGTTTTTTGTACTCTTGTGCATTGTTTGTCTGCAGATGTGTTGTTGACGTCAGTGGTTGTTTGTGCAGGTGGATGTGTCAGAGTGTGACCTGCTCCTTTCCTGATGTGGTCCACACTCAGCCACCTCAGTCTCGTGGCGTGCACAGTGTCATGGTGATTGTACTCCAGCCATGCTGCTGGTCATGTGGTGTCACTTGCATATTCAGTGTGGCTCTCACATATGCATCTTTGCTGTGTTTCGCACGGGTGCATGTGTGTGTTGTGTAATTGGTGATGTGTGGGGTGGGACCCCTTTGGGCACATGGTGAATGGGGGCCTACTTGATGTTTGTATGTGTGCTGCAGTGTGCCACGGGGATCAGGGACATGACCCAGGGTTATTGTGGGTGTGCGGTGTGCTACACGTCGTTGTGCCATTGTGCCCGTCCCGCCCCCGTCCCCACAGTCCCTGTTCGTTACTCACCCTGTTACTGTTGTGTCAGGTCATGTCGAGCAGTGTCCAGACTCCCGACTCCTTGCACCGTCTCCACACTGATGACTGTGGGCGCCATTTTCTCCAGCTTCTCCTGTGGCGCAGGACTCCCACCTCCATTTGCCATTGCTGCCTTCCTGTTGGCAGCGGGTTTCTGCTTGGTTTGGCTTTTCACATCGTGCCAGCGCAGCTTGGCCTCCTCGGCACTCCGACTGCATTCACGATGGGATGCCATTTTTCCGTCTGTATTGCCAATGACACGGTGGTGGTGACGGACAGTTGTTGTTGGTGCTCTGTCACCTCCGTGACGACGATCGGGTTTTCCTGCGGACTGTACCCCGTCTTCCTCTTCCTCTTCTCCTTGGCCTTCCCTGAGCCCGAGGTTCATTGCTGGTGGTCTGTGGGGCTTGTGGGGTTCGCGTTGACCTGGGCACTCGTTCCGGGTGCATCCATGTTGCTGCGCAGTTTGATTTGTTTATGGTGTGTTTTTCTTGTTCAGCTTTTATGGTGCATTTTCCCGCCAGACGCGTGGGAATTGCAGGCCTATCGCTGGTTGTCGCTGTTTTTTTTTTTCGTGGTTGGCCTCATCGCAACTTTATTCGCGTTGGTGTTTCGCATTTTTTCGGCCTCGCGCTATTTTAACGCGGTCATTTGACCGTGTTATCGTGGGACTATCGCATGGTGACGCCAGGTTGAGAATGCTATGTTAACATGGCGTTGTTTTCCCGCGATGGACTGCGATGTGAAAAACTGCGTTAAGCTAAACTTGCGGTGGTTATCACACGTTCTTGTGAATATGCCCCATAGGCTCTCAATGGGCAATCATTAAGTATGCTGTTGTATAGTTCCTAGTATTTCAGTAAGACTATGCGTTTGGGCAGCATAAGCGTCAAAACTATGGGAACTGAGTCCTCTCATAGCATTAGAATATGTTGACCTGGTTCCTGGCTAGCTCACAGTGTGCGATCTGGACCCATAAACCTTACAGGGTACCTAATGGTATCTACAACCTCAGACCATGATAAACCTAATTCCCCCAAGGAAACCGTTGAAACAGATCTACCCTTTTGTTGTTAACTCAGTAATGCCCAAAGGGAGACACAAGAAAACAAAAATTGGCATTTCAAACATTTATTCAAGCAATTGGATTCTTGTGTAAAATATGTGTGCTTCAATTTTTAGTAGAAGAAAACAGAGCATAGTAACCAGCATTACAAGAATGGTAAAGAAGATGAATAATTCAACCATTATAATTGTTGCATTGATTATATGAATACATATAACTGTACGCCTACCTAGCACTGCCTATCCTAGAGAGCATAGGGTGGATTGTATTCTGCCAGATACCTCGACGTGGTCTAAAACCCCCTTTACCTGCATGCGTGTGTCATTCTACCCACCCAGAGCTGTCGCAAACAGATAACAACAAACAGGGCCAATTTGCACGGTGTACCCAGTCCTTGGACAGAATGTTCTAAGGTATGATAATGTGCCTACGAAGAAATGTATTTGTAAGCAAACCTTTTCTGAGTAACTATCTCATATGGGCACACAAGAAAATGTGTGCTAAAAGTCACAGTTTAAAAAGATTTTTCAACTGGTAAAATGGAAGTGTTTGTGTGCTGGGTCTATTAACCTCACAACATGGTATTCAAGTGTTTTCACAGTGTCAGGCCAATGAAACCCGATGCTCCCCAGGAGTTAATCTTTTTTTATCCACAAAATGTCAAACTATGACCTTCAATGTGTCAAAGCCAGCATTTTTACATTGGTGCCCTTCATACGACATGAGTGCCCTCTTAGGCCAAAACTTACATTTAATATGCCAGTGTCAGAATTTTGCTGTAAGTTCTCTTTGGATACCATGATTGACGTTTATGTAAACAATTGTCTCTAAAATGTCAGGGCCATCATTGTGTCATGGTTGACCCCTTACATATGACACAGTTGTCCTCCTTTATGCTAAGAATTACCTTCAATATGCCAATGACAGAATGTTTCCACTGGTGGCCCCATTCCATGAATTTCCTCCAGTATTCTAGCTCCACAATTTTGCTATGGGTGTCCCATTTGCCAATTATTACCTCTATTATTCCAGTACCAAGTATTACATCTAATATGCCAGTGCCAATATTTTTTCATAGGTGCCTGCCATTGAAAGAATCGCCTCCAATATGTCTCCATCAGCATATAAATATGGGTGACTCTATTAGCCAAAAATTGCCTTTTGAACACCAGGGCCAACAGCAGACTCGCAAGCAAACCACAACATTCTCACACATGCTCACTTACATTTACTCACTCATACTCCCTCACTCACACTCACTTACTCATTCACTCACTCACTCCCTCACCTGTATTCTTTCATTCATTCACACTCACTCTTGTCCTAGTCTTACTCTCATTTACTCTCACTCTAACTCTGCTTCACTCATACTTTTCTCTCTCACGGTCGCTTTTTTGATGTCACTCATTTGGACTTACTCTACATCAATCATTCTTACTTCATTACTAGCTCCCTGTCACCACCACTCATTCCGACTCACACTTTTTCTCACTCACTCGCTAACACTCCTTTGCTCTCCTTGCTCATTCCTTCTCACTCATTATCACTTGACATCACTGTTCTCCCACTATCATACACACACTCTCTCATGTGAACTTACTCACACTCAATTTCACTAATCCTCATCACTACTAGTCACTCACTCACTTTCACTCACAGACACGCATGCTCAAAGACACATGCTCTCTCACTCAAAAACATGCACATATGCACAGAACATACATTTAAAAGCATTTTTTTCTCATACTTCAATTGCTAGTGTAGGTACTGTTGCAGCTCCACTTAAAAGAATACCAAATAACAGAATACAGCACTATTAGTATAACAGAAATGAACAGGAAAAACACAGAGGTTAGCCCACTACCGATAAGGGAACTGATTTTGAAATCCCTTAGGGCAGGGGTCATAAAGGGCGTGCCAAGGGTCATAAGGTGAAAGCTATGAATTTCAGATGCTTCCCATGGCAACCCCTAAATGAGGTCTTTGCCTTCATAGCTAATATTAGTCCAAACGTTATTTTCATAATATGGGCACAGCTACATATTGCAGGCACAGGCCTAAATCTGAATAAAATCAATATTTCAGAAAGCCACCTAGGAAAATGCTAGAAACATGATTAAAAGCTGTTATTGCCTAGTTTCAAAAATCCAATTCAATGATGAGCATAGGTTTTTTTTTATATACTGAAAAATTGACTTTGCAAAAGTGTATTTTGCACTGCATGAGAGATTCAAAATGTGAACATTGTTCTGACTCTCAGTTTTACTACAGAGGCATTAAAACACATATTTCACTTGCTGTTCTTGGAGGGCAATGGCTTTGCCTGTGGTCCCACGAAGGCAGTGGTGTTGCTAACAAGTAATGACTTAGCAGACATTAACTACAAGGGAAGAATAGGAACATATAGTAAAACAACAGGCAGGTTTCACAGCTCTTCATTTGATTTGGGATTTCCAAATGACTTGCTGGAACTACTGCCATTGAATTTCATGGCCACACCAAACCTTATGGCTTCAACCACAGCAGGAGGGAAAAACAGTTCTGGCCTTGACAGAGGAGAGGGCACATCAGCTCCATATGGAATGGTTAGGCAAGGAGTCAGGACCCACAGACTCCTGAATCCTGCTAGTATACAGGGACTGCAACTGGTTTTCAAGGGTCAAGTGGTTGGCTTCCAGTTACCTGTGACAGGAATGCACAAAGCAGATGGACTCCTTGCTCGCAGGCTCAGTCAACCACTGAGGACTAGACCTTTCAGGAGCCCTGGCTGAAGAGAGACGTGGTACCTAAAATGCTGTCCCGAAGAGCTAAAGGCAGCAGAAGTGATCAGGAGTAACTTTTTGAACAGTGGGAGAAAAGTTGGACTTTTTTCCACCTCCGTAGGGAAGGTGCTGAGGTTTCCGCCTGGAAGGTTGACTTTTGAGGGAGAGAACTCCAAATTTTCACACTCCAAGCTTTTTTGCACAGCAAAAACTGGCTTACACAGAGCAGAACCCAGGAACCCACCCTACATGAGTAAGAAGTAGGGAGGATCTAACTTACTCATTGTGAATTTAGAGAAAAAAAAGGAGGGGCCCTAACCAATGCCAATATATTTCCCATTATAAGTTGGTAAAATAATACTGTTAGGGCTTCTATAGCCAAATATTGCAGTTTTTGAAAAAGAGACATGAATTCCCAAGAAGATCATTGGGCTCCTTCTAACCATGTTGCTTAGAAAACCATAATTGAGCTTAGTTCATTCTGTAGTTAAGGTATTTGTAAATTTCTATTGAGTCATACCGTCTTTAAAAAGTAAACATAAATAATGAAGACCTCATTGGGTAGAGTCTGGTCTGAAACGTGCACAAACCTAAAAACTTAGGGCCCAATTTACAAAGGAAATCGGAGATAAAAGTCAAACTTTACGACTTTTGGTATTTACAGAGGTAATTTACGAGTCATATCTTTACTTTTACAGTTGGGCTGGAATCTCTGCACTTGGGCGGAATCCCCGCAGTCGGGGCGGAATCTCTGCAGCTGGGGCGGAATCTCCGACTAAGGCCTGATGAAGTGTAATCACCTACACTTGCAGTCAATTGACACCACCTGCAAGACCTGCACTACAAATCAAATAAAAGCAGCACACAAACAATGTCCAGGTTTGGCCACACAGAGTTCCTGTATGCCTGCTCTGCGCCTTGCCTCAAAAAATGCTACCCCAGAGGAGGAAGAAAAACTATCCTGAGGAGGGGACTACCATGATCCTGGAGTTTATTGTTAGGATCCTCAAAAGACTCCATGGTCTCCCCCCTTACTGCACCAGTGGCATGGCAGCATTTAGGCACTGCAGTCACAGCATCGAGGGAGGATGTCCGTACTGTAACTGACATTAAGAAGAGTGGCAAGCCGAGAAGAGGCGGGTGAAGGAGAAGTACACCAGGATAGAGGTGGCCAGAGTTCTGCCTGGTGTACAATCAGCACCCCACCTCCGTATCACCCCACTAGAGGAGGATGTCCTCAACACCATGCACCCCCACATGCTCTATTGGCTGCCTGTGAGTAATGCCCACAATGTGGTACCAGGTAAATCTGATGAAAATAACATGGATATGAAAAGTATGTCTGCGTTGCACCACAATTGTACTATGGAAGTTGTCCCAAGTATGTCTAAAAAGCATGGTGAGTCAGAGCCTCATGTGTCGCCTTTCAAACATTGCACAACAAGTCACAGAATCTTTTGTGATAGAAATGGCGAATCCCATTTCCTCAGGCCTAAACAGGGGCCTAGCCCTGCTGGTGTATTTACCTAACACTGGTAAATGGCAATAGACAAAGCATCCCTTCAACTTAGCATTACTGTTAGCATGTAGATGCAGTGACGAAAATTGTACATGTACATTTTGGGATTGATGACATTTCTCTGTTCGCCTCTATTGCCACATGCAGCCAGAGTACAGTCATCCACTGTAGCAGAGGTCCCTGCATCTGCTGGGAGGCAACGACATGAGCCACAGCAATCCATACCACCAACAGTGACATCTGCTACAAGGTTGGCATTGACATCCGGTCAGGAACCACACACTGGGCAGATGCGGAACCCTGGTAAGTTAACCCAAGAATGATGTACCTGAATGATCATGCTCATAAAATGTGGGTTTAAGGTCCACAGTATGTTGTGTATGTCCAACATTACAGCACACCATATCACACAATGTTGGCTAGGGAAGGATGACTCTAAATGTATGGCAATTGAGTACAGTACGTACATAATAGACTGTATTGGGTCATATGAAGTGGAGTAGCCACAAAGGGATTGTAAGTCTATGACATGAAAACTCTCAAGCAAAATCCCAGGGCCCAAAATGTATGGAAATTGACGTGGATGAGGGTCGCACTGATGCCAGTTGGGTTATGTTTGCGGAGGGGTTTACGGGCTGCTATGGTGGATGTAAAGGAAGTGAAATATATACATGTGGTGGCTGAACTGCACAACATAAATCCAGTGTAGGAGGCAACCGTCCAAGCTTCTACACGTTACCACAATGTGTGATCCTAGCCAAATGTTGAATATCAACTTGCCTCCTTTTCTACTGTATTCAATTTCTCATATATAAGCAACAGGTTAAATACATGTGTTCAGGATGTGTGCTATAGAAGACCTCATACAGTGACAGTTAAAATCTACCATGATGTTGTAAATGTATAATGGAAACACAGGTCACACAAAGATTGCAAAGATTAGAACAAGTGTATGATCTCCCAGTCCTAAATGGGCATTGTGACTCCGGGGAGGGAAGAACAAATGTTCCCCAAAGTTTACCTGACTATTAGACATTTCACATATTAACTCTGCAATGCAGTATTATGATCTGATGTGCAGAGGAGAAGCTGGTCTGCATGTTGAGGTACACTCCTTTAGATTTGTCAACAGACCACATCATACTCATGATGCATGATGGGCTGAACAAGGAATGTGTATACAAAAGTAGGCAGTGGCGTTCACCCTAATTACCCCCTTCTTTCAAATATCAGTTACCTTCTAATACAGATTTGTCTGTTAACGTGATATCTCAGTGATGTCAGTGCTGTGTGGAGGTAACATCTGGGACCTGCTGCTGGTGACCAGGGGGCTGCATGTTAAAGTCAGGAGGAAAACATGCAGCACACTGGCAAGAAATAGCATATCTCAGGTCTATACCAATGACATATACATGTAGCCTCATTGCTCTCATCCTGTGTACTTGAATATGGACATGTATGTCTCATTACAGCTGCTGGCAGGAATTCCTCGGTGCTGCACACAACACCATCCCGGGGTATGCAGGACATCCTGGCTGCAGCAGTCAAACCCACTCGCATCTGTCCGTCAGGAAAGCGTGCCATAAAGTGTTTACAATTATGGATTCCAAATTTATTCAGAAAATCTCAATCCTTGGGAAAGGGCTTTAGCAGATTTAGCCCCTTCTGCATAGCATCTTTAGTTTGTGTGGAAAAAGTTACATACATACTCAGTCAGTTATGTATGTGTCACATGTGCCTGTTTGCATATTAGTCATGCAGATCATTAAGTATGGTGTCACTTCCTTCTCAAGCTGCTGGATCAAGGATCACATCTTCTGTGAGGAACCAGGTTCAGCAGTTGACATCAGGGGGGATCTCAAAGCAACACAGAGCTGTGACTAGAGCTGGTGAGTTTGCTGGTGCATTGTACATCTCCATTCAACACCTCAGTGTTATGGTGTGAGCTGTCAAGTGTAGGTGTATCCAAACCAGGGCACATGTGCCTCATCCATTGATGCAAAGTACATGAGAATCAACCCTTGTGTTGCACCACATCATATACTATGGCAATTACTTACCCTGTTGCAACCTCTGTCTTCCAGGTGCTTAGGACACTAAGGACACTGGACCTTCCACCAGTGGCAGATGACAGGCAATTGAAGGGGAGAAACCACTACTTTTACAAGCAGCCATTTCAGCTGCCAGTAATGAGCAAGAGGAGGAGGAGGCGAAAGTACAGGAGGAGGCGGATGAATTGGAGGATGATGGAGACTATCTGGCCCTTCATACAGAAGACAAGGAGTCAGATGCCCTGACCATAATATTAGGTCCACTGGGCAAAATGTCTTAGGCCACCCCCGCTCCACCCAGCAAAGTGCCCCATTATCCAAAGCCCAGGATTGCATGTTCTCAGCATAGTACTAACCAGCCACAGCTCTTACATACCCACAGCCCTCACATCCAGGACAGATGTGGTGGTTCCCTTACACACTCACAATACAGTGCATCCCAGGCATTCTCTCCACCATCTGAGGGAGCTAGCACCCCTGGTGCGGTACCGGTATCCCCTGGGCAGCAATCTCCTGTCCACAGCCTACCACCCCCACGCTGGTGGACCTGAAGGTCGTATCTACAGCTGCCCCATGTGGAGGGGGCGAGTAGATGGCCATGGTGACCAGTGGGAGGGGGAGTTCTTCCAATAGAAGGCAGATGTGAGGCAGGACATTAGTGCCATAGGGGCTATTCTGTCAGACATGTCAGAGGCACTGCAGGACATGCACCACATCCCTCAGGTGGTGGACACACTGACCCAGGTTTTGGACAAGATGGATACATCTTGGCAAGACATGTCTGAGAAGATAAATTACATCATATCCATCCATAGGGAAGAGAGTGCAAGACACCATGCCTTAGCCATGAAGATGATGGAGGGCATGCTGAAACTGATCCAAAGTTCCCCTTCAAGGTCAATACAGGGAGAGGAGCCATCACATTTACCTGCAGCACATCACACCCACCCACCTGTATCACAAGCTGCATAGGTTTCCTGCAAATGGTCACAGCCTCCACCACCCTTGTACCTACTGCACATCCACCATCACCCTCTGTTCAGGCACTCCCCCCACCTGTACAGACAACTTCAGCCCCTGTCCAGGCACTCACCCCAACTGTGCAGACACCATCAGCCCCTGCCCAGGCCTTTCCCCTATCTATACAGCCACCTTGAACACTGTCCAGGAACTTCACCCATTTGTAGAGGTAGATGCGCCACACTAACCTGCACCTTGACAACGACACAGCAAAAGCACTTACAGCGATCATCACCACCAAATTTGCGAAGTCGCAAACTTGATCCCTCATGATCACAGAAAAAAATGTTATCCACAATATATGTAAATAAAAGATAAATGTCCTCACAAGTCAAGACTAAGTTGCGTATTATGTATTGATGGTCAATTGTTTACCCTTGTGGAGGCCTAGAGATGTGACGATGAATGTGAGTGAGTGACACATGTAAAAGTGTAACACCATCAGTGTAACAAGCTATCATGTGCAGAGCAATGAACTACTCCCAAGGTATTTGTCCATACTTTGAATACAACATTTACAATGAAGTAACAAGATAGATATAGTTTGATTCAAAATATAACTTTATGTATCACAGAGTGGATGAAAACTAAAAAGCAAAAAACTGTCCATTTGGAAGGGAGAAAGGAAAGCAGATAATGTTCTTTGCACAGAATGGACAAGGGGACTAGGAGGCGGTTGGGCAACATAAAGAAAACTCATCAGGGTGCATCAGGGGAACCAGTCTATATAAAAGGGGCAAAGTAAATGTCCAAAAGAAAGTCATAATTAAGTAAGTCAACTGTCCTCCTGGTCATCCTCAATTTGCACAATGTTCAGATCCTCTGAATCAGATGCTGGCTCCTGGCTGGCCGGTGCAGGACCAGATACCACACGGGGTTGGGACACATGAGGTGTATTGGGGAAACAGTGTGGGGCAACGTACAGCGTGACACATTGAGGGTGGTTTGGAAGGGACGTTTGGCAAGGGCAGACAACATGGCTGCACTGCACACAAGTAAGTGATAGATGCAGTGAGGGTGGCCATGGTTCCTGCATGTTCCGATCTGAACATATGCAGCTCATCACAAAGCTTCAGCAGGATCCCAGAGGACATGTCTAGCTGCCACTCACATGCCCCCATCACTTCCTGTGATGCAGCCACAGGAATTACAATAGAGGGAGGGGCTTGGGTCTGACATGAGGAGTGTGGTGTGTCGGGGTCAGAGCCTTCACTTGGGTCTTCCTGGCAGCCACTTGGAGGGGGACTAGTGGCAGGGGAT
Organism: Calotriton arnoldi; assembly: GCA_963921515.1. Taxonomy (NCBI): domain Eukaryota; kingdom Metazoa; phylum Chordata; class Amphibia; order Caudata; family Salamandridae; genus Calotriton; species Calotriton arnoldi. The sequence continues at coordinate 1,780,087 of CAWUFW010003386.1, read as the reverse complement.
GCAGCTGGAGACCCCGACTAGAGGTGTCCAGTTCTTAACCCCTGTACAATTTCCTCTGCCTCCACCCAGTCTGTAGTGCTTGAGGTGTGTTCTGGCTCTGTCCGAATGGGCGCATTCCCCCTGCCTTCAGATGTTGAAGGTTCCTCCTCCTCTTCAGTTATGGAGAGAGGTCGTGGCTGCTGGCGCCCCAAGGATGTCCTGCTCTGCCCCTGGTCCTGTTGGTCTTGGCCTACTGGGCCCACTGAAATGGAAGATAAATCATTATGTAGTGGTTGTACACGTCAGAATGACACACATAACTACATGAAGCAAGAGCAGACTTTGTTCTCCTTTGATCACAATATCCAAATAGAAGTGACTTGGAGCCCAAAGTATGTGTACGCTCACTGTGATGTCCTGATTTGACTCAAACATTAACATCTTACTTGAATTTAGATGGCATACATTTCTGTACCGACCAACCCTCACCTTCAGCATTCTTGTAATCTGTGTTTCCTGTCATTGCTACATAGGCATCTTCCAATACCAGTCTACAAAGGAGGTGGAAGACAGTCTGGATGGTTTTGGGATGATCCTGTGATATGGAGTCCCAGCACTCTTACTCTTACACTTACTAACAAATGTTATCTGCTGTGTAGCATTGTATGACACAACACAAATGCAGATTTGGGTGTACATATCCAAATAAGGGCTTGGATATTGGCTTTCCTAAGAGGTAAGTCTAATAATTTGGTATTCCCTAGCAGCAGACCGTCTAGTGCCACATTTTGCCTTCAAAGACTGCTTAGTTGGTGCTGTACCCTGGTGAACAGTTGTGGCTAGTTGTTACAGCTGCCTTGACTGGACAAATGCCATTTGAGCTATTTTTGGGAAGACGTGTGTATGTGGATCCACTTGGAGATGTTGATATCACTTTAGAGTGAGACAAGGATCTCAAAGTCTGTCTTTACTCCATGGCACATGATTATCTGTCTTAATCTGAACACAAACTCTCAAAAGGCATGCAAGTTACAGCATCCAATACCCAAAGGCCACTCATCCACACACTGGACAGTGTCTGTACCATTCCTCATCCAATGCGCACAGCAGTTATAAGGCTCTTGGTTCACCAGTGATGGTGCTGCCAGTGCAATTTTACATACAAATGCACATGTGAGGCTCTTTTCCCCAGTGGCTTCCAAAAATGACAGGCTCCAGAATGCACTCTGCTCAGTGCATTCTATGTGCTACAGTGAGCCTTTGGCCTTATAATGGCTGCTGGCATTTGCACAGATTAGGTAAATGCAGGCATAGGACACCTGATGGTACAGCTCTGTCATCCCTCACATCATACTTCCAGACACATGTTGCAGTTAATGCGCTTAGAAGCTCTTTGCTGCTCATGCTACTCCAGCTGAGCATGGAGGGTCGGCCAGGCTGCCCTCAGGACCATCCTGTACGGTGGCAGAGACGGGCCGGTAGACATGCTGCTGGGAGGACTGGCCCAATATTTCCTGTGCCTTCAACCTGAACCAGTGTTTTAGGTCCTCGCAGCATTTACGGCATGCCCTGACCCGCCGGTCATACATGCCCACCGCACTGCATCACTCAACAGTGGTGGTCCAGATTCTGGTGCATACTGATTTACTCAGCTGGTCCTCGGCCCCCCATTCAGCTGAGGGTACTTTTCTAGCCCCTCCTCTGCTAACTGGTCCAATTCCCTTTCTGTCAAAGGGGTGCTTTCTCCTCACATCCCTCAGCCGTGTTGGGGGCAGTTTCGGTGTACAGAGCAGCAGGATAGCAGAGGATTTGATCTGGTGCAGAAGATAAGTCAGAATGAAAAGAAAATGGCTGCCAGCAACTTCCTGTGATGTATATCCTGCCTAACATTTCCTGTATGTAATTACCTGTACGAAAATCTTGGAATCCGGCCAGTTTTTGGAATCTCCTGCTCAAGTGCGTACTCTCCGCATACGGAGCGGAGATTCCAAAAATTGGCCGGAATGCAATTTTTACAGAAAGGAACATTAGGAACGTGAGACAAAAGCACACAAGATTGACTGGTTACAATACGTGAAGTGTACACTGAGGTCTTTAGGTCTAAATGAGATTTATGAGAATCCATCTAGTTGCATGTCTATCTCCAAGGTGAGAATTAAGGAACTCTTTCTAGCACAGGCTGTGATAGAGAGAATGGAGATAAACTGCTCTTAATCTTTTGTAAGGCTGTATCAAATGTCTCCCACCATCATTCAGGATGAATATTCGTACCTAGCGTTTGTGAAGAACCCCCAACACCATTTTATTTTGGTGAGGTATTGCCTTAATATTATCCCGCTGATGATGGGTTATCCAAGTAATATGTATTCCGTGGACGATTTGACAGCCTGTCCTTGTGATGGTAGGTCACCTCAGACTGACCTTCACATACTGTTCTTCTGTAGCTTTTACAAAACATAAAGTAAGAGGTATATTGTCCCTCTGTTGCGTAAATACAATTTCAGGCTATATTGACCAGCTCTTGATGTTATCAAAAAAATTATTGACCCTTTTGATTTTAGGCAATGTCCAACTGGACATCAGAGATTCTGCCCTGACTGCAGAGATTCTGCCCCGACTGTGGAGATTCCGGCTTGCATGCGGGGGCTCCGGCCCAAGTGCGGAGATTCCACCCGAGCGGGGATTCCAGCCCGACTGCGGAAGAAAAGATACGACTCGTAAATGACCTCAGTGAATACTAAAAGTCGTAAAATGTGACTTTTGACTTAAATTATCTATGTGAATTAAGCCCTATCATTATAACACTGGGCCCATTACCACCATTTTTTTAAAGTATCTCGACTTTAAAGTCCTGTTTCACTTGTTATCACTTATATAGGCAGGATTGCCTGTTCATTTAACTGAAATTTTTCCAAATTCCTCTCTGTTAAGCAAAACTAAGTTATAGTCACTTTCACGTTGTCTTCTTGCATATCTAAGTTGGCACCTTGCATAAACAATAACTCTATGGGTGGAATCAGATGTACCTGACACAGAAGAGTAATATACTACCTTCATACTGCTTGTCATCAACGCTTCATGTTTTGAATCATGCTCACTTTGCTTAAGCCTCAATGATCACTGAAAGTGTAACTGAAAACAGTCAGAGCCTAATAGCTATGGTTTCTTTCGGCTTGATTAGTGCACAGGGTCATAGCTTAGCTCACAACACACTGAACTGAGGAAGAGAGGTGCCATTTCAAAGGAGCGACTCTCTCTTTTTTAATGGCACCTTTTGTTAGTGGATGCCTAGTAGATCACTACCACCAGAGGGCAATCCTTGAGCAGGGATAGAAGGGATAAGCACCATTAGGCTACAATGGATATTAAGGGGGCATATGGCCCCCTAGCATGGCCAATTGCTTCCCCTACACCAAGGGGCCAGTACAAATGTTTTGCCCCTTTTAGTGTCATAATTGGAGGTTTACCCTGGCTCTTCATCCCCCCGGGGTGAATTAATTCCCACTAGATACTAGGAAAATTATTTTGAAAAACAGGAATGGGGTGGGGACCAACCAACTCCTTGACTTAAGACAATAGATCTGCCCTCCAGGGGGTAGATGTTGGAGTTCAGCCCAAATTGCTCTGCATGGGGTCAGAGAACCTACTAGATATCAAGGAATTAACAAGTAAGAAAAAAATGAATGGACAGGGCTCCGGCCAATCCTGGCATCCGGCCCAATACTGCAGCCAGCTTATGGAAAGATATGAGAGGAAATATTAAGCATAGGTATAACATGTTCACTACATTCTGGGTAGGCCTGGGCGGTAAATTCCGCTTCGCTCGCGGAATTTGTGGAATTTTGGCAATTCTGCGTTCCGCAGAGAACGCGGAATTGCCGAAAATTTTACGATCCGCGGCGTAGCGGAATTTTTTCCTTGTCCGCGCTTTCAAAATGCGTGTTCATGCGCGCGGGAGCGACTTACCGGGATCCATGCGTTCGCCGACGAGTTTTCCTATCCGTTCGCTGCGCCACGAGATTTTGGTAGCCGGCAACGCGATCCCGCGAGAGTGTGCGATCGCGAACACGTCATTCGGACGCGCCATCGGACTTCCGCGTTCGCGAACAGGAAACACGCATCGCGAGCGGGCGGGACAAGTGAAACAAGATGGCTGCGCCAATTGGCGACCGCATGAGCAAGTTCGCGAGATATTTCCCCCCGAGCACGCAAACAGCATCCCCGAACAGGAAAAACTCATCGCGAACGGGCGGAACAAGCAATTCCGCGTGCTCGCGGAATTCTGCGTAGCTCGTGGAGATTTTTTACCGTTTCGCTGAACTTTGCGTAACGCGACTACGCAAATTCCGCCCACCCCTAATTCTAGGTAAGACAACATCCTGTCATCCATGTAAACCACACCATCTTAAATTCCCCAAGTCTCTAGTTTTCAGAAAATTAAAAGCTTGATAGGGTTCCCTGGATCCCGGCCAACCACTGGCCTGATCACTGCAGCTGCCTACCAAGGACAGTAGGAGGAACTTGGATGTATTTTGGCATGGTCATAATGTCCTCAAGGCATCCTGGGTGAGAAAATGTAGTACATTCAAATACACAGCATCAGCCTGAATATCTAGTTTCCAGAAATGTCTTGGGGTTTATAATTTTCCCTAGGTGGTAACAGACTCCATTCTGAAATATCACAACCTTATATCATCAAAATCATTGAAAGTAAAAAACATATTGATGTTTGCAATTCATATTTTGGCGCTTTTTGTGTCCCAGGGGATACACACCCACATAAGTTAGGTTCTATTTTGATCAGGAACACTTGTTAATGGACTTTTGTCTATCCACTCAGATTCTAGAACTTTCTCTTACAGCAATATGAAGTAACTCTGTCATTTCAGCAGCTGTTTGATGTTTGCAAGTCATTCTAGATAAGAAAATAAATGTGATGGTGGAATTCAAGCAACCCCCACTACCCGGGTCAACCCAGGGTGTCTAATTTTAAAAAATGTCTGGGATTGGTAGGTTTTCTTGAGTGCAGTGAAACATCTGATCCATATGCCAAAGCCAGACCCATCCCCAAAATTATTGAAATTCAAATAAAACAACAGCGGCGGTCCCACCAAGCATAATGCAGCCTCCTGACATCGGCCAGGGAACGGCAGTTCCCTAGCAGCTGGGACATGACAATGGAGGTGTAACTGCCGTATTTTTTATAGGGCTGTCAGGAGTCCGCCACCGCCACACCCCCCCCGAGTCTGGCAGTCCGTGGACCACCAGACTTGTAATCAAGCCCTAAGTGGGATCCATGCCAGCCACACAAACCTGGACTTCCCTAGATATCTAGATTTCAGTACTGTCTGGGGCTGGTATGTTTACCTGGGTTCCGACCAACCCCAGCCCAAATACTTAATCAACCCACATCTTCAGAATGACTGAAATTGAAGTAGAAGCCTGGCCATTTCCATGATGGGATGTGGGTGCTAAGCCCACCCACATAAGTGGGGTTCCATTTGCATTGGAAGAAGTGTAGAAACATTGGGGAGTAAAACTTTTATCAACCCCTTCAGGTTCTGTAGCTTTCTCTCACAGAAATGATGAGTTGAAATTCTGTGATTTTACTCAGAGTTTGATGTTTGCAGGGCATTCTGTTCTTTAAAAAAGTTGTGGGAGCTACAGATGCCACACTATCCTTGACTCCACCTCATCTAGTTTACAAAAATGTCTGGGGTTGGTAGGTATCCTTGGGTGCCGGATAACCCAAGAACCAAATTCTATGCTGCCCGCATTTCTAGAATTGATGCATTTAAAACAAGATCTTACTGTTGTTATGTTGTGTTTTGGGGCTTTTCCCAACCTGTGCGATAGGCCCACTCACACAGTGGGGTACTATTTTATGATGAGAAGTGTGAGAATACAGAATGGTAGAACATTTGTTATTATCTATTGAACTTTTCTACTTTTTCGGCTTCCAGAAGTAAGTCAATGTGCACAGAAAAAAATATTCTGTAAAACTCATAAAAATTCATCAGATATTCTGGATGACCCCAAATTCTGAGTGGTGCTAATATCTTACTATGTCTAAAGTCAGATTCTTGGCCATATTAAAAAAATGCTTGGTTTTTATTCATACCAATTTTTCATTCTTTAGATTTTACCATATGATTTCATGAATGGCCGAAACACAACGAAAAAACATTATAAGCCATCGCTTGGCTGATGGTGGTATTCTGACAAAGTATTGTGGAAAAAACTACAGTGGGACAAAATTATCATGTCAAAAGTATTGTTATGTCAAGAATATTGTGGTACAGATTAGAGAAGCTAAGAATATATTTTTTGTAGGTCTTTTACATTGTTTTTAATAACAAATGTATTTGTACATAATGTCATTTTTAATTATTTGAGTTTTATTAATTTTGGAGTTAAAATGTTATTATTTTAGTCAAAATTATGTTTAAATATAGTTTACTGTTATTTTTGTATTTGGTAATACATTTTAAGTGTTTTTATTTATGTTAATTCATTTTTTGTTTTTTGACATATTGTTTTGTTTCTATGAGAGTAGGGAGGTAAGTATTTTAAATTTATATCTTGGCAGTAAGCATACTCTGTCACACTGGCAACGGAGTATGCTTACCACCAAGATAATGGTCCACCTGCCCGATTTAGATGTGTACAGACAATGAAGGCTTGGTTACGACAGTAACTACTCCATCACCGCCATAGTCAAACCTCTCTGATGATGGGCCGATCAGAGAAATGGCTATATGTCCACCTACACAATTCAGTTGGGTGGACATATAGCAATTTTTTTATGGTCCTTCACCTCCTGGACAGTAAAAAAGGAATAATGCCCCCTCGCCATAGGAAATGACTCCCATTGTGAGGGGAACATTTTCTTTTTTAATTTTCAAAAAGAAAACTCTTTGGTGAAGGCTCCGTCCTGTAGTCTGAGCCAGGGCCGGACTGGCCGTAGCAGGCACTGAGCATTTCCCCGGTGGGCCACCAGGTTGGGGGACGATTTTGGGCCCCTGGGGGCCGTTTTTGTTACAGGGCCGTTTTGCAGCATAGCTGCAAAATCGGCCCCTGTAACAAAATTGGCCAAAACCGGCCCTGGCAAACAGCTCGGCCACACCCCGAACACCCCAGGGGGCCGGACGAGCACTTTGCCAGGGCCGGTTTTGGTTCCCAGTCCGGCCCTGGTCTGAGCCCTGCACCAAGCAGCGAAGAGCATTGACATGAACCACTTTGATGGCGGTTCCTGCCAATGCTTCATAAATGGCTGCTGGCTTGGCAGTCATTCCTAACTTTAGTCGGCGATCCCTCCACCAGGGAAAGGGAGTAATATACTCCAGCCCCCTGGTGGAACAATGGGCGATCCACCAAAATATGAATTGGCCGTATTTTTTTATTTAACTATAATTTTTTATACATTTTAGTTAATTGGGTAATTTGCTAACTTTTTATATTTAATATTTTGTTATGCCAACATGTAATACATTCTTTTACTTGTTAATTGGTTAATTAAGTAAGTATGGTAATTATTTGCTCTTAATATTTTGAATATTAATAAATCCTATTCTTTTTAAGTTCTTTTTTTTATAAATAACTCCATAATTTCATTTTATTTTTTAGATGATATGTACTGTTATTTTTCTGTTATTAATTAAATTTGTTTTTTCTTTTTTTGGAATTGTTGGGCAATAGATGGGAAGTATTTAAATGTGTTTTAAATGTATTTTATAAATGAATGTATAAATATAATTTTTTATAATTTTAAATGTCCATTTTGTTCTTTTTCTTTTCAATAATTTATATGAATTATAAAATGTTAAAAATACTTGTATTATTTGGTCATTGAAATATTTTTTTTATTTTAATTTTATATATGTGTAATACATTTTGTTTTAATTAATGATGTGGAAAATTAAATCTAAGCTTTCTAAATTTGAATATTTTATCTATTCTTGCTTACACTGAAGTGGTAATATTAGCTATGATACCTCGAAAATCCAAACAGCCAGCAACTCTGCAGTCAATAGCCAAATCTTTTGTGACTCCTTAGCTAGCTTTTTTTCAAAACAAGGTGGCGGCCATCTTTAATACATTTTCTGCCAATACTCCAAGTATCCATGATAGTAAGCAGTCACCAGATCGAGTCGCTGGGTACACAGACCTCAGGTGTTTTGAGGCCCCCACAGAAGAACAATTAATTAAGGTCATCCCTAAAATTAAATTCTGTTCCCCCCAGGATCCTTGTTCACCGAAAGTAGTAGATATGGTAACTGAGACAGTGGCTCTTCATTTGAGAGACATTTTCTCTGCAATGTTCAAGGCCGGGGATTTTCCCTCCCCTGGAAATCAGCCTCAGTTCTCAATCTCAGTAGGATGGATCTGAACAATTATGATCCCATCTATATGCTCCCCTATCCTGCGAAATTAGTGGAGAAGATGATGAATGAGCAACTTGCTTCTTTCATTGACAAGAACCGTCTCCTTGATAATCGAGTTCGGATTTAGGCAAGGCCATAGTACTGAGTCCACACTGGTGGTTGTAACAGAGGAAATTGGAGCAACACTAGACAGGGGAAGGAACGCAGCCCTTGTCCTATTGAATCTTTCAGTTGCCTTCAATTGATGGTCTGCACTTGCTCTTTTACAGTCCTTTCTTTCCAACAGGCAACAAGTGGTGGCGGTTGGAGAGTTTACCTCGAGACCCTACTAGCTGCCCTGCAGATTCCCACAGGGATCATCTTTGAGCCTCATAATGTTTAACTTGTATGTCACGTCACTGACCACGCTAATAAAATCCCTTCGGTCCATCACTGGCATCCTACACAGATGACACGCAAAGTGTTGTGTCACTTTCCAAAGATGAGGCCAACTCCATTAATACATTCAGAGACTGAATGAGTGCAGTAGGTAAATGAATGGATGGCTACTGCTTGAAATTAAATTCATCAAAGACGTGGTCACATTATTTGGGAATAATCCATCTTTCTGTTCCCCGGCTTGGTGGCCACCCGAGTTAGTATGATTTCCCACCCCGGTACCAAAAGTAAAAAATCTTGAGGTGATGCTGGACAATGACCTGAATTATAAATGGTAAGTCAACAAGGTCACTTGAGCTTCATTTATGTTCTCAGAATGATTAAGAAAATCGAGAAATATTTACCATTCGATCTCTTATAGACATTAGTTATTGCCCTTGTATTGACGAGATTTGACTACTGCAATACCCTCTATCTAAATCTTCCAATGTGTCCATTGAAGAAGCTTCAGACACTTCAAAATGCTGTTGCACACCTTCTTAAGATCCCCAAATTCCAGTCAGTAAAAGTGGCAATTAGCAAACTCCATTGGTTGCCTGTTAGGCAACATATTGTTTTCAAAGCTGTGTGTGTGTGGTCAAAAAGACCCTTCATGGGCATGGTCCCTCCTACTTCAAGAAAAATCTGAGGTGGTACAATCCAACTCTGGTAAAAATCAAGTGGTACCAGCCTTCAGATGGACCACCTGGGGCGGCAGAAACTTCTTCAGGTCCAACGCTCTACTTTAAAACAGTCTGCCTTTTGAACTAAAAACAGCTCCCTCCCTCTTTATCTTTAGAAGGTCCTTGAAAACATGGCTCTTCATACAGAAATAGACGACCAGTGCAGCGCCCTCTTGTCTCTCTCAGCGCCAAGACGCCTCCGGGTAAGTCTCATAATTTGCTCAAATGTAAAGCAAAGCATAAGCTTGCACTGCATTACAAACAATTCAAGCTAGTAGGCATTCCATGGGTGGGGCATGGGCATTCCTGTGCATCCACACATGGATCTGATGCACTTCCAGATTTAAAAAGGTTTGCAAACCTGGGACTGTGTCAAGTTTGTTTGCCTCACAGACTATGGTGAAACGAAAATAAAAATCTTTTTCTCTCCTGATTATTTCCTCTTTGGGTTGTTTTTTGGCAAAAGGTATCCATTCCTATACAAAAATAATTCTGCCCATAAGGCAGGCACCTTTCTAGTCAGCACACAATGTGCAGGCACTAGGAGAGATCTGAAGAGTGCCATATCTTAGTAAATACGGTGCATCTCTGTTCTCTCTGTTTCACGCAGCGCAGCAACTTTGCTTTCTGCTCTGTGTTGCTTGAAATATTAGTAAATATGCATCTTGATGTTTAAGGGCAAAACAAAACAGTGACATTAGCATATCACCATATCAGTGATAGGAGGAGGTCATAGACTTGGTGTTGCATTAGGAGCCACTTATCCAGCTGGTTTGATAGAAATAATGCAAATGCTTTATCACTATATGAGCTCTTTCATGGTCGGATTTACAAAGATATTCAGACACATAAGTACATATTCAAGTTTTTGGATTTGTAAATGGCTTTGCAAACATTAAAATTACACCATTGTGGCAAAGTTTTAAGGTTGAGAAGATTTGATCGCAGGCGCCACTTGTTGGTCTCTCTAAACGAGGATCGCTGTAAAAGGAAGAAAATACCTATAAATTACCGGTTTGTTGATTTTCACAAGTATTTTACCGGTTGTTTTTTTCACATGGAAAATGGTTGCAGACGAAGGACGTGGTTTGAAGTTTGGTGGATGGGTTACTCTAACACAAACATGACGAATATCCTCAGCCTTAATACAAGTGCATTATAACCTACATTTGTAATAGGTTGGACAGGAAGCCTGTGACATTGTGACAGGATAACCTACCCACCAAATTATAAACCAGGCCCTTTACCCTGTGAAGGACAGGAATAAAAATCTGTTTTTATAATTGGATGTTTGTGGAAAGCCCTAATCAATTGGTCAGGCCTAGAGCAAAGTGTTTCTTTAAAGTGAAAGACATCATCCTCCCGGAGAAACAAAAAATGTCAGCAACTGTTAATATACTGATATGGTATATTTATACATTTGCTACATTTAAGTATGCATAAATATTTATTGAACGTGAGTACAGCTGAAACCCAGAGGTAGTCCCAGAACAACTCCTGTAGATCTTTCGAATGTCTATTAATTCCCATAAAGTATGAAGTGTGATCTATAGGTAAGAGTAGCTGTTGTAATGATGACAAGAACACTCGTGAGGGAGAACAAGCTTTATTCCACTGACACATCCAAGTCACTTCAACAGAATGCCCGAGTGTCACCTGAACATTCTGAGGTGCACTCACGGCCATACCAATGTGGAACAAAGGGAGGACAAAGGACAACGAAGGATAAAAGGCTGGGTAAGGAAATAACCTGGAAGGGAAATTACATTTAAATTGACATTATTACCGTAGCCATAATTCCAAAAGTCCTTGTTGATAGGATACTAAAAGTTATGCATTTTGTACTGAATTCTTTAAGCCTCCTACAGGGTATGGTAAAAAATATCGTAGACTAAATATCACCTGACAAAAATATGGTATACTAAATATAATTTCCAAAAATATTCCCCATTGTGGAGTTAATATATGTACAAGCAATGGGACAAAAGTTTTTGTAAACAATATTTTTACATACAACCTTTGCACCTTTGGTTTTGCCTCACCCATTGAGCATATTTTGTTTTTTTACCCATTACTGATCTTTTCAAGGACATTGCTGTATATCGCAGCATATATGAGAAAATAGAAGATGAGCTATCTTTAAAACATAATTTTACTATATGACATGAAATCTGAAATATTTCAGATTGTGTTGACACTGGGTTGCAAAGTGTTCCATTGAGTAACAAAAAAACATTAAACAGGGGGGCATATTCACAAGGACCGGCGATACCTATCGCAAACGCCAGTTAGCGGCAGTTTTTTGATCGCAGCCTAACCCTGAAAACTATCGCCATGTTAGCGGCGTATTAACAAGCCGTCGCTACATGGCGATAGTATCAGGGAACGGCGGTGAAAACTGCCACTAACATAAGCGCGATGGCGATAGGAAATCCAGCGTTAGCGGGCGAAAACTACTGATAGGCCCATTAGCGGCAAAAAACTCACATTAGTCAGCCCAACGTGAGTTTTTTTTGCCTCTAATGCAAAAAATAGCCTATCAGTCAACATCCAATAGAAAATAGGCATAAAAACCAAAAGAATGCAGAATGGAGCAGCCAGGGCCAAGTGCAGCACACATCAACAACCCCTGCAAGCCACTCAACATCCAGGATAACCAGGATGAGAGCCAGGATGCCTCGCTGGACCTGCGTCTGGAGCCTGGATGCCTTGCTGAACCTGCGTCTGAAGCCTGGATGCCATGCTGGACCTGCGTCTAGAGCCTGGATGCCTCGCTGGACCTGCGTCTGGAGCCTGGATGCCTCGCTGGACCTGCGTCTGGAGCCTGGATGCCTCGCTGGACCTGCGTCTGGAGCCTGCATGCCTCGCTGGACCTGCGTCTGGAGCCTGGAGTGGGATGCGGAGGAGCTGTGAAGTCGATGAGCCGTGGCGGTAGACACTGAGGCGTGACAACGCCCGTACCTGGTGGTGAAGTCTGGCAGGTCGCATGGAGACACGTTGCTGACCTGTGCGAGAAGACCGCCTTGCGCACCTTGGAGCTGTTAATAGTAGAGGCGCTCCTGCGCCCCACCGTGGGGAGGTCTGCATTGCATACTACGATCCACCACTACACCGGGGTGCACGGAGGGAATTACCAATGGTGGGTGCCACCTCTCTGCATCACAGGCCGGATGATGTTGGGCTGGCCGGACACTGTGGAGGGTGAGGCCCCTGAGCTGCGCCAAACTTGTGTGGCGGGAGCGCTGCAACTTCATGCCTAAGGGGGTCCTGCTGCATCAACTGCATCGGGAGGTTCACCAGTGGACTTGACGGCGACTGCTGTACCCAGGCATGTGAAATCACACCTGGCTGAGGCTCCTGCTAGCTGAGTCACAGATATGGAGAGAGTGCAGCGGATTGCGCCACGGTGTCAATGTCCAGGTATGGAGAAGGTGGGACGCATAGCGCAGGACGCCTGGGGGTTGAGTCGCCTAGGCCTAGCACATGTAGATGACGCACCCCCAGTGGTGGCTCATCCGCTATGGCGGAAGAGCGTCGCCCCACTGCTTTCAAGCAGTGTAGAAGAGGAACAATCATCACATGATGATAACTTACTGATGTAACTGTGCTATGTTTCCTTTGCGGGTGGGAGGGTGCGTAGGACTGCTCCAAGCGCGGGGCAAGGCATGGGCAGATTGGCATGCCCACTCAAGTGCGCAATGACTGTTTGGTCGGCCCACTCAGGCCGCCCAAAGCAGTCATGTGCATTTCCCTGTTCGTAATGCAGGCTGCATTACAGCCTGCATGAAGAACATGCCCACCCCTCCAGCCCCTGGCTGCATGCCTTGTCCCGTTGCCAATTACCAATCACACCGCCGCATTGCAGCATTGTGATTGGCTCAGGGGAGGGAGCCTGGCTGCCTACTTCCTGTTCCTGGAAGCAGACGCAGGAGAGCAGGAGCAACGAAGACACGGCACCCGGCTTCAAGGTGGGCCTTCCCTTATTAAAATATTTACAACACCCGCTCACACACACACCCCCGCGTCCACGCCCCATCCAGTGTTCTTTGCGGCGTTTACCACCTCCCAGCTGTCCAGCCCCCCGCACTTCTCAATGGCGTCCGCTGTGCACCCAAGAGCAGCAGGCGTACCACTGGTGTGCCAAAGGTACATACGTAGTTACGGCGCATGCCATTACATGGCATTCCATTCCTATGCATACTAATACTAGGCATATTGCAACAGTAGGGAAGGTGTTGCATAGCGGAGACGTAAAAATTACTATTCCCACTTCAGTGAGTGCACCCAAAAACTAACCTTTGTACCCCAAACCATGAACCCTAAAATTCCTTTTTGAGCCCCCAAAACACACCCCAATTTCCATATTTTACCCCAAAACACACCCCAATATTCATATTTTACCCCAAAACACACCCCAATATTCATATTTTACCCCGAAACACACCCCAATTTCCTGATCAGACATCCGAAACCTATACCCACCAGAAAAACTTTCAATTACCCCATTACTGACCTCACAATGCATTGTAATCAAATGCGATGTAAAGGCACCTGTGTTGTTGGAGTTGCGTTGTTAACGATGTACTGCCTGTGTTGTAATGGTCATCTCTCGTGCCAAAGGCAACCCATAGGCTACGCCGTTTGCATCCGTCTGCCCCTGGACCGCGCTCAGCACCAAGGAGCCTTCCTCTTGGACACTCCATCGCTACGACGCCAGCACGCTCCTCGCCATCAACCCTGGACGCCAGCTCGCCTGCCAGGACCTACCTCTGCTCCGGACCGGACATCGCCATCACTGACGGCTGCAGTATTACCCGCAAGCAGCACCCCAACCGTCAAGGAGGAGGCATTGCCATCACCTACAGAAGCACACTCCGACTGACCACGCACTCTAACGACCTAAGGGTGACCATGGACCACCTCAACTCCCAGATCCGGACCAAGCCCAAGTACATCCTCTGTGGCACCCTCATGTACAGGCCCCCCGGGCCATGGCCCCCCCACTCTCCAATACCATTGTAGACCTCATTGCACCCCAGGGTCTCCCATCCACCGACGAAATCCTACTCGGTGAACTCAAGTTCCACCTGGACAACCCCAGTGACCAGAACACCACCCCCTCCTGGGGAAGGTCCCCTACATCAGATGCAAGCAGCAAGTCACCTCAACAAGCCACATAGCAGGACACACGGTCGAGCACGTCACCTCCGCCAGCGGAAACTTCAGCTACAGCCACAACACCGGACTATCCTGGACCGACCATCATTGGTAACATCACGTCTTCACCTTGCCCACCGGACGCCACCGCCATCATCGCACCCCCTCGCAGCTGGATCAAAGCCACCGAAGAATGTCTCGTCAACTCTCTCCGCACCAACACTCCACCAATGCTTCCAAACGATGACACCGCAGCGTGCAACCACCACCGATGGATCTCCAACAGCGCCGACATTTGGGCACCCTCATGAACGGCACTGGGGGAGTGCCTTCCGCCTGCCTGATGGCAGGCGTGAGGGTGACTCAGTGCCACAGGGATAGGCTGGCCCCATGCATTGCTGGAGTTGCGTCATGGTTGTGACACGACTGCAGCAATGCGTGACTTTAGCGCAGACAGATACGCCAGGATTCCTGACATATCTGTCATTACTTGTGTCAAGGAGCGCTGTCCAGTGAATACAGCACATCCATGCTGTCGCAAGAAGGGCGTAGTGAGAAGTGTTACAATGCTGTCTTGTCACAGCGCTGCAACACTTTTCATGACTGGGGCACAGGAATGCGCACTGTCTTATTGATGGTGCGCATTCCTGCACTGTAGTTTTGTCGCAGGGCAGCGCTGCAACATTGCTTGCAGCGCTGTCCAGCACCAAAACCTGCTGAGAGGAGGCCCCAAGTGTTATCCCCATTTTTAAGACCAGCTATTTTCTGTTCTTAAGTAACTGGCTCTAACTGCAGTTAGAGACAGTTTTTTTGGTCTTCAGAACTTCAAGGATCCCCTTGTGACTATGGAGAAGTGGGGTTTGCGGCCGTTTTTGCACGGGAACGCCTCTCCTGCATATAATTATTGCTAACAGAAGTGGCGATCTTTGCAACGGACGTTTTCGCCTAAAAACTGTTGCTAACGGTTGTTAGCGACAGCTTGGTAATACTGCGATAAAAATATCGCCGCAATAGCGGCAGAAAAGTGCCGCTAAAGCGGCGATAACTCCTTGTGAATATGCCCCAGGGTTTTTGGGATTTGTGGCGGAGAACACTTTCCGCTAAACTGACAGCCTATCCAATGTATTTAGAGGTTGGTGAACCGTCAGGTTTCTGCCTGTGGAAATCTTAGACATACGTCCCCACATACATTGGACCTTCAGTCCAGTGGCGTAACACAGGCCCCCGTAGCCCCTGTGGTGTAGGGGGCCCCCCAAACTCCAGGGGCCCCCTCAGCACAGTACTCTGGCCAGAGAGCTTTGGGTTGAGTTTCGTTATGCCAGTGCATCAGTCTAAGCACCTCAGACCATCTGCCTTATGATAAAAAAAAATGAAAACTGCCCCCACATTCAGGGTGTGAGGGCCGTTAGTTTTTTTCTAACACAAACTACTGCTGTGGGAGGTTTTTGAAAAACAAAAACACTTGCTGAGCAGCTGCATGAAGCATGGCTGCCACACAGCAAATTTACAGTGGCCTCAGAGGTGCTGCTGTGGCGGCAGCTACGCTGCAGGCATAAAGATCGCCACCAGGCAGGTGAGAGACTTTTAAATATGGTGGACTGCAGTCTGCCAAGAAACCAGAGTATGTTTCCTCTGCCCTCTTAGAACGGGATACAGTCCACTATATACAAAATAACCCCACAATAATTTGTATAGCGCGTGAAGGGTTGTACGAGTACTACAAAATGTCCTCGTTACTTAATACTGATTAAGTGAAAAGTGTGACAGCAGTAATTGAAATGTAAACTTATTTTAGGTAATTCTTACATGAAATAGTGATTTAAATGAGAATTTATTTTACAAAATTCTAGTGGCAAGTATTAAAACACAAAAGAAATAATGCGTATCATCATATTTCATGTTATTTTTTTTCAAAATAATTATTTCAGATTGAATGCGCTCTTTCCATTACAGTCTTAAGTGTGACCAAGGAATATTTCAGCCTATACGTTGTACAGAATCCATTATTTTAGTAAGCTCAGTGAGTAATTTACCTCTTGGCTTCAGATGTGGGCTGATGAAGACTAATTTAAGTTGGATTTGTTATCGTGCATGCTCAGTCATGTATTGTAATGCAGCAGTAACAGTCAGGTTGAAAAAGAGAAGACAATGTATTACTTAGATGAAAATCCATATTACAGTCCACACACCAGTATGTCCTGTAAATTCTGCTTTTTAAACAAAGCCATGCAGTTCACCCATGCCTTCTGTGTTTATACTAGAAACAAGTGGACTACAGCAAGTCCACAGACAGAGGCTATTTTCAGGGGCATTTTCCCCACTAACAACACTGGGGATTTCAGGTTCTCCCCAAATTATTTAGAATAGTAGCGCAACTTAAGCTTTCAGAATCACTTTCGTTCAAGAACATTGAATAAAACTGGATATCATTTAATAAAACTATAAAAGGTGTTCCGGTGTCTCCTTCAAAGAAATTTGAGGAAATGTACTGCAAATTATGCTGATCTAAGCATATTTGACCCAAGCATCAATGGAAAGTGTATGACAGTTCTATGGACATGTGTGTTTAACCACAGTACACGCTGAGACATGGGCACACATTCAAGCTGTGCAACAGGCTCTGTATTTGGCTGGCTGCATGTGGCTCTTGCCTGGGCAGTTGGGGGACAGAAAAGCACCAGCCATCAAGGGAGCATCAGCAAGGTTCATGCAAGACAATCGCTCTGGCTTGGGTGAATGTTCCATCATCATCGCTGGCAACTGGAGCAAAAGCTGGTAGGCAGCAGACGATCCACCCTTAATCCAAAGCTACGGCCTTGACACCTTGAGATCATGTAGCTGTTTTGCTGTCATATATTTATTCGTGAGGTTGCTCACTCCTCAGCATGGCTGCCACATTTTTACAGGAGAATACCAGCACTTCTCGGCAGCGCTGTGATACATTTTAAAGGGCTGGACCTGTACTTCTCAGCAGAAGTAGTCATTCATTTATTGGAGTGTATTGACCTTTTCTACAGGGTTGCTATACCTTTAATGGACAGTCCTGTCACTTTTCTATGGGATTGTAATGCATTAATTAGACAATATCAATACATTTTATTGAGGCCAACATATATTTATGGGTCAGTAAGAGCATTTTTCTCTATTGGAATACGACCAATACATCAGCGAAGGTCCTATACTTGTCACAGTCAGTCGAAATGGAATCAGCATGGTGCCTATGCTTTGTATGGAAAGAATTAATACTTCTCAGCTATACTTTAAATGAAGAATTATCAGCTGAGTGGATCGAATTTTATCTGGAAGCACAAACATATTTTATCAGACCTGCCATTGCTTTTTGAATGGTACAAGCGTTTCTCAGAACATAGCTTCTATATATATTATGAACAGAACAACACTTTTCATTGGATCTGTCTTACTTTAACTTAAGGGTTCCAAAGGTTCTTAGTATTTTTGCATTTGGTTTAAATGAAACTCCAGACAAAGTAACATTCTCCTTGTGAGCTTTATTCCTCCACCAACAAGTGCAGGCAAGGCAACACGGTGTCAACACAGAGCTTGCTCACATCATACTGACACCCCCTGCTTCTGTCTCCAAGGGAGCATAACACCCATATCAGCATTTCTTAGTGACATAAGAAGGTCTCAAGAAAGCCAAAGGAGATTGAAGCAATTTACACATCTTCACCCCAATAACAACAAAAGAGCAATGAAACCATAATCCATTATACAATAAAAGAAATAAGAAACAAAAATAAAGGACTAAAGAAAAACAATAAGTGGAACGATAATACGACTATGTACGCCATGCTCAATATGTGATACAGAGATAATGTAGATGAACATACATTTAAAGATGCAGAATATGTAATCACCCACAACAAATTTAACATGGCAGATAAATACATAACTGAGTGAGTAACCTTGAGATGAGTTGGTTCCTTTATGACATGTACATCACACTCACCCCAACCATAACCGCTAAGGATCTTATCTCCTACTGACTCATTTCCAGAATTGTTGCCTTCTTCTGATTTTTCACCCACTCCGCTCTAACTCTTTGGTTTTACATACTTGACCCCAAACATCACCGCCTTCAACTAAGGGGCATATTAACAAGGGCCATATCTCCACTTGTTTGGCTTTAAAAGCCAAAAAAGCGGAGATAATAATATCGTACTATTACCAATGCGGCGCTAACATGCATCAACGCATGTTAGCAGCCGTATTCCACACGCCTCGCATTTCATCTCTAATGAGATGCAAAGTAGGCGTTCCCTGCCAAAACTAAAAGGAAATTATCGCTAACTGTCCTTCGCCGTATTTACAAGATGGCCCAGGACACACGTAGCGTTACAAAAAGCTGTGCTAACTTGGCAGTTCGGTCTGGACTGTTCCCATGAGGCACAGGGTCAAGACTGATTTGCATATGGCTATGTCTGAACTGGGGTGGCGTGGTGAAGCAAAATAACGATGGATTAAACCCAGATCTGTGACTGGGGGTGAATGTTTGCCAATGTGCAGCATTCCGTCCATCATCTTGTGTGTTTTGCATTTCGCCCTATGTGGGAAGGGTATGCCCAGACGTGGGTCCCGTGCTCACTACGCCACTGGAGTCAAGCTATCCTGGCTGATGAAGGCTGATAGCCTGAAACCGGTCCTAGGATGCTTGATTCCGGTCCAGGGAAGACATGGCTTGGCAGTTCGGTCTGGACTGTTCCCATGAGGCACAGGGTCAAGACTGATTTGCATATGGCTATGTCTGAACTGGGGTGGCGTGGTGAAGCAAAATAACGATGGATTAAACCCAGATCTGTGACTGGGGGTGAATGTTTGCCAATGTGCAGCATTCCGTCCATCATCTTGTGTGTTTTGCATTTCGCCCTATGTGGGAAGGGTATGCCCAGACGTGGGTCCCGTGCTCACTACGCCACTGGAGTCAAGCTATCCTGGCTGATGAAGGCTGATAGCCTGAAACCGGTCCTAGGATGCTTGATTCCGGTCCAGGGAAGACATGGCTTGGCAGTTCGGTCTGGACTGTTCCCATGAGGCACAGGGTCAAGACTGATTTGCATATGGCTATGTCTGAACTGGGGTGGCGTGGTGAAGCAAAATAACGATGGATTAAACCCAGATCTGTGACTGGGGGTGAATGTTTGCCAATGTGCAGCATTCCGTCCATCATCTTGTGTGTTTTGCATTTCGCCCTATGTGGGAAGGGTATGCCCAGACGTGGGTCCCGTGCTCACTACGCCACTGGAGTCAAGCTATCCTGGCTGATGAAGGCTGATAGCCTGAAACCGGTCCTAGGATGCTTGATTCCGGTCCAGGGAAGACATGGCTTGGCAGTTCGGTCTGGACTGTTCCCATGAGGCACAGGGTCAAGACTGATTTGCATATGGCTATGTCTGAACTGGGGTGGCGTGGTGAAGCAAAATAACGATGGATTAAACCCAGATCTGTGACTGGGGGTGAATGTTTGCCAATGTGCAGCATTCCGTCCATCATCTTGTGTGTTTTGCATTTCGCCCTATGTGGGAAGGGTATGCCCAGACGTGGGTCCCGTGCTCACTACGCCACTGGAGTCAAGCTATCCTGGCTGATGAAGGCTGATAGCCTGAAACCGGTCCTAGGATGCTTGATTCCGGTCCAGGGAAGACATGGCTTGGAAGTTCGGTCTGGACTGTTCCCATGAGGCACAGGGTCAAGACTGATTTGCATATGGCTATGTCTGAACTGGGGTGGCGTGGTGAAGCAAAATAACGATGGATTAAACCCAGATCTGTGACTGGGGGTGAATGTTTGCCAATGTGCAGCATTCCGTCCATCATCTTGTGTGTTTTGCATTTCGCCCTATGTGGGAAGGGTATGCCCAGACGTGGGTCCCGTGCTCACTACGCCACTGGAGTCAAGCTATCCTGGCTGATGAAGGCTGATAGCCTGAAACGGTCCTAGGATGCTTGATTCCGGTCCAGGGAAGACATGGCTTGGCAGTTCGGTCTGGACTGTTCCCATGAGGCACAGGGTCAAGACTGATTTGCATATGGCTATGTCTGAACTGGGGTGGCGTGGTGAAGCAAAATAACGATGGATTAAACCCAGATCTGTGACTGGGGGTGAATGTTTGCCAATGTGCAGCATTCCGTCCATCATCTTGTGTGTTTTGCATTTCGCCCTATGTGGGAAGGGTATGCCCAGACGTGGGTCCCGTGCTCACTACGCCACTGGAGTCAAGCTATCCTGGCTGATGAAGGCTGATAGCCTGAAACCGGTCCTAGGATGCTTGATTCCGGTCCAGGGAAGACATGGCTTGGCAGTTCGGTCTGGACTGTTCCCATGAGGCACAGGGTCAAGACTGATTTGCATATGGCTATGTCTGAACTGGGGTGGCGTGGTGAAGCAAAATAACGATGGATTAAACCCAGATCTGTGACTGGGGGTGAATGTTTGCCAATGTGCAGCATTCCGTCCATCATCTTGTGTGTTTTGCAACCGCAGTTATCGCCAGGAATTAACGTCTAAGAAAATCCTGACTTGCCTATATATTACATGGGAGGTGGATTGTACGGCTCAATCCACATCTCCCTATTACCAAGGATTCCCCTTACGCTGCCGGTGTATCGCTGGATTGCCAGCGATAAACCCGTATTTCGCCGCTATCGCCGGATTTTTGATCGCCATGGAGATATGCGTTGATAATAACGCGATATCTCGGCGATTGAATCCAGCGATAGCCGGCGTTGTGCACAGTCGCGCTAAGCAGGAAATGCGATAATTATCGCATTTCCTTGATAATATTCCCCTACATTCTTTTTGACTTTGGAAATTCTGAAGGGTCGCATAACTCAACCTCCCCTTGGGCATCCATAAAGGTTTCTTGAAAAACACCATTTCCACCACATTCCAATTCCTCTGCTGTACAATATGTTTTGAAGCAAAACGGTTTTTATATTAGCTTTGGTAACTCTCAGTCTTCCTTTGATCCCTCACTACCAACCATTTCTTACATTCCAAATACAATCGATTGAGCTTAGTTCCAACAATTCTCCTCTTCATAGAATGAAACGTAGAAACAATAGTAACATTGTTGGTTGTTATGCGATGAAGCAAAACACACTTGAGGGGAACTCTATTTTCAACAGCCATTTGTGCAGATTCTTTCAAAATTCTATTCATCCTCTCCACAAGTACACTGACCAAAGGCACACAGAGTGCAGTCCAAGGATGCTCAATAGAGACATCATTAAGGAACTTCTTCATTTCCTCCGACACAAACTGAGCTCCATTGTCTATGATCATCAATTTAAGAATTCCTTTGCATGCTGAAACATCCTTAAGAAATTCCACTACACATTTGGTAGTTAAAGAGCTCACACAACAAGCAGTCACCAACTTTGAAGTATAATCCACAAGTACCTATACAAATCTCTCCCCTGACCCTAACAAGTCAAAGGGTCCTACAATATCTAAACCCAATTTACTCCAAGGTTCCTCAGGTATCTCCCTCGGAGACAAAGGAGGTGTCCAGACCACGTTTGACTTATCACTGCTCGCACATTGCACACAATCTCTGAAAATGATTTCTGTCTGTTTGTCCAGACCAGGCTACCAATATCTATTTTGATTGTAGAATTGGTGATATTCCTACCCAAATGCCCCTCATGAGCTAAAGGAGCAATTTTGCTTATGAGGCCCACTGGTGGTACAAGTCTGTCATCATGATATTGTTTACCATCCATAATATAAAGCTAATTTCTTGCATTCTGTTAGAAATGGGGGTCTCCAGTTGGCAGAAGTATGCACCTTGTCCAAGTAGGGACCCTTCCTTCTACTCAGTGTAAGGGGATTACACTTCTAAAATAACCCCTGCTCAACTCCTTGGTAGCTTGGCATGAGCAGTCAGGCTTATCTCTGAGGCAATGTGTAAAGCATTTGCACACAACACACAGTGATACAGTGAAAGCACTATAAAAGGACAACTCACCTGTTTTAGAAAAATAGCCAATATTTATCTGTGTAAAACAAGACCAAAAAGATAAAAATCCAACATACAGTAACCAAGATACGAATATTGCAAAAATAGACTTAATATACACTTCCTTGAAGTCAATAGCTCTGTCCAGTACTATCATGGCATCATGAACAAACAAATCTAAAAGTTCAGGTGAGCTGTGGCATCACTGGCCAGCTACAGTGTCAGGAAGACCCGCAAACAGTTCCTTGGACATGCAGGACATCGTGGACCTTTCAATGAGATCCGAAGATGCGGCGTCGGTAGGTGTCTGCTCCGGAGGTCGGTGCAGGAGTCGTCTGGCCCTTAAAGCACACGCGTTGCAGATCGAACTCCGTGAGTTTGAAGTCAGGAATGCCGGCGTCGGCAGGCATCGGGACTGAGGTGTGAAGAGGAGCGCTGCCCTAAGGTTGTGGTGCAAGCAGAGTCTCGATGACAGCATCCAGCGGCATTGGTGAGACCAGGGCTGCGGTTTAAAGTCGGGCAGTGCTCGTCGCGGTGCAGGCAGGTCACGGTGCAAGCTGCCGCATTGTAGGTGGGCCAAGGCTGCGGTTATGATGGGGCAGTGCGTTGAGTAACTTATGAGGGATGACCCCAGGCCACGGTGCAGGCAGTGGCATTGATGTTGGTGTGGAGCGTCGTTGTCAGGGATACCAGGGCAGTGATGTGAAGCGTGGCGGTGCACAATGCGGTGCCCTCAGGTTATGGTGCAAGCAGCGGCTCGATGGCAGCGGTGGGAGTCGTCGCCGGTGAGACCAGGGTTGCGGTGTGAAGTTCGGCGGAGCCTTCATGACACGGAGCCAGCAGTGACATTGTTGACTGCATCGGGTTGCTTATTTTTCTGTTGCAGCACAAAACACACAGTTCCCAGTGCTGCCAGCAGATGAACTTGAAGTCTTTGCTGTTCCTGAGACTTCTTGAACAGGGGGCAAGCTCTACCTCAAGCCCTTGGAAAAACTCAAACAAAGAAGTTGCAGAAAGTTCAGTCTAGTTCTTTCTCTGCCCAAGACAGAAGCAGCCACTGCAGGCCAACACAGAAAAGCACACAGCAAAGGGTAATTCCTCCTTACAGCTTCTCCAGCTCTTCTTCTTGGCAGGTTCCTTGATCCAAAGGAGTTCTAAAGTCCTGGGGTCAGGGACACAATATTTATACCACATTTTCTCTTTGTGGCAAGGGTCTATGAGCCGAGTCCTAACCAGTTCTGCCCTCTCTGGCCCAGCTTCACTACAGGAGGTGGAGACCGCTTTGTGCAGAGGAGACACTGCCTATTCAGGTGCTAGTGAAAACCCCTCCCATTACGCTAAATGCAGACCAGCCCTATTCAGCCCAACTATGGGGGATATTCTCAAGAACGTGCGATAATCATCGCCAAAATAGGTTAACACAATTTTTCACATCGCCGTCTATCGTGGGAAAATAACGCGGTGTTAACGTCGTATTCTCAACACGGCGGTAACATGCGATAGTTTCCCGATAACGCGTCAAATGTCCGCGATAAAATTACTGGGACGGCGATAAAAATCTAAACCCTAACGTAAAAAAAGTTGCGATGGGCCCAACTGCAATAAAAAATTCAGCGATAAGCAGCACCAGGCCTGCAAGTCCCACAAGTCAGGCAGGAAAAACCACTATAAAAGCGGCAACAAAAAACACAAACAAAACACAAACAACTGCGAAGCACCATGGAGGTAGCCGGAGCAAGTACAGAGGACAACCAGAAGCCCACAAACCCCACGGAGGACCAGCCTGGGACCTCGGGGTCAGGGAAGACCAAGGAGAAGAAGAAGAAGAACCCGCGTTTCAGTACGCAGGAAAACCAGATCCTCATTACGGAGGTGACAGAACACCACCACCAACTGTTCACACCACCACCAACTGTTCATCACCTCCACTGTGTCATTGGCAACTAAAAATACAATATGGCAGTCCATCTTGGCCAAGGTGAATGCAGTCGGAGTGAAGAGAAGGGAAGTGGACGACAGCAAGAAGCGCTGGACTGATGTGAAGCGCAAAACCAAGCTGAAACTCGCAGCCAACCTGAAAGCAGCAATGCAGACTGGAGGGGGGAGTCCAGCGACACACCAGGAGCTGGATGAGATGGAGGAAATGGTGACCCGAGTCATCATTGGGGAGACAATGGCAGGTGTTGGGGGACCAGACACTGCACAACATGACCTGAGCCAACATCAACAGGGTGAGTAACGATCAGGGACTGGGGGGACGGGAGGAGATGGGCACAATGGCACACATGCACAATTAAGTATAGCACATCTGCGGACAAACCATGCCCAAGAGTCACAACTCCGACCAAGAGCTCAATTTACCCAAGTCTGCAACATCTCAGCACTGTATAAGCACAGAAGTGAAAGGCACACCGCCTGAAAGGGATGAGGGCCAGCCAAATCAGATCTGAAGGGGCAACACACCCACAATGCAGCACACACACATAAGAATCAGAGCACCTCAACATTGACAACAATGTGGTACAAACTGCAACACTTTCACAACAGAACAGAGGACACAACTGCTGCCGCTTGTGTGTAGAAAATGGCCATTCGCATTTGGCATAGCAGGAAACTGTGAGATGATAATGTACAAGTACAACCTCACATCCCTGATGGTGTAGAAATGTCAACTGTCCCGCATCAAATAGGCATCTCCTCACAAACAGTCACAATGTACATTGTCATGCAGTCTGTTAGTAAACTTGTACAATGCGTGAACATACGTGTGAACACAATGTCAATCTGCATCTCCCCTTCACATTGCAGAGGGAGAATCAACACCTCCTGCAGAGCAGACCCAACAACTCAGCACTGATGATGAAGAGGACCTCCCCAACATCGACACCGATGCCCTCCAACAGCTCATGGACAGCTTCGGCACCCCACCTCCAGGAGAAGGGCAGCCCAGCTGCATCGAGGAGACCCCACCCCCTGCACAGACCACACAGCAGGAAGCACCCACCCCCACGGCTGTCTCCCAGGACCCCCACGACCAACACATGGCATTCCAATGCCATGTGTTAGGGTGCCAGGAGAAGATGGCTGATCAGCTGCGGGTGGGGTTCGACCTCATGGCAGCCAAACTAGATGCCATACGTGGGTGTCTAAGTCCCATCAGGGACGACTTACAGTCCCTAACGGACACCCACTGTCCGCTCCA
This sequence comes from Calotriton arnoldi, assembly GCA_963921515.1. Lineage (NCBI taxonomy): Eukaryota > Metazoa > Chordata > Amphibia > Caudata > Salamandridae > Calotriton > Calotriton arnoldi. Next base: position 1,754,287 of record CAWUFW010003386.1, on the reverse strand, counting down.
TGCTCTCCAACAATCCATGGCTGACATCGCTGGAGTCATGACTATGAGCCAAGAACAACTGTCTAGTCAGAGTGGCTTCAGCGATGTCAGCCGGGAGTTGGGACACATAAGGAGAATGATGGAGAGCTTGGAGCGGATGCAGGCGGAAAGAATGTTTGCCACTGCTGCACACCAGCGAGATGTAGCTGTGATCTTCCATGCCCTGCAGATCTTCGTCATGGCATTGCCGCCACAAGGCCTGGCGCGGATGTATGCTGCTGCTACTACTCCATCCACATCTCTGCCCCCTGATGTGTCAGTGCCACACAGTGATGCAGACTAAACACCACCACCCACATGTGAGGCACCTGACACATCAGAGGACGAAGATGATGAGGAATCTGGCTTTGTGGTAAGAATGAAGTGGTAGCATTCATCTCCGCCATATGGTCTGTTTCAGCTTGGTTCTGCCCTCTGCACCATGCCCTGGAATAACAGCTTCCCCTGTCCCCCGATACACTCAGCGACACTCACCTTGGACCTCGACATGGACTGCCATGTTTTGTTTGTTTATCAATGACACAGCAATCATACTGCGGACTGAAGTCTTCCTCTTCCGATGAACTTGTCAATCCCTAAAGGACTCTGGCTGGCCCTCCACGGGGCAACAATGTCAAGTGGGGTTTGCATGGCCCTGTACTGGTCCAGCTTCAACACTCCACTGAATGCGAATAAAACATTCTAATTCACACAGATGTGTCATGGCTATGATCAATCAAGTATGAAAGTATGGATGAATGTCGGGACAGTGATTCCACAAAGAAGGTACTCCGTGGGTAATGCTATCAATGCGCGTGTATGGCCGTGACCCAGATAGGCAGTGAGACACACATTGTCATTCAAATCAACACTCATCATAGTTGAATACAAGTGAAGGTGCGTAGACTTTATTAGCATATGCGTGTCAGTGCGGGCAAGATGAGTGCCACAACATGCAGACCAATGCAGCAGTATGTCAGAATGAGGAACGTTGCCAAGCGCCGCTGTCCACTCCAGGGGAGTGCCTCACCTTTCACAGGTGTGTGTTAACCCGCGTTGTTATCCGCTCATGTATTCGGAGTCCAGGCGAATGCAGCCATGTCCACTGTTGTCGTGGGATATGTGACCAGATCTCCAAGATGCAACAAGGTGTTGGGACATGTGCAATGGGTTCCAATCTATTGTGGCTGCAGGTACGTAGTTACTTGTCCATGAAAGCGATTGCAGCTTCGTAAGCTATCATTTCCAACATGAGGTCGTTGTCGACTTCATCAAACAGGACGGCAAGGCAATCCATTAGCAGGTCCGGACAGATGTGCTGCGTCCACTCCCTTTCACCAATTAGCACTACAGCCCAATAGGGGAGCGGTTCAATGTGGTCAATGCACACGAGGAATTGTGCAATCTCCCAGGTCCAGCTGCCAGCATGTATGCCAAGTATCAAGGCATCCCATAAACGGGTATCACGGTGACACTCCTGGTCGTGGGCCAACAGGGGGCGCACACACATGTCAAAATCCAGTTCAGCTACCGTCCTGTTGGATAGGCAGACATCCATGGACCACTCGAATATGCACGATCGACAATGCAACACAGGCTGAACGCAGATGACGTTGGCAAGGCGGAAGCTTAGCCGGTAACTGATCTGCAGCACTGCCAATGACAGTGCCCCCAGTAAATGCAGCAGACGTGCACGGTACAGTTCCACGTGAAAGGGGTTGTGCATGTGTACGGGATGTTCTGCCATTGCGTTAGTGCCTCTGGTTGAAGCGGTACTGTTCTGACCTGCGCCAGTTCTGTGGATGAAATGCCACAGCTCGGAGCAATGAGTTGTTTTAGTGTGCAACGGTTGTACGCCTGGGATGGTGTGGGAGTAAGTGTGAAGGCCATTCCATGCAAGATAACTTTGAGCAAGGACTTCTGTGTGTGGGGTGTGTATACGTTGGTCTTCCGTCAGGCTGTGCATAGTGTGGGAGTCGTCATCAGCTGCTATAGTATCTGTAAGGGGTGCTGGGCACATGCAATTCTGAGGTCAGAGGTGCAGATGTGCTTCCTCCTGATAGTTCAGACAAAGGAGCTTTCATCCCTAATGTTAGTTTGTCATCTGCTTGCATTCAGGAAATGTGATGTGGCTTGTTGGGGGTGGGGTGGGATGTGTGCAACTTTGGGATTCATGTTTGACATGTCTTGCATGTGGCAAATGAGCGGCATCACTGTGTGTTACGTTGCCTCACAGCTGCTCCTCCCTACCCCCGAGCCTATTTACTTGTGTGTGCTGCGCGGTTGCATCACTTGCACTCCTACGGCACACCATTGTCATGCCTGTCTGCGCATGTCCACAAGCCTGACAATGACACTGTGATGTTGGCCGTTGAAGGTGGGCGGCCACGTGAGTGTAGGCCTATGGTAAGGATAGGGCGGACACAGATGTGGAGTTCATGCCCGGCTGAACTCACGCTGCGATTAAGGCTAGGCATTTGGCTCATGCTGCGGCAATACAGATACACACAACACTTGGCATGTATGAGCCAACACCCCGAGCGGTCTTGCGCTCCTTCATTTCTCCGTTGGTGGGAGCTCGCCCTCTGGGTGCATGCTACATTGCAACATTGTCGATTGCGGGCCGGGTGGCGCTGACACTACGACAGAGACACACGCATTAGTTACTTCCTTGTCCAGGCCAGCACTGAACCACACCCAGTCCCGGGCAAATTCTTCACACCCCTACGCTGGACTGGCGTACGCTGGCCCAGCCCACTCCGCTTATGCTTATGCTTGGGGACGACAAAGCTACGTTTCCAAGGTCTATGGCACTCCACCTCTGTTTCCTGCGGAGAAGTGTACTGCTAAGGAAGACTCCAGGCTGGTCTAGGCCCTCTTCGTTCAGTTGTGAGAGCACCACTCCCACACCATGCTCTGAAGTGTCAGTCTGCACAACGGATTCCTTGGAGAAGTTGGGTGCCTTGAGCACAGGCGCCGTGCACATGGCTACCTTCAGGACATCAAAAGCTGTCTGGCAGGCATCAGTCCAGATCACCTTCCTGGGCTGCTTCCTGGGAGTCAGCTCAGTCAAGGGGACAACAATGGTGCCATAGCCCTTGACAAATCTCCTATCGTAACCAGTGGGACCTAAAAAGGCTCTCACCTTTCTCTGGGTCTTGGGGGGCTCCCATGCCAGGATGTTGTCAATCTTAGGCTATAGGCATGCCACCTGGCCGCTTCCTACCAGGTGCCCTAAGTAACCACAGAGCCCTGCCCGATCTGGCACTTACTAGCCTTGATCATGAGGCCTGCCCTCTACAGAGCATTCAACACTTCCCAGAGGTGATGCAAGTGATCTTCCCAGCTAGAACTGAAGACTGCAATGTCATCAAGGTAGGCGGCACTGAAATCCTTCAGTCCAGCCAACACCTGTTTGACCGACCTCTGAAAGGTGGCAGGGGCATTCTTCAACCCAAAGGGCATCACCCGGAACTGGTAGTGCCCCTCTGGTGTTGAGAATGCAGACCTCTCCTTGGCCCCATCAGTTATGGCAATCTGCTAGTACTCAGATGTTGAATTAAACGTGCTGAGGAACTTGGCATCGGATGCAGCAGTCTTTGGGACAAAGACCACTGGGCTGGCCCAAAGACTGCTGGAGGGCTCTATCACCCCTAACACCATCATCTTAGAAACCTCTTCTTTGATGCTGGCTCTGACCCTGTCAGTTAGCCTGTAAATGTTGTGTTTCACAGGAGGACTGCCCCCAGCATGCACATCATAGGTACACCAATGGGTGACACCTAGGGTCAGGTAGAACAGGGTGGCAAACTGCCGCAATAACTGATGACAGTCACTCTGCTGCTCTGGGGTCAGTATAGGGGAGAGGTTTACACCTTCCACTGACCCATCATGCTGCTCCTTGGTAGACAGGCGGTCAGGAAGAGGTTCACTCTCCTCTTCCACCACATCATCTGTCGCCAAGTGCACGCTTACTTCAGACCTCTCAAAGTGAGGTTTGAAGCAGTTCACATGGAGGACCCTCAAAGGGTTCCTGGGACTCTGCAAATTCACCGTATAGGTGACATCACTTTTGCGCTCCACCAGCTCAAAAGGCCCAGTTCACTTGTCCTGAAGAGCGCAAGGCTCTACTGGGACCATGACCCACACTTTCTGGCCAGGCTGAAACTCTACCAGAGTGGCATTCCGGTCGTACTAGCATTTCATTTCCTCCTGGCTGGCATCTAGGTTCGCCGGAGCGAGTTTTCTGAAGCGCGATGTTTGGTTCCTGAAGGCCAGCATGTAGCTAAATACATCCTGGGGAGTTTTTCTGGGAGCTGTCTCCCAGCCTTCCTTCACCAAACTGAGAGGTCCTATCACAGGGTGCCCATACAGTAGCTCAAAGGGACTGAACCCTAAGGACTTCTATGGTACCTCCCTGTAAGCAAAAAGAAGGCATGGGAAGAGGATGTCCCACTTACGCCTCATAGGTTCATTTAGACACCTGATCATGCCTTTCAAGGTTTGGTTGAATCTCTCCACAAAACCGTTACCTTGGGGGTGATAAGGAGTGGTGAACTTGTAGATTATACCACACTCCTCTCACATGGATGTCATATACTTCGATATGAAATTGGTACCCCAGTGGGATACAACCTCTCTGGGGAACCCCATGCGCGAGAAAGATCACCATTAACGCCTGGCCCACCACTGGGGTCATTGTTGTCCTGAGAGGTAGCCTGCAGGTACCAGAAGGCATGGTCCACCAAGACCAGGATGTACCTGTTGCTCATGGCTGTCTTGGGGCCCAGGGGACCCACATTGTCCATCCCCACTGTCTCAAAAAGGGTGCCAACAACCGGAAAAGGTTGGAGAGGAGCCTTACACTTCCTCCCACTCTTACCACTTGCCTAGAAAGTTTGGCAAGACCTACAATGAGTATCAGACTGCATTCGCATTTGGGGCCAAAATAAGTGGGTGAAAATCCTGTCAACGGTCTTATCCTGCCACAAATGTCCTGCCAAACGCACATAGTGAGCCAGACGCAGTAGGTAGGTCCTGAAGTGCTGGGGTACCACCAGCGCATGGGCTGACCCAGGCTCAGCAACCTTAGGCTCGCTGTATAGGAGACCATTCTCCCAGTAGATCCAATGTGATCCAGACTGTTCACCAGCTGCCTGGTTTGCAGCCTTCTGCCGCAAACCCTCTGGAGAAGGGTATTATTTCTGCTCCCTGCAGAATTCTTCCCTGGTGGGACTCCCTTCTTGCTGCCAATGGGTCAGCTCAGATAGGCCCCCTAGTTCAGCCACTTGCTCCCCTGTAGGTGCCGGAGCATCCCCCTCAAGGTCAGCCTCCTCCCAGACCATGGGAACTTCAGGGGCAGGTTTCCCACACCACTTGCCTTTTCTCTTAGCAGGCATCTGGGCCGCTGTTTCAGGTTCCAGGTCCTTCTGATCACCCTTATGGGCTGCCATGGACTGAGTGGTCACGCAAGCCCACTCTGGCAACCCAAGCATCCCCAAGTGAGACCTGAACTCCACATCCATCCATAAGGACTGTTCCAGGTCGTTACCTAGCAGACAATCTATAGGCATGGTAGGGCTCACAACCACCCTCAAGGGACCTGAGAGCCCCAATTTATAGGGAACCTGGGCCACCTTACACTGGCGCTCTGAGCTCTCCAAGGCAACTACTTGGTGGAATGCCCCGGGGAGTACTTGCTCCTCAGAGACCAGATGACACATTACTGAGGTCACACTGGCTCAAGTATCTCTGAGAGCAGGTTAGGTAGGGGGTTTTTAGTTAAGACAGGAAAGTGGCGCTCAGGCTATTGCGTGTACTAACTATAGACCTGTATAGGTGCGGTGCTGCCAGGTCAGTGGAGTAACCCGATAACCCCTGGGGAATGTGTGAATCGCAGGATCCACAATGTAAAGTAAGCACAGTCCTGGGCACACGCGGTGAGGGTATTCGCAATATAACAATCAGTAACGATACGTTATATAAATGCAGTGGTCGACATCAATATTGGTTCAAAAAAGTTTTTTTATATCTCAACAACGACTATGTTGAATACAATGAACCAGCCGACACGTGTTTCATCACTGGGAGAGGTCCCGTGACTCATCAGGGCTAAAATGCGAAAGTAACTGGAGGAGTGCTGGACCCCGGAAACCGGTGATAATTCCAACCCGGTATGGGGCGAGCGGGAAGCGGGAGCAACTAGGCAGGCAGGCGCTGGATATAGCGCCACGCTGGAAACAACGGTAGGAGGGGACCGCGGGCTGCGTGTCTGCCGACGGCGAAAATGAAGTAAGGGCTGGGGCGGGAGTGCCACAGCGCTAGGAGGGTTGATTGACCCCGGGTGCGGGAAAACAAGGGCGATATCAGGTTGTGCGTAAGCAGGATAATGCAGACGCCTGGGGTCCGGTTCGAAGAGCGATGTAGGGACACTGGAGCCGAGTTTAGAAGGAATGGGTCCAGCACTCCTCCAGTTACCATTGATGGTCACACAGGCATTGTACTTCTTAGTGTTTGCAGGCACCTGGCTTCCTGGGACCATCTCACTGTCACCGAGTGAGACAAGGGTCATTTCTGTGTGATCCCCACCCTCCTCTTGGTACCCCTCCTCCCCAAGCTATACACTAGCCAACACCTTGGACTGCCCACCGGTGTGTGGCTGTGCTCTCTTTGGGCACTTGGGATATCCCTTCAAGTGACCCACCTGCTCACAGGCAAAGCAGTTGCGGGGTCCTGTTTCTGCAGACTTCCCTGAAGAGACCCATGGTTTCTTATCTCCTCGGGGATGGAAATCCTTACCCTGGGTACTAGTTTCAGGCCCTTTAGAGAACTCCTTTCCTTTAACCTTATCCCCCCCCATTCTTCTGCTGGGGACTCTGCCCATCTTTGGCGGAATCTCTCCCATATACCTTCTGTGGACCTTGGTACTCACCCAGCGATCCGCCTCCATAGCAAGCTTCTTGGGGTCAGTCAGCAAGTGCTGGCACAGCTCTGAAAAACATAGACTAGACAAGTGCTCCCACACAATTAAATTGTACAGCCCCTGAAAATCTGTCACATTGCTGCCCTTCACCAACCATCCAGTTACCTATAAAAAGAATCCACACATTCTAACCATGTCTGGGAATCAGTTTTCTTACTGGTTCTAAACTGATCCCTGTACTTTTCAGAAGTGAGACCATACCTAGTGAGAAGGACCTCCTTCATGTCAGTGTAGGTGAGGTTGTACCCCTTACCTAAAGCCAAAAAGGTGTCCCTCCCCTCTTCTGAGAAATGAGGCCACACTCCTGCTCCCCAATTCTTTTCAGGAACCCCGTTCATGTGAGTAGATGCCTCATAGCCCTGAAACCACCTTTATATGTCATCACCCTTCTTGTACTCCTTTCCTACATTCTTAGGAATGTTTAGTATTCTGTCTGAGTGCACTGAGGAATTGCTGCCACCATCTGTGCTGGATTTACTTTTTAACTCCAGCTCCTTGAGACCATGCTCATGGTCTAAAACCACCTTCGGTGATACCATCTTGAGCCTCTCAAGCTCTATTTGATGCTTCCTAGCTCCCCTCCTGTCCTCCAGCTCCTCTGGGGACAAACCACTGCTGCCTAGCCTGGAGGGCCTCTCCCCTCCCAGAAACACATCCACCCTAGAAATTGGCTCCTCTGCCTCCATGCTCAAGTCTCCAGATTGCCCACTGGCATGTCTGACTGCTCCCCAGGCCCTCAGCACCTTTTGTTGCTCCTCTTTCCTGGTGAGGCCTCTGATTTGAACTTTTAGGTGTTTACAAATAGCCTTCAACTCCTTTACGTTGTAGGATTCCAACCTTTCCTCCTCAAAGGCCACTTCTAAGAATGCAATTGATGATGCTGCTGAATCAAGCATGATGCAGTAGGAAGTTTGAGTTAAAAAAGATGGGAACTCAAAAATAGACCAAAAAGAAAACAGTATGTGGTACGTAGTGGTCTGTGATATGGTAGTACTGTACACCAATCACTGTAGGTAGGGTGACCAACCGTCCGTAAATTTCACGGACTGCCTGTAATTTGGGCCTCTTGTCCGTTGTCTGTAAGGGTTTCTTCCACAGACGCCTTTTGTCCGTAATTTCAGACATTGGCATGAGCTGCCCCCTGCAAGCAGCCTGTAACTCTCACTGCAGGGGCCAGCTCACGCTCCTGCTGTGATCTGTGGTCTGCAGCAGCCCCTCCCCGACCTGGCACAGACTGCTATCAGGCCCATTATCATTCTGTATGTTGGCCTAGTTATCACATACAGAATGATAATGGGCCTCTCTGCACAGTGAGAGCATTTTGGATCCGGTGTTTCTTTTCAGTGGGGGAGAGGGGGCATGTAAGATCTGACAAGCCTTCAGCTTTGATCTTTTTCTTCAATTTTTTTTTTTTGAATATGCAAACGCAGGTGTTCAAGTTTCACTGGCATACACAACAGATGCAGTGCAAGGCTCCCTCAACCTAATATAAACTTATTTTGACTTGTGTTTGTGTTTGGCTGTCTATTTACTTATGCACTATTGCGCAACCTCCTCTGATGTGTATGCAAAACGTACCTTTTGTGCCAAATTTTTGTCCTGAATTCTGACCTTCTGTCCTGAATTTTTGTCCTGAATTTTGACCCTTTGTCCTGAATTTTTGCACTCACTGTCCTGAATTTGCACCCATGCCAGTTGGTCACCCTAACTGTAGGTCAAGTGCAAACGCAAGTCCTATCCTCACCGCAGCCAACCAATGTTAGAAATGGGGGTCTCTAGTTGGAAGATTGTTACCCGGTCCAAGTAGGGACCCTTCTTCCTAGTCAGGGTAAGGGGGATACACTTCTAAAATAACCCCTGCTCACCCCCTTGGTAGCTTGGCATGAGCAGTCAGGCTTATCTCAGAGACAGTGTGTAAAGCATTTGCACATAACCAACAGTAATACAGTGAAAACACTCCAAAAGGAAACCACACCAGTTTTAGAAAAATATCCAATATTTTATCTATGCAAAACAAGACCAAAATTATAAAAATCCACGTACAATTCAATACAAATATCAATAAGCAAAAATGGACTTAAAATACTGGGGCATATGTATAAGCCCCTATCGCCACAACAACGTCACTTTTACCGACGCTGTGGTGGCGAGAGGTGCTGCGCCTTTTGTACAAGGCAGTGTTAAGCCACTTAACGTGACTTAACGCTGCCTTGTACATAAGGCCCCCTTTCACGCTATGCTTAGCGTGAAAGGGGTAGACAGTGGGTGTTGCGGTGGGCCTTCCACCGCAACACCCATTCATTTTGACGCTGCCCCCTATGTAAAAGGGTGGCGTACATAGGAGGCAGTGCCAAAGTTAAGGCCAGGTAAATCCTGGTCTTAAGTTGGCAAAACGAGGTGAAATGCATTATTTCTCCTCGTTTTTGCTTTTTCCATGTGTGCTGCCTTGTGCACCACACATGGAAAAAGCAAAATGCCATGGTGTGTTTATGTACAGGAAGGTGTCCCTTCCTGTACATAAACAATCTTTTAAAAAAAATGTCAGTTTGTCACTTTTATGTGTGCTGCATGAAGCAGCACACATGAAAGTGACAGAATGGCATTTTAGGATTGTTTATGTGCAGGAGGGGACACCTTCCTACACATAAACAATCCTCCCCTGCACGCAGACACCCTTGCACTATGGCCAAGGGTGCCTGCGTTGTGCTAAACTTAGCGCCATCGCAGGGGGAAATGCAAGGCTGCACCACATTCTTGTAAATATGGTGCAGCCTTGCATTTCAGAAGTGGCAGACCGCGGCGTTAAGCCAAGGAGGCTAACACTGCGCTCCGCCACTTCCTTGTACATATCCCCACAGTTCCTTGAGGTCAATAGCTCTGTCCGGGAATATCACAGTGTCGTGAACAACAAATCCAAACAGGCATCACTGACCTCAGCATCGCGGGACAGCTACAGTACCTTTAAAAATGTATGGCATCGGGGACCTCTCGGTGAGCTCCGAAGAGCCGGTGTCGGCAGGCGTCGGTCCCGGAGGTCAGTGCAGAAGTCATCGGGCTCTTGAAGTCACACGTGTTGCAGATCGAACTTTGTGCGGTTGAAGTCAGGAGTGCCGGCATCAGTGGGTGTTGGGCTGTGGTGCAAAGTGCAGCGGTGTGGCGTGCGATGCCCTTAAGTCACAGTGCAGGCAGCGGCTTGGTGGCAGTCGACCAGCGGTATCAGTGAGACCAGGGCTGCGGTGTGAAGTGGTGCGGTGCTAGCAGGTCACGGTGCAGGCAGCGGCCTCGTCGTTGCTTAAGTGCTGACGTCGGCTGGTGAACCGGAGTTGATGGCGCCAGCGTCAGTAGGCCAAGGTTGTCATGTGTGATGGGGATGTGTGTCATGCAACTTATGAGTGGTGCCCTCAAACCGCGGTGCAAGCAGTGGCGTCGATGTCAGCATGGAGTGTCATCGTTGTGGATACCTGGTCGGTGGTGTGAAACGAGGTGGTGCGAAGTGCAGTTCCCACAGATCACGGTACAAGCAGCGGCTCGGTGGGTCAGTGGGCGTTGTCGTCGGTCAGACCAGGGTTGCGGTGCGAAGTGTGGCAGTGCCCTCTGCGGTGTCTTCAGGACACGAGCCGGCAGCGGCATCATTGACGGTGTTGGGTTGCTTTTTCTTCTGTTGCAGCACAAAACACACAGTTCCCAGTGCTGGTAGCAGATGAACTTGAAGTCTTTGCTGTTCCTGAGACTTCTTGAACAGGGAGCAAGCTCTACCTCAAGCCTTTAGAGAAACTCAAACAAAGAATTTGCAGAAAGGTCAGTCTAGTCCTTTCTCTGCCCAAGACAGAAGCAGCCACTGCAGGCCAACACAGCAAAGTACAAGTGGTAGTTCCTTCTCACAGCTTCTCCAGCTCTTCTTCTTAGCAAGTTCCTAGATCAAAAAGAGTTCTAAAGTCCTGGGGTCAAGGCCCTAATATTTATACCACATTTTCTCTTTGTGGCAATGGTCTCTGAGCCCAGTCCAAACCAGTTCTTCTCTCTCTGGCCCAGCTTCACTACAGGAGGTGGAGACAGCATTGTGCATAGGTGACACTGCCTATTCATATGCTAGTGAAAAACCCTCACAATACTCTAAATGCAGACCAGCCCTATTCAGCCCAACTATGAGTCACCCAGGATAGGCAGGACACACCTCAACCCCCCTTGTGGCTGTCTACAGTGAATGCACATCCCCAGCCTCTGTCACTCCAAAACTAGACAGTCAATACACAAACCAGCAGAGGCACACAGAATAGTTAGGCAAGAAAATACCCACTTTCTAAAAGTGGTATTTTCAAACACATAATATAAAAGTCATCTTTACTAAATTATGTATTTTTAAATCCTGAGTTTAGGCGTAATTTCTCTATCTTGTCCCAATGGAAAGTTAGGCTTGTAAGATGTTAGAAAGCAACTCCCATGTTAGCCTATGGGACAGATAGCCTGTCAATGGTGAAAAATGAATTTGGCAGTATTTCACTATCAGAACATGTCACACACACCAGGACATGTCCTACCTTTCACATACATTGCACCCTGCCCACGGGGGTACCTTGGGCCTACCAGAGGGGTGCCTTACATGTAAGGAAAGGGAAGGTTAGAGCCTGGCAAGTGGGTGCACTTGCCAGGTCGACATGGCAGTAAAAACTGCATGCAGACACTGCAGTGGCAGGTCTGAGAATCCTTTAAGAGCCTGCTTGTGTGGATGGCACACTCAGTGCTGCAGGCCCACTAGCAGCATTAGATTTACAGGCCCTGGGCACACACAGTGCACTGTACTAGGGACTTAGGGGTCGATTCCGATCTTGGTCGGAAAGCCCTCCGACCGAGCCGGATCCGGAGTGTTTTCCGACCGAGCCGTACCCCTGGAGTCCGACCGAGTGAGTACGATGCTGCCGCATGCTGACAGACTCGGCTCGGTCGGATTCCCATTGAAGTCAATGGGAGCCAGTCGTACGACGCGTGCATGGCCTCGCATCAGCTGAATAGGTACGTCTCGCAAAAGGGCGCCCCCTGCAGTGAGTATGCGTTGGTGCCATCCGCACCGTACATGCATGTGAAGGGGGGACCCTTGGGTCCCCCCCTGTGTTTGACTCGTTAGGCTACGGGTGAAGGGGGTCCGTCACGGACCCCCGAAGTCCGCTTCCTGGAGCTTTTTTCGTCCCGGAGACTCCGACTCGATCCGGCTGTCCGAATCGTGCATTGTACTGGCTCGGTCGGAAATCGACTCCATTGCGCGGTACGGTTCGTCTGCGACCGAGTCGTACGGAGCGGTTCGGACCCGGAAACGAGTCGGTCGGCGATTTCGCGTTCTTCGCATCGTACTTGCTCACTCGTACAGCTGTACGAGTCAGTCGGAGAACACGCGTACGGCTCGTACTTTTTCCGGACGGATCGCGTTCGGAGCCCTACCGACCGAGATCGGAATCGACCCCTTAGTGGTAAATCAAATAAGCCAACCATGGAAACACCAATCCATAAACACAATTTATAGTAGGACCACTTGCACTTTAACACTGAACAGCAGTGAGAAAGTGCGTAGAGGCACTAAACCAGCAAAACCAAGTCCAACATACCATTGAAAACTGGAGTCCAGAAAGCAAAAAGACTGGGGAAACATGCCAAAAGATGCCAGGTCTAACAGCCGCTCTTTCTAAAATTGGCATTTTCAAAATTGTAATGATAATTCGACTTTACCATTAAAGATGATTTATCATTACAATTCCATAGGTATTAATCACGATAGAGCTACTCCCTTCCAATCTGGAATTACCGCTTACTAGATGTAACAAGGAATGCCCAATGATAACCTACAGGAAGGATAGGCCTCACAGTAGTGAAAAATTAATTTGGGAGTTTTTCACTACCAGGACATGTAAAACTTAAAGGTACATGTCCTACCTTTTGATTACACAGCACCCTGCTCTATGTGCTACCTAGGGCCTACCTTAGGGATGACATATATAATAAAAGGGGAGTTTAAGACAAGGGGTTTTAAATGCCAAGTCGGCATGGTAGTGCAAACTGCACATACAGGCTCTGCAGTGGCAGACTTGTGACAGGTTTTAAATGGCTGCTTATGTGGATGTCACAATCAGTGCTGCAGGCCCACTAGTAGCATTTAATTTACAGGCCAGGGGCATATGTAGTGCACTTTACTAGGGACTTAGGCAAATTAAATATGCCAATAGGGTATATATAAATCAAACCACGTTTAGGGGAGAGAGCACAAGCACTTTAGCACTGGTTAGTAGTGGGAAAGTGCATAGAGTCCTAAGGCCAGCAAAAATTCTTTTTTGTACAAAATTGGAGGCAAGCAGGCAAAAATATTGGGGGGAAGACCACCTTAAGGATGACAGGTCTAAGAACCGCTTTAACGGGTGCACCCCCACCATTTAACTCATAGAAACTTCCAGAGGTACGGGCAAAGTCATGCTTTCAGAGTTGGGACCTCATAGGAATTTGTGCCTTAGAGGATGTATGGGCAGGGGCAAATATGAAGAAATTCCTAATGTTAAGGGAGGAATATATGATGCCAGAGAGTGTGGTTTTTTGCTATTTGTGCCTTTTACATGCCCTGTTTAGAAATGTCCTGGATGAACCAGAATTCCCGGAGGCCAATCCGCTAGAGGATAAAGTGCTTACAAAACCCCTGAGACATGGGCCAATATCACTGATGTAAAGTAAGCTCATGAATAATCTACCTAAAGCATTAGAGGCTTTTAGGAGGCCTTGTTAGAAGGGCTTAGGCAAGTTCATGGGTGATTAATGGACGGAGTTATTGTCTGGGCCTAGAGAAGTGGCAGGACCTTCCTCTCGTACAATTGAATGTACTACATAGAGCCTAATATACTAGAGTACTGCAGGCTAGGATTGGCAGAACAGATAGAGTGGTACCTTTATATATACATTGTGGGACTGCCCCACCCTGAGGCTGTACTGGCAGAATGTGATGCACACTTTGGTCTTGGTTGTGAGGCTATTCCTGACCCCGGAGGGGAATCTCTGTGCCTTAGGAGTGTGGAATGATCAGGAGGATACCAGCTATCAGCTCTTTCTCTGTCATTTAGATCTTGTATTGGCCTGGCATAATATTGCACAATTGTGAGATTCTCCAATGCTGCCTCACTTGGAATGATGAATTATGAAAATGGACTAGTGTATGAAAGGTGAGCAATTGGTATATAAATGGATGGGTTGTCCGACCAAACTGCAAAAGATCTGGGGCCACACTGCAGACACATTGTGGCAGTACATAGTTATATGGATGTATCACTCCCCCCAGGAGTATCAATTTACCGTGTAAGGCCTTTGAGGCACAAAAATTGGAATCTACTGTATTACATCACTTGCATGGTGCTTTTGAAAAGTCAAGGCTCTACTATGATTGATGCTTCGATTTTGCACTGGGTCAGGCTTTGTAATCTACAGGATGCTTTGAGATGTTTTGGTCTGTCAATAAAAATACATTTTAAAAAATTGACAACAGAAGGAGAACTTATCATTGGTTTCACTCCCTAACACCGTTGTCTTGCTGGCCATTCTGTTTGCTTTGGGAAACCTGGAAAAGGTGATTACAAATTGTCAGTAGCCAACTCTCATTTTTCCTGCCAACTAAAAGAATGATTACGAGTTGCAAGGTATTAGTGGGGTGGTAAATCCACACAAGAAAATAACATTACTGTGAGGTAACATTGTGCCAGTAGTGTACAATTCCGATTTAAATGGGGAATTACCTTTTGCAAGTGGAATTAATGGTCATGAAACTATATGGAATTCCCAATTCCATGGATTTTAATGCACCCATCTTCCACCTACTCAGAGCTGGTGTGAAATATATGCTGCAGCCTTTTTGTGGGTGGGGATAGAGGGAGGAGGTTGTGTGAGGTAGATGAGGGATAGAGAAGCTAAATTCTGGTAGGGGTAGCGTTGTTTGCTCCACCTTGGCAGAAATAAAATGAGAAAGGAGGCTTGGCTGCTGCTGTAACACAGCTCCATGCAATTTGGGCAACCTGTGAAATCCAGGTGCTGGAATACTGGCCCATTCACAATCAGGTGACATGGACTTTGATAAGCTAAGTTTGACTCAAATGACTCATATTTAGGGCATATTTAGCCTTTTCAAAATACCGAGTAGACCTCAAAACACTTGCCAACAACTCTAATGAAACACATCAATCACTGTTGTGTCCTTGCAACCCTGAGAAAGGCATCTAAATCTTTAGAAATATTGTCTACTGCATGGGATTACCTTTATTCTTTCCATGTCCAGTGTAATCTGTTAATAGACCCAATTATTATTTTGCAGTTTATTTTCCTGGGGTGCACTCCTCCCTCAAAAGGGACACTGAACATCTCATTTCTACAACCTCTGCGAGTGTTTTTTCTGCAGTTGCAATAATGCATTTTGTAGTAATGAGACCGGAAGCATAGAAGAAGATGCTTTATTCTGGGCTACATGGGTAGTGGAGCCACCAAACACAACTGCTCCAGCAGACACAACTCCCAACAATCTCGAACTAATACATTCTTTCTTGTCCCTAGGTAACAGGAACATTCTAGAAGATAACCCACTCCAAGTTAAAGAGATACATACTACAATCTCATCTACAGGATGCAATCAGCTGCCAGTCTACGTAAGGATGACACATAGGAATCTATATCTTCTGTTTCACTTTGCTTCAGTTTAAAGAACTTATGCCTGAGAACCATTAGGCTGGGTTGCTTGCCAAACCTGCGTTTGAGTTTTAAAACAGTCTCTCGATATTCATCTATTCCCTCACTCTCCTCTTGCGTTAATTGAGGCAAATGTTTGAATATGGATCTGCCTTCAAACCCCAAAGAGTGTAATAGCAGACATTTCTTCCTGTCTGCACTGAATCTTGAGGCACCAATTGCACCCAAATATGTTTCGAAGGCACCATGCCAAATTTCCCATCTAACCGGTGGCTCTCCGGTAGAGTCCAAAAAAACGGATGGAGGACTTACAGCTTGCATGGTGCACATCCTACGATGAGTTGAGGACAAGTGTCTTTATAAATTAAGGAGGTAGAGTCAAGATGAGAAAATCCATCCTCACAATTCTACAATGTGGAGAACTTTGGCAGAAGATGGAGGAAAACAGAAAGGAGGTGACAAGCACAGTAGAGTAAAACCAGAACAAAATAATAAATAATATTGTGTTGATGTTGATGTTGAGGAGATGAAACAGCTGCTATTACAAAATGTGAGCCTTGTCAGGTGTGCGCATCACTGTGTTGCAGCAGACAGAAGATGAGCACACAGAATTACCCTCTTGTCTTTCTATTATTCTCTCTTGTTTTTCTATTATTACAAGTAAGCTTAATCCACCAACCTTGGCAAGCTTTATAAGGTGTGCGCATCACCGTATTCCAGCAGACGGGCACACAGGGTTATTGACGTTGCGTTGCCAGCGTGTCAGAAAACGGCACCTGTAACTTTCCATAGCAAAGAGAATGAGGCTTTCTGTGGTTTGAAAGATCATTGCTATCGATGCAGTACGTACTTCCACAACGATGTACATGGCGAGATGAACAGCGTAGAACTTTATAGAGACTTAAAATGGCCGCCACGTCAACATGATACGGTGATGGTGGTGGTGACGATGGATGCAGATCTGATCAGCGCTGGAGAGGACGAACATGGACTGGAGAACAGCGTTCCGTTCCAGACGGTGAGTATTCGCGTGCCCCGGGAGCGCAAGCAGGGGTAGCGCGAAGCAGAGGCGAGAGCCAAGGCAGTTGAGGGGTTAACTAAAAAAATGACGAAGCCCCGAATATTAAAATATACTGCGCAGTACTTCTTTAAACAAAGTCCTACCTCGTATGAGGGTAGAAGCGGCAATCAGTTGCTTAAAGGGGTTGAAGATCTCTTTGCCAGAGAAAACAGTACTGGAGAGTCTTGAAGAGTAGATCATGTAGCACCCAGGGGTTCCACCATGTAGCCGAAATCATCGCCAATATTTTTGTAGTAACGAGACCAGAAGCATAGAAGAAGATGCTTTATTCTTGGCTACATGGTTAGTGGATCCACCAAACACAACGACTCCTCCAGCAGACACAGCTCCCAACAATCTCGAACAAATACATTCCTTCTTGTCCCTAGGTAACAGGAACATTCTAGAAGATAACCTACTCCAAGTTAAAGAGATACATACTACAATTGCATCTACAGGATACTACACATTTATAAGAACCTCACCATTATCAGTGCTCCAACATGTCATGCATTTACATGCCACATTAACGTTATTTTCTCTTTCTAGGAACAGGGAATTTTTATTGGCTGTTTTTGTTGCTGAAAACATCCTGAACTAGCTTAATAGAATGAGTCCTGCCCTGCCAACCTCTTGGGCAGGAGCTCTTAAGTCAGGAAGCTATTTCCAATAATTGTAAGTTCTGGAATCTCTTACGTTTTTGTTGTAGCCGTGGGGATGCCTACCTGTAGTGAACACACTTATACGCTGTTATAGTCAATCTTCATTTATTAGGTTCACAGGTTAAAAGGTGCATGTAGCGTAGAAGCAGGGCGACCTCAGAATGAGGGAATCATTCCAGAGCCCTACCGAGATACCATTCTGATAACATACGATAATTCTACATTCCAACCCCACAACATTAATAAAGGAACCATGTTACTACACATCCCCCTTCTTTATGCAAAACAAATAAATGATAACAAGAAAGTAAAAATATTTAATAATGAACAAACTCATCAAGAGTTTTAGGGGTTTTAATACGTCTGCCAAATTTACTGGATCTCTCGGCAGGACTAGTCTCAACGCAAGAGTCAGATTCACCACCAAGAAATCCAGCGCCTTCCAGACGACCTTCATACTCAATTCTAGATTCACTTTCAGCTTCATATTCAGTCCCAAGATCAGGTACAGTCCCAAGTTCAGGTACATGTGAAACTGGGACATCATCAATAGAATGTAAATTCTTATCCAAGTCTTTCCCCTTTCCAGCAATAGGTAAAGCATCCATCCACCAATAATTGGTACTCTTAACCTTCGTACGGCCTTCCTTCACAGGAACAGGACCACACGAAATAGAGATGCGACTCATATGATGAACAGTACCATCCTCCAATTCCACAGTGTTGCGCATGACTTTTAGGTTCAGAAAACCGAGAGTGCAATTTGGCTACTTTCTTACCACACTTAACCCTGACAAGTTCTCCCACCTTGATGCACGCTTCTCTTGTGCCATGCTTGGCATCAAAATAATTTTTGTTCTTACTTTGAGAGTTAGCAATACACTCCCTAACCTGACTACAGTCCCAATCATACTTTTACTTCTGCCCATCCATCCAGGATTAATTCTGCAATACGGAAATCTGCCACGCATCAATCCAAAAGGAGTTTCCCCCACAGTGTCATGCACAGTCACCCTGTAAGACCAAATCAATTTATCCAGTTCATCGTTCCAATTTTTATTTCCTTTGCTAGCCAATTGTAGAACACCCTTTAATACTCTGGGCCACCAGTACAATGCCTTAATATTTCTTTTGGTGCGAGACACACCAGGATGTCCTTCATGACCTATAGATACAATCTTATGCCTCATACCTACAGGAGGAATAATTCTTCCACCTCTACAGACAAATTCACCATCCACACTCAATTCATCCCGAACTTCCCAGAAAGCTCTCAACTCCGGTTTGCACTTGCATTCACTAGACCAGCCATCCATAATCTTATTTTTCACAGTAAGTAAAATTTCATCTTTTTTATACTCATCTTCCCATTCACTCTTACTTACACCTGAAGTGTCCGAAAACACACTAGCCACACAAAAATCGCTCCAGGGGTCCTGGTCAATTTCCTTTAGAGGTAAAGAAAGTCTACTAAGAAAATCCGCAATCACATTTTTGACCCCTGGAACATATTGTACCTTATACACAAAATCTCGGAGTCTCATTGACAATCTAGCAATTCTTGCTGAAGCCCTTGAAAGGCCCTCTGTAGTGAGTAATTTAGTTAATGGTTTATGGTCAGAACGCAAAACAAATTTCTTCCCCCAAATGAATTTCCTAAAATGTTCCATGGCCCATACGCACGCCAACGTTTCTCGCTCAATCACGGAGTATTTTTCCTCCGTAGGAGACAATGAACGTGACGCAAAGGCCACCACAACTTCATTACCACGCTCTGACATCTGTGACAACACACCCCCTAATCCAGTACCACTGGCATCAGTAGTGACAAATGTGTCAGCAAAAGGATCAAATCCTTGTAGTGTAGGAGCATTAGAGATAGCCCTTTTGATATCCACAAAAGACTTTTGACATGCATCACTCCACGAAAAGGTAGCTTTGTTTTTCATCAGTAATCGCATTTCATACGTTTTTTGAGAAAAATGATTAACAAATTTCGAATAAAATTCGGCTAAACCGAGGATCGATCTAATTTCATCTTTCGATTTGGGTGCTGGGGCATTAATAATAGCTTCAACAAGTTTGTTCTTAGGCTTGATACCAGAGTCACAAATTTCGTGTCCTAGGTACGTAACAGACTTTTCTGCAAATTTACATTTACTACCCTCAGCAGCCAAACCATTGTCCCTGAGGATGGTAAGAACCTCTCTTAGAATGGCATCATGATGGGTTTTATTCTTCCCCATCACTAAGATGTCGTCCTGAAAGAACACTACTTCAGGAATATGACCAAAAAGATTAGACATTAACCTCTGAATAACTGCAGCTGCTGATGCCAACCCAAAAGGCATACGTTTAAATTTATAACACCCAAAAGGTGTACAAAAAGTAGTCAAATGTCTGCTTTCGGTATCCAACACTACTTGGTGGTAAGCAGCGGAAAGGTCCAATGTGGAAAACCATTTAGCATTTCGTGTTAAGGATAACATTTCGTCAATTCTTGGAAGGGGAAATTGATCCACCAGTATATTGTTGTTGAGATACCTTAAGTCCACACATAAACGGGCCTTTCCATTGGATTTACAGGCAACGACCAATGGAGAAACCCATTCGGATGCTTCTACTGGTTCAATGACATTAGATTTTAATAATTTTTCTAGCTCAGACTTGACTTTATCTCTGACTATAAAAGGAATATTCCGAGCTTTGTGTACCTTAGGGATAGCACCTTCCTTTAAACGAATTTGGTGGGTAAAGCCTTTAAGTTTTTCCATAGAGCCCGCAAAAACTTCAGGGAATTCTTGTAGAACCCACTTTTTTGTGTCCTCCCCATCACATGATACCAAAACTTGCTCCTTACTGTTAGGGTCAAGAATTATGTTCAAACTTTTCTGGTCCTTCCACCCTAAAACTGATGGTCCCTCTTTAGCAATATACAACTTACCCGTAGCATGTCTCTCTTTAAAACGAAATACTAATGTTCTGTATCCCAAGATATCAATTTTTTCCCCCATAAAACTCTCAGGAGAAATATCATTAGGTTCTAACCATACACCAATACTGCTAATGAAATGCTTTTCCCAAATATTTTGAGAGACAATGGTGAATGGAGACCCCGAATCCGCTGCAAGTTGCACAGTAATGCCACCTAGGGAAACTAAGCATAGTGGTTTGGAGGAAGAACTCTCAGTAATCTTCAGTACAACTTTTTTGCTTTTGAATGAATTTGACTTGTACATCTTCCTCACTAGAACTAGAGTAACTATCATCATCAACTTCTTGTATACAAGCAACTTTCTCTTTGTTTTTTTTTTTTGTTTTCTATTGCACACCCTGCTAAAATGCCCAATGATACCACATTCAAGGCACTTTGCCGTTTTTGCAGGACATCTTACATATCTGGCAGAGTGTGAGAAACTACCACATCTGTACATATCAAATTACCAATTTTCTTTTGTTCAACATTTTCTCCTTTCTTTTTGTCAAATTTAACATCCCGGTTCACCTTATACCCCGACTTACTGTCTAAAATTTTCCCCACCACTTCAGAGTCCTTTTTATCATGAGATAAGGTGGCTTTAGCACAACGCTCAGAAAGTTCAGCCTTTTTAACCATAGCTACAATATCCTTCAGACATCCTTCACCCTCTACCCATAGCCTATCTTGTATGGTTTTGTTTTTTGTGTACATAACTACTTGGTCACGGATGAGTTCATCATGCAGTTGAGCAAACCTACATTTACTCGCCATCTTTTTTAAGGCAGAAACGTATTCTTCAATGTTCTCATGTTTTTCTTGTTTTCTCTGGAAGAAACTGTGTCTAGTGACCGCAATACGAACTGAAGGGGAGAAATGATCATCAAGGTCCAACATTGCAGCTTTAAACACATCAATATCCCCAACCCTCTCCAGTTTTTGTAATTCATTATAAACCCGCAAACCTTCAGGACCTAAAGAGTACATGAGCATCCTTTTTTTTCTCTCTGGCGAAAAGAAACCATTAATGTCTTCCAAATTTGCAATATAATTGAGAAAGTACTCTTTCCAGTCATTCCAGGCTATCAAAGGTTCTCCTGGTGCGGGTAAAAATTCCTTCGGGGAATTAATGTGCATTGAGGAAGAATTGGGCTCACCCACAGCTGTGCTGGTTCCACTAGTAGACATGACTAGAGCAGCAGAAGTAACCAGAAAGAATATAAGACTGAAGTGCTTCCCAGAATCGAAGAGGAGAAAACAAAGTCAGCAGAAAGGTAAAGTGTTGTCTTTTAAAAACACTTTACACAAAATGTATATGAGAAAGTAAAACAAAACGCTGCACACACCTTTTCTGTGAATGACGATCAACTGAAGAAATTAAACACCTCTTCACTTCAGGAATAATGACTAATGATAAACGATGGACTGGAACAAATAACGCTCCTTCTCTTCCCGAATATACACAGCACTCAAAAATGGCCGCCGTGCGTGCTGTTTAACGCATTGACGTCACGAAGATTGGTCCTTCTCCTCTGTTGCTGTACACGTTCGTAGAACACTTCGCCCTGAACACGGAGGAACGCGCAGCAGGAGAGACGCATGCAGAAAATGACGACAGCGAAAGAATGGTGGAGCGAGGCAATGCGTGTTTTGAATCCAGTGGAAGTCGTTACGGGTGTCGGTTGGTAAGTAGTAACAGAATAAGGTTACACTTACTTAGAATTAGGAGAAATGGAATCAATGGCACCGCTGATGTCTCACAAGATATTCAACCACGGCAAGCTATCGCAGAAAGCAGAATTCCTCCGAGGAAATCACTCGCGAGTTCCGTTTTTTCTGGTGGCTGAATCCGAAAGGTGGTTGAATGAGAAGTCCTTATTCCATGGGTTCTAAGAGTAAACAGCTCGTCGCCAAAAATAAGTGTAGTGAACACACTTATACGCTGTTATAGTCAATCTTCATTTATTAGGTTCACAGGTTAAAAGGTGCATGTAGCGTAGAAGCAGGGCGACCTCAGAATGAGGGAATCATTCCAGAGCCCTACCGAGATACCATTCTGATGACATACGATAATTCTACATTCCAACCCCACAACATTAATAAAGGAACCATGTTACTACACTACCCTTTACACTGTGTAAACTAAGCTTTCAGAGGGTCAAGACCCCGAAGAAAGTCATGCTCTATCTTTTGATTTCTTATTTTCTTTCAATGTTCACAATTTTTCTCTAACTTGTCTTCTTCCTACATATTGTATGTGGAAACCTATGTTATTAGCTCTTTTCTCCACAATGTTTGCAACACCTACGCCTAGATCATTGCGGTGCAACTTAAATGTGCTAAAAAATATTGGGCATGCCCCAAAATATGTTTGGCAGCTGGGGACACATTTGCATTTGATTTTCCTGTCTATTCCTCTGACATACGTATTGATGTAACTTTAATGTAATGCTATAATAATTCAATGTGCGTACAAGGTGAAGCATCTGTACATTTCCACTGATGCATACATTTGTGCTGAAATATAATCAGGCAAAATGGTTTATTTCACATCCACAGTTTTTGATTTGTGACAAGAGAGGAGCTCTTTTACTGACCCTTTGGTCCGTGTTAAAAAGGGTGAAAGGTATGCTGGTATTGAAACATTCATTTGACAATGCAAAGCAATGCTCTTAGTACAGCTGGCAAGCAATGCTGTTCAAGGGTAAATGAAATTTAGCTTATGCTGGACAATTTGTATAAAAAGAGATTTTTTAACTGCAAGCTCTACCTGCTTTCAAGGGTGTTGCATGGACCAAAGCATAGTTTTGCCTGAGTCTGCTTGACTCACTCATAACTGTGGCCCTGGAACAGGGTTTATCTGACCATTGGTGGCTGGTGACTTTTAAAAGTGGTGGGCATAATCCTTGGGTTGAATTCTAGTGTGCAAGCCTCACTTCTTTTTGGAGGGTTCAACGGGTTCAATTAAACTCACTTGCACTATTACTCTCTCACTCATTCTCATTCAGTCTCATTCACTCACTCTCATTCACACTTGCATTCCCTTTCACTTACTCTGACTCACTCAGCCTCACTTAGTCTCATTGTCTCCTGCAGCATCACTCATTCTCACTGTTTCTTTCTCATTCTCACTCATTCTGATCCACTGAATCTCACTCTGACTCACTAAGTCTCACTCAGTCCCACTCATTCTCACTCATTCTGACTCACTCAAACTCACTATGATTAACTCATTCTCACTCAGTCTCACTCTGACTCACTTGTTCTCACTGATTCACTCATTCACACTCATTATGATCCACCCAATCTCACTCTGACTCATTAATACTCACTCAGACCCACACATTCTCACTCAGTCTCACTCATCCTTAGTCAGCCTTTCATTCTCATATCTGTCTCACTGATTCACTCAGTCCCACTCATTCTGATTCACTCAATATCACTCGTACTCACTGATAATCAGTGTCGCTCATTTCTACTCATTCATTATGAGAAACTCAATCTCATTCTGAATCTCTCAGTCTCACTCTAACTCACTAAATCACACCCATTCTGTAGTCAGTCTCAATGATTCTCATTCTGACTCTCTCTGCCACACTGAGAGTCACTCAGACTGTGACTCACTCAGTCTCAGTCTGACTTATGGAGTTTCACACATAGTAACACTCAGTCACACTCAATGTCAATAATTCTCACTCATAATTGCACCTCTAATCATTCATTCTCACTTACTCTAACTCACTTGTTCACTGACTCTTTCTCACTTTCACTCCCATACACAAATAGATACACAGACATGCTGACATATACACTCGCTGGGGCATATTTACAAGGTCTGGCGCATCTCTGCAAATCAGCAGGGATGCGTCAGAAGAATTGCGACACGCAATTCTCTCCTTGCGCCACCACGGATGCGTCGCATTTACAATGCGGCGCACCATGGCGCAAGGATAGGCAGATGCGTGTCGCATCTTGTGGCGTAAGGGCGGCGCATTGCTGGAGCCATGTCGCAAGCGCGACACAGCTCCAGCAATGCACAGGGGCCGCCCATACTTAACGTGGTGCGTCACTCCTTACGCCTGCTTCAAGCAGGCAGGCGTAAGGGTTTGACGCAGCAGAGTCATAAAACTGACTCAGTGAAATCTTGTAGATTTCACTGAGTCAGTTTTACGAGGCTTTCCTGCGACGGAACGCCCACGCTGCGACGGAACGCCCACATGAAACCTGACGCAGGTTTCATGTGGCGCAGTGCTTTACAACGTGACGCATCTGCCTAGATGCGTCACGTTGTAAATAAGTCGCAACGTGGCGCATGGTTTACGCCGCCGCTGCGTCACAGAAGTGACGCAACTGCGGCGCAAATGTGTCACAAGGGGCTTGTAAATCTGCCCCTCGCTATCTCTCAAACACACACTCTCACCCATGCGCACAAAATATTTAAAAGCTTTTTTTACTTATCTTGCTGCCTTCACAGCTCCCGTTTGGACTCCTGCTTCTTCTTTCTGCTTCCATGTCAAAAGTATGAAACTTAAACCTCTAGCACGTGCATTTGCAAATTCAAAGTTTCAGTCTCTGCTCTTTCACCCTACCCTTTCCAAACTCTGTAACTTATTGTGAAAGGGTGAGGTGACTGGCTGATTGGCGTGTAACCACTGGCACTGCAGGGCTTAAGCCTTCAAAACCCATGCCTACCTTTAGTGGCGATGCTTTAACACAGATGGGGTAGGTACTGAGGTGTGGCAGGGCCCTGACGTCAGGGATGGAATTTCATCAGCCTTGGATAATTTCTCTGAATGCTGTTGCAGGCGCCTTCACATGCCTGCACCAGCCATCAATCAGACAGTGCCTCCAGCTGCCTCAGGTTGTTGCTGTATGGCATTTTGTTTATTATACCAAGTGTGAATTATAGATTAACATTCACTCTTGGTATAATAAAAACAAGGCCAGGAAACAAAGAGAGAGTAACACTATAGCACATTAGGGAGATATCACTGTATTTGTCAGGCAACCGGAATAATCCTCACATAGTCATACCATCAGTAAAATATATTAAAACACGTTTTACTATGTTTGTGCATAAACAATACAACATGAGTGTTAATTTCATACTTAAACAGTATGCAAAAATAAACGGAAAAGAGGGGATACACCGATATAGCTGCTATTGGTTTCCCCCACAAGCCTTCCCAGCTTTAATTCTCAAAATTGTGACACAATCACACATCATTCTGCGAGTGCAAGATTATGCTATTATTGTATTTCACTTAGGCTACTAAATGGTACAATAATGATATGCTCTCTCTAAAATCTAAAAAAACATGTTGGTCTCTGAAACAATTTCCTTCTGTGGCAACAGAAAGGGAAAACACACAGATGATAATGAATGAAACAACCTTTTTTCAATTAAAGGAAATCAAAATTCTTCAGTAGGTCGGTAGTAGTGACCTGAGAGTTCTGTAAATTCTTAGTTGCATTGCACAAGCAATTGAATGTGCAAAGAATGTTGTCACCGGAAAAGCAACACATGATAGGATGGTAAAAAATAAACCCTTATCCCATGAATTTTAATATCACGTCACGATGACTGCTGATAGATCCCTCCACAGGACTCGAAGCGCCCATCAATGATGATGATCCATTTCTTATAAATATATCAGTCTGGGTGATCTGACACTGACTGTGTGGGGTAAAGAAGGGGGCGATTCCCCATTCTCAGCAAGAGTTTGACCATAGTCATAGTAAGGACTACACATGCTTTTCTGCCTCCCATATCACCTCATCACTTTTAATCGCATCAGCCCCTTGAGTATCGAGATTCAAAGTGCGCTTGCACCAAGGTCTAGCCTGCTCCAGACATTTGGTGAGGACGAATAACATGCTGCATCTTTTGGTCCAATTCAAGCAGAAGGGCCATAATCTAGGCCTCTGAACTTTACCCAAACCTCATGTTGCCACCCGCCAAGTCTCGATTTTCACTAGGTGGAGGACAGTGCAGAAAAGCAAACAGCTACTTTGAACTATACTGAATAACACTGACCACATCACAGGGATATCCCGAACTGTCAACATGACTAATCTCCTTTTCTTTTTTAACGCAAATATGTTTTTACTGAAGTGGCACTTTCTAAAATGTTTTTATTGCACTGGCACTTTACTACATTATCACTCTGCTGGCAGCAAGTATCAACTTACTGCATTGCAAAATAGGCTGTCTAACTGAATTCATACTTTATTTTAACTTTGATGATGCTGTCTTAGTATGCTTTTTACTGATGGATTTATTGTCTTAGTATGTATGAACTTGACCTTTGTTTTATTAATTGAATTTTTGTCTACATTGTAAAGGTTTTAAATAACCATGTACAATAAAGCATTACATTACATTAAAAAAAATATATATATCACCTCATGTTGGGACTAAGTAATTTGGGCAAACAAACAAAAGTTGAGCAAGAGACTCCTTAAGGAGACAAGATTGATGTTCAGCCAGCCATGAACAGCTGGGTCTAGTTGAGGTGGAAGCTTGGCTACAGTGTTTAATGCCTTTACTATCTCTCCCTCCCCATTTACCCATTTAGTTATTCCCTCACAGTTACAAGATCTCGAAAAAGCAACAGATTTGCAATTATGTTGTGAAAAATGTAGGTCTATGCTATGTTAATTTTAAAATGGCAAATTAGACTAGTAGATTTGATTTGATTTCAGCAGATATTCATCTAGAGATGTTTATACATACCTATTTTAATGCTATCTGCATCAAATTGTTCCGGGACACTATTTATTCCAGGTCATTATAGGTTCACTTCTATTTCTCAACGCACACAGAAGTGTTTTGTCTGACTGGCATGAAAGGATTTTTTTAATGTGAACCCTTTCCTGCATCACTCAACTGCTCGTGAAAGGCAAATTATACAAATTGAGTGTTTTTCCTCACATGTCCTGGTCCTGCCCTTAAGGTCAAGTAGCCAATAATGTGTAGAATGCTGTGCAATAATGTTAAATGAACTCAATTAGCATATCGATTGTTGATGGGTAGCATCTGCTGCTCCCAGTGATAATGATCTGGAATTACCAGACAGCAGTCATCACAATCAATTACATTGATTTTCTTTCTTCTTAAATATCTTTAAATAAAGATGGCAGACTTGTCAAAAGTAAGCTTCTTTCTTTGATAATGGCAACAAGTGTACTTTATAAAACCATTGTTGTGTGTCCGTGTCCGTATGTGTATGTGTGACAGAGAGAGAAAGGGAGAAAAAAAAAACAGAGAGAGAGCGAGAGAGAGAAAGTCATTTTCAAACGTCTTATTTTTAAACATTCACTGCAGCTTCCATTTCACTTTATTGATTTATGTTTGATATGATGCCACTTAGGCAAGACAAATATTAAAACCCTTACATAAATATAGAAATTTCATTTAACAATTCATAAAACGCATTCATGCGGGACACAGTGGCAGATGGACACAGCGGGCCTGATTCACAGAACTAACTTACGTCAAAAACGTAAACGTAAAGTTAGTACTTTTTAGGTATTCACAGAATACACTTACTCATTTTGGTATTCACAGAATGAACTTACTAATTTCGGTATTCACAGAAGTTAGTAGTCCTAACTTTAGGACTCCTAACTTCTGTGAATACCGAAATGAGTAAGTTCATTCTGTGAATACCAAAATGAGTAAGTGTATTCTGTGAATACCTAAAACGTACTAACTTTACGTTTACGTTTACGTTTACGTTTTTGACGTAAGTTAGTTCTGTGAATCAGGCCCAGCGTCTTTCTGGTAACAGATTGAAATTTGCAAAAGAATTGTTCCTGCATGTGGCAATTGTTTTAGTTTGGAGTCATTGCTGGAACAGTTTACAGTACAAAGTTCCATATATGTATAAATAGCTCAGGTGCTATAGACAGAGGATTATGCCCTCATTAGACCCAACAAATACCTTTGGGTCGAAACGTTGACACTTTCTCCCCTCAGTTGTCTAATGACTCAGGGCCTCATTTATGGATTTTTTGCAGTAGGGCAGCGCAGCAGGCCTTGCTGCCGCGCTGCCCTATGGCAAAAGAAAAGAGCAGGAATGCGCCATATCGAACAGATATGGCACATTCCTGCCCTTTTCTCCTGCACCGGCGTACAATGGGCTGCCGCGGGCCAATGCAGGCACCTTTGCACCATGGTGCAAGGGTGCCTGCATTGCAGAGATGATTGTTTTTGTTCAGGAAGTGAAACCTTCCTGCACAAACACAATCGCAAGAGGCTTTTTCCTCTTTCTATGTGTGCTGCGTTCTGCGTGCAGCACACATAGTAGGAGGAAAAACGAGGAGAAATAAAGATATTTCTCCTCATTGTGCCTCCCTTACACTTCCCCTTTTTGGAGCTGCCTCAGACTTATGATTTCTCGTAAATCTGGGGCAGTGTCAAAAAGCCATGGATGTTGCTGGGAATGCCCCCTGCAATACCCATGTAACTCCCCTTGCACACAGTTTTCTGCGTCAAAGGGGCACATATTTATAAGGCCATTAGGTGGCTTTACGTGGCCGTATAAATATGCCAGTGGCACATTGCTCCACCCGAACGTCAAAAAAGTGACGGTCCAGCGGCACAATAGTGCCGGTAGGCCTCATAAATGAGGCCCTCATTGTATAAGCCTATACCTGTTTATTCATATAGCCCTACGATTGTACTTACACAACCTTGAGTTTCAGTCTCTATGCATATTTCTATATAAATAATCACATGGTTTAGCACTGCATCGTCTGAACTATTGTTTCACTGTATATTACACACTTAAATCGTTTTTCCTATGGATAATGGTATTGGAAAGTAAGAGAAGAGCCTTATGATTTATTACATTTCAGAATAAAACCTTGTGCTATATGAGCATTTAGACTAGCTAAAGAAAAGTATATGAGTAATCAGATTAGCTAGGAGTAATACATCAGGTGATCACTTTAATGAGTCCAGCGGGACAATTGTTTCAATATACTAATTACAAATGAGCCCGGCTATTATGAGGTGTTTAACAAACCCAGGTAATAGCAAACACTGCTAGTTAGGGTATTTAGCCGGTGAATGAAATGCCTCCTTTTCTGTGGTTTCCTCTGGAACATGAGGAATTGCATGTGGCATTGGTGCTTTCTTCCATATTTCACATTAATAAGAATATAGTGCATGTTTTTCATCTAAATAAATTGCAAAGGGTTGGACCTTCCAAAATTCATTAGGGGAAAATGGCACAAAAAGTAATTACTGCTGTACTCTGAATTTCAGTATCTGCACAAACAGGAGTTTGCGCAGGAATTACCTGAACAGTACATCCCTTGTTAAAATGTCTTCCCTAAATACACAATATGGCATAATGTGCAATTTCTGTAATTTCGCAAAATAACCAACATTATGTCAATTGCTCTGGCATAATTAACATTGTTCCCAATCCTAGTCGTCAACTAAGAAACTGCATAACCAAGGTCAACACCTTAACCATTAGGGCACATTGGCCCCTAGTTTTGTTTGATTGAAACATACTAATGAGGTACATTCCAATAATGGAATTCAAAATATGTCTTCATGGGTGTTAGAACTGGGGGTCTCTAGTTGGCAGAGGTATGTACCTTTGTCCAAGTACGGACCCTTGCTTCTAGTCAGGTTAAGGGGAAACACACTTTAGATAACCCCTGCTCACCCCCTTGGTAGCTTGGCAGAGCAGTCAGGCTTATCCCAGAGGCAATGTGTAAAGTATTTGTACTCAAAACACACAGTAACACAGTGATAACACCACAAATGGACACCACACCAGTTTAGAAAAATAAAGTGTCTTTATCTAAACTCAACAAGACCAAAAACGACAAAAATCCACCATACATGTATTAAAATAGCACTTAAAAACATTTATTTCTAAAATAAATCTTGTAGAAAACAAATAGCTCCACCTGAGGCTATTACGACATCGTGACAGCAATGAACCCAAAGTACGGCACCAACGGTGAGGTGTGCAGCATCGGGCACAAAGTCACACTGACCCCCAAACATACAGTACCTTGGAACGCAGTCTATGACAATGCACGGCGTCATGGAAGTGAAGCGTTGGTGCCGAGTTCGAGGTTGAGTCCCTGGCTGCCACGGGGGAGGCGAGACATCGTGTCCACAAGGTGGCAACAAATCGAATCCAAGACAGGGGAAATTGGTTGCGACAGAGGTGAGGCATTGGTTCCGGTGAGGCAATGCGAATTCAGCGAGTTCGAGGAGTCACCCTCGGCAGTTGGCAGCGTCGCGGTAACAGGATGCAGGCGCTGGCAATGACAGAGTTAGTGCAAGCACTGGTGTAAAAAATGCTGATAACTGCAGGCTTCGAAGGGCATCGGAGCTGCCGTGCAGACCTGGAAGTGGGTTGTGCACCTCACGAGCAGAGCCCCTGGCCTCGGTGCAGGTCGCGGTGTCACAGCGGCTTCACTGACAGTGTTGGAGATTGCTTTTCTTGCTTTTCATATGTTTATTCCAGCACCCAACAGCAGGAACAACCTCCAGAGGCCCAAAACTGGAACAGGCACCTCCTGGCAGGTCAGCACTCTCAGCAGTAGAGTTCAGGGGAGCTGGGGGTGAAGTCTTTGTGTCCCTGAGACTTCAGAACAGGAGGCCAGCACACACAGGCCCCTGGAGATTCTTCTACAAGCAGGTTTCTCAGCAAAGTTCCAGTCTTTGTCCTTTCTTTGGCAGAAGCAGAAACTGCAGGCCAACCCCACTCAGCACACAGCAAAAGGAGCAGCACTCCTCCTCACAGCTCTCCAGCTCTTCTCCTTGGTAAAGGTTCCTCTTGAGTCCAGAAGTGATCTAAGTTCAGGGATTTAAGGTGCAATACTTATACCCCATTTTGTTTTTTTTCTTCTTTGTGCAAGGGTCTCTGAGCCCAGTCCAAACCAGTTCTGTCCTCACTTGTGCAGTATGACAACAGGTACAGGGTGTGGATACAGCATTGTGCAAGGGAGACAGGCCCTATTCAGGTGAAAGGAAAACTCCTCCCACTACTCTAAATGTGGCCACGGTCTATTCAACTCAGCTCTTAATCATCCAGGAAGGGCCAGTCACATCGCAACCCCCCAGTGGCTGTCTACAGTGAAGGCACATCCCCAGCCCCTGTCACTCCAATACCAGACAGTCAATCCACAAACAGGGAGAGGCACACAGAATCGTTAAACAAGAAAATGCATACTTTCTAAAAGTGGCATTTTTAAACACACAATTTAAAAACCATCTTAATTAAATGATGTGTTATCAAATTCTGAGTTCAGAGAGCCTAAACTTTATTTCTCTATCTGGTACCACTGGGACGTTATACTTGTAGGATGCTACAAAGGATCTACCATGCTATCCTATGGGACAGATAGCCTTTCAATAGTGAAAAACTAAATTTGCAGTATTTCACTATCAGGACATGTCACACACACCAGTACATGTCCTACCTTTCAAATACACTGCACCCTGTCCATGAGGGTACCTTGGGCCTACCTGAGGGGGTGTCCTACATGAAAGAAAAGGGAAGGTTAGGGCCTGGAAAGTGGTTGCACTGGCCAGGTCGACATGGCAGTTTAAAACTGCGAGCAGGCACTGCAGTGGCAGGTATGAGATACCTTTTCAGGGCTACTCATGTGGTTGGCACAATCAGTGCTTGAGGCCCACTAGTAGCATTTGATTTACAGGCCCTGGCACACTCAGTGCACTTTACCAGGGACTTACCAGTAAATCAAATAAGCCAATCATGGATAACGAATCACAATAAGAATTTATACAGGGAGCATCTGCACTTTGACACTGATCAGAGTGGCAAAGTGCCAAAAGCATCTAAGCCAGCCAAAAACAAAATCCAGCACATCATCAAAAATACAGGAGGTAGCGGCAAAAAGTCAGGGGAAACAGCGCCAAATATGTCAAGTCTAACAATGGGTGACTGCCAGCTTCGTCTTCCATGTTTGTAGAAAAAGTGATGATTAAAGAGAGAGATGGAGAGACTTTGGTAAAATATTCTTGTGAAGCATGCATGTAAGGCTGTAAGAAATGCATGCACTAAATCATAAGAAATTATTTTTCCAGAAACAAGCCAGGATGCATTTCAAAAAGTAACATAGTCCACTTCCAATTCAGGAAATCAATTACATTCTAAGCAACCTGTAGTCAAATGTGATTATGAAATTGGATGAGCTTTTTTTTTTTTTTTACAAGACATGATTTGGTCTTTGAAAAACTGGCATTTTTACATCAGTAAGCAGAACTTTAAATAGCAACTGCTGAAGCTAACCCTATCGTGCACGTAAGTATTTTGCACAAAAAAGCAATGATCTTTAACTGGTTTTGCCACAATGATAATAGGATTGATTTTTGTTAGACATGTCAGCCAAACGTTTTGTCTTCCTACCCTCATTTTTGCTGATCTAGTTTTTGCTGGCCTTAGGACTCTGCGCACTTTACCACTCCTAACCAGTGCTAAAGTGCATGTGCTCACTCCTTAAAACATGGTGTGAGGAAGAAACAACCTTATACCCCGAAAATGACCCAACGTCCCCAAAGAATCCCAACCAAATACCCGTAACAGCCCCTCACTTACCTCTTCATCCTCTGCTCGGTGTGCTGCTCCGACGGCCCACGTCCTGCAACCAAGAGAAAGAAATCGTTAACATGAACAACGGAGAAGCGCGGTAAAAAGAGGAAGGCAGATCCATAGAGGGGGATGACCAATCAGCAATGCTGAAGGACCAGGAAGTAGAAATGCTTGGAGCAGAGGTCAAAGGAAGAGGGCGGCACCGAGAGGACGCCAGAAAGGGAGGAGGAGAAAAGGACCAAGGGGACAGAGAAGAGAGAGCGAGAGATGCCGACTCAGGTATCGGAGAGACACACCCAGCTACCTTAGCAGGAGAGCAGAAGCGAGAAGATGACGATGCTCCAGAGACGTGGAGCAAAGAGTGGTGGTTGCCCTGGGAGGCTTAACTTCCCTGCCGCAACTAAGGAGAGTTGCGGCATTTCCCTGTACGTGCACGGAGGGAAAAGGGAGCCTACCCGGGAGCTCGGGAGTACGGGGAGGGAAGGGAAGGGAAAATAATAGAAGGCAATGATTTGAGGGAGATGATACAGAGAGGAGGAGGGGAAGAATACGGGAGGAGTCTAACTCCCTGCGCAAATACAAAAGAAAGAATAAGTAGAGAAGGGAGCCTGCTAAAATACGTGCAAGACTAAGACTAAAACTTTTATTTGAGAAATATTAATTGTACATTTACTAACCAGGAAAGAAAATGAAGGAAAGGAAAAGCCTGCCTAAGCTATTTTGTAAGGTTGTGATTGTTGCTAGATGATTATTGACGGTATAGTATTCAGAAATATAGAAAAAGGCTCTCTAGGGAAAACCCCTAGAAAGGGAGGTTCCCGATGAAAGTATGAGGAAATTTCCAAAACGAATCACAGAGAAGTAAGAAGTGCCTAGTCAGATCACTAAAGCACGAAAAGCAAATTGCACCTTGATTTGTCTTTCTCTTTTCACATTCCCCCCACCCCTTTTTCTCCCTAAAGGCCGCTGTAGTGATGACCAGAAAACTAAAGAGGTCCTTATCCTTACACACTCGGGTGTGGTGAAGGTCCCTATCCCTTGCAATTCCACCAATTAGACCAACTTACTTACCTTGCTCTCCTTATTTTTTTTTTTTTTTTAAACGCCCGGGGACGACACACCACTGGAGTCCGGACCTGGAATCAAAGAAAAGGAGAAAGAAGAGTAGATCACCCGTGAAAGAAGGCAACATAGAGAATTGAAACCAACAACTCAGACCCCAGACAAATATTAATTCTTCTTTCATTCTTTTGTTGTGTGATATTCCCTCAATTAACCGCCAAAATTAAGAAACACATTTGGCCTCCCAGGTTTATTTTCCGCCCATCCCTCACACATGGTAACAGTGGCTTATCCCCAATAAGCATATTTATTTTACTTGTAATTCCCTAGTACAGTGGTACTCCATGTACCCAAGGCCTGTAAATGAAATGCTACTTATGGGCCTGCAGCACTGATTGTGCCACCTACTTAAGAAGCATTTTAAACATGGCCCAGGGTTGCCTTTGCAGCTTGTGTGTGCAGTTTTTAAACTGTCTTTTCGACCTGGCAAAATAAACCTTTTGCCAGGCCCAAACCATTATTTTTAATACATATGAGTCACCCCTAGGGTAGGACCTAGGCAGCCCAGAGGGCAGGGTCAACATATTTAAAAAGTAGGACATGTAATTGTAAGTTTTACATATCCTGGTAGTGAAAAACTCTTAAATTAGTTTTTCACTACTGCAAGGCCTACCTCTCTCATAGGATAACACTGGTGTTACATTTTTACATTTAAAAAGCTGTCATTTCTGAATGGAAGCAGGTAAACAGTTCATGTTTAGTGTCTTTGGAATTGTACTGAAAAATCCTAATCTATAGTGAAGTCGGATTTTAAATTACAATTTTGAAAATGCTACTTTTAGATAGTTGTATATCGTGACAGGGAGAGACCCTGTTGAGGTAGTAAGGGGCGGGATTAATAAATATAAGAATGCACAACAAACCCCTTACACCATGGGTTTATCAACTATTTGCATAGGCTGCATAATTATTTTGTGCCTTTCAATAGCAACATTTGTTGGAAATCTTATTTTGCTTTTTCTTTATACATATCCTCTCACTGGTATACCACAAATACTGACATGACATATAAAAACCAACATTGCAGCAAATATTGAATGCTCAAATTAAAAAAGAAATGAAAAAGAAGAATGCAGTATACATAAACACTTTTTATTGTGGACTTATCCATCCCTAAAAGTGTATTAATGAACCAATACAAGACAAGAATCAAATGAATGATAACTTGAGACCACAAAGATCAACATAAAAACAGCTCGAGGTCATGGGATAAAGAAAATCCTTACCTCAATTACTGGGTAAGGATAAACCCACATCTAACAGCATTGTTATCTTCTTAGCCAATGCAATGGGGGTGATTAATGAGGAAATATGCAACATGGTAGAAAGGCTAGTGAGCACTCAGTGGGAGGTGAGGGATACTGCTACCTCTAAAAAGATTCACACATATTTAGGAATGGTGTCATAGAATAACCACCTCCTGAATTGACTTTATGGGGAGACAATCACTGTGCAACTCATGCTCCATTGCCTATTGCATTAGCTTTCCCATTGGATACAGCCTATCTGCCCCCAGTCAAGAAATTAAAAGGGGCAGCACCAGTTGCTAGAGGGAAAGACAAGTCAACATCGCGGTCACAGCAGGGAAAGATGTGTAATGCGACAATGTATCAACTAGTCTCAATTTAACCAGGGAGGATGTTATACCTCTAAAGTACCAGCTGTAGGAATTTATGGAGGGCTTAGTGCAATGGAACCTTTTCATCAAAGCCCATATTTGAGGAAGTGTTCAAAAGGATCAAGTCCCTGGAGGCCTCAATCAAGGCCAATCATAATTTGGTCAAGCAAGCCCTGTAAATTATTTAATTTTGAGAGAGGAGGACCAGTCTCAGGGAACTTTGAACACAGGACCTCAGAACATTGTCCCTCATAAGTGTTCAAAGCTGGGTAAAGAGACACAACCATTTTTAGTAGAGTCGGGGACACGCTCATTTCCGGAGGTCGGTCAAGGATGAACATTTTCAAATTCACATTTGTGGAAAGGCCAAAAAGCTCATGTATGAAGGAATAGAAGCCTAACCAATCTAGGTAATGGGAAACTGTACCTTTATTTGCCTCCTGACAGTAGAAGGGCTGACTGTTTTAGCTAGCCAATTATATTAATAATGCTCTGATAAGGCCCCCAGGCAAATATCAGTCAAAAATTAAAAGCTGGGTTGAAGCAACTTACAGTAAAGCTCACAAAGCCTTGAAAAAGGCTTTGAAGATTATGCCCAGGGATAGAGCATTGGTGAAGAAATCTTAGATGGAATACAAACTTTTTCTAGATAAGAAGAAAAATAGTACTAAAGAGAACACTTGGGAAGCTCTTCAGGCAACAAGTGCCCACTCTGACAACGCAGCTTTTCGGAAGGTGATTAATGCCTCTTGTTTTAATGAAGCTGCTTACCCAACTGTGGATACTGTATTCACGGTTGAGGAATGGGTTAGGCACTTCCACTCAATTTATTCCATGGGAGCAGAGGAAAAGGGGGAGGAAATGTTTGATCAGCAGCATAAGTCAGAGGTTTCTATATCAATTCCTATTGAGGTTAGTCTAACTGAGGTGATTGGTGCAATAGGGGCCAGTAGGAAAAGGAATGCCCCGGGCCCGGACAGCACTCCATTGGATGCCTTCATTGATAACTTTGATTTCTGGGCCCCATTGGTGATGCACTTTCTTAGAGCAGTAACTGCGTGTGGCTCCCTACCGACCTGGTCACAGTCTATTATAGTGGCAATCTTTAAAAAGGGGAATAAATCCGACCCAGACTGTTATAGGCCTATTTCATTGTTGGATTCAACCTTTAAAGTAGTTGGAAGGATTATTCTGGCCAAGTTGGAAGAGTGGGCAGAGACAAATTACCTTATTAGTGACATACACTACGGTTTTCAGATGGAACTAGGCACGGTGGATCAATATTTGAATTTGTATCTTCTTGTGAATGAATATATCGCTGTTAAAAAGGGGTTCTTCTATATGGCCTTTATGGACCTGTCCTCTGCATTTGATAGCGTAGATCATTCAGTCGGGTGGGGACTTATGTCAGATATAGGCATTGATGGACTGCTTATTGTCTTTTTACATCAATTGTATGGTGATACCAAGCCACGGTATGATATGGTCGACTGGGAGAGTGTAATGGTAGACTGGGAGAGTGTAATAGTAGACTGGAAGAGTGTACAGACTTGTTTGAGGTTAGTAGATGGGTAAGGCAAGGGTGTATTCTAGTGCCATTTTTTTTTACATTGCACATTAATAATCTGGAAAGATTTTTATTGGAAGGAGCACAGGATATGCCACAAGTAGGTTCCCGCCCATTACCGATAATGCTATATGCAGATGACGCTGTTCTGATACCTCGGACAGGAAATGCCCATCAGTGTCTAATTGAGTTTTTTTCTGGATAATTTGGGTATGATGGTGAATTGGACTGGAAAAGAAGGCAGGCGCTCATTTCTTGAAGAAAATAAGATTTCATCTACAAATACGTTTTCCTATTTAGGTTTGTTATTTATTGCTGGAAACCTCTGTCGGAGAATAGAAGGTTGTATTAATCTAATGGTAGCAGATGCTATTTCTCACTGACTCACCAGTTTTCAATATTGTTTTTGCATAACATATTATGATGTTACACACTTTATTTTATATCTCTGCTATTGCATTCATGAAATGAACACGTTTTAAAATACAGTGCA
Source organism: Calotriton arnoldi (assembly GCA_963921515.1). NCBI lineage: Eukaryota > Metazoa > Chordata > Amphibia > Caudata > Salamandridae > Calotriton > Calotriton arnoldi. Next base: position 1,716,498 of record CAWUFW010003386.1, on the reverse strand, counting down.
ATACAATATTTTTATTCTAAATTAATCTAGTCAACTTTGAAACACGTCATTATATTGCTAGTAAATATGAATTCATGTTAAAATACTTTTGAATGTATTTGAGAGCTGGTGAGGCATTAAGGTCTCCTTACATATTTTCCAACACTGATGTGCTTATGGAACTACATCTATTTTATTGACATATTTTCTTAATTGTTCATGCACAATGTATTATATTAAAAAAACGTTTGACTTATCAGTGTTAGGGCTTTTTAACTGCTCGATTTTTTTTTATACTGATTCAGAATTGCAAGTATTCGACGTATGATGGCGGACAGGCCTCGGGCTCTTTAAAGGTGATCAAAGTGTCTGTTTGGATTCTAGGTAACCTTTCTTCCCCACAGACTGCATGGGACTTCATGGCCCAGGTTCCAGCTCATGGGCTCGACCTTTGTCCTATAACTAATGCCATTTATCTGATTAAAATATTAAGAGGCATATTATCTAGCCCCTATCGCCACCACAACGTCACTTTTTATGACGTTGTGGTGGCGATAGGGTCAGCGCCCTATTACCAAGGCAGCGTTAAACCCCATAACGTGGCTAAAAGCCACGTTAAGTGGCTTAACGCTGCCTTGGTAATAGGGCCCCTTTCACACTAAAATTAGCGTGAAAGGGGCGTGCAGTGGGTGTTGCGGTGGGCGTTCCACCGCAACACCCATTCACTTCGACGCTGCCACCTATTATCAAGAGAGGTGATAATAGGTGGCAGCGCCAAAATTAAGACCAGGAAATCCTGGTCTTAAGGTAGCGAAACGAGGAGAAATGCTTCATTTCTCCTCATTTTTGCTTTTTCCATGTGTGCTGCCACATGGAAAAAGCAAAATGCCAAGGTTTGTTTATGTACAGGAAGGTGCCCCTTCCTGTACATAAACAAACCTGTTTTTAAAAATGCCATTTTGTAACTTACATGTGTGCTGCATGAAGCAGCACACATGTAAGTTACAAAATGGCATTTTAGGTTTGTTTATGTACAGGAAGGGACACCTTCCTGTACATAAACAAACCTCCCTGCTCGCAGATACCCTTGCACTCTGGTGCAAGGGAGCCTGCGTTGGCGTTAAGGCTGCACCATATCATTGGTATTATGGTGCAGCCTCTCATCGCCACTTCCTTGCTAATATGCCCCTAAATGTCTTGATTGTCCTATGAACCTGGATGTGTTAATCGGGTATAGCAAACAGTTCACATATCTTATTTTTGGGACTACTACCCGCCCAATCAGGGAACAAGATACGACTACTATTACCAACCTTGCTATTTTAAGCGCCGACCTTGGAAACCAAACAAACATTTTGATCACCCAGAAAAAACTCTAGGACTACCCGCCATCGTAGGGCAAAACACATGTTGGCTGAACCCTTGTGACAAAACACAAGCACACTTCTTCCTGTGACATGTATGAATACCAAATATATATGATAAAACGTGAACTTTAAGATAGTCAACTCTTGGGAGGGCGTGGCTAATGCCTGACGGGGATGGTTGCGTAGGATCAGAGCTCCGGTCCCAAGTGGCTCCTCACTCCGAGAAACTACAACTTTGAGGAAGGCTTCCAGATCTCACTATGAAGACTTTCTGCTGGGAACTTTTTGGTGACACGAACATGTCAAACTGAAGGTTCTTCTAGGCTAATCTGACCTCTTTTGGACCAAAGAAGCGAGCTCCAGGCAGGAGGCTGTCCTCGTACTTAAGATGGCACCCATGGCCGCTGTATGATGATGAGCACAGTAAACAAACTAGTAGCTTCTTTTGGACAAACTTGCAGGCTTAAATTAAGGTACAAAAGTGCAATTGCATTGTGCTAGGTTGTTGCTTAACAGTGTGCCGCTACCTTATGGTTTCTCATGCCACCGCGCTGAAGGACTATCTCAATCCCTCAGATGGCACCTATACTTTACTGTGCCCGGTTGACTGAAATATAGCGGACCCTGTAAACGGCCCCTGCGAAGTCCAAAAAATGCGAGAGGGCGCAACCTTTTACTGCTAGTCAATCATTGTTTACTCAGCCATCACCCCCAATGGTTACTCTATTATTCTGCTGCATTGAGGGGAGAAACCCTCACCTCAGGATATTGAGGCATGCTTATATCTCTGCCATATGAGATTTCTGGTCAAGAGATTGCGCCTGTAGCTACAACTGCATTGCCACCATCAGCATTTACCCCACTCTGTTACCACATATAGGTGGAAAGGCACTCACCTCTTTTCATCCTAGCCTTGTTGCTGAGGCCTACACGCACCCACGATGCTGAGTGCTCATGATCAAAAAATGATGCCTGGAAGTGAACCATTAATGTCTGCTAATTGAATGTCAAGAGATTTCATTATCACTGCGCCTTACAATAATGTCAGCCATTTTACAGCTTTTTCAAATGCCAGCGTACTTGGAGAACCTTGTAAAGAAACAAGGGACAAGTCTCTATAGAAAAGTCAAGCTATATCTTTTTTATGGCAATATATATATATATATTTTGCTTGCTCCTTTTTCCTTTACTGTTGCTTAGATTGAAGTTACAGGGGCACTCATAGGGCAATAATTTGTCGGCAGCAACACTGAACTGTCTTCGGGAGCTGGTTGAAGACATTTCTTAACATGGCAGACACGAAAGAAAAAGATTTAAGGGGAGAACACAGAGCAAAGTGAACAGAAACCTAGACAAAAGAACACCAAACAAGACTCTACATTACTGGACTCTCCAATAAAAGGGAAACAAGATATCTCCAATATTATTGAAACAATTCTACTGTGACTCAGTTCACTACATGACCTGACACAATAAACAAAAGCTAATACAGGCAACCTACAGGTTGAAATGGTGGGCCTAAGGCAAAATGTTATAGCTCTAGCCAGTCGTATGAAGGTGGCAAAATCTAGGATTATCGAGGCCAAGGATAACCAGACCTCACTGATGGAAAGATCAGACTTAGGGCCTGATTTAGATCTTGTCGGACGGGTTACTCCATCACAACGGTGATGGATAGCCCGTCGACCAAAATATAAATCCCATTGTATCCTATAGGATTTATATATCAGCAGACGGGATATCCATCACAGTTGTGATGGAGTAACCCGTCCGCCGAGACCTAATGTCGTGTAGTTCCTATAAAACCTATACAGGATCTGCGCGTTTGGACAACATACACTGCAGGATTGGTGTCAGACTGATTCTAGACACCCCCACCGGGTATGTTGGCCTGTATACCAGCTAGCTCACAGTGACACTAGAAACCCCTCTTACCAAGGAGAGAATAGTTCTTGGCAACTATCGAACATGACAACCCTGATCCCTCAGAATCGTGGAAACAGTGCAATACTTTTCGCTAAGTCACTCGTGCCTACTTGGTCTCAGAGAGATACACAGAATAAACGATATGGACGTTTCTCAATAAGTATTTATTGAACACTCGTCATTCTAGTGTAAAATAGTTGTGCTGAAACAACCACTAGACAGAAACAGATATAAACGATTAGAAGCACTAAGAAGGTGAAAGGATGGTAGATCTCTACCATTCTGCCATAATCATGAACATAGGCAAGTGTATAAATATAAAATACATGACAATAAAATACGTACTCCTACGATGCTACCCTAACTGGATGTAGCTAAGCGTACCTAGCATGTATGTAGGTGTTAAGCAAAGAATCCCTCTAAGATAAAGTCAACCCCATTACCTGAAGCGAAAGACTGTGGGACCCTGTCTTGGTCTCGGGTTGGACACCCCGCAAGGGATGTTAGACCACTGCGAGCTGGAGTATCTGCATGCAGGAAACTCAGCGTCTCGCGTCAGTGTGTCGGCATGGAAGTCATGATCTCCTCTCTCTATCTCAGCAAGATGTGATGTTTATATACCCAAAGGTATCCCCAGGGTTTCTACCTTGCTGTGCCACTGTCGGACTAAGGATGACTTTGGGAATGAACCTTGTACATAGTTATTATGCAGGAGATGGTAGCCCTGCTGAGAGTCCAAGAATCCAAGGATCCTCATGCATAATGTATGAGACTATTCGGTCAGGGAAAACCCCACGTTCTGTAAGCAGTACCGTAACTAGGTAAAGGGTCAGTCCTAGCAGCACGTTATGTATGTAGTGTTGGGATGAATATAGGTGAAAGGTTTGGATGTTACCCAAGCCTATGTTGGGGTACCTATATGGAATATAACACCCACTCCTCATCCGACTGAACGACATAATCTAATTTTAACGCACTACCTGTCTAGGTACTGGTACGCAAACATATTTAGTAAAAACCGTAGTTCTGCTAAAAAATGTTAAAAATGTTTAAAAACTCTAAAAAGTGCTAAACAGAAAAATTGTCACTCAAGCCATTGCTCTAATATGTCCGTATATGTAGTTCAAACAACTACAAGCATCGGAAAGCCATGCAGGTCATAAAAAGTGTCAATTTGTTTTGGAGTTCCGCATTTAGTTCTTGTTTTAAAAAAACAAATATTTTCCCAGTACACAATGAGCCAAATGTTTGTGTCCTGGCTGGTAGATGCAACATTGCCGTTGCCTGCCACCGCAGACGACGATCCCTGTAACACCTCGCAGAGTACATCAATCGAGCACAGATGATCTTCCATACTGCCTGCAGCCGATGCTGGGGCAGTCTGTGCTCCATCCATGGCCTTGTTGTCATTGGAGGAGCCGGTATCCATTCCTACAGGAGCAGAAACTTCCTGTGGAGGCTCTAAGAATGCCGCCATCAACATAGGAATACGCTGGGGACACTGCAGAACATGGGCCGTTATCGGGTCCAGTAGTGCATCAAAATCCGGTTGCGCAATCGATGGAAGTGTCAGACAGAGATCCAACATGCATTCTTCTCTGCAGAACAGGCATTGGAGAACAGGTAAGATGCAGTGCATCCAAACTGGTCTAAATGACAGGAACCAAGATGCACTCAGTTCCCGTAGGCGAGGTGTGCCCAGATGTTGTACCATGCGATCAAGGTATTTATGCACCAGGAGCACTGTTTCCATCTCCTTGGTGACTGTGACGTCCATTGCGTAGCAGAAAAATTACAATCAGGATACCTGCTATCAGAAACAGGATCAGCGGAAGTCCTCCAAAAATGCTTCCGAATACGGAGTGTATAAAGTTTGGTATAACTCCGAGGACCGTCTGAAAGGTGCTTAACAGTCCTGAACCTATGGTCTTAAATAGGTGTACTATACCCGTCATATCAGACATGTTAAATATACGATTTACCATTTCTGCGAAATGGAAGGGGCAGTTCGTACATATGAGTGCTTGTATCTCGGCCGAGGACCTTGCAATCTGGATATCAAAAGTCTCCCGGGCGGAGGTTAAGGGCACGGTTTTTTGTAAAAGCATGGCTTTCATTTGTTGAACTTGTAGGTGGTGCTTGTTGAGGCATATTTATGTAGACATCAGTGTTTGGTCAATTTGAAAGTTGTCTTACTTCTTGATCTGTATTCCTTGTTCAAGGGGAACGAGTTCCATTGCATTGTTGCTTAGTCCATCATTCCATATGGGTGGCTCTTCGAAGGAGATGAGCCTTTCTGTTTGAACTTCCTGTATGAATGAGTGAATGAGAATGAGAGGGTTCTTGTAAAGCGCATGGCTACCCGGAGGCGTCCCATGGTAGAGAGAGGAGTGCGTCAGCTACCCAGGAGCCCACGAGGCCTACTATTCAGTATCGGCCACATAGTGTGGTTTTATTAGGTCAATGGAGACAAATCATTTCTCCTTTTTCTCGGCAAGAGGCGGCAGAAGTACAGTTCTTGTTCCTTCGACGACCAGGACAGGTACAGGCTTTCTGGATGATGGCCCAAATTCTTTTTTATCCGTTATTTTCTTTCTGACCAGATCCCCAACCTTAGGGACCCAGACAGGTCTTTCCGTGACTGCCTTGACTTCCCCAGTGGCGAACCTTTTCACTTGGACATTGCTTTGTAGTGCCCGTGATTCATTCAGATCCTGTAAAACAGCCAAATATTTATGGATGGTTTTGTGCCTTCACAATCAAGATCAGGTACCCACATTCTCGTCCCAAATAGGACCTCATAAGGAGTGACAACCCCTAGAGAGCTTCTTGGCATGTTATTTAAGGCCCTCTGAACCCCATATAAGTGATTGACCCAACTGCCACCCGTGCCTAATACTCTAGCTGTTAATGATTGCTTTAAGTCCCGGTTCTGTAAGCCCTAGAGCTAAACGCGGGGCCACTGTCAGAATGTAATGTGCCAACTGCGTATGTACCTATAAAGACTCGCAAATCTTTGATAACAGTTCGAGCGTCAGCCGAGCGCTGAGGCCATACCCATAGGAATCTCAAGCAGGAATCCACTGCAACCATTATGTACTTGTAGGCCCCATCAGATTGTAAGGGGCCGCAGTGGTCCAAATAGACACACGCGAGAGGTCTGTCCGATATTAACAATGGTGTCTGCGCTGGATGTGTTATGGTGGAGCCCTTCATCTGTTGAAAGATGTTGCACTTCAAGATATAGTCTTTGGTCTGCTTTGTTATCCCTGGCCACCAATAGCGTTGTTTCAATAAAGAAACAGTCGCCGTAACTCCTGCGTGTGCAGAACCCAAACCCTCGTGTGCAGCTAATATTAAGCCTAATCTGCGATCCATGTTTGGTATTACTCTATCCCCCACTCCTGGGATCTGAACAAATGGAACGTTGTTTGCATCTAACTTGTAGGAGTACTTGAGTGGGAAACCTTTTGGAAGTGCTTTGTTGTCTTTGCGTGAAGCAATGACAGCTACCATTATCTGCCCGTCTATTCTCGTTTTCGAACGAGTGATTGCAGCTACGGAAGCAGTTCGTACCGCCCCCTTCGCGGCTTCATCAGCCAATGAATTCCCTTCAACGTGAACGCCATCACGTTGATGACTCAGAGTGTGTATCACGTGAGCTCTTGGTAGTTTGTTTTTCAACTCATCTACCTGTTCCCATACCAGTTTGTGCTTAATTGTGCCAACTTTTGAGTCTTTAAACCCATTTTGCCCCCAATAATGAAGATATTCATTGTATGACTGGACACAGTAAAAAGAATTGCACACTATTAGTGTGGGGAATCCTCGATCCGTATTTATCAGTGCCAATAAAAGAGTTTTCAGTTCTGCTAACTGAGCCGTGCAGTCTCCTAGAAACTGAGTTTTTGTACAGCTTGGATGGAATTTACCATCTCGCATACGACCTTTAACAATAGCACACGCTGAGCTGTATTGTTGTTTGCTTCCTAAGGCCGGTTGTGCAGATCCATCAGTGTAAATTATGTATTCATACTGATCTAGAGGAATTTTTTCATTTGGGAGAGGATATTCTTGTTCATATTGCAGAAATGCTTGTGTTTTCAGATTTGGATCATATCTGTATTCTACATCTGAAGCATTGAGAGAATTAGCCCATTGTATCCATCTCGGATGTAATGCTTTAGCGTTAGGAACGCTTGCCTTTGTCGCAGCCTCTAAGGCTGGTATTGGAGTCACAGCAATTATTTGTTTCCCCTGAGCCAGTGCTCTTTCTCTCACTACAGCAGTCTGTACTGCTGTCAGAATTTTTTGTTTCGCTGCGAAAAGCATCTCAGCATTTGTGTGCAAGTGTGATTTGTAAGCAATGGGTACTGTTTTGCCTTCATTATATGTGAGGTATGTGTAGCCAGATTGACCCACAACTATACGGATCACCACGTTGTGGATATTTACGCATGTCTGTAAGTGTTTAGACGCTATCATGTCAGCCTGGAGTGTAAGAAGTGTATCTGTATGTTCTTGTGTCCATTGCCTAACTGAAAAATCAGGTCTAATGAGGTAGTAGAAAGAGTTAACCCTTTCTGTGTAATCCAAAATGTATGGTCTGCCGAAATTTAGGAATCCCAGTATGGACTGTAAATTTTTCAATGATTTTGGAGGTTGGAGCAGAGCACATTTTTCTAAAAAGTTGGCTGCAAAGCTTTTCCCTTCAGCACATATCCCAAAAATAGGACACTGAGATGGGCTATTTTTGATTTTTTAAAGTTAAACTTGTAGCCCTCTGAGGCGAATCCCAAAATGATGGTACTCACCCTCGTCAAGTGTTCCTCCAGGTCATCATCCGTCAGATAAATATCATCTACATAGGACAATGCCTCCTCATCCATTTTTTGAAGTAGTTCAGTTACTCTGGCGGAAAACAGCCCCGGGCTGTTTTTATATCCCTGGGCTAGTCGACAATTTTGTCGCTGGGAACCTAGTGCTGATAATGCTGTTAAGTATCTGCTCTCAGGTGCTATATTTTGGCAGAAAAATCCATTTGAGATATCTAGTGTTGTTTTGTATTTTTTCCGCACAATGTTATTCATTAATGCGACACTGTGTGCATTATGTACTGCAAATATTTTTGTGCATGAATTTAGATGTCTGTAATCCAAAACTAGACGATATGTATTGTCAGGTTTCATTACGGGAAACAAAGGGTTATTCATTGAAGAGGTGCAAGTTTCAATCACCCCCTAGTATTCAAGTTGGTCTAAGATCTCCCTGACGTGTTTTTTAGCTTCTTGCTTTATTGGATATTGTTTCTGTGGAGTTGGAGTAGATTTTAATGGTATCACGTGGCGGGTGGACTCTTCATCCCATCCAACATGGTTACGATATAGTGCAGGAGCAAGGGCTACTGCCCACTCCCGTGCATATGTATTTTTTAAATATTGGGGAACGAGGTCGGAAAAAGCTGGCATAATTACCGTTTCTCCTTTTGAGCAATCCATAACAATAGCAGGCGGCCAATCTTTTTCAGCTAATAAAATGTCATAGCCAAAAGTTAGGTTCTCCCAAAAGAGACCTTTAATTTTCCTGGGTTTGTCCCCCTCCATCTGGAGTGTTATTTTGTGTAACCTATGTGGGACACTCACCCTAGTATCAGGTGTTTCCACCGTGATATACTCACTCAACTCTGCTGTCACCAGAAATTCCATCAGGTTCTGGCGAGCTATTGTTACTTCTGCTGCGCTGTCTAGCATCGTCAGAGCCCATTCTCCGTTCAGTAGTTGAGTCCTCAGAATTCTGGGCATGTCTGATCTTGAGACCTGCTACTTACTTCTTTTTGAATTGAGGTTTAGGTTTTTGTTTTTCTTCTTTCTTATGTGCATAGTCTGCAGCGCGTTGCGTGTCTATGGACTTTGTACGCTCCTCCTGTCTGTGTTCCGACCATACTTCTCTCTTGGAGTTTTTCGAAGAGCCCTGAAAGAAACGAGCGGAACGTGTATCAGTGTCCTGATACCTGTCAGGTTTTCTAATGTTGTCCCTATTCCTAAGGTTATAGCTCCTTTCGGAGGACTCCTGTTGAGGAGATCTACCTCTGGATTGAGATTTGTTGTCTTTATTCTTTTGTTGTTTGTTATTGTCCCATTCCTTCTTTGAAGAAGCTGGTGTTTGCTCTGCCTGTTCTTTATCTGGACCCCCCAATAGTTGAGGTTTTACTGGTCTAGCTCCCAAACTATCCCTGCCTAATTCTGCATAGGCAGTTTCAATAATTTTAGGTAATTCTGTCTCTTGTTGTAAAGGAGTGAAATCTCCCAGGCGTTGGCGAATTGCCACTGATGCTGCTTCCCCTTTAATGTTTGTTAATATTATAGCTGATACCTGGGTGAAATTATTTAATAACTTCGGGCCCGATTCACAGAACTAACTTAAGACAAAATCCTAAACTTACTACCATTTTGGTATTCACAGAAGGCACTTACTCATTTTGGTATTCACAGAAGGCACTTACTCATTTTGAGTAACTTACTCATTTTGAATAACTTACTCATTTTGGTATTCACAGAAGGCACTTACTCATTGATGAGTAAGTGCCTTCTGTGAATACCAAAATGAGTAAGTTACTCAAAATGAGTAAGTTACTCATTTTAGTATTCACAGAAGGCACTTACTCATCAATGAGTAAGTGCCTTCTGTGAATACCAAAATGAGTAAGTTACTCAAAATGAGTAAGTAAGTGCCTTCTGTGAATACCAAAATGAGTAAGTGCCTTCTGTGAATACCAAAATGGTAGTAAGTTTAGGATTTTGTCTTAAGTTAGTTCTGTGAATCGGGCCCTTCATCCCTAAGTTCAGAGCAAGTTCTGCTCCATACTCGTTCTGTATTTGTCTCAATACGTCTGGTATTACTGCTAATGAAGAAATACCATGAGTTCTGGTATATATTGCAGCGAAGACTGTACCCCAAGAAGTACAATCCTCTATCGGGGAAGCTAGCCCCATTGGCAAGCAAATTGTTAGCATTCTATGCTTTTCATGTGGGCTGGTGTTTGGAAATACCGCCTCTAGCTGTGTTATTTTTTGAGCGACCCAAAATGGCATTTGTTCACGTTTAGTGGGCAATTTACCCATCACTGTTTGTAATGTTTGTGGTGTAATTTTAGTTGTAGAAGTTTGGACTGGTCCTGGTTGTGTAGCCGGTGTTGGCTGAAGTGTGAGTGTTCTCATCACAAACTGTGTCATGTTTCTGTAAAGTTTTATTAATTCTTTATGCTCTGTGAGTAAGTCTCCTCCTGGCATTGTGTCAATGTCAGGGTGTGGTGTGTAGGCGGCTAATACTGGGTCTGGAAAGAATTCCCTTTGGGAAACAACAATAGCATACTTTCACTATTCACTCATCACCTGAAAATTCATCACCACTGCAAACATATAAAACCCCAAAACGACCGGGACCTAAAACTCACCGCGTCTGTTCGTTTCGATAGTTGACTAACTCTTTTTAGAATTATTTTTAACAACTGGATTTACTTATTGAATAAACATTCAGATACTGGATTTTTTTGGCTCTTGTTATATTCTCTAGGTGATGAATTTTCAGGTGATGAGTGAATAGTGAAAGTATGCTATTGTTGTTTCCCAAAGGGAATTCTTTCCAGACCTAGAGTCATTTTGGTGTCCTGTCCCTTTGGTGAGTAGGACCCCTCTCTCTTTTTTTGGAGGCCGCTAATACTGGCCATGTTGCTCCGTCTCTTCTAAGCGGACCGAGTCTTACTCTATTTCTTGTGTGGGGTAGGGCGCCTTTAAACCAGTATGTATGTTCGTGGTAAGTGAGTGGAATTTCGATGTCCTCGTATGGACAGTATTCGTTAGGTATTTCACCTTCTGTATAGTAATGAAATGTTTTTGTTGATGCATTCGCATGTGGGAATGTAACCCATGAATAGAATACCTCTGTTCTAAATGATTTGTGTGCCTCAATCACGAATGTTACCTGCCCACCCATATAAGTTAAACCGTATGCGGCTAGTTTTAAGGTGATGGCAGTTCTAACATTTTCTGAAATGTGTATTACATCTGCATCTTCTTCTTCCTGGACTGACATATTCAGTTCCCGCACAGTGTCTCCCTGTTCAGTCATTGTTTTTTAAGAAGAAGAGCTTTTCAAGGGAACTGAGATAAGGTGTTATGCACAATAGGAACAATGTATCCTTCAAGCTTGATTAAACCAACAGCCAATACATAGGATTTTTGCCTACTCAGCTGTGGCGGATTTTTTGTTCCCTCCCACTCCAGAAGTCTCTGGGAAAAATGTGAGTAGGGGTCTCTGAGAATAGCATGACTGAACTACTCAGATTTGACCGTTAAATAAGTACCCAACCACCGTTGGCGGTGCCATGTCGTGTAGTTCCTATAAAGCCTTTACAGGATCTGCTCGTTTGGACAACATACACTGCAGGAGTGGTGTCAGGCTGATTGTAGACACCCCCACCGGGTCTGTTGGCCTGTATACCAGCTAGATCACAGTGCCACTAGAAACCCCTCTTACCAAGGAGAGAATAGTTCTTGGCAACTATCGAACAGGACAACCCTGATCCTTCAGAATTGTGGAAACAGTGCAATACTTTTCGCTCAGTCACTCGTGCTTACTTGGTATCAGAGAGATACACAGAATAAACGATATGGACGTTTCTCAATAAGTATTTATTGAACACTCGTCATTCTAGTGTAAAATAGGTGTGCTGAAACAACCACGAGACAGAAACAGATATAAACGATTAGAAGCACTAAGAAGGTGAAAGGATGGTAGATCTCTACCATTCTGCTATAATCATGAACATAGGCAAGTATATAAAATACATGACAATAAAATGCGTACTCCTATGATGCTACCCTACTGGATGTACCTAAGTGTACCTAGCATGTATGTAGGTGTTAAGCCAAGAATCTCTCTAGGATAAAGTCAACCCCATTACCTGAAGCGAGAGACTGTGGAACCCCGTCTTATTCTCGGGTTGGACACCCCGCAAGGGATGTTAGACCACTGTGAGCTGGAGTATCTGCATGCAGGAACCTCAGCTTCTCGTGTCAGTGTGTCGGCATGGAAGTCGTGATCTCCTCTCTCTATCTCAGCAAGATGTGATGTTTATATACCCGAAGGTATCCCCAGTGGTTCTACCTAGCTGTGCCACTGTCGGTCTAAGGATGACGTCCGGAATAAACCTTGTACATAGAATTTATGCAGGAGATGGTAGCCCTGCTGAGATTCCAGGAATCCAAGGATCCTCATGCATGAGGCTATTCGGACATGGAACACCACATGCTCTGTAAGCAGTACCGTAACTAGGTAAAGGGTCAATCCTAGCAGCCCATTATGTATGTAGTGTAGGGATGAATATAGGTGAAAGGTTGGGATGTTACCTGAGCCTATATTGGGGTACCTGTATGGAATATAACACTAAATCAGGCCCTCAATGTCACCAAAGGTGGTATCGCTAGAAAGAGAACTTGGTGACTCGGAAGACAGAAACAGGAGCGCAATTTGAGAATATTTGGTTTGCCGGAGAACGCAGAAAATAGTGAAACATCGTGTGTGGCCTTCCTGGAGTCATGGCTCCTGCGAGTCCTGGAAATATCAATCAAAAGAAGCTTGGAAATAAAAAGGGCCCACAGAATTCCAACACGTGTGACCTCTGCTCCATCTATTCACCCAAGGGCACTTATTTTCAGACCATTGAGTTATCAACACACAGAACTACAGATTAATGTCATTGACTGGATGGGCCATAAAGTGGGCATTTCTCAGAACTATGCCAAGCCTACGGTGGATTTGAGGTAATTCCTTGCATTACGGTCTGCGCTCAGGTCTTTAAACATCACTTTTTCCTTTATAGGCCCGGCAAGGATGAATACTACTCATGAAGGCCACTCATCTGTGATGAACCCAGAGATCTTGAGGCCTTTGTGAAGAATTTGATTGACTGCAGCATGGCTCACTGATTCTTTCCTCCATGTTATTGGTCCAGGATATCAGTTATACCTTGATATTTTCTGTTACTAACACGCATTGGATAATATCCTTTTATTGTAAATTTTGCCTCTGATCTTTGTTCAGATCATTTGTCCATCATTTGTTTGCTGTAACATTTTAAATAGGGTATCAGTCAGTTCAAGGATATAATGTACTCGAGGTGTTTTATATTTCCAGTATTTCACACAAGCTTCATTTAATCCTTGAGAGTACAGTGCCTAAATTCAAGTTTTGTTATCCTGTATGAATTCCTAAGGCTATTGATACAGCCAATTCTTGCTTTTGTAAGTTTTCATATTATAGCTCGAAAAAAGATAAGCTGTCTGTTATGCAGTAATAAATCTATTAGCCTCCTCTTGCTGATTAGATAAAATGTTTTAGAAGGGTATTCTGCTGGTATCTTTTAACACTTCAATGAATGTTTTTTTATAACTACTATGCCGCTCTGGTCTAGAGATCTTTCTTTGGACCGAGCTCCTGTTTTAGATGCCTACATAGTCCCATTTTCTTTTTTGGGGGTGGGGGGTCCGTTAGCAGGGTGGGTTTGGGGTGGAGGAGGGCAGGGCAGGGGAGGGGAGGGGATAGTTGGGGATATGGGGTAGGCTTTGGATATTTTTTTCTAAGAACTGTGCAATGATATGGTGTTACTTGCCCCTTCTTTGTCTTTTGCTCTCTTTTTCTTTTCCCCTCTGTTCTCCTCTGTAATCTTCCTGATGATCAAGGTAGATGGCTCATGTCTAAGATCACAAAAGGCAGTTTTACATTTTTTTATTGCAAACACATATGCTCTGACATCAGACGACCCCTCCTTCTGGTCTTCTCTAAATCATAAATGCCATGAACTCCCCAAGGACAGTAAACTTATTACCATAGACAGCTTCATACATTAGCTGAGGACAATGAACTGGTTGCCATCTGGAGACTTCACAATCCGACTGGAAGTGATTTCACCTTTTACTCAGACACTCACAACACCCTGTCAAGAACTGACTATTTCTTCATTAGTAAAAACTTGATCCACTCAACCACTTATCCCACTATTGAGCCGATCCTCATTTTGGACCATGCATGTATCACACTAACCACAAATCTATCCATACAAAAGTCAAAATCTTGTTAATGAAGAATGAATGATGACATACTCTCCAATCAAGATTCTAAAGTTCAAATTGCCCAATCTTTAGCCAACTTCTTTAAAGAGAATTATACCATGGTATGGATATTGAAATGGTATTGGACGCTGTGAAAGTGACTATCAGATGAGAGGTGAGTGGCATTATGTCCATTAAGAATAAAGGGCTAAATGCAAGGCTGAATCATTTAGAGAAACAAATCGCCATCTTGGAAAAAGATATATTATTAACTTTGGACCCATTAACTATGTGCAAAATGAAACAACTTAAATATGAATATAACAGAATCTTAAGTGAAAGGGCCCACATATGGCCTTCCAATACTAAAGATAAAAATCTTCTGGAACGTAAGAAAGCAGGTAGACTCCTCTGGTTAACTCTTAAGAATGCATAAAAACTATTAATATCCCAGCTATTAAGGATGGTCATGGTATGATACAGACAGACCAATAAAAAATAGTAGGAGCCTTTCAGGATTTTTACACTAAGCTATATAACCCCCCTCATACTGGTAATAAGACTAATTTGGAGGTGTGTAGCACTTTTTTAGAATCCACAGCTTCATAGACTTGAAGAAAAAGACATAGAAGCTCTTAACAAACCAATCACACAAGACAAAATCACTAAAGCTATTAACTCTCTATCATGAAAAAGGCTCTGGGTACCGGAAGTCTTCCCCGCCACTTTTTATCAGAGCTTCTAACACATATTATTACCCTGTGTCTGATCTTTTCAGTACCTTTGAAACGGGAGGGGAACTTTCAGGTTCTACTTTGGAGGATCATATAGTGGTGATACCAAAAGAGGGTAAAGACCCATTAGAGATTAAATATTTCCACCCTATTTCTTTACTTATACTGACTACAAAATATACACTAACCTTGGGGTACTGAGATTAGAAAAGGTTCTTCCAACTCTTATTCATCCCTTACAAACAGGCTTTGTTAAGGGGAGACTGGCAGCTGACAATATCAGAACTTTTTGCCATGTGAGCAAGAAAGCTAACCAGATTCCTTCTCCAACTATGACTATGGCCTTAGATGCAGAGCATGCCTTTGATAGGAACTCTTGGGCTTTCTTAAGGTCAAGACTAGAGAAGTTCAACTGTTTTTTACGAATGACCATGGAGTTTTATCAGAAACCATTGGCGCGTATAAAACTTAACGGTCAATAATCAGATACATTTTGTTTGTCACAGGGTACCAGAAAAGGATGCCCTCTGTCCCCTCTCCTTTTTTTTGCTTTCAATTGAGCCATTCCTACACTCCATCAGGGTTAATGATAAAGTTAAGGGTATGTCTTTCAAGAGTGGCTCCCAAAAATTGGCGACCTATGCTGATAATGTTTTGATCTATTCTACCAAAGTGGACACAGCTGTCCTGGAAATTCTTAAGATCATTGTAACTTACGCTGATATCTCAGGATACTCTTTAAACAAAGAAAAAAATGAAACTTTCACTTTAAATATCCTTTGTCTACCTATATAGCCACCAAATCTAATTAAAAAAGGCAACCAATTAGATTGAAATATCTTGGTCTTGAATTTGCAGGCTCAAGAGAAGCTACCAGGATCCATATCGAGGAAACTTTACTGGTCAAAATCAAAAAGCTAAGTACACATGGACCCCAACATTTATCACACGCTGGGGTCGGGTTGAAATGTTAAAAATGATGCTTGTGCCACAAATTAATTTTTTCTAAAGCATGTTTCCAGCCAGCCTTTCCACTTTTTTTCATAACTCAGTCAATGCAATATTATCATCTTTTATATGGAGGGTTAAGAGAGTGAGGATTTTGCTGTGAAAATTATAAACAAATAAATACAGAGGTGGCTTAAACCTACCTAATTTTAAGAGTGATAAAATAGCATTTCTGGCCAGACAAACCATCTGGTGGCTTCTCCTAAAAACTATCAATCATCTGGCATGGGTTGACATCGAATCAGATCTGGTAACCCCTCTCTCACGTATTAACACTTTTACAATTAAAAAACTTAAAGTCTCTCATCCCTTATAGATCATTAAGGACTAAGGGCCCGATTCCAATCTCGTCTGAAGGGCTCCGAATCAGATTCGGAATTGGCTAAACCGATCCGGAGCCCTTGTTCCCAACCGAACCGTTCACAGTTCCGAACGACCAAGTACGATGCCTGGAAAACCTTAGAGGTGACCGAATCGGTTCCGGAAGGCATTCGGAGAGATAGAGCCTTCTGGAGCCGATTCGTGCAGCTCTATGGACTAGGTTTTCCGAGCGAGCAAGTACGATGAACAATTCGGGCAGCCTTTCCGATTCAGTTTGCCCGGATCGAAAAGGATTCCGGAATCGGTCTTTGGGGGCCCGTAGCAGGCCCTCCTTCAGCCGGGGCCCTCCGAATCGGGACCGTGGGGGTACCCATGGGTCCCCTCTTCCCAACCATGCACAGTGTGGCAGGCACCAAGGGGTGCCCGCCACAGGGTGCACGATTATCCCTAAACACCCCTTTTGTCAATGCGAGCCTGTGTACACGTTCGGTAAACAGGCTCCCATTGAAGTCAATGGGAGTCCGACTGAATCGTGTCCGGATGCATTCAAATGCATCATACTCGTTCGGTCGAACTCCCCCGATCCGAGTCGTATGGAATGCATTCCGGACCCAAGTTGTTCAGTATGCTTTCTGAACAAAATCGGAATTGGGCCCTAAGTCTTAGCTAGAAAATACCTGGACAGACGTTTTCTTCACAAAAGGAATGGCTCAGAATTTTCCCCCTTATAGTTTAATAATGCCATAAAATTATTTCAGATCCTGTCCTTCTGGAGAGAATGGGCATCCCTGGGTATTCTCTATTAGAGACATTGTTCAACATGATATCCCTACATCTTTTGCTATGTTAAATGAAGGATTCAGCCGACAGCCATTGGATTTCTCTAATTTCTAAAAACTAAAAGTAGCTTTAAGGGACATCAGACACCCGCACCGGGCAGACTGCTTCAACTTTCTTGATAGACTTTTTTCCAAGACTCATATTGCTTCAATAATTTACAGAACCTTCCCAAAAAAATCAAACTTGAGCCAACTCAGATTCAGCGGGTATGGGAGGGTTCTTGTTTCAAACATAATACTGAACTCATTCACTCCACATCGTGGGACAATATCTGGGACTTTCTTTTGCATCACAAAATTTCCCCCCTTGTACTTCAATGTGTGTTATGGAATTCTTAGAGATCTTATTGGACCCCTGAGCGATTACAGAAACAGAGACTCTTGCCATCAGCTGCTTGCTGGTACTGAGACCACCCCACAGGTGATTTGAAACACTTACTATTTTATTGTAAACATGTACGGCCACTATGGAAGGATATTGAGTCCACACTGTCTACCATTTTTAATCTTAAATTCCACAATTCCCCTAACTCATTTGTTAGTCAGATTGGGAATACATGCCTGTTCTGAAAGGTCTCTGGTAGAGTTTTTATATAGCTGGGATTGCTTCCTCATTGACATTTTGCTCTCTATTGGTATACAAACCATACTCTTCAATTGGAAAAACTACAATAGCTTTTCCTGTCATACATGGTGTAAATGTGTTTTTTTTTTATGAGGAGCGTCGATATTAATATACACAATGATACTTTTAACATCAAATCCTCACGTCTTTTGTAGTCGAAATTAGACCTATACTTACAAAATATTATTCCACCTTGAGCTCTCAAGGTACAAGTGGTGATCTCTTACATGATCCTTCCTCATCCTCTCTTCTTTCTACTCCTTTATTTTTTCTTGCTTTCTCTTTCAAATTCCTGCTTCTTCTTTTTCCTAGTCTACAAGGGACTCAACAGATACTGTTTTTAATATATATGCGTATCTTTCTAAATAATTTGACCAGTGACATGATGTAGTTAACTTACCGTATATGCCATTATCATTGTACTGTATACTGATGAATTTCTTCTATAATACAAAAATATTTGAAAAGAAAGATAGTCAACTCTTGTCTATGTTGCTTATACTTTTATTTCAAGATTTTGCTTGATGACATGTTTGTTTAATCATTCAATTAATATTGCAAATGCATCCTACGACTTTACATATCATACAATATGCTAATTGAGCTCCATTATCCATTATTCAATAGCACTCCCGGCATTAGTGACTGCTTGACCCAGAGGGTAGGACTTGAAAACATCAGGAAATGCACTCACATTGTATAGGTTACCTTCCATCATTTTCTGTTTATTAGTGCAGTAAATGGCTAAGGTGAAAGAAGCATGCAATTTTAGTTAAAAGAAAAACTTTCCTGGCTTCATTGAGAAGTAGGTTTGGATGTATCATGACCTGCAATGCACAGTGCTCTGGAACATGTGGACATTTGGTTATGCATAAATGATTTGTGATTAGGCTACACTGAGATGAGATTAAATGAAATGTAATGCTTTAGCTTACCATTAACACAGCTTAGTGTACATGCTGCACAACATATTTGCATAGCAATTTAAAAGCATTGCAAGGGCACACAACAATGAAAAATGCTTTGCCATGTAGGAAAATATAGTTTCCCAAATTAGCTAAGTCACTCCTCCATGTGCCATCCTTGTCATAGCACTAGGGGGCAGATTTACAAGCCCCTTGCGACACTTTTACTCAGCCGTTGCGTCACTTTTGTGATGCAGCGGCGTCTTAAACAATGCGCCACGTTGCGACGCATTTACAACGTGACGCATCTAGGGAGATGCGTCACGTTGTAAAGCCCTGCGCTACATTATACCTGCGTCAGGTATAATGTATGCAGGGTGGGCGTTCCGACATAAGAAAGCAGAGTAAAAGTGACGCAGTGAAATCTAGAAGATTTCACTGCATCACTTCTACGACGCCACTGAATCAAAACCTTATGCCTGCTTGAAGCAGGCGTAAGGAGTGACGCAGCATAATAGGAATAGGCATTCCTGAGCATTGCTGAAGTTGCGTCATGCTTGCGACACGACTCCAGCAATGCATTGCCTTTACGCCAACAGATGTGTCACGCATCTGCCAATCCTTGCGCCACATTGTAAATGCGACGCAAGGGTTTTTTTGCGTGACGTAAATTAACTGACCGATCTGCTGATATGCAGAGATGCGTCAGTTCTTGTAAATCTGCCCCTAGGAGCTTAATAAAACTGGGACTTGTTAGATATTAAGGGAAAGAAGGTCATGGCTCCACAGTAAAATTACGTGTAACCTCAGCTAACACTAACAAGTGACTGCCAGAAATAAATTCAGCAGTGAAATGGAACTGACGTAAACCAAATGTTACCTTTTGTGACCTGGGTCACAGGGGCTGAGCTCCTTTTGCAGCGTGCATCTCCAGCAAGAACCCAGCATGGTGCCTTTAAAATCAAAAGAACAAACTTGCAACATAATTTGTTGGTGCTGGTTGAGAGAGCCCGGTAAAAAGGTGTCTCGTTGTCTACAGGTATGTCAGGGAGAAGAAAAATACAGCAGACAGGACAGAAAAAAGAAAAGTTAAGAGAGGACACGGGAGCAGCAGAGAGACCAGAAAAGAGGAAGAAGACACAACAGATAGGTGAGGCACAGAGGAACAGGTTAATGTGTGTCTTTGTGTGGGAGTGTGAGCAAGAGATAGCTTTAGAGAGAAAGAAAAATAAAGAAACAGCAGAGAGAGATGGAAAAGTGAAGCAATAAACGTTGGAGAGATAGAGACAGGTGTGAGAGGGAGAGACAAGAGAAAAGTTTAACACAGGCAAAAAGAGACAGCTGACAGACCGATGACAAGACAAGGATTTGCCGGGCAGAAAAATGAGAAAGGCACAATAGAGAAATAGAGGGGAGCCTGGTGTGAGAAATGGGTGAAAAAGAGACTGCCGAAAAAAGACACAGCAGAGAGGGGTGAGAGGTGAAAAAGAGGCATCTAAGAGATAGAGAGACTGAGACGGAGAGTAGGAGACAGATGTAAGAAATGTGATTAAGCTTGATATGAGAGAGCTCACAGAGAAATAGAAAGAACAAGAGTGTACATGTGAGAGAGAGGGAGGGGGTAATAAAGAGACATAGGGGAAGAAACAACTGAGAGTTGAGGGAATGTACAAGTGAGAAATAAGTTACAAAGAGACTGCTGAGAGGGGGTAAGGGGAGACAATCTAGAGAAGTGAAACAGGTAAGAAGCAGATGAGAGAGAGGTGGATAAGATAAAGGTGAAAGGTAGATGATATAGAGAGAGAGGTGAGAAAGAGATGAGTGAGAGAGTGAGTAAGTGAGACAGAGGTCTGAGACAAGAGGTGTAATAAGAAGTCAGGTAAGAGACAGGTAAAAATAGATAGCTGAGAGAGTGAGAAAGACTTTGTTCAGAGAGAACATAGGAGATCATTTAAGGGGGAAAAGATAAACTGATGCTAGACCTTAGAGAGGAAGACAGGTGAGAGAGTGAGGGTTGTAAAGAGACAGCAGCTTAGATATAAATAGCTTAGAGTGGTGGGGAGGATTGATAGCTGCTATGTAGGTGAGAGACACAGCTGCAAGAGAAGGGAGCCAGGTGAGAGCACAGACAAAAATGGAGTGCATTGAGAAACAGTTGAGAGGGGAAGACATATTAGTTCATTGCTAAAGACGCAGATAGATGAGGAAAAAATAGCTGGACAAGAAAGTGAGACTGATGAGAGGAAGATGATAAAGACGCAGTGACTGTGGAGAAGGAAACAGTAGAGAGAAAGGTGAGAAAAAGGAAAGGAGTGGTGATAGAAAGATGACAAAGATAGCTGAAAGAGAGACAGAGAATGTGAAAGACAGGGTTGATAATGAGAGATGTTAGAAAGAGACAACTAGGAGAGATTAGGGCACATGGAAGATACAGACAGGCAAATGTGTGGCAGACAGGTAAGAAAGAGATGGCTGAGGAATTGAGACAGGTGGTAGACATGTGAGAAAGGGATGATAACGATATAGAGAAGTAAGAAAAGAGTAACTGAGATAGAGAGCCAGGTGAGATAGATAGGTGGTAAAGGCACAGCAATAACTAAGAAGGAGGCAGCTGAGGGAAAGAGGGGTGGTAACAAAATACAGATACATTTGAGAAAGATGTCATAGATGAGAAAGATGAGGAATAGAGAAATGTGATAAAGAGTTAGCTGAGCAAGAAAGATGTTGAGAGAAAGGCAGGGGATGTAATAGCAGCTGGTATTGAAAAAGGAGATATGAAAAATAACTAGTTAGATGGGAAGGCAGGAGATAAGAGAAAAATGCCAGGAAAGAGGAAGGGGGTGGGAGAGCAAAGTGAGATGAGAAAAACCCCAAAGGGACAAAAAAACAAGAGAATGTATCGACCGGTTAGGAAAGAGACACACAAGATGGTTGACAAGGGAGGAAAGAGAGATTTGAGAAAAGAGGTGTAAGGAAGAAATCTAGAACCACAAAAGTTGACAAAAAAGTTTGCTCATAATCTGGAACAGTAGTACAGCTGTACCTTCCTCTATTATGAAATGATGGACATTTATTCTGCACAACTGTACAAAACCAAAGACAGGGTGCCAGTCTATGTCAATGTGCACCTTTTTCAGGAGTGTCTAGTGCTACCATAACCATCAACTAGATTCCTAAAAATGCTCTTTAAGCATACATGCCAACATTTCCAAACAGGAAAGAGGTAGATAGTGAAAATTATCAGGGAATTTATTTTCACCAATGGCTAACTATGAAGCAGAGTCAATAGTAGGCCTGAGAAAGCAAAAAATAAAGCCTTCTTTGGATTTAAAAATTGGAAGTCTTCTGACTAAGTTGGGTTTGCTGGCATGTATTAATAGGGCACTGGTGCGAACTGAGAGTCTGCATCTGCAGAGACTGGAACCTAGTTTCCCAATGAATGTGACGCAGAGACGCAGAGAGCGCAGAGTGCGGAGAGCAGTTGGGCGAGCTGAAAAGTGTGGAGCAGGCAGCAGCAGCAGTGAAGGTGAAGAGTAGGGGAGCAGGGAGCATACCTACAAGGGGGTCAGGCAGCAGTTTGGCAGCATTCGGACATCACCGGTGGACCTGCGGTAAGACCCGTGCCCCAAGCCAGTAGCCTGTTCCGGATTTGCCCCTAACTCGCACCGTGAGCCAGGGCCATTCCTCTCCCAGACTCTGGGTCCCTGGGGGCCTGCACCCACCAGGCTTCATCTAAGAGAAGACGGGCAGAAGAGGCAGACGAGGCGAACTCGGAGGTGAGGTGCCCGAGCTGCGGCGGTAGCAGCTACCGGCTGCCGAACATGAACCCGGGCCTCCGCAGAAGCAGAACAGCTAGGTCAGGGTGCAGCTTGAAGGCGGCCTGGTGTGTTCTTGCTCTGGCCCTCTCAAACTCCACAGACCCCTCCACTCAGCTCCCACAGTGTTTTGCATTCTGCCTCAGCCTACCCCTCTCGCTGCCCCTGCCGCACCGCATCTTGGAGTCTCACCGTCCTGCGAGTGGGTGAGACAGGGTAACAGCATCTGCCGACCCTCTTCCACGAGTGTGAGCCAGCCCAGGCTAGTTGAAGCTAGCAACTTATTACCTATCAGCGGTGCAACACCTAGTTTAAGCTAAGGCCAAGCTTGCAACTCATTATTCACAGTACCTTGGTCACCTTGGTCACCTTGGTCACTTTGGTCACAGGTGCCAACTACGGTGTGGAAGAAGCGATGACCACCCCTCACCACCATCTGCTTGCAGGGGGTGCATACAGCCTTAGCTTAAGATTTAGCCCTCTGGCTGTGTGAAGGAACCAACAAGGCATCAGGTGGCAAAACATAAAGTCTTAAGTAACAAGTCACAAGTGGGCCATAACAAGTTGGAACAAGTTGGAGCTCTCGTGACCATTGTGACCCCCCTCATTCCATTCTGTAGGTTGACACGGGGTTGACACAGGGTTCCCACACAGGGGTACAGTATCACCGGATATCACTAGGAGTTGCAAGCAGGCCATCAATCATCCATTGATTTATCAATCTCTAAAGAGAAGAAATGTAAAGCCACATTTAAAGAGACATTATCCCTGCTGTCACAATGAGATCCGGCAAGATTAGCACAGCTGCTAAAACGACGAAGACGCGTGGCTCGAAGAATAATGACAAGCCAACAGACTCATCAGATTATACCTCATTTTCCCACACAGCCCAAACAGCATCACTGATACAAACTACAAAAAAAACTCCAGGCAGGAATGTAAAAATCATGGACTTTCTAATATCCCCAATGCCCCAAGATAAGGCACCTTCAAGATTCTATCAACCACTGCCTCTGACTGACAAGCCCCTTAACAATTCCAATTACTTACTAGTTGTCAAAGCGCAGGTGCACACACTAGAAACCCATCAGCAATTCGGGGAGCTGCCGATAAGTCTCCTTGTCGACAATATTGCAGGAGGAAGTCGGCCCAACCTCCCAAACTGTTGCTGCTCATTTCACCAATATCAGTCAAGACATCCAACCACCAGAAAGATCAATGGGAATATCAATAGAGCGGCAAGTACTACTACTAGAACCCTTCGAAATAAATCAGGATGAAGCAAAGGATCAACCAAACACTAACATTAATTCTGTACCTATCCACAATTACAACATTTTTCTCTCCCCAATAAAGCTCCAGCACGACAACTGTATTATTTCTTCAGATTATAGCCCCCAAAATAAGGCCATCCTGAGGATAATCCAATTTACTTAACGGACACTTTTTCCTTAAAGTAAAAGTAACCGTTTGCTGCACCAATCAGTTGTCAGCCATCACACAGATAACAATTCGTCATTCTCAGTGCTTTTGTGGGCCCCACTAATAAATACATTGGAGAGGATATCCTCAGCTTTAACATTCCACTCAGAAAACTTGAGAACCAAGTTGGCTTACTGAATGTCCTAGCCACCCATGTCTCAGGCATCAAGAGTAATCTCCAGGAACTAAACGGCTTGATCAAGCGAGTGAAAAAAGACTCCAACACCGCTTATCAATCATGTCGATGCTCTTCTACTTTGGATCATCTAAAAACCATACCTACCATCTTGACGGACTTTCTAGCAGAAGTAAAATCCCTGACCTTCTCATTACCAACCAATATATTGCCCACAGCAAGTTCGAGCAAGTTAGCTGCATCCTCCCCAAAGGAGATGCCATTACATGAGAATGGAAGCCAGGGCACCCAGGGCAGTGAGGTGAACCCTCAATCATCCTTCGAGGATTAGCAATCAGCAAAAACATCACCTAAACAGGCAATTTGGGGCCTCCCGCCCCCATTAGAAGGATTCACCTCATAGGCACTCCAGCAACGACCTCCCTTAACTAAAAGGGAGTGTAACCGGCTCAGGAAATCAAGGAATAACAAGCCGACAAGACAACCAGATCAGGTGCAAACCTTCCTCCATATCTTGGCCATGGTTAAAGAATCCATCCAAAACCCAAAGGAAACAGCACGTCAGCAGGGGTTAGAGGCTTATCTCCTATTTAATAAGAATGGAGTATCTCACACTGAGTTAAAACAGAAAGAAAATAAATCATCTGAACATGGAACAAGGGGAGTCAAAACTTCAAACAAAATAGTGCCTTCACAATTTCCAACTAGATAGTCAACTGACCAGTCTTTCACTCCTGCTGGCTTAGCATCACAAATCTCTCATGAACTCCGCCACCAGTTCGACGACAATGTGCTAAAGGACATAACCCACCCCGCAATTAAGCACCCGGACGGGTCAAGTCAAGATCCACTCAAGGCCATTCGACCTGAGCCAAACCTCATAAACACTGCCACAACAGTCTCAGGTCACCCAGTGTATCCACAACAGTCAGGGCAACCAACAGATGCCCATTGACTTCCATAACAATCAAACCTACTTTTCAGCAAAGAGATGGGTCACATGTGTTCACAAGAACAATCCCTTCAATGACAACCGAACCACTCAATCCCGCCAAGACCAACCAGTATGTTACTCCTGACCCATTCAAATCAAGCAGTAACAGTAATATGACAAACCCTTATGGCTACCAATGCAAGAAGCTCTGAATCTTCACTCATCACAGATCAAATCCAAATACAGCAACACCCTGAGGCACAAAAATGGGCAGAGACCCGAACCTGCGAAGAGGCCCACTCTCATCCCGAAATCCCCACCTGGGAAGAACATGGAAAACTTAAAATGATCCCTTGCTACAGGTCCAGAGAACGCCATGATATATTAAATGGAAGTGCCATATTATAACTGGCCAGCACAATAGACACTCTAAGACACCTGAGAACCCATCACATTCAAGGCATTGAGTTTAAACCTAATCCGGAAGTGACAGGAAGAAAAGTCACTGTGGTTTCTTGAAATGGGGCATTGACCTATAAAGAACGGAGCCAGAGCGGTACCCCGGCCCCTTATGTCCAAAAGAGAAATCACTACAAAACAACACAGCTTCACAGGTGGGGTACGTAGAGGAGCTATAGGCCCCATGGAAAAATCCCCCAACAGCCTCCAAAATCTAAGCATTCACCACACTGCAGCCTCGGGAGCTCCCAGCTACACGAGACAGGTTTCCTTGCCTTCAGTGTGGGGTCCGGCCCATCTCATGAGAGACGCATGATTACAACAACACACGGCATAAAGAAACAGACCATTAAAACTGTGCTCCTGGAATGTTAATGGCCTTAGCAACAAGGCAGGGGAGATCGACTACATCACCTTCTTCCAAGATTTCGATATCTTATTATTTCAGGAAACTTGGGCCGAGCTACCAAAGCCAATTACAGGCTTCAAGGAGTACCACCAAGAAGCGACTAAAACCAAAAAAGCAGGCAGAGCCTCTGGCGGACTTTCAATATTCATTGCATCCCACCTACAGTGGCAACAAGTAAGGTCGATCTGGGTCAAACATGGGCACAATGCATCAAACTTTTAGCCCTGCAAGAACCCCACAAATACCACGCTAAGTCTGCAAAGACAGTCTTCTAATTTGCAACGTGTATATTCATGCCTCCCAGAAGTATAAAGCAGAAAAAATAGAGTCCTTAACATCATTATTAAAATCGCGGCAGCACACTTTTCCCCAAGCTGGCATTATGCTGTCAGGAGATTTCAATATGCACTACTCCAATCTTATATTCATCAAGTTGATCAATATCATAATCAAGGGGCCCAAAGCATACCCTCAGTAACAGCTAATTACTCCAGACCGACACAGGAAAGTTTGCATCACAGCTCTCGTGAACATTGGTATTCTCACTCTTAATGGCCGTCTCCCCCAAGACCAACCAGCAGCCATTAATAGAACTTGAAACAAAATGTACTATATTCTGGACTATATACTTGTAGATATAGAGCGGTTTAACTTAATCTCCAGCTATCACATAACACCCAGAGTAGAGAGTGACCATTTCCCCAAGCTTGTCAAGCTCCTAATTCATCCACCAAGAGCACCACAAACTAATGACTTAATGGTTCCACCCAGTGCCTATAATTTGAAAAGACTTTCTTGGAACGGAACGGTGGCATTCACAATAATGGATTTTATAATCACGTTTACTACTCAAACGCTCAACAACCAACGGCAGACACCGTGGCAATGCTGGGAGTCCTTAATATCTACACTTATCTCAAACTTTTCACCAAACCGCTCTCAGCACACCAACACCTCAAGAAAAGGAGCAACTTAGTTCACCAAATCCCTCTTATTGAAAAAAGGGAACTAAACAAGGAGATCAGGAAAATCCGGAAAAGGGACCCAATGCACAGTCTCGATACCAAGCACCAAATCATTACCCTGACGCGATCATACAAAAAGGCAATTTGGTCAGCTAAAAAACATACCAAACAAATGTTTGGATAATGCTTCTGCATACAATCAAAACAAATAACAGCAATTCTGTTTTTTAAAAGAGGAACTACGTCTAATACAGTTGATTTTTGAGAAAGGAGATGCCGGGAATGCTAGCAGTCAAACAAGATGAATTGCTATAAAGATTACTTTACGGACTAGTTGATCTGACATTTTTGGATCCCAGGTTTTACACAGAAACCTTTGTGATATACTTAAGGAGGCACTACATATGGTGTCCGTACTTATTAACCGTTGACAGTTTCATATACTCTTAGGAAGGACTCATAAAATGTGGACATCGTGGACTGTTCTGGTCTTGATTAAGAAGTAAAATGTTGCCTTTTCTATTTAAAACATTTTATTGTGAATATTATACACAACAAACAAAGCTTTTCACACTTAATGACCGTTACATAGCTTAAATGACATATTATAACAAACAATAGCACTGTACCTAGTAAGTGGAAAAAAATAAATACAGTTGTACCCATCCCGTCATTGTTTCAGTTACGAAATCTCGTGCCTCCCTTAGGGGATTGCTCCTAGTGTGCCTGCTTCCTATTTTTCAGTCGCTTAAGTCCGGGTCTGAGTCCTCGGGTGGAGGGGCACATATATTACCCTGATAAGTGTTCCACTTCCCCCATACTCGTGTCCATTTTCGGGGGCATCCCCTATTGATAAAGACTGCCTTTTCCGCCACCATGGCGCTATCGAGATCGCGACACCACTGCTGATGGGAGGGTATCGTTGGGGCTCCCCAATGCTGTGCGACATTTCTTTTGGCTATTGTAATACTGAGGGTCGCCCAGTCCTGTGCTGCGTGTTTGAGATCTGTGGGTTCCCACACATTAAGTAGGCATCTCCGCGGTTCAGGGGGGACCTCGACCCCACATACCTGGGTGATCGTAGCCATAACCGCCCTCCAGTATTGTGTAATGTGGGGACAGTCCCATATCGTGTGATAGAAAGTACCCGTGAGCCCACAACCCCTCAGGCAAAGTGGTGTGTCTGCCCTCCCTATTTTGTGCAGTGTCGTTCTCGCGTAGTACGTTCTGTGCAGTATTTTGAGTTGCACGAGTTTTAACCTGGAAGGGGTCGCCACCTCCCGTGGGGACGCCAGCGCCTCCTGCCATTCTTGTTCGTCCATCTCCCCCACCTCCGCCTGCCATCTCTCTTTTAGGGTTTGTGTGGGATCTTTCTGATTATTGATCAACTTTCGGTATGTTAATGAGATTGCCTTTTTAGATATTGAGTCTGTTAATAAACGATCCTCGAGTGGGGAGGACTCTGGCAGATCGGCTCCCGGAGGTATGGCCGTCACCAGGGCGTGCTTAATTTGAGTATATCGATATTGTTCCCTCCCAGCCATCTTATACGTTGCCTGTAACTGTGCGAATGAAATCACCTCTCCCTTTTTCCATAGGTCGCCGACCCGGGAAATGCCTATGAGGTCCCATCTTGTAAAGCCCTTGCTCATGCGTAGTCTGCCAAGCCTGGGGAGTCCCACAGTGGCGTATGTTGCGTTACCACCCCTTCCCATCCTAGCGCACGTTGCGCCGCGAACCAGACCTGCACTGTGTGGGCCGTGGGTCCTATTAGTGTGTTTTTCTTTGGTTTGTCATATAAGGCACCCAGAAGTCCGTTCGTACCTAGAGTGTGCCTGTCCATGCGCAGAGCAGGTTTGTCCTGCGGGGCATGCAGCCATTGATTAATCACTATGAGCTGGGATGCCCAGTAGTATAACTGGACGTTAGGCAGGGCGATGCCGCCATCGTACCAGCTCCGAGTTAGTTTACACATAGCTATTCGGTGAGGTTTTCCTTCCCATAGAAGGTGGCCCACCTCCGCCTCGATGGCTTTAAAGTATGAAAGGGGAACTGGCATGGGTGTATTTTGTAGTGCATATAGGAACCTAGGGAGAGCCATCATTTTAAACAACGCCGCCCTCCCCAGCAGTGTCAGTGGGAGGGAGTGCCAACTTTTAACGTCATTCTTCAGCCTCCTCAGAGGTGGGAGTAAATTACGTTCTATGAATTGCGAATGGTGGGGCGTGATGTTTATACCGAGATACTTAAAACCGTCTTGTGCTATCTGTATCGCAGCTCCCCGGGGCAAGCGTGGGGGGCCTTTGAGTATATATAGCATCGATTTGGCCCAGTTGATTGAGTAGCCTGAGACCCTCCCATAGGACGCACAGATGTCAAGAAGGCGATTAATGGACCGGCTCGGGTGTGTCAAATATAAGAGTATGTCGTCCGCATATAGGGAGATACGGTCCTCCCATCCCTCCGTCCATTTCATCCCCTGAATCACCGGGTCCTTCCGTATCCATGCCGCCATCGGTTCCAACACTAGGGCGAACAGTAGTGGGGAGAGGGGACAGCCTTGCCTAGTTCCTCTCCCCAGCGGAAAGTCCTCTGACAATCGTCCATTTACCACTACTTGTGCCAATGGCTGTGCGTAGAGCAGTTGTATCCAGGCGCAGAATTTTGGTCCAAAACCGAAATGTCGCAGTACCGCAAAAAGGAAGGGCCACTCCACCCGATCGAAGGCCATACTGGCATCCAGTGATAGAATAACCGCTTCTTCTTGGATACAAGGCCCTCGAGCCAACACACCATGCAGCCGTCGCAGGTTCATTGCCGTGTTTCTGCCCGGCATGAAGCCGGACTGGTCTGGGTGTATGAGTGCAGCAAGATGGGGCTGCAGCCTGGCCGCTAGCGCCTTAGCTAGTATTTTCGCCTCCGCATTAAGGAGCGAGATCGGTCGATAGGAGTTACACTCCTGAGGGGGTTTGCCGGGTTTAAGTATTGCTATAAGTTTCGCCACCCTCTGATCTCGAGGTAGTATTCCCTCCTCCAGGCTAGCTAGGTACATTCTTAGCAGGTGCGGCACCAGTACGTCTGCCTCTCTTTTGAATAATTCTACTGGGACACCATTGGGCCCCAGGGCCTTCCCTGGCTGGAGTCCTCTAATGGCTGCAGCGATTTCCTCTCTCGTGAGGTCCGCTTCCAGTAGTTGTGCATCTTGCGATGTCAGTCTTGGGAGACGTATGTCTTTTAGGAAGTCTAGGTTTTCCTCAACTGTAGCCGTAGCAACAGGAGTATAGACTGTTTCATAGTGGCGTGCAAAAGCCTTGATAATGTCATCAGGATCCGTAATTGCCTCCCCATTTGTCAATTTGAGTTGTGCTACCCACCTGGCGGCCCTATCCTTTTTGTCCAACCACGCCAGCAGCCTGCCCGCCTTGTCCCCCACTTCGTAGATCGTGTGCTGCGTTTTCGCGATTCGTGCCCTGGCCGCCTCCCATACGTGGTCCCTGTAGGCTTGTTTAGCGAGACTAAGAGCATGCGTAGTGGCATCGTTGGGGTCTATAGCGTGTATGCCCTCCGCATGGTCAACCGCTCGTTCCAGCTCCACTACCTGTTGTGTTATGTCGCGTTTGTGGGCAGAGATCACGGAGATGGCTTGTCCGCGTAGGACCGTCTTGTAGGCTTCCCAAATAACGATGGGAGAGGCCACTGAATGTGTGTTTTCCTGAAAGTATTGTGTCGAGGATTTATGCATGGCCTTTCTTATGGTTGGGACCTTGAGATACCCAGGGTGAATGGGGAAAATACGTCTGCGACCCGTGAGGTGTGATGTGTATGTTAATAGTATTGGTGAATGATCTGAGATACCTCTAGGGAGGTGTTTAATGTCTTGTATTTTATCTAAACCCGTTGGTGCTGTGAGAAAGAAGTCTAGTCGGGAAAGACTGTTATGCGCGCCTGAGTGATATGTGTACTGATGTTCTGTTGGGTTTCTCATGCGCCAAACATCTACCAAACCCAGTGCGTCGGTGAATTCCTGCAAGGGCGATGGGTTCGCTTCCCGCCCACTCGGAGGATGTCTATCCCATGCATCATTCATTGTGGCGTTGAAATCGCCCCCTATGATAAGGTCCCCAGGGGGCAAATCGAGCAGGAACCTACCCAGGGCTGGGAAGGCAAGCGTGTGTAGTGCTGGAGGGATGTACACGGAGACAAAGTTATATACCTTCCCCTCCCACTGGCAGGAGGCCGCAGCAAATCGCCCCTGATCATCTATCCATGTTCCAGTCATTACCAGAGGGCAGCTTTTCCTAATCAGGATCCCGACCCCCTAGATCCAGATGTAAATTCAGAGTGGGCTACCATTTTAAACCCCCATCTGTCCAGTGCTTTAACAGACGCGCCCACCAGATGTGTTTCTTGTAACAGGCTGACTGATGGGGTATGCCTCTTAAGGTATTGTAATACTAGACCTCGTTTTATCTTGTGACCGAGTCCGTTCACATTCCAGGATATCATGGTCAACGGAGAGCCCATTGTATGTGCGTTGTCTAACCTCAAACTTGTGACCTCTGATGCCATAGTCGTGGGAGTTTATTGACAATTGTACGGCAGGGGGTCTTAACCAGTGGAATACCTAGTGTGTGTAGTAACGGTCGCGTGACTAATTCTGTCCGCTGCACACGATCTCGTGTGTATGATGTGAAATGAACAATCATGAACAAAAAACAAACAAACAAACCCCCCCACCTCCCCCCTCCCTGCTCCCCTGCCAGACGGATTCTCAACTACCCGCCACCCCAACAATGCAGAGTGCTTTGATCCCATTGAACAGTACTTGCGTGCGGGGGAAGTCCGAGAGGCGTCTTGGTCGTCCCCTTACTCAAAGACAATTATTCAACTGTGGAACGTAACGTTTCGGTGCATTCTCAAAGTCTCATTGTGCTGCCTCAGTTCGTGTTCTGGGAGGACCTGTCTGCTCAGACCCTCCTTCGTCCTCCAATTGCGCACTGCAGGTCGTGGCTCGAACTGCGTGCATGTCCCCGGGTCGGGGTCAGGCCCGACAATGCAATGTCACCTGGTTTCACATCCCGGCCTCCGTCGGCGAAGAATCTTCTTCCTCGTTCACATGACTGTGGTCCCGGGAGTCGTCTCCCTCCCTGAGTTGCCGTTGACGTCTCCCTGTCCGTCGGGGTCCTCCCACCTGCCTCCAACCTTCGAGCCAGTCATGGGCCTCCTCCGGCGTTTCAAAGAACCAAGTTTTTCCGTCTGCCACCACTCGTAGTTTCGCCGGAAACAACATTGAATAGGATAGCTCTCTGCTTCTGAGTTCCTTTTTACTTCAAGGAAGCTCCTACGACGCTTTGTGACTGCCGCCGTATAGTCCGGGAAAAAGGAGACCACAGAGTTCTGTATACGTAGTGGAGGAGCCACCCTTGCTGTTTGTAGTATGACATCACGATCCCGAAAATTAAAGATGCGGGCCAGGATGGGTCTGGGGGAGCCCCGGGCTTTGGCCTGCCCCCGGTACCCTGTGTGCTCTTTCCACGGAGAAAAAGGTCGAGAGCCCCCTGGGTTGAAGCCTAGATTTGATAAGGTCTTCTATGTAAAGATCCATTGCAGGGCCACCTTCACTTTCCGGAACTCCCGTAATTCTGACATTGTTGCGCCGGGAGCGCCCTTCCTGATCGTCAAGCTTTGCCGCCATTAGCTTATTTTCAGCTTCCAATTGACTGACCTTCTTGAGCAGGGTGGTAGTGTCTTTAGCGAGGGTCGTCGTCACCTGTTCAACCTCAGTGACTCTGGTGGCCATTTTTTGAAAGTCTGCCCTCAGGAAGGAGACGTCGGATGAGATCGATCCCACCGTTGTTTGTACGTTGTTGAGGGCGGACATGATATCCTCCAATGTGACCTTGGCCGATCCCTCCGGTACCGGGGCCTTGTCAGGTGGGGCCTGTCGTTCAGGCAGAGCTGGAAAGTCTTTTGAGTAGGCATATTTATCCAGCTTGACCTGTGGGGTCGTGCGTGGGCCTCTGCCCCCCATCTATGGCTGGTTTTCAGGGCACTAGACGTTACTCGCCGCCGCCTGCCGCGTGTCTTCGAGCCACGAGCGGCCTGTCGGTTTTCTCGCTGCGCCACTAGTTCGTGGTTGGCCGGGCAGAATGGTGGTGGGCAGCTCCCGTTTGACACTGGCCCAGTACGGGGCAACACGGGTGCCGGTGTTGCCTGTACCCTCCCCCGGGACTTTCTCTGGATCTATAGGCCGGCACCCGCCAGTTCTCGGCCTCCTTGTTGCACAGCGTGTGAGCGGGGCATCTTCTGTGCCTGGATACACCGCCGACGCAGATGCCAATGATGTAGCTTTCAGGGCTAGGGTATTGTTTCCCCTTACCTGCCCTCGATTCACAGGCGAAAAAGGCCGCCGGGCGCCTTCACAAGTGCCGCCTGACTCCGCTCGTCACCAGCAGCCCTCCAGCATCTCGGACCCCCACCGGGGATCTTCCTGCACTGATGGTAGGGCCGCTCGGCCGGAGCGACCGCCGGTTCTCTCGGGCTCTGTTTGATAGCTGCTGCGCCCGCCCGACCGCCTTGATCTTGCCGAGTCATGCACGTCCCGCCCGGGCCTCTCCACCAATTGAGACCGCGGCTTCAGTCACGCGTCCAGGCCGCTCCTTTCATCAGAGCCTCCGATTCGTGCGGAATGCATGTTACAGTCAGGAGTTGGGTCGGAAGGTGCCTCACATGCTCCGATACCTGTGAGTGTCTTTGAGGCCGGATTTGTGGACGGATAATGTGCCGGATTGTTAGGGGAACTTGTGCCTTCCCCGGAGCTTCTCTAAGCTGCGGCCATAACGATCGGCAGCAAGCCACGCCCCCGTGCCTTTTCAATAAAAAGAAAATATTTTCCTTTTGCCCTGAAGAAGTCCTTATTATTGGGACACATGTTGGCTGTGTCTTGATGTATTGGAAACATTAAAGGAAGCAATAAAAGAAAGAATACAAAGAACCTTATTGTTAGAAATGGGATCTCTGGTTGGCTAAGGCTTGCGCCAAAGCCAGGCAGAGACCACCACTCTAGTCAGGGCAAGGGAGTTACACGCCAAAGATAACCCCTGCTCACCCCCTTGGTAGCTTGGCACGAGCAGTCAGGCTTATCCCGGAGGCAATGTGTAAAGCGTTTGCGCAACACACCCACAGCAACAACATACTAGGCACACCACAAAAAGGAACTCCACACAAGGTTATATCAAAAATAGCCTTTGTATTATCATAAAACACATTAGAATAGTACTCACATAATATACATCATGCCACCTGGCACTGGGTCATATTTACAAGGGGATTATTTACACCTGACAGGGCCAACTGGACCACTGTCAGGACCAGCACAAAGCGAACTTAGTATAGGTAGTACTTATAATCAATGTAGAACACATCCTGAACGTACAACCAGTAATCACTGGTAACCACTGTACTTAGCATCAGCCTGTAACATAAACTACATTATGCACAGTATCACATCAGGCGCGAATTACATTCTGCGCCAACCTCACCAGCCTAACCACAGTATGCAAATAACCTCATAATCATAATTACATTAGAGGTATAAAACAGGGTGCGTAAATCATACTACATGAATTACATTTCCTAGCACCCAAAATCACATTAGCACATGAATCACATTAGGGCCTGGCGCCCTATAAACCTAACTGTCCCCCTGGCCAACTGGCCATCTCTAAAGGGGCTCAAATGCCCTGCGTCCAAAATGTCAGGGCGCGCTGCCACAGCAGCGAAAGTCAAGGGTGCGCAACCGCGCAAACCTAAACGTAGCAGCTGCCCACTACTTGCTGGGCAGCTGTGAAAGTCAGGAGCCACGGAGTGCATCTCACTCCTAAATTTAAAACATGTGTCCCCCTAAGAAAGAATAACCTACACGGTGCAGCTGCCCACTACTTGCTGGGCAGCTGTAAGTACCCATTGAGGCCTGGACGCTCAATGTGCCCTCTGAATCAATGTGCCACCAAGGTTGCAGCTGCCCGCTCACTCTCGGGGCAGCTGTGGAAGGAACTGGGACCAACGCGGGGAAAAGCACGGGCCCCTCTGGGCCCTCAAACAATACATCTGCCCCTCGTGGGAGCCACACGGGGCTCGAAAACAAATATGCGCTATGTTGGAGCCATCTGGGCTCTGAAACAATTATGCTCAAGCGTTGGAGCGGCCCGCAACGGCGGGTCCGCTCAGGAGGAGGGATCCGGCACTACGACTGTGCCAAGGAATGCCCCCAAGTCCCCCCAAGCACCGGCAACGTGCCTCGAAAGGCACCAACACACAGCAGGCGGCGGCCACTCACCGGGTCCTCTGCCACGACGCAGGACTCCTCGGGTCTCCTTCTCGCTGGAGCCGCTTCTCCTCTCCTGGCTTCACCCGGGCCCCCTCCTGGGACCCGGGACTTGGATGTGGAGCCCGCGAGGCTCCAGACGCACTGTTCTTCTGCCTGGGCCCTCTCCTAGGGCTCAGGACTTCTCCAGTGCTTTGCCGGGAGGCGGGGTGGGCTCCCGTTCTCCCTTCCTCTGCACACCGGGGCTCCCCTCGGCTCATGGGAGCCCCGCACCGGTACCGCCAGCACTTCCGGTCCTGCCGCCGGCCCCGCCCACGTCGCAGGCAAGGTTGCCTGACTTCCGGGTCGCGCTGGCAGCGGCCCGGCAACGTTTCTTCTCGGCTGCAGCCATGAGGGTAGGCTCCTCGGAAATTAAAATATAGAGCGGGTGGGCTCCCGCTCCATCAATAAAAGGCAAAGACGCGGGGTGGGCACCCGCGCACTGGAGCATCACGGGGGAATCCCTCGCATCGGGATTCCCTCCAACGAGGCGAACAGCATCGCGCTGCACAGCCCCGCTCCTGCTCAGCTGGGCAAATAAAGGATAGCGCTTCCAGGCGCTAGAGGAAGCAAAAGTCCTCAAAGGTGAAGGGGCAAGGCAGGGCCCAGGGAGGCAAGCCCTCC
Source organism: Calotriton arnoldi (assembly GCA_963921515.1). Lineage (NCBI taxonomy): Eukaryota > Metazoa > Chordata > Amphibia > Caudata > Salamandridae > Calotriton > Calotriton arnoldi. Next base: position 1,680,497 of record CAWUFW010003386.1, on the reverse strand, counting down.
TGGCAGCCCCCCTGGGCCCCAACAGCAGCACGCCCCGTAGGAACAGCAACCAGGAACTGCACACTGAACATTTTCATGGGGTCACAGCCCCTTCTTTTATACACATTTCCCTTTGTGTCACAGCACAGGGCTGGGGAAAAACCAGACGCAACTGGTTTGGGGGAGCTTTGGAGCACTTTGTTTTGCTCAGCTCCTCTCTCCTTTCACAGGACAGGCTAGGGACATCAGACGCACCACAGGGGTGGAGCCAGCATTGTAGAGGGAAGGCACAGCCCTATTCAGGTCCCAGGTGCAACTCCTCCCTCCCATCTAGATGCAGATCTCTCTATTCACCACTGCGCTGACTCACCCTGCCCCTGTCACTCACAAGCCAGACATGCAATTCACATCAGGCAGGCAGACACAGAGCACACATAAATGCCAACTTCTAGAAGTGGCATTTCTACACAAGTTATAATAAATCTGCGCACACCATTGCGCAGCATTTATTCTCACGAGTTCGCACATACTAAACTCGCCCCTGCACTCCTCTCACACCAGGAATTACCATGGACACACATATCCCCCATGCATTCCTATGGGAGGGCAGGCCCATCTCACTAAATGCGCACAGAGCGTGCACGCACTTTCCACTGGACCACAGTGCGAAAGTGCCCAGAGACTTAGAACTACTGACATACAAGGCAAAAAGTTTAGGGGTGAACCGGCCAAAAAGGGCCAAGTCCAACACAACCCCCTTCCAGCCAAAACGCAGGGCAGACCGATCACCACCGTGATGGGCTTCCCTGCTTGGGGCGATAGAACACGGACGCGGGCCCGCACTGCAGGGACACCCTCCGGTTCTACGCCACTTGGAACCCATGGAATCCATCTAAGAGAAAAAAACTCAGGACCAACTAGGCTACCCCACCGGTACTCCTTAGTTGTCCACGGCCAGGACCAGGCCCTAGGCCACCCAGATGCCACTGGTCCTTGCCAATCCAGAGTGGGGGCAGTAACCCCTGGCATACAATAGCCATTCTCCACTCTCCCTCAGTGTAGTTCCAAACTACCACTAATCCTTCAACCTAGGGTCCGCACCCTCAGGCTGACCAGAGGTCACGGGCGAAGCATCCTCTTCCCCTACCTCTATTTCTGACGTTTCGCGCTCTCCCAGGAGAAGCACCTACCAGAACACAACTCTCCCACCAGTTCAGGACCTCTCTCCATCACTGGTCTACCACCTGGGAAATAAATTCACCGGCTGCACCGGGGTCAGAGGCGAGGACTCCCTCCCTCTGCACCCCCTTCCAGAGTCCGATACCCTCCCAACTGAAGTGGTACCCCCTAGAAGGCAAAACCGGCCAGGACACTGATTACAGTCGCCCTGCCGTCCAGATCCGGAAACACCGGCTACTGGCTCCCCAACCCAGGGACGTACCCTTTGGTCAGATGCCCGGCGAACCAGGACTTCACGAGGGTGACACATAACTAATGGGTCGTGTGACAGTCTGCCCGGCGCAAACCCAGGGCAGAAGTGGCATCACCATGGTCACTCATTGGCGACTCAGCCCTGCTGGCTGGCCCCTGACCCACTGGCTCTTCCACTGGGTACTTTTTCCCCCTCTCACCCCTCACTCTGGACTTCTGCACCCTCCCAAGGGGAGTGGTACTACCAGACACTAGGACTGCTGGAGCTCTGATTACAGACGCTCCACGTCCTCTAGACACTGGGAGATCCTCCTCAAATGGCCTACAAGTACAGCCTAGGCCCCCAACCTGATGTTCCCTTTAAGAAACAATCCAGGTCCTGAGACTGGGTTTCGGGCACTTTGGGACAGAACCACTCACTCTTTCTCCTCTTGAGACAAGATGTGAGCCCCTACACCGGGACCTAGCTGGGCTACACTGAACCTCCTCCACCACGGAAGACACCTGAGCCACTCTTATTGGAATCACTTCCAGCTCACCTACTACGGGGAGGTCCCCCATACAGAACAGTCCAACAGGACAGACTAGGTTCCTTTCCTGGTGTTCCTTCTAAGAACCATCCAGTACCGGAGACTTGAGATTGAGGCTCGGAATACGGCCCAGTCTCACACCTTCCTCGCAGGACATGATGTGAGGCCTTGCAACCTCCTCACTATAACGGTTCCTAGTTGGGTTCCTCTGAACCATCTCCGCCACACTGGTTGGGAGACACCTGCACCATCCCTCAAGGTTACTCCCCAATGCAAGTTCCTTATTTCAGAGAACTCACACCCAAGTATTCAGCAAGCTCCTTATTTCAGAGAACTCACACCCAAGTATTCAGCAAGCTCCTTATTTCAGAGAACTCACACCCAAGTATTCAGCAAGCTCCTTATTTCAGAGAACTCACACTCACTCGTCCAGTGCAACACACCATTTATCCACACACACCCCCCCAGACCGGTGAGACAGTATCTACTGCCCCTGAATCTCAACCTGCACCCCTCTTACTGAGCACCAGGTACCATACTCTGGGAACGGGACGGGGAATTCATGCACTGGACACACACTTCGCTGCCACCACTGGATCCCACCCTTACTGGTGAATCCAGAAAACTCACACTGCACTTAGGGGATAATCTACCCTCCCGAGCTAGTGACTCCATACCAATTAAGTCCCCACTGTAGGCCAACCCAAGAACTAGCAGACAGCACAGGGGCAGTCCCTCCCTCAGCTGCAGGCCAACCCAAGAACCAGCACAATGGCTCAAGGGCAGTCCCTCCTCCAGCTTTAGGCCAACCCAATAGCAGTCTGCACAAGGGCAGTCACTCCTCCAGATTCTCTGGTTTCTGTCCTTGGCAGGACACCCAACTCATAGTGCACAAGAAACACATTTCAAAAAGAAATGACACTTAAAACAAACTCAGAAACAATAATCCCTTTCCATGTGACTATCTAAAATGCAGAGTTTTGTAGTGCAGCCAGTTGTCGCTGTGGTATTGCGCAAACGCAAGTCCTAATCCCCACCGCTGACAACCAATGTTAGAAATGGGATCTCTGGTTGGCTAAGGCTTGCGCCAAAGCCAGGCAGAGACCACCACTCTAGTCAGGGCAAGGGAGTTACACGCCAAAGATAACCCCTGCTCACCCCTTGGTAGCTTGGCACGAGCAGTCAGGCTTATCCCGGAGGCAATGTGTAAAGCGTTTGCGCAACACACCCACAGCAACAACATACTAGGCACACCACAAGAAGGAACTCCACACAAGGTTATATCAAAAATAGCCTTTGTATTATCATAAAACACATTAGAATAGTACTCACATAATATACATCATGCCACCTGGCACTGGGTCATATTTACAAGGGGATTATTTACACCTGACAGGGCCAACTGGACCACTGTCAGGACCAGCACAAAGCGAACTTAGTATAGGTAGTACTTATAATCAATGTAGAACACATCCTGAACGTACAACCAGTAATCACTGGTAACCACTGTACTTAGCATCAGCCTGTAACATAAACTACATTATGCACAGTATCACATCAGGCGCGAATTACATTCTGCGCCAACCTCACCAGCCTAACCACAGTATGCAAATAACCTCATAATCATAATTACATTAGAGGTATAAAACAGGGTGCGTAAATCATACTACATGAATTACATTTCCTAGCACCCAAAATCACATTAGCACATGAATCACATTAGGGCCTGGCGCCCTATAAACCTAACTGTCCCCCTTGGCCAACTGGCCATCTCTAAAGGGGCTCAAATGCCCTACGTCCAAAATGTCAGGGCGCGCTGCCACAGCAGCGAAAGTCAAGGGTGCGCAACCGCGCAAACCTAAACGTAGCAGCTGCCCACTACTTGCTGGGCAGCTGTGAAAGTCAGGAGCCACGGAGTGCATCTCACTCCTAAATTTAAAACATGTGTCCCCCTAAGAAAGAATAACCTACACGGTGCAGCTGCCCACTACTTGCTGGGCAGCTGTAAGTACCCATTGAGGCCTGGACGCTCAATGTGCCCTCTGAATCAATGTGCCACCAAGGTTGCAGCTGCCCGCTCACTCTCGGGGCAGCTGTGGAAGGAACTGGGACCAACGCGGGGAAAAGCACGGGCCCCTCTGGGCCCTCAAACAATACATCTGCCCCTCGTGGGAGCCACACGGGGCTCGAAAACAAATATGCGCTATGTTGGAGCCATCTGGGCTCTGAAACAATTATGCTCAAGCGTTGGAGCGGCCCGCAACGGCGGGTCCGCTCAGGAGGAGGGATCCGGCACTACGACTGTGCCAAGGAATGCCCCCAAGTCCCCCCAAGCACCGGCAACGTGCCTCGAAAGGCACCAACACACAGCAGGCGGCGGCCACTCACCGGGTCCTCTGCCACGACGCAGGACTCCTCGGGTCTCCTTCTCGCTGGAGCCGCTTCTCCTCTCCTGGCTTCACCCGGGCCCCTCCTGGGACCCGGGACTTGGATGTGGAGCCCGCGAGGCTCCAGACGCACTGTTCTTCTGCCTGGGCCCTCTCCTAGGGCTCAGGACTTCTCCAGTGCTTTGCCGGGAGGCGGGGTGGGCTCCCGTTCTCCCTTCCTCTGCACACCGGGGCTCCCCTCGGCTCATGGGAGCCCCGCACCGGTACCGCCAGCACTTCCGGTCCTGCCGCCGGCCCCGCCCACGTCGCAGGCAAGGTTGCCTGACTTCCGGGTCGCGCTGGCAGCGGCCCGGCAACGTTTTCTTCTCGGCTGCAGCCATGAGGGGTAGGCTCCCTCGGAAATTAAAATATAGAGCGGGTGGGCTCCCGCTCCATCAATAAAAGGCAAAGACGCGGGGTGGGCACCCGCGCACTGGAGCATCACGGGGGAATCCCTCGCATCGGGATTCCCTCCAACGAGGCGAACAGCATCGCGCTGCACAGCCCCCGCTCCTGCTCAGCTGGGCAAATAAAGGATAGCGCTTCCAGGCGCTAGAGGAAGCAAAAGTCCTCAAAGGTGAAGGGGCAAGGCAGGGCCCAGGGAGGCAAGCCCTCCTGGCAGCCCCCCTGGGCCCCAACAGCAGCACGCCCGTAGGAACAGCAACCAGGAACTGCACACTGAACATTTTCATGGGGTCACAGCCCCTTCTTTTATACACATTTCCCTTTGTGTCACAGCACAGGGCTGGGGAAAAACCAGACGCAACTGGTTTGGGGGAGCTTTGGAGCACTTTGTTTTGCTCAGCTCCTCTCTCCTTTCACAGGACAGGCTAGGGACATCAGACGCACCACAGGGGGTGGAGCCAGCATTGTAGAGGGAAGGCACAGCCCTATTCAGGTCCCAGGTGCAACTCCTCCCTCCCATCTAGATGCAGATCTCTCTATTCACCACTGCGCTGACTCACCCTGCCCCTGTCACTCACAAGCCAGACATGCAATTCACATCAGGCAGGCAGACACAGAGCACACATAAATGCCAACTTCTAGAAGTGGCATTTCTACACAAGTTATAATAAATCTGCGCACACCATTGCGCAGCATTTATTCTCACGAGTTCGCACATACTAAACTCGCCCCTGCACTCCTCTCACACCAGGAATTACCATGGACACACATATCCCCCATGCATTCCTATGGGAGGGCAGGCCCATCTCACTAAATGCGCACAGAGCGTGCACGCACTTTCCACTGGACCACAGTGCGAAAGTGCCCAGAGACTTAGAACTACTGACATACAAGGCAAAAAGTTTAGGGGTGAACCGGCCAAAAAGGGCCAAGTCCAACACTTATATTATAATTTGATGCACATTTCTTGGGATGTTTCTCTATTGCTAAATTGTTTGAAGCCCTGGTAATTCATGTTGGCTATATTTTCATGATTTGATATTTGGCTTATTTGGTGCTTCTTCTCCTATGATTCACAAATAATAGCAAACAGTTCTGGGTGGAAATTAATACTCTAGCCAATGGCATCTTTCGCTACCCCAATGCGGATATCTCAGAGGCAGACTGGATAACATACATTGAAACAATCAACGCACAAGCAGTAAACAGCAAACACCAGTCAGTCCCAAACAAACTGATAACCATGCCTCCAGAAACCCCATCAGAGGTACAATGGTTGAAAGAAACCAAAGTGCCGAAATCCCTAAAGAGATTGAGGGCAGATGGGACCCCAGGCTCAAATTGTCTACCAATTGCATTATTTAATTTCGATCAATCCTTCTGGGCCTCGCACCTCACCCAATTGTTTAATCACGTTTTTACAACCAATACCATACCCGCATCTTGGAGAGGCAGTGTCCTTCACCCAATCTTCCAAACAGACAGCAGATCCAAACCAGCGAACTACAGACTGATCGCGCTGAAGACGTTGAAGCCAAAATGCACGTCTCTAACTTACTAATAGACCTTGAGGCCTGGGCCGCAGCCAGAAATATTATTCCAATCACACAAACGAGTTTTAGAGCTGGCATGAGTACAATGAGCAATCTTCTGGCCCTGAGCCTCCTCGTCGTAAAAAGCTATTCACAAGACCTCCAAATTATACACCTGCTTTGGTGACCTAAAATCGGCTTTCGACATGGTCCCAAGAGAGCGCCTTTGGGCAAAGATGGCCAAATGGGGCACAGCCGCAATTCTACTGGGGTCCTTATTCAACCTATACTCAGAGACATGGGTTCGAGTCAAACTAGGCAAGGGCGATAGAACAACTGGGAAGATATACACACACACAAGCTTAAAGCAAGGGTGTGTGTTTGTCACTTGCTGATTTAATATCTTCATGGCGGACCTAGATGCACTGTTATCTGAAGTACTAAGCGATCCACCCAAACGTGCAATGTGTCCAGTGAGGTATCTACAATATGCGGACGACATCGTTCTGTGTAGCCAGACCCCAATCGGTCTTCAGCACCTGATAACTAAATTACTTTCATACACAGAAGTGCTGGGTCTAGAATTAATTTACAACAAAACAAAGGTCATCTGTTTCTCCGCAAACGCCAGCCTTCACCATATCAAATTCAAGTGGAAAGCAGTAGGGAACAAGCATATCCCCATCAATCCAACATTTTCTGCTCCTAATCCGTCTGGGAGCATTCCCATCAAAAGACCAGGTTCCAGCCTGGAAACAAACCTGGTTGGACCCTTACTGTCTTTTATGCAGCTGTTTTAAGGAGACTGTATTACATTTCTTGTGCATCTGCCCCACCATCTGTCAGCTGAGATGGAAACTGCTACGACCAGCCTTTCGGGCCCTCCAGATAAGATCCTGCCGCCCTGCTGTGATGACACCTTTGAACAATCAGTCGGTCCAGCTCTCTTGCAGGGCAACTAAGCTTCTGCCACAAGGTAACAGACTGTTACTAGCACATCAGGGGCACAGTTTGGGCACTGTGAGTGGCAGATCGGCTTATGGCATGCAATCCCATGCACCTGCCATACAGTATCTTCCTTAGAAACACTAGTACTGCATCTTAGTAATTATTGGGATTCCCTGCCCCCTCAGGCCTTTATCTGGTTTTTTAGATGTACTCACATTTCTTTAAACTAAAAAGCACACTGCATCAATTGAATTTGTGTTTTATCTGTCACAGATTTTTAAACTTTGTACTGGACCATCTCTTTGTAATGATTTTAATTAATCAGCAAAATAAAGATTACTTACTTACTGCACCTGCACTGGAGACAGTGCAGCAGTAAAAGAAACAACTGTTTTTTCAAACTTCAGCGCCCTGTTTTACTGTTTGTGGACTGGCCTGCCTTTGGATGGTGCACCTGGGACTCCCAGTGGCCTTCCTTATCCCCTCAGGAGTGCACCAGTTACATGATACATCTTACTTGGCACAATTTGGTGCAAGCTGATGGGCAAAGGTTTTCTCTCATTTGAATGGGGCACGCCGCCAATGAAAGGAGGGATTGCCCTCTTGACATTAAACAGGAGTGGAATGTGCACCTAAGCTATGGGCCTTAAACAAAGGGCTCTTCATTCATCTGCAGCCCCTTCTATTTAGCATAAGTGTCTGGTCGTAAGGAATGTTATAAGATCTTGATAGGCAAATATGCTGTGGTAAAACGACTGAATATCTTTTGACAAAATATGTTGTTTTGGTACTCACATTTTCTTAAAGTTTTAAAGAATGTAATACAATAAAACAGTCTAGGTTTGGATGATGTATGTGGGGATGCAGGCCTTGTTTCTGCATCTCTGTAGGGGATAAGGCCTTGGTTTAAAACTGGACTTTGTCCGTTGACAGAGCTTCCTTGCATTCAGGGATTGGTCTGGACCCTTGTGACAACGTCACTGAATAGATGCCTGTTCACTGAAACAGACTCAATGGGGCCTATCGAGTATGCGAACCGCACTGACTTTTGGGGAATTAATATGTATTTCTTAGGTGTTTTGTCCCTTAGTGGCCATCTTACCTGGGGATTTTTCAAGGCTTCAATTGACCATTTGCAGCCATGTTTAAACTTATGTAGATTACAATTACCTCTCATGTAGATCCAATAAGTCAAAGCAAAGTGCTAGTCATGTGGTCTGCATTACAAAATGTGTTTAACTTTGCATCTGACCACCTGTTGTAGCTGTGAAGGTGATATCTATGCCTCAAGCTTAGCTTGGTAGAATACTAGTGGAAATAAAGATGGCAACTAAAATAGACATTTGTCTGATTTTGTAACTGTTGTTTCTTTTGATCAGCCTTGCAAATATTATTTGGTTTGTAACTGCAGTGAAATCACTTCTAATTATGTCATCAGAGTAAAACATCATGTGACATCACTTCCTAGAATGATAGGTAAAAATTCATATGATGTCACTTCCTGTGATGCACTTGGGGGGTCAAAGGGCAAGTGATGTCACTTCCGCTACCCCTGGGATTTTGGTGAATTGACAGCGGGCAATAGGGCATGCTCTTGGCACAATGAGAAATTAAGATTTAAAAGGTCAGACCATGTCAGGCAAAATGGCCAACTCCCGCTGGCATCAATAGTACTAGTTGGCCCAGCGGTGGCCAAAAAGACAAATAAGCACTATGCAAGTGGGGCTCTGCACTCACAGTGATAAGCTGCGGTTGCACCAGAGATAGGCTCCATGATCTGCTGCTGAGAGACAGTGAACGTGGGAGAGCAGAACCTAGAGTGGTCATGAGCACTCAACTGGGCCAAAAGGTGGGCCATGCTGGATGTTGTAATTTCAGCCCCCTGAAAGAGCCCTGTTTAAAACCAGCCGGACAAACCTGGGAAAAACTTGAGCGGCAAGAGCATGCATACACAGGCAAGTGCTTGTCCCTGGGAAGTCAAAGGCTCAGAGCATGCCAGAACTGGTGAGCGAGGGGTGACTGGAGACATGAGGGAAAGACTTGGAGAGCAGATCGAGTGAACTGGGCTCCCCTTGAAGTGCAGCCTTGCTCTGGGTGCCAGTCTCTGGGTGAAGGCAAGAGTCTTGAGCTCCAGTCAGGGACAAGGCTAGATTGGGGCACTGCTTGGTGGACTCAACTTGAATATGGAGCTGAGTGGGCCAAAATCAACAGGTCACTGAGAAGCTGAATCCAGTCCCCTAAGGTAGGGGACTGGATTCAGAAAGGACCAAATTATTAGAAGATTCAATCATCAGGTTTAACCAAGACTTAGAAAAAATTACCGATGAGATTAGCCAGTTGAAACTCAAAAACCTGAGCCTGAGAGATGATCTAGAGAGGTTGGAGAACCACATCCGGAAGAATAAACTTAGGGCTCAATTCACAAAGGGACTTATACCAGGGCGCTTGGAATTATGCGACTGTGTGGCTGTGGGGATTTTTGCATAATTATACATTTGCCGCATTTGCCAACTAATCCATCATCTGCTGCATAATCTGCAGATTTTATCCCCCCAAAAATTTAGTTCTAGCTCAAATGATTCAAAAGTTACTAGAAATGCAGTGACGTGTTCCAGCATGTTGGAAGGCCCTTTGTTAGGCTGGAATAGTCAACTTTCAGTTGCTTATTGCTGTATTTGGTTGTTAAATTAGTACAACATGCCCAGTGTTACCAAGTTTAAAAATGACAAAATAATGAAGTAATACTATTACAAAACATGCTGCATTATGAAACACAATTTGGCTTTTCTTGCCACATGATTTAGCAAACCCTGCACATAATTATCCCTCTCCTGCCGCATGATTCCAGTGGCCCTGCTTATGAATCATAAAGTTACGGATGTGGAGTCTCCGCACTCGTGGTAGAATCTCCACACTTGGGATGAAATGTCCGTCCTGACTACTGCAGTTATAACACTAAATATACCATAAGGAGTAGAAGGAAATGAACTTAAGGGCTATATAATATCCCAGCGAAATAGCATCACTACATCAGCGATTATCTAAGATCGAAGAAGCAGTGGCCAGCATTCCAGCAAGAATCCAGGAGGCAGAGTCAAGGATCTCACACCTCGATGATCAGATGAGCACCTTGCAGCAACAGGCTATTTTAGGAATAAAAGAAAAGTCATCACTCGAAATAAAAATTGATGAATGAGAAAACCATTCACGATGTTCAAACGTACGCTTGTTAGGAGTACAGGAAGGGTGTGAGAGATCGCAAATGCTGCAATGGGTGGAGACATTCATAAAGAAAAATTTACTGCCAGAATACTCAGGAGACCTCACAATTACCTGTGCCCATCGAGTCCCGGCGCAACCTTTCCAAACTCAAAGTTGCCTCAGACAATTTTGCTAAACTTTGCGGCTGTTCATGTGAAGGAACGGATTTTAACAAGAGCTATTCAGAGGAAACTATTTTCCACAGAGGAAATACCCTGTTGCCGCATTTTTTCAAACATGTCAGCTGCGGTGGCACGTCGTAGAAAGGAATTCGTAAAGTTACTACAACTTTTTAAGGCACAGGGTGCACAGGCGGCTTTAGCTCAACAGTCCAAATTAAGAGTCTTGATTAAAGGAAAATTCCATATGTTTTATAGCCTAGATGAAGCCCAAGAGATGCTACAAACTATTACAAAGTAATTGAACTGGGGTGGAGGGGTATCGCAGAGGTCGGTAGGGGGTTCCGTCTTTTTTCTTTCTCAATAACCGGGATGGGGGTGGGCAGCCTACTGGGTGCAACACCATGGCACCCCAAAAGGGTAGCTATCCCCTTGAGAGGGGTATTGTGGGTTATTCCTCTCTCAATTGGGGATATCAAGTTGGGGGTGTTGGTTTTATAGGGGGGCACGGTGTTAGGGGTTCGGGGGAGTTTCATCACTAAAAAAGTAAGCAGAGTAATAGGTAACAGCAGAATGCAGAAAAGAATTGTGAGAGTTCCTTTAGCATCCTTTGGGAAAAACAATATCTATAAAAGTGATGGGGTTTAAAATGACAATATTATCTTGCAATGTCAATGGGGTTTCCAACAAACAAAAATATGGAGGGTTAATCAGGTGGTTAACATCTTTTTCCCCACAGGTTGTAATGCTGCAAGAGACTCATTTGAAATCCAGCACGCCAAAACTTTTTATCCCTAAATATTGTCATGCGGTGTATTTTGCTTCATCTGGGCTTGCTTTGAGGGGGGTAGCGATATATCTTGGGAAGGGGATAGATTGGGAGGACATACAGGTTATTCGGGATCCCAATGGCAGATGAATCTGAGTAACAACCTGAATAAATGCCAAGACGATCAATCTAGTGAGCTACTATGCTCCAGTAATCGATGATTCCAAAGCAATCCTCCAGATCAGCGATATGACCATGGGAGCAGGAGGACCCATAGTTATAGGAGGGGATTTTAATTTCATACAGAATCTGGCCAAAGATACCTCAAACAAAACAAAGAAGCAGCTAAAGCCCCACACTAAGAAAGTAATCGGTTTATTGACAAGGGAGTATCACCTGGACGATCCCTGGCGCAGAATTAATACTGAATCTTCCGAATATACTTGCTATTCACAGCAATTTAAATCTGCCCCGTGTATAGATTTTTTTTTACATTTCTCATTCGCTTACTTGTCTGGGTTCCGAAATAAGGGCTAATGCCTTTTCTGACCATTCTTTGGTTTGTATTGATCTTAAAGTAGAAGCCAGTATAAGAGAGAGGCCCGGATGGCAGATGGACCGCTCCCTTCTCTCTAATCAACAAAGAGTATTTGATATGAGCAAATACATAGAGAACTTTTTCCAGATCAACAAAGGCACTGCATCTTTTTTTTGGTCTGGGGAGCCTTTAAGGCCACAATTCGTGGACAAATGGTAGCCTTTATGGCTGCACAACATAAAAAGCGGCTGGCACATATAGCTCAATTGCAATCCGCAGTCGATAACTTACTACAAACTTTTATTACACAATTAAGTAAAGCAAAACATGAGTTAAGAGGAAATCCAGACTTCACGGTTATACCAGCACTGGGTCTACGAGAAAAGCCAGTTGATAGGGAAGTTCCTTGCTCATTCAACGAGGACTAAACAGGAAACTGCAACAGTTAGGGAACTGGTGGAACCACAGACAGGTGCTGTGGTCTCCGAGAAGGATAGGATAGCCAAAATCTTTTTACAGCATTATAACGATCTATATGCTGCAAAATATACTATCTCAAAGGAGACTATATCCTCTTATTTTCACTCTATAAATCTCCCACAACTGACAACTATACAGATGGAAGAATTAGAAACGGACATAACAGCAGCAGAAATTCAACTTGCCCTCTCCAAAATGCCAAGTGGCAAGGCTACTGGCAACAATGGCTTTCCAATAGAATTTTATAAAATCTTTATTAAGGAGCTGACACCCTTTCGGGTTGAGCTTTTTAACTCAATAAAAAAAGGGGGAGAAATTCCATCTGATTTTAAAGAATCAACTATAGTTAGCTTTGTCAAGAAGGGCAAGAATCCGAGAGATGTCAATGCATACAGACCGATAAGCTTATTAAATGCCGACTATACAATCTTAATGAAAATATGGGCTAGATGTGTGTCGCCTATAGCACAGAAGGTAATTCATATGGACCAGACAGGATTTATCGGCAATAGGATGATTTAATCTAGCACAACTTTTCTAGTTCAAGCACTTAATTTTTTTTATATTAATTAGATTCCCGCAGTCATAATGATGGTAGATGCCGAAAAGGCATTCGATCTAGTGAATTGGGATGCTCTTTTCTTCGCCCTTGAGAAGTTTGGCTTCCCTTTGCAGTTTACTAACATGCTTCACAGAGTATATCATGGCGCACAGGCAAAGGTCCTTTTAAACTCAAATTTAGCAGGAATTGTCAAAATAAATAGGGGAGCGCGTCAGGGATGGCCCCTTTCACCAGTGTTGTTTATCTTTTTTATTGAACCCTTAGCCATTAGTATTAGGGCCAATAGGGGTATTGAGCCACCGATTTTGGGAATGTCCAAGCTCAAGTTATTTGCTGATGATATGGTACTCTAGCTCAGGCCAAGAATTAATGGCAGAATATTTGATCGTTTTCAAGCGATAGGGAGATATAAAATCAATCATAGAAAAACTGAAATGCTTGTATTTAATGCCTTTCTTAGTATACTCCCTTCAAATCTTCAGCAACAGGCATCCAATAACCAACCAATTCGTTATCTAGGGGTAAGAGTAACTAACCAATACGCAGAACTTTATAGACTGAATTATGAACCAATGTTGAGAAAAATCAAGGAATTATTGAATATATGGGCTTTCTCCCTCTAACATTGATGGAATGTGTAGCATTGATCAAGATGTCTATCTTACCTTTGCTAATTTTTCTTTTTTCAAATATCCCGATCAAAATCAAAAGGGTATATTTTAAGGAACTGGATACACTTTTGAGGCGTTTTATCTGGAATAAAAACGTTCCAGGAGTTAAACTCCCAATACTTCAGCTGGATATATGTCAGGGTGAACCAGCTTTACCCAAAATATATTCTTATTATGAAGCAGCCCTTTTAGATAGAACAGTGCAGATCTTAGATGCTGTAGGAGCATAGGATAATTTTTTTATTGAGAAGATGGTGCAGGAAGTAGGGTCCCAGTTACCGGCTTTTTTAATGACTGCCCAGCTCCCAAAAAAGACAATATAGAAAGTTCTCCAGGAACACTCTACCAGACTTCAAACATTCTATGCCGTAAAGGGACAATTGGCAGGCTATAGGTATGTGCAGTTGAATGAATGCCAGGTGTTGCATTTGCAAATCCCTAAAAGCCATATGAGGTAGTGGTATACGAATGGATTTAAATAATTAGGACATTTTTTGGTAGGAAGGGATATTACGTCCTGGCAGAATATCCAAGGAAGATGTGGGGATCGTTGCAAGCTCTTTTTTTCTGGATATCTGCAGATTGTCCACTTCATAAAAATGTAATATACCAACGACCTCCATCTCTTCATCAATAACAACTGCTCTTTTTAAGACAAGAATGAGGGGGATAGGAAATTGGTATAGGTTACTACGGAGTCAATCGGACTGCTTCTTGACGAAAGATTTTTAAGAGAAGATTTCCTTGACAACTCAGTGTATTTTTTCAGAAGCGGAATGGCAGGCTATCCCAAAATTAGGCAACTCTGCCTTAAGAGCCGCAAATTATAAAAGAATGTCTTTTTTAGCTTGATCGATGGCATATTATACTCCTAAAGCCCTTTGAAAGATGTACCCAGAGGCGGAAGATCGCTGCTTTCAATGCAAGCAGTTAAGGAGCGGAGACTGGCTCCATATTTTTTTTACCTGCCCTGGGATAACGTTGTTCTGGGAACAAGTATTCAATGCCTTAAGTAGGAGGCTAAATATACAGATGGAACCTGATGTTGGTGTGGCACTCTTCGTGTTAAGCACTCAAAGGCAAAGTCGACTTTTGAGAAAAGGTGCTGATGTATTTATAACTATTACTTCTTTAGTTGCTCGCTCCTTGATCCTCCAGAATTGGAGGACTAATAGAGCGCCAACTTATCAGGAATGGTATAATAAAATGATCTCAACTCAAAAGTTTGAGAAAGCATATGCTCGGAGGGTTGGGGGTCTTATAAGATTTGCCGCCTCCTGGCAATTTACCGGTCCCAGGATGCTTGTTTCCGGTCCAGGGAAGACATGGCTTGGCAGTTCGGGCTGGACTGTTCCCATGAGGCTCAGGGTCAGACTGATTTGCATATGGCCATGTCTGAACTGGGGTGGTGGAATGAGCTAAAGAATGATGATGGATTAAACCCAGATCATTTGACTGGGGGTGAGTGTTTGATTTGCTCTAACGCTCCGTCCATCATCCCCTTTGGTATCGCTTTGTTCGCCCTAAGTTGGCAGGGTATGCCCAGACGTGGGTCCCTTGCTCACTTTGCCACTGGATTCAAGATAGCCTGGCTGATGAGGGTTTTGAACCCGAAACCGATCCCAGGATGCTTGTTTCCAGTCCAGGGAAGACATGGCTTGGCAGTTCAGGCTGGACTGTTCCCATGAGGCACAGGGTCAGACTGATTTGCATATGGCCATGTCTGAACTGGGGTGGTGGAATGAGCTAAAGAATGATGATGGATTAAACCCAGATCATTTGACTGGGGGTGAGTGTTTGATTTGCTCTAACGCTCCGTCCATCATCCCCTTTGGTATCGCTTTGTTTGCCCTAAGTTGGCAGGGTATGCCCAGACGTGGGTCCCTTGCTCACTTTGCCACTGGATTCAAGATAGCCTGGCTGATGAGGGTTTTGAACCCGAAACCGGTCCCAGGATGCTTGTTTCCGGTCCAGGGAAGACATGGCTTGGCAGTTCGGGCTGGACTGTTCCCATGAGGCACAGGGTCAGACTGATTTGCATATGGCCATGTCTGAACTGGGGTGGTGGAATGAGCTAAAGAATGATGATGGATTAAACCCAGATCATTTGACTGGGGGTGAGTGTTTGATTTGCTCTAACGCTCCGTCCATCATCCCCTTTGGTATCGCTTTGTTCGCCCTAAGTTGGCAGGGTATGCCCAGACGTGGGTCCCTTGCTCACTTTGCACTGGATTCAAGATAGCCTGGCTGATGAGGGTTTGAACCCGAAACTGGTCCCAGGATGCTTGTTTCCGGTCCAGGGAAGACATGGCTTGGCAGTTCGGGCTGGACTGTTCCCATGAGGCACAGGGTCAGACTGATTTGCATATGGCCATGTCTGAACTGGGGTGGTGGAATGAGCTAAAGAATGATGATGGATTAAACCCAGATCATTTGACTGGGGGTGAGTGTTTGATTTGCTCTAACGCTCCGTCCATCATCCCCTTTGGTATCGCTTTGTTCGCCCTAAGTTGGAAGGGTATGCCCAGACGTGGATCCCTTGCTCACTTTGCACTGGATTCAAGATAGCCTGGCTGATGAGGGTTTTGAACCCGAAACTGGTCCCAGGATGCTTGTTTCCGGTCCAGGGAAGACATGGCTTGGCAGTTCGGGCTGGACTGTTCCCATGAGGCACAGGGTCAGACTGATTTGCATATGGCCATGTCTGAACTGGGGTGGTGGAATGAGCTAAAGAATGATGATGGATTAAACCCAGATCATTTGACTGGGGGTGAGTGTTTGATTTGCTCTAACGCTCCGTCCATCATCCCCTTTGGTATCGCTTTGTTCGCCCTAAGTTGGCAGGGTATGCCCAGACGTGGGTCCCTTGCTCACTTTGCCACTGGATTCAAGATAGCCTGGCTGATGAGGGTTTGAACCCGAAACCGGTCCCAGGATGCTTGTTTCCGGTCCAGGGAAGACATGGCTTGGCAGTTCGGGCTGGACTGTTCCCATGAGGCACAAAGTCAGACTGATTTGCAGATGGCCATGTCTGAACTGGGGTGGTGGAATGAGCTAAAGAATGATGATGGTTTAAACCCAGATCATTTGACTGGGGGTGAGTGTTTGATTTGCTCTAACGCTCCGTCCATCATCCCCTTTGGTATCGCTTTGTTCGCCCTAAGTTGGCAGGGTATGCCCAGACGTGGGTCCCTTGCTCACTTTGCCACTGGATTCAAGATAGCCTGGCTGATGAGGGTTTTGAACCCGAAACCGGTCCCAGGATGCTTGTTTCCGGTCCAGGGAAGACATGGCTTGGCAGTTCGGGCTGGACTGTTCCCATGAGGCACAGGGTCAGACTGATTTGCATATGGCCATGTCTGAACTGGGGTGGTGGAATGAGCTAAAGAATGATGATGGATTAAACCCAGATCATTTGACTGGGGGTGAGTGTTTGATTTGCTCTAATGCTCCGTCCATCATCCCCTTTGGTATCGCTTTGTTCGCCCTAAGTTGGCAGGGTATGCCCAGACGTGGGTCCCTTGCTCACTTTGCCACTGGATTCAAGATAGCCTGGCTAATGAGGGTTTTGAACCCGAAACCGGTCCCAGGATGCTTGTTTCCGGTCCAGGGAAGACATGGCTTGGCAGTTCGGGCTGGACTGTTCCCATGAGGCACAGGGTCAGACTGATTTGCGTATGGCCATGTCTGAACTGGGGTGGTGGAATGAGCTAAAGAATGATGATGGATTAAACCCAGATCATTTGACTGGGGTGAGTGTTTGATTTGCTCTAACGCTCCGTCCATCATCCCCTTTGGTATCGCTTTGTTCGCCCTAAGTTGGCAGGGTATGCCCAGACGTGGGTCCCTTGTTCACTTTGCCACTGGATTCAAGATAGCCTGGCTGATGAGGGTTTTGAACCCGAAACCGGTCCCAGGATGCTTGTTTCCGGTCCAGGGAAGACATGGCTTGGCAGTTCGGGCTGGACTGTTCCCATGAGGCATAGGGTCAGACTGATTTGCATATGGGCATGTCTGAACTGGGGTGGTGGAATGAGCAAAAGAATGATGATGGATTAAACCCAGATCATTTGACTGGGGGTGAGTGTTTGATTTGCTCTAACGCTCCGTCCATCATCCCCTTTGGTATCGTCCTGGCAATTTATGGCAGAGACATAGAACTATACGTTAGGATTCTCTGCTGAACAACAAACATTTTTTAGTGCACATAAGCACTTTTTAGGACATAATCTATAGAATGGATAGCTGCTAAATTCCGCCTTTCTGCACTTTATTCAGTACATATCCAGCATCTGCACTTATGCACATCTGCACTTTCTAGACATATTTAGGACTTGATGTACTGTTGAAAATATAATGATGAAAGGGTTGTATATGATTTTTGTAGTTGAAGTACATTTTATTATAGTTTATAATTGCTATCCCGGTGCTATTAAGTTATAACTCGTATCGAATGTTTGAGGGATACATTTAATACTTTTTGTACTTCTTTGAAAATCTAACTTGATTATTCAATATATGTATTCTCCTTTTTTTTTTTTTAAACCTGGGCAAGCTTTTTGTTTAAGTTGAAACAACTATGACGAATTTGATGTATACTATGTTTCTGCATAATAAAAAATAAAAAGATTTCTCTGCACCAAGGCACACAGCCTTCAATGGCAGAGGGCATAGCCTTGGTGAGGGGTCTCGGGGGTGGCACAACCATGCCCTAGGTACCAGGGGTACCATTTACTAGGGACTTACAAAGGTAGCTGAAGTTGTGCCAATCATGGTACAGTGTTTGGGGAAGGGATCTGGCACTGGGAACCTGGTTAGCGATACCCAGTGCACTTACAGGTCAAAATTACATCAGGCATCAGACAAAAAATAGGGGCTAACCATGCAAAAAGAGGCACTTTCCTACAAGGCTGGACTTACCTATTTAGGGGTCTCGCTTGACAGTCACAGGATCAAATCATTTTCAGATATACAGTTGGAATTTGCCCTACATCGCAATTAATTTTTTAAGCCCCTTCGTACTTTTTACTAAGGAGCACTACTAGTACAGCAACACCACTGGCACAACATGATTTTGCCAAAATGATTCTCAACCCTGATAGGTCCACTAATTCCGATAGATATTCTTGTCTAATGCAACATCATAAGGATGGCCCAGCATTATGGTGGAGTAAATGGTCAGCCATTTTAGGGCAGACAACCAAGGAACAAGAGCTGCCCAACAGTCTTGCCCGTTTCTGTAAAATTATTAAGGCTACCAGACTACAGAGCCAAGTGTATCATACCCTATTTGCCTTTTATATTACCCTCATAAACTCTGTGGATGGTATGAAACATCCTACCTATCCTCACGTTGTTTAAATGGGTAAGTAGACATAATATCGAACTTTTAATATCGATATACATAAATATCGAGTTTAGTATATCGATAGTATTAAATATCGATGTTATGTATATCGATGTTAAAAATATCGATTTTAAGTATTGTTAAAAATATCGAAGTTTGTAATATCGACTGTTAAAATATCGTTATGTTAAAATATCGTTATTGTAGTATATTGTAACGTATATAGAGTTTGTAGTATAATAGTAGTAAGTTAATGTTATAAAAAAATGAATTTGGCTAATATTTTTAGGAGCTGGATGTTGGGTTTATAGGGGATAAGGGTGGGGAGTGTTTTAAAATAATTGATTTTAATTTATAAAAATTCGAAATTTAAAATTATAATTTGGAAAATATAATTTCAAATTTAGAATAATATTTTTAGGAGTGGGATGTCGGGTTTATGGGGGATAAGGGTGGGGAGTGTTTTAAAATAATGTACTTAAAAATTTAAGAAATTCGAAAATAAAATTTATAATTTAGAAATTATATTTTCGAATTTAAAAACAACTTTTAGGAGCGGGATGTTGGGTTTATAGGGGATAAGGGTGGGGAGTATTTAAAAAAAATATATTTAAACATTAAAAAAATTCAAGAAAATTAAATATATAATTTAGAAATTATATGTTTGATTTTAGAAAAATATTTTTAGGAGCGGGATGTTGGGTTTATAGGGGATAAGGGTGGGGAGTGTTTAAAAATGATTTAATAAAAAATTTAAGAAATTAGAAATTTTCTATTATAATTTAGAAAATATATTTTCGAAATTATAAAAATATTGCAATTAATTATAAATATTGTAGTAATTTATGAGAAGTATTGTCAAATAATTAAAATTTTATTATAGTGTAGTTAGTTAGAATTACATTAATTTAAATAGGAAAAGAAAAATATATATGTTAAAGGTCTGGCAATTATTTTTATTTTACTGTAATTACAGTGGGTCATTAATTAATACAAACTGGAGTGGGAATTGTAAATTAATTAAGTTTAGTGTCCAGCACCTACCCTAATTAATAGTAACTGGAGTGGGAAAAGTAAATTAATTAAATTTAGTGTCCAGCATCTACCACTAATTAATACTAACTAGAGTGGGAATAGTAAATTAATTAAGTTTAGTGTCCAGCACCTACCCCTAATTAATACTAACTGGAGTGGGAATAGTAAATTAATTAAGTTTAGTGTCCAGCAACTATCCCTAGTTAATACTAACTGGAGTGGGAATAGTAAATTAATTAAAGTTAGTGTCCAGCACCGACTCCTAATTAATACTAACTGGAGTGGGAATAGTAAATTAATTAAGTTTAGTGTTCAGCACCTACCCCTAAATAATACTAACTGGAGTGGGTATACTAAATTAATTAAGTTTAGTGTCCAGCACCTACCCTGAATTAATAATAACTGGAGTGGGAATATTAAATTAATTAAGTTTACTGTCCAGAACCTACCCCTAATTAATACTAACTGAAGTGGGAATAGTAAATTAATTAAGTTTAGTGTCCAGCACCTACCCCTAATTAATACTAACTGGAGTGGGAATAGTAAATTAATTAAGTTTAGTGTGCAGCACCTACCCTGAATTAATACTAACTGGACTGGGAGTAGTAAATTAATTAAGTTTAGTGTCCAGCAGCTACCCCTAATTAATACTAACTGGAGTAGGAATAGTAAATTAATTAAGTAAAGTGTCCATCACCTAATCTGAATTAATAATAACTGGAGTGGGAATATTAAATTAATTAAGTTTAGTGTCCAACACCTACCCCTAATTAATACTACCTGGATTGGAAATAGTAAATTAATTAAGTTTACTGTCCAGCACCTACCCCTAATTAATACTAACTGGAGTGGGAATAGTAAATTAATTAAGTTTAGTGTCCAGCACCTACCCCTAATTAATACTAACTGGAGTGGGAATAGTAAATTAATTAAGTTTATTGTCCAGCATCTACCTTGAATTAATACTAACTGTAGTGGGAGTAGTAAATTAATTAAGTTTACTGTCCAGCACCTACCCCTAATTAATACTAACTGGAGTGGGAATAGTAAATTAATTAAGTTTAGTGTTTAGCACCTACCCCTAAATAATACTAACTGGAGTGGGAATCCTAAATTAATTAAGTTTAGTGTCCAGCACATACCCCTAATTAATACTAACTGGAGTGGGAATAGTAAATTAATTAAATTAAGTGTCCAGCACCTACTCCTAGTTAATACTAACTGGAGTGGGAATAGTAAATTAATTAAGTTTAGTGTCCAGCACCTACCCCTAATTAATACTAACTGGAGTAGGAATAGTATATTAATTAAGTTTAGTGTCCAGCACCTACCCTGAATTAATAATAACTGGAGTGGGAATATTAAATTAATTAAGTTTACTGTCCAGAATCTACCCCTAATTAATACTAACTGGAGTGGGAATAGTAAATTAATTAAGTTTAGTGTCTAGCACCTACCCCTAATTAATACTAACTGGAGTGGGAATAGTAAATTAATTAAGTTTAGTGTGCAGCACCTACCCTGAATTAATACTAACTGGAGTAGGAGTAGTAAATTAATTAAGTTTAGTGTCCAGCAGCTACCCCTAATTAATATTAACTGGAGTAGGAATAGTAAATTAATTAAGTAAAGTGTCCATCACCTAATCTGAATTAATAATAACTGGAGTGGGAATATTACATTAATTAAGTTTAGTGTCCAACACCTGCCCCTAATTAATACTAACTGGATTGGGAATAGTAAATTAATTACGTTTACTGTACAGCACCTACCCCTAATTAATACTAACTGGAGTGTGAATAGTAAATTAATTAAGTTTACTGTCCAGCACCTACCCCTAATTAATACTAACTGGAGTGTGTTTAGTAAATTAATTAAGTTTAGTGTCCAGCACCTACCCCTAATTAATACTAACTGGAGTAGGAATAGTAAATTAATTAAGTTTAGTGTCCATCACCTAATCTGAATTAATAATAACTGGAGTGGTAATAGTAAATTAATTAAGTTTAGTGTCCAGCACCTATCCTGAATTAATCCTAACTGGAGTAGGAATAGTAAATTATTTAAATTTAGTCTCCAGCACCTACCCTTAATTAATACTAACTGGAGTGGGAATAGTAAATTAAATAAGTTTAGTGTCCAGCATTTTCCTTGAATTAATAGTAACTGTAGTGTGAGTAGTAAATTAATTAATGTTACTGTCCAGCACCTACCCCTAATTAATACTAACTGGAGTGGGAAAAGTAAATTAATTAAATTTAGTGTCCAGCATCTACCTTGAATTAATACTAACTGGAGAAGGAATAGTACATTAATTAAGTTTAATGTCCAGCACCTTCCCCTAATTAATACTAACTGGAGTGGGAATAGTAAATTAATTAAGTTTAGTGTCCAGCACCTACCCTGAATAATACTAAGTGGAGTAGGAATAGTAAATTAATTAAGTTTAGTGTCCACACCTACTCCTAATTAATAATAACTGGAGTGGGAATAGTAAAGTAATTAAGTTTAGTGTCCAGCACCTACCCTGAATTAATAATAACTGGAAAGGGAATATTAAATTAATTTAATTTAGTGTCCAGCACCTACCCCTAATTAATACTAACTGTATTGGGAATAGTAAATTAATTAAGTTTAGTGTCCAACAGCTACCCCTAATTAATACTAACTGAAGTAGGAATAGTAAATTAATTAAGTTTAGTGTCCATCACCTAATCTGTATTAATAAGAACTGGAGTGGGAATATTAAATTAATTAAGTTTAGTGTCCAGCACCTACCCCTAATTAATACTACCTGGATTGGGAATAGTAAATTAATTAAGTTTACTGTCCAGCACCTACCCCTAATTAATACTAACTGGAGTGGGAATAGTAAATTAATTAAGTTTAGTGTCCAGCAGCTACCCCTAATTAATACTAACTGGAGTAGGAATAGTAAATTAATTAAGTAAAGTGTCCATCACCTAATCTGAATTAATAATAACTGGAGTGGGAATATTAAATTAATTAAGTTTAGTGTCCAACACCTACCCCTAATTAATACTACCTGGATTGGGAATAGTAAATTAATTAAGTTTACTGTCCAGCACCTACCCCTAATTAATACTAACTGGAGTGGGAATAGTAAATTAATTAAGTTTAGTGTCCAGCACCTACCCCTAATTAATACTAACTGGAGTGGGAATAGTAAATTAATTAAATTTAGTGTCCAGCATCTACCTTGAATTAATACTAACTGTAGTGGGAGTAGTACATTAATTAAGTTTACTGTCCAGCACATACCCCTAATTAATACTAACTGGAGTAGGAATAGTATATTAATTAAGTTTAGTGTCCAGCACCTACCCTGAATTAATAATAACTGGAGTGGGAATATTAAATTAATTAAGTTTACTGTCCAGAACCTACCCCTAATTAATACTAACTGGAGTGGGAATAGTACATTAATTAAGTTTAGTGTCCAGCACCTACCCCTAATTAATACTAACTGGAGTGGGAATAGTAAATTAATTAAGTTTAGTGTGCAGCACCTACCCTGAATTAATACTAACTGGAGTGGGAGTAGTAAATTAATTAAGTTTAGTGTCCAGCAGCTACCCCTAATTAATATTAACTGGAGTAGGAAAAGTAAATTAATTAAGTAAAGTGTCCATCACCTAATCTGAATTAATAATAACTGGAGTGGGAATATTACATTAATTAAGTTTAGTGTCCAACACCTGCCCCTAATTAATACTAACTGGATTGGGAATAGTAAATTAATTAAGTTTACTGTACAGCACCTACCCCTAATTAATACTAACTGGAGTGTGAATAGTAAATTAATTAAGTTTAGTGTCCAGCACCTACCCCTAATTAATACTAACTGTATTGGGAATAATAAATTAATTAAGTTTAGTGTCCATCACCTAATCTGAATTAATAATAACTGGAGTGGTAATAGTAAATTAATTAAGTTTAGTGTCCAGCACCTATCCTGAATTAATCCTAACTGGAGTAGGAATAGTAAATTATTTAAATTTAGTCTCCAGCACCTACCCCTAATTAATACTAACTGGAGTGGGAATAGTAAATTAATTAAGTTTAGTGTCCAGCATTTTCCTTGAATTAATAGTAACTGTAGTGTGAGTAGTAAATTAATTAATGTTACTGTCCAGCACCTACCCCTAATTAATACTAACTGGAGTGGGAAAAGTAAATTAATTAAGTTTAGTGTCCAGCATCTACCTTGAATTAATACTAACTGGAGAAGGAATAGTAAATTAATTAAGTTTAATGTCCAGCACCTTCCCTAATTAATACTAACTGGAGTGGGAATAGTAAATTAATTAAGTTTAGTGTCCAGCACCTACCCTGAATAATACTAAGTGGAGTAGGAATAGTAAATTAATTAAGTTTAGTGTCCACACCTACCCCTAATTAATAATAACTGGAGTGGGAATAGTAAATTAATTATGATTAGTGTCCAGCAGCTACCCCTAATTAATACTAACTGGAGTAGGAATAGTAAAGTAATTAAGTTTAGTGTCCAGCATCTACCTTGAATTAATACTAACTGTAGTGGGAGTAGTAAATTAATTAATGTTACTGTCCAGCACCTACCCCTAATTAATACTAACTGGAGTGGGAATAGTAAATTAATTAAGTTTAGTGTACAGCACCTACCTTGAATTAATACTAACTGGAGTAGGACTAGTAAATTAATTAAGTTTAATGTCCAGCACCTACCCCTAATTAATAGTAACTGGAGTGGGAATAGTAAATTAATTAAGTTTAGTGTCCAGCACCTACCCTGAATTAATACTAACTGGAGTAGGAATAGTAAATTAATTAAGTTTACTGTACAGCACCTACCCCTAATTAATACCTACTGGAGTGTGAATAGTAAATTAATTAAGTTTAGTGTCCAGCACCTACCCCTAATTAATACTAACTGTATTGGGAATAATAAATTAATTAAGTTTACTGTCCAGCACCTACCCCTAATTAATACTAACTGGAGTGTGAATAGTAAATTAATTAAGTTTCGTGTCCAGCACCTACCCCTAATTAATACTAACTGGAGTAGGAATAGTAAATTAATTAAGTTTAGTGTCCATCACCTAATCTGAATTAATAATAACTGGAGTGGTAATAGTAAATTAATTAAGTTTAGTGTCCAGCACCTATCCTGAATTAATCCTAACTGGAGTAGGAATAGTAAATTATTTAAATTTAGTCTCCAGCACCTACCCCTAATTAATACTAACTGGAGTGGGAATAGTACATTAATTAAGTTTAGTGTCCAGCATTTTCCTTGAATTAATAGTAACTGTAGTGTGAGTAGTAAATTAATTAATGTTACTGTACAGCACCTACCCCTAATTAATACTAACTGGAGTGGGAAAAGTAAATTAATTAAGTTTAGTGTCCAGCATCTACCTTGAATTAATACTAACTGGAGAAGGAATAGTAAATTAATTAAGTTTAATGTCCAGCACCTTCCCTAATTAATACTAACTGGAGTGGGAATAGTAAATTAATTAAGTTTAGTGTCCAGCACCTACCCTGAATAATACTAAGTGGAGTAGGAATAGTAAATTAATTAAGTTTAGTGTCCACACCTACCCCTAATTAATAATAACTGGAGTGGGAATAGTAAATTAATTATGTTTAGTGTCCAGCAGCTACCCCTAATTAATACTAACTGGAGTAGGAATAGTAAAGTAATTAAGTTTAGTGTCCAGCACCTACCCTGAATTAATAATAACTGGAAAGGGAATATTAAATTAATTTAATTTAGTGTCCAGCACCTACCCCTAATTAATACTAACTGTATTGGGAATAGTAAATTAATTAAGTTTAGTGTCCAACAGCTACCCCTAATTAATACTAACTGAAGTAGGAATAGTAAATTAATTAAGTTTAGTGTCCATCACCTAATCTGTATTAATAAGAACTGGAGTGGGAATATTACATTAATTAAGTTTAGTGTCCAGCACCTACCCCTAATTAATACTACCTGGATTGGGAATAGTAAATTAATTAAGTTTACTGTCCAGCACCTACCCCTAATTAATACTAACTGGAGTGGGAATAGTAAATTAATTAAGTTTAGTGTCCAGCACCTACCCCTAATTAATACTAACTGGAGTGGGAATAGTAAATTAATTAAGTTTAGTGTCCAGCATCTACCTTGAATTAATACTAACTGTAGTGGGAGTAGTAAATTAATTAATGTTACTGTCCAGCACCTACCCCTAATTAATACTAACTGGAGTGGGAATAGTAAATTAATTAAGTTTAGTGTACAGCACCTACCTTGAATTAATACTAACTGGAGTAGGACTAGTAAATTAATTAAGTTTAATGTCCAGCACCTACCCCTAATTAATAGTAGCTGGAGTGGGAATAGTAAATTAATTAAGTTTAGTGTCCAGCACCTACCCTGAATTAATACTAACTGGAGTAGGAATAGTACATTAATTAAGTTTAGTGGCCACACCTACCCCTAATTAATACTAATTGGAGTGGGAATACTAAATTACTTAAGTTTAGTGTCCAACACCTACACTGAATTAATACTAACTGGAGTGGGAGTAGTACATTATTTAGGTTTAATGACCAGCACCTACCCCTAATTAATACTAACTGGAGTGGGAATAGTAAATTAATTAAGTTTAGTGTCCAGCACCTAACCTGAATTAATACTAACTGGAGTGGGAGTAGTAAATTAATTAAGTTTAGTGTCCAGCACCTATCCTGAATTCATACTAACTGGTGTGGGAATAATACATTAATTAAGTTTAGTGTCCAGCACCTATTCTGTATTTATGCTAACTGGAGTGGGAATAGTAATTTAGCTATATGTGTATTAATTTATAATCTTTAAAAAAATGTATTATAGTTTAAAGTAGTATAATATTTTAATTATAATATAGTTGTAAATAAAGACATAAACATTGTATATATACTGAATTAAAACATATTATTTTAAATACAATATTTAATAAAAATAAACTTAATATTTAACATTCAATATAACATTAATAAAATGGTAGCGAAAAAATTTGACATTTTAATTTTTTTTAAGAGCTTTATTTATTGTAAATTATTTAAAAATCATCAAGAAATATTTATTTTATTAAAAATATGTAAGATAAATAAAGACATAGAGATAGGAAATCATAGGTATTTTACCAATACAAAATGTTTTGTACATGTGAATATTTTTACATTTAATAATTAAAGACATTTTTTTATTATAACATTGGTACATTGTTTTAAACTGTTGTGTACATTTTGTAATATCAGATAATGTAGGTTACCATTTTGTACATACATTTGAAAAACAATATATTTATTTATAACAGTGGTTAATTTCAGTTTGGTATTGTGAACATTTTTTATTTAGTTACATATATTGGTAACATATTAATTATATAACAATTTTTAAATTTTTTAAAAACATTTTTTAAGTATAAACTTAGTTACATTTTACCCAAAAATAATACATTTTAATTAATAATATTATTATATAAAATATTAATCTTATTATTTATTACATGGTTTAATTTATAAATATTTTTTTATAAGGTAGACATTTTTCAAATATAAGAACAATTATTACAAGTTTTTTTATAAATGTATGTAACTTGTAAATATATGGAATTATAATATTAAATATTATGCGTTTAATAATATTTATTATTATCATTTTACAATGATATAAAAATGAAAATTATATTTAAACAAAAATGGTAGTATTTTAATTAAACATGTAAGTAATTTATATATAATGTAATGACATTTATTTAATTAAATTAGATTTATTTTATGTTTGAAGCCGCCATATTTGTTTGGGGCTTGTATTTTGTAACCGCTCGCGGTTGTTTTGGGTTATTTCGAAGGGGAGAAGGTCGCGGTTGGGAGCTGCTTCGCGTCGAGGAAGGTAAGATTACTTTTCTTTTATTTAAACTACATTTTTAATTTTATTTGAAGGTAGTTAAGTTGTATTTAGTGTGTGTAGAGTTAGGTTTTTGGAGTTGTGGTGTTTTTTATGCGTTTGTTAGGTATTGATGCTTTATGTATCGTTATTTTTTTAGGCCTAGTTTAGAAATGTTAAAGTCTGGTAGGATATGTGTTATCGCGGTGTGTATAATGTTTGTAATACTGTTATATTGTATATTATGTGTATATTTGTGTGGGTGGGAATGTTTGTGTGTTTTTTACAGGTTTTGTTTGATCGAATTTGCGGTTACTAGAAGACTGCGTTTTTTAAATTAAGGAAGTGTATATTAGTTTAAGTAACTAATAATTATTTTACACTTTCTTAATTTTTCGGGTTTTCCTGGAGTGTTTCTTTTTTTAAAACACTTTTTCGGGTTTTTTATGGTTTATGGATTGTGGATTTACGGATCGAGAATTCATTTTTGGAACAGTTGGATTTTTTCATTTTTTGGGGGGTAATTTTTATTCTATTTGGATTATGAGCTACCATCATTGTTTTACAAGATGTGGGATTTTCTGCCTACAGCTATGGAAACGGTATGTTAATTTAATTATTTATTGTGGGAGGGAAATGCTATAATATTTACTGTTATTGTTGTTTATTTTTTCAAATATCTAATTAATATGTCTATATATATATTTATTTATTAATAAAAATATATTAGACAAATTATTTAGGGGTCGATTAGGATGGTGGTCGGAAAACCTCCCCGACCGCCATGGTAGCGGAAATCAACCGTCCGCCGGGTCCGCGGCAAAACCGGCGGTCCAATTAGGATCAACTGCCAAAAATTTCCGACCGCGGTGGAATGAGGCCATGAAAGACCGCCGGTAGCGGGCGGAGTTAGTGAAAATCCGACCGTGGCGGTCCGATTCGCCACGGAAACACACAAAAACGCTGCAAGGCCAGCGGAGTGACTGCACGTAAAATTAGGATTCCCCCGATGTGGCAGCGGGACGTTCCGCTGTTTCCGACCGCCACGGTCGCAAATAGTGATGAATGGGAGAGCTGTCGGAAGGGCTGTTGCATAGCCACCGCCACGGACGCTCCGTGACAAATATGGCGGTCGAAAAAAACCCCCACTAAACTAGCCCACCAAGTGCACACAGCAAACTAGCCCTGCCCCCAAAAACACCTAACACATCCCAATGACACACCTCCATGGCAACTTCTAAAATTCAAATGCCAGGACAACCCACAGAACACACCTGACAGCAATACCCCTTTTTGACACACCCACACAGCTGAGTATAAAACCAGCCCCTTCCCTGACCACAATCCTTTGCAATACTCCACCACTGAAGGAACCAACCCTACAGCACTAAGTAGAGGCAAACCACCACACAACTCACCAGCACAACTACACACACACACACCACTCACATCACCACCACCACTCTCACACCTGCACTTTCAACCCCTTTGCACATCACACACGATGGCACAGAAGAAAATGCCCAAATTCAATGGCAATGAGTTGTCAGTCATGGTAGATGAGATAATCAGAGTAGAACCACATTTGTTTGGTACCCTGGTCCAACAGACACCATTAGCCACCAGAGCACAAATGTGGGAAAGGATAGTCAACAAGGTCAATGCAGTAGGGTCCACCCTGCGCAGCAAGAAGGAGATCATGCGGCGGTGGCATGACCTTAAAAGCAAGGTGAAAGAGAGGAACAACATGAACCGTCAGCTGGCTCAGATGACTGGCGGTGGCCCTCCCATTCCACCAAGAACATTCACTGCATGGGAGGAGAAGGTGCTTGCCATACTGCATCCAGAGAATTTCACAGGAATACACGGGGGAGTGGAGGCTGGTAAGTAACAACAAGTGTCTACCATTACAATGCTATGTACTGTCTTGCACAACTACAAAGCTACACCTCCTAGGCCCAATTCCACTCATCTGCACCACAATACCCGCAATAGGTCTCACAGATGTAACATTCATTCCATCTGAAGCACCCCAAAGGTAGCCAGCAACATTTCCGGGTTTGCATGTGTACAGGCAACCAGCACCACAACTCCCACCAGCCACCCTGTCCCACCCCTGAGCAGGATGGAGCACTCCCTCCCAGCCAGAAGCATGTGGCAGCCATTGTATGGTTCACCCTCACCTTAAAGTCAGGTAGCCATCTTCCCAGGGAGGGCTGTGTGGGGGTAGGAGGCCTGCACCACAACTCCCACCAGGGCCTCCTCTCCCACCCCTGAGCAGGATGGAGCACTCCCCCACACCCAGAAGCATCTGGCAGCCATTGCATTGTTCACCTTTACCTAACAGGTAGGTAACCACCTTCACAGGGAGGGCTGTGTGGGGGTGGGAGGCCTGCACCACAACTCCCACCAGGGCCCCCTCTCCCACCCCTAAGCAGGATGGAGCACTCTACCCTCACCCAGAAGCATGTGCCAGCCATTGTATGGTTCACCCTCACCTAACAGGTAGGTAGCCATCTTCCCAGGGAGGGCTGTATGGGGTGGGAGACCTGCACTACAACTCCCAGCAGACACCCTTGTCCCACCCCTGAGCAGGATGGAGCACTCCCCCCCCAGAAGCATGTGGCAGCCATTGTATTACAACAACCAAACTTACACGTAGGAAGCCATCTTCACAGGGAGGGGTGTTTGTGTGTGGCAGCCAGCACTAAAACTCCCACCAGGCCCCCTGTCCCTCCCCTGAGCAGGATGGAGCACTCCCTCCCACCCAGAAACATGTGCCAGAAAGTCAACCCCAATGTGACAACAGCACAGGTAAGTAGACAGTGCATGCACCTCACCATTCCACTCAAAAAACATGGAGCCATATGACAAAACAAGCCCTCACATCCCACCAAAATTGACACAGATACAATAACAATTTACAGTGTGCAGACAGCTAAGCGTATGTAACTGTCACAGAAACAGAAGTGTGACTCACCAAATCCCATGTTGATGCAAATCAGGGCACAAACATGCACAGCACTGAATGCTATCAGTAACTTCCATGGGGGCTGAGCTTGAAGGACCATATGAAAACTAAACAAGCATGGTCTGTCAAACAAATAAATCAAAGCACAGGACAGGACATGACAAAGGTATGCATGAGACAACAATGGCTAGTTCATGCGCTGATGCAACGCCTGCCAGGCAGAGTAATCAGCGAAGATGCTTCACATCAAGTAGTATTGACGCAAGTTGTCAGATGACAACCTTTCATCGTAATCACAAAACCTTCACGTGGGGCATGGTATCCATCGACATGTCACACCAGGGAAAAATAATGTATGTGCCTCCATATCATGTCATGATGCACAGTACCCTGCAGAGATACAATGTGCAAAATATTTAACTGTGTGTTGCATAACCTGTAAATAAGATACATTGAACACCAAGCTTGAGGGGTGCACGTCAATGACCATTCACCCTCTGTACCACAGGTGATCAACAACTGACTGCAGAGGCCGAGAACATCAACCTGCAGAGCCAGTCTCCAACCCTGGAACCTGGACTCTCTGAGGACTCCCTGGATTTTGACGATGCGGAGCAAGAAGCCGGCCCATCTGGTATGCCAGGGCACAACAGGTCCCAGGACCCCACTGTCCCCCCCACCACCACATCAGCAACAACCACAACAACAATGCTGACCCCTGCTGGAACAACCTGTGCAGCAGGTTTTTTGCCTCCACCACCACCACCACCAGTGCTGCCTGCAACACTCTCCCTGCCCCTGAGGATGACCACCCCACTCCACCAACTGAGGAGGGCAGGGAGAGTAGGTCGGGGCCTACAGTGGTGAGGCAACAGGTCCGTGACAGCTGGGCAGGTGGGAGGGCAAGGGGGAGTCGAAGCCAACAGGACACTGGGACCGAAGCCCTGGACAACATATCCAGAGTCCTTGGGGCCTATAAACGGGCCCAGGCACAAACGGGCCAGGCTCAGGAAGATGCCTGTGAGCTCCGCCTGCTGCTGAGGTCCATAGACACCCGAATGGGCCAAATCATGGACCTCTTGGGCCAGCTAGTGGCAGTTCTGAAGGACAGGCCTGCGGCACAACCAACACCTCCACCTCCTTCCTGTGGCCTGCAGGATGACAGTTCCACATCCTCCCCTGCGGCCATGGAGAGGGGGGACTCCTCAGACCCCACTGGCCCTGCAGCAGGGCCCCCCCCGGCCAAACGACCAAGGGGCCGGCCAAAGAAATCCAAGGGAAGAACCCGTGGCAAAGCACCTGCCAAACGCCAGTCTAGGAGCCAGCCATGATGGCAACCCTCTTCACCTTGCCATTGACTTTGTTGACTGTCCTTCCCCACACTGCCTTGTTAATGGCATCCGTTTGTTGGACTGGGTCACCACATCGATGTGGTCAATACTCGATTGTCTCATCTACCATCACTGACAACACATTGCTTCACAATTCACCTTCATGTAAATATTCACTCCCCTATCACATGTACCCATTGTAAATAAACACTCCTTACACACCTATGTCGTTGTGTCTGCTCCGTGTTTATGCCAGTATGTGCAATGTACACCATGATTACAATGTACCAGGACCACAGATTGTTCGTAGGCAAGTAGAGGCTGAAGGGACCTAGGAAAACACAACAGAACAATAATCACTAGTCAGGCGGTGGCATCACAGCTATCACACAACACTTGTCATCAAGGTACTATAATCTGCACACATTACAAGTAGCAACAGCACCGACATAGACATCCTGTAGCTGTGCCAAACTAGCCTGTACCAGAAACATTGGCAGCCAGCACTGAGTCAACAACAGGCTGCAATCACAAAGCTCACATAGACCTTTTCACCAACAACGACGTCAGCATGGCCCCGTTGTACATTGTCACTCACCTTCAAGTAAAGTAGCGGTTGATGAGCTGTTGACGCAGGTCGACACCTTCCTCCTCTCCACTATCCTTGTCACTGGACATGGCTTGGTTTGCAGGCGGGGGCCTCGGCTGCTCATCAGCATCCAGGAGCAGGGGGATCTCCTTGTGCAAGGCCAAGTTGTGGAGCATGCAGCATGCAACCACAATCTGACACACCTCTTTGGGCGAATACATCAGTGCACCTCCGGTCTTGTCCAGGCAACGGAAACGTGACTTCAGGAGACCGAAAGTACGCTCCACCACACGACGTGTCCTCCCATGGGCATCATTGTACCGGACTTCACTTGGGGTCCTGGGATTCCGCAGTGGGCTCAGCAACCAAGGGCGGTTGGGATATGCTGAATCACCTAGGTGTGAGATACACAGACCAACTTTGTAATATAACTGTGGCAGAGGACAGCATGTCACACACACAGCACGCTACTTCACTCTGCGTACTCACCCACAATCCATGCACACTCTGGAAGCAGATTAGCCATCAGCTGTGGCACAATGCTGTTACGCAGGATGTACGAGTCATGGGCCTAGCCAGGGAATTTGGCACAGACATGTGAGATGATCATATCCGCCTGGCACACCACTTGCACATTGATGGAATGGAAATGTTTCCTATTCCTGTAGATGTGCTCACGTGCCTGTGGTGGTACAAGTCTGACATGTGTGCACCAACAACATTGGGGATGTGGCCAAGGGCATAAAAATCACCCTTCACACCCGCCAATTCATGCATCCTGGGGAAATGGATATATCTGTCCTTGTAGATCATCATAGCGGACAGGACATCACGTAGCACCATACTAAACATAGGTTGCGACATCCCACCTGCGCTGGACACTGTGTACTGGAATGATCAAGTTGCAAAAAAATGCAGGGCCGCCATCACCTTAGACGTTGGTGTGAAAGCAGTCGGGTATGTTCTGAGAGGCCGCAGGTGGGGCTCCAACATAGCACATAGGTCTTGCAGGGTGGGTCGATGCAGACAGAATTTCCATATGACCTCCTCATCCTCCATGTCTGCCAGTACTGTGAAGGGACGATGCACATTTGGTCTCCCTAGGTGAGATGAAAGGGGACACATGTCAATGCAATCCACCATGAGATGTGTCCGACATCTCACATTTTGACTGACACAACGCCAACAATGACTGTCATCACAGTTAAGCTTACAGCCCAACTTACATGTAGGGACACCTTCAGCTACACCAGTCGAACACCTGTCCACTTTTCACACAGCTAGCACCTCCAAAAACAAAATCTGAGCATGTGAATGCCCAAAGGGATATGGCCACATCTTGCATGAGCAGCCCTGAGAGTAGTTCATACAGCATATGTGTGAAACTACAACACCACTGTCTCCTACCTGGCTGCTGTACCTGCCACACCTCCTTGCGTAAGTCGAACATGGCACACATCACCAACACAATGAGCACAGTCTGTGCATAAACAACAAGTATGTGCATGAGCAAAGAAAAGTAGACATGCAAATATGCACAATGTGTAGCCAGACATTCATCACTGTGAGTTGCTCAGCCCTATCACACATTGACATGTGTACCCATTGGAGAGTCCATCACAACACTGTTCTGTGTACATGCCCAGCAACATCATAAGTGACTTGTGAGGGAGTACATGCCAATGTTTCCAATCATACACACCAACATGGCATGTGTAGTCAGCAGTGGGCTAAATGTTACATTGGCATTGTGTGCACAATCTTGGCCATGAATCATGTGTCCACTGTTGAGAACTGGCCATTGGCCATTCACACAGCATGATGTGTCCATAGATGCTGTGAAAGTGCTCCGTCACCCAAATCACAGACACTGGCTCCAATGTATGGCAGCCATATCGCGGAAGCAACCGCCTGGCACCTGTGGTGTCTCACCGCCAATGGTTAAAACACACTCGCGGCACTGATATACATATATGTATAGGGAAATGGCGGTTGGCATGCTCCGCCACCCAAATCACAGACACTGGCTCCAATGTATGGCAGCCATATCGCGGAAGCAACCGCCTGGCACCTGTGGTGTCTCACCGCCAATGGTTAAAACACACTTACGGCACTGATAGACATATATGTATAGGCAAACGGCGGTTGGCATGCTCCGCCACCCAAATCACGTACACTGGCTCCAATGTATGGCAGCCATATCGCGGAAGCAACCGCCTGGCACCTGTGGTGTCTCACCGCCAATGGTTAAAACACACTTGCGGCACTGATAGACATATATGTATAGGCAAATGGCGGTTGGCATGCTCCGCCACCCAAATCACGGACACTGGCTCCAATGTATGGCAGCCATATCGCGGAAGCAACTGCCTGGCACCTGTGGTGTCTCACCGCCAATGGTTAAAACACACTCGCGGCACTGATAGACATATATGTATAGGCAAATGGTGGTTGGCATGCTCCGCCACCCAAATCACGGACACTGGCTCCAATGTATGGCAGGCATATCATGGAAGCAACCGTCTGGCACCTGCGGTGTCTCACCGCCAATGCCCACCGCAATCGCAGTAGTGAAATACATGTTATGAAATGGCGGTTGGTGTGCTCCGCCAACACAATCCCGGTCATTGGCATCTATGTATTGCAGCCATATCACGGTAGCGACCGCCTGGCCCCTGCAGTGTGTCACCGCCAATGCCCAAGCCCTTACAGCCAATGGGAACCGCGATAGCGGTGGCCTGATGCATTTGTGAAGATAGCGGTAGGCATGCTCCACCACCGC
This sequence comes from Calotriton arnoldi, assembly GCA_963921515.1. NCBI lineage: Eukaryota > Metazoa > Chordata > Amphibia > Caudata > Salamandridae > Calotriton > Calotriton arnoldi. The sequence goes on along the minus strand of CAWUFW010003386.1, from coordinate 1,644,867 downwards.
GGGGCCAGTCATTGGATACAATTGAAAGATGCACGACCGCGGTAGCAACCGCCTGGCCCCTTACGGTGTGTCACCGCCAATGCCCAAGCCCTTACAGCCAATGGGGACCGCAATTGCGGTAGCAGGATGCAAGTTTGAATATCGCGGTAGGCGTGCTCCGCCACCGCGGAGATGGTCATTGGATGCATTTGAAAAAAGCTGACCTGGAAGACCAATTGCAGTAACTCAGAACCACTGAAACTACCCCTGGGGGCTATATATGTATGGGAGAGTGCCCCACTTTTCCACTGCTTCCTGAGCCTGCTGCCTGACACCCCTGACCACCAACTGCTGCTGCTCCTGTCTCCAGAGCCTGCTGCCTGACACCCCTGACCACCAACTGCTGCTTCTACTGTCTCCAGAGCCTGCTGCCTGACACCCCTGACCACCGACTGCTGCTGCTCCTGTCTCCAGAGCCTGCTGCCTGACACCCCTGACCACCAACTGCTGCTGCTCCTGTCTCCTGGATCCAGTGATGTTGAGGACTGAGAAGATCAGGGCCCGTCCCTTCACCACCGAGGAGCTGGAGGTCCTGGTGGACGAGGTGCTCACACAGTATGGGAGGCTATATGGTGCTCCTTATGTCATGGTAGGTGTTTCAGAGTGGAGGTGAGAGTGCAGGGAGTGCAGACATGAAGTTGATCTGCTGCAGTATGTGCCTGAGAGTGTGGGATTCAATACCTAGCATGCTATCTCCAGGTGAAAGGGGTGTGTAGCCAATTTCACACATTTCCCTGCATGCACATCCAAATTGGAGGGACATGTATTGTTTTGTCAGCCATGCAGTGATGCAGAAAGTTGGTTATGCAGGAGTCAGGACAGAAATTGCCTGTGGGAATGGATGTGTGGGTCCCTGATGCTATTCACAGGCTCATCTGTGGCCTTACCAAGGGTTTACGTCCTGAGGGTACTGATGGAAGTGTGTCTGACTCAAAATTCACATCATGTACAGTTCAGCACTATGCTCAGGACTGAAATGCCAGAGGGTGACATTCTGGGTGGTAAGTCACCTATAACACAGCAGATTGTTGTACTTTTGTACAGAGCCCCTTCCATTTCCACCAGCATGTGTACTGACTCGCATGTGTAGGCCCTGTTTACACTCTCCATTTGTCCCTTCATGTGAAATTTCAGATGCCCCACATTGGACCTCAGTGTGAGCCCACCTGGCCTGCACAGTCACTGCCCAATCTGACAAGGACACATCACTGAATGTACAGAGTGAAACATATGGTTTGTCTGCTAGACTATCCATCACAGAGCCATCTCAGACCTGTAGATTGCACACGACAGGCCTTGTGAGAAGGGTGTGAGATTGTGAGCTCATGTCCCAAAATGTGTCCTCCATGACACAGTGAGCCATTCACAGGGCAAGGACATTGAGGGCTGCACAGTGTTGGACACAGTGAGTCTGCCCCAAAACATATTTACCAATGTGATGTATGTCTTGCTCACACACAAACTGGATAGTAGATGTGGGCACCCTACACATAGCTTTCTGTGCTGGCATCCTGCATGTGTATGAGATGGGCAGGTACTGTGTTCACACTCATACCTGCATGCATTTTCGTATGATTCTCCCATGCAAATGTACTATGTGAGATGCTGTATTGTCTCTGTTAGACATATCTGTGAAGTCACGCAGAGTTTGTATCATGCTCCTGTACTGAGAGATAGTGGTACATGACCCTGTGTCACTGATTTTTCCCACTCTTGTCTCCCATGCCTGCAGCTCAAAGTCCACCAGCGTAAGGCCATATGGAGGGCCATTGCACGCAAGGTGCGGGCTCTGGGTGTCTTCAACCGATGACACACACACTGTCACAAGAGGTGGGATGACATCTGCCGGCTGAGCAAAAACGTGGCAGAGATGACGCTGGGGCTGCTCCCTCGGACTGGCAGGTTGGCACTCAGGAGCATGACACCACTAATGGCCCGCATCTTGGCTGTGACACAGCCTTAGCTGGATGCACATTTGAAGGACCATCAGCAGCAAGCTGGGGGTGAGTATTCTGTGAAGGGTGACTTTGGTTGTGAGTGGCTGCATGTGTTCCAAGCCTGGGCCGGTGCTGGGCTCCGTGATGCTGCTAGTGTGATGCAATGGCTTGTAAGTGGCCTCTGTGTTGGGTGCAGCTGTCATGCATTTTCACTACCTGTACTTTCTCATGTCATAGGAGTAATGTCCCTTGACATTGCATTCTGAGTTGTGGCCTTATGGCATCATCTGCATTGGGGTAGTCAGGGACATCCCAGGAAAGGGAACGGCAGTGTGCATCATCTGAGTGTGAGTGTTACTGCACAGGGTGGTGTGCAACATGGGGATGTCATCATCTTGTTTTGTGCTTTGCTTGCATTTGATGGTTGTGTTAATAACATAGAACTGACCCTACGTCTCTGTCTATTGCAGCATCTTCCGTGGACACAGAAGGACAGGGGACTGGCGCCAGTGGTGAGGCATCAAGCATGACTGCTACACACGAGCACACTGACACTGATGTGACCAGCGCCTCGGAGGGGGACAGGAGTCTGCTTGAGGAATCACAGCCAGAGACACCTACCTCTACGTCATCTGACGCCAGCGGTGACACATCTATGTTGGCGGGCACAGGGAGCAGGAACTCTGCCTCCTCTTCCACCACACAGCGTCCAGTGCCCACCCTCCCAGCTGCTTCCACTAGTGCTGCCCGTGTTCGCACCAGTAAGAAGGGGAGAGTGTCTTTCACCCCAGGCACCCCTGTCTCCCTTGCTGCCATCAGTGTTGAGTGTGTGGACCTTTTGCGCCAGCTGTGTGTGGGCCAGACAACTCTCATCAACGCCTTCCTAGACCATGACAAAAAGTTGGCACAGGTAGTTGCTTTCATGGAGGGCATGCATTCAGACGTGGGTGGGCTACACCGGACTGTCCAGTCTTTGTCCTCCGCAGCGAGGGCAGCCATTCAGCTGGCACAGTCTCAGAGTCCAGCTCCAGTCCCTTTGGCCACCCCCCTGCCAGTGGCTACATCTGATGATGGTGACCACACACCACAGACCTCAGGCTCAAGATACAGGACACGCAGCACACAACAGCTGCAGCCCAAGTGGGCCAGAGCACAGACACCATCCCCCCAAAAAACCAAAGCCACCCCAGAGCGCAGGGGCAAGAGCCCTTCAGGCGACAATCAGGGGCATAAAGCCAAGAAGCAGGCCTCAGACTCACATGCCTCAGAGGCATCCCCAGCCATAGACTCTCCTGTCCCAAAAGCGTCTCGCAAAGAAAAGCAGTCAGCTCCTGTGCCTGCTGTGAAGCTGGTGCCAGCTAAGGGTCCACAGAAAAAGCCCTCTAAGTCACATTCACCAACAACCTCAACTCCCATCCACACCCCTGTGAAGCATGGTAAGGAGGGCACTGTATGGGGTTCACCTGGTCAACAGGGGATGGATGCAGGATCCAGAAGGTCCCCAGAGGGAGGGCCACCGGCTGCACCTGATGCAGCTTTGGTGGTGAGTGTGCCTGTTGTGGCCACCCCACCTCCCACTCCTACCAAGACCACACTTCCATATCGAATCCCCAAGAAGTGGAAAGGTACCCCTCAACATTCTCCCTCCCACACTGTGTCTCATGGCAGCATGTCTCCGCCTCCACGGGCCACCACACCACCCGGTCCAAGCAGCCCTCCGGCTCCCAAAGCCACTGATGCCTCAAGCTCAGCTGATCCGCTCTCTCCCAGGTCCAGTCCTCCAACTGGCCCTGACACTCAGCCAGCTCCCAGTCAGACTGACAGACAAGTCTGAGGCTAAATCCCCCTCACACACCTGTCTCTGCCACAGTGCTGCCTGTACTGCCCATTGTTATCCCCCTAGCTGTGTTGCTGACCATGACTGTGTACAGTCTCACACATTCCCTGTGCAGCTCTCATGTACCTACTCTGCAGCTTGGTCTGGCCACTGGCCTTGCTGTACATTGCTGTGTTTGCCCATTCCCTGTGCAGTTTCTCATGTAGCTATTCTGCAGTTTGGACTGGCCACTGGCCTTGCTCTTGTCTACTTTTGATGCCTATCTGTGTAATTTGTAATAAAGACAGTTACTCCTGTTGTCTGCTTTGTCAGTCTCCTTGCTAAATAAAGGGTTTTCTGCGTGGGTATGGTTTAATGTGACACATGCTCTGTATGCCACTTTAACGTTGCCAGTTGCTAGTTTCACTTTTTCAGAGTTTGGCTGAGGTGAGAGGCATTTCAGTTCTTCTTGACTCTGAGGCTTGGGGGTGCAATGATGGTTGTTTGTGATGATCTACTGTTATCCTAATGATTCTATGGTCAGGTTTGCTAAATTGTACACATGTCATGTTAGGATGCACTACCAGCACAGAGGGGAATTTTACCCACAGGATTACAGGCAGGCTGGCCAGGGTCCATCATGTCTGTGTGATCTTTCTTCATGTGTGAGCAGCAGTGTTGGTGTATGGTCATCTTGTGATGGCCAGTCATCTTAGTCACATGGGTACATTTAAATGTGTGCACTTGGGTGGTCATGAGTTGTGCAGTGTAAAGGGGGTGACTTTGTCAGTAATGTTGATGTGTGTGTGCCCCTGCAATGGCAACTGCACACATGTGTCAGCCAGGAGTTGGGTGCCTGTTAGTTTGATTTGTCAGCCCTGTACTTGTGGTTGTGTGCACATGTGAGAGTTGTAGGTTGTGCACTGTGCAGTCTGTTGGTGTGTCCTTGCACTCCTGGGGGAAACCTACCTGTTGTTGCTGCCAGTTGTGAGTATGCAGAGTGTGTGACTGGCAAGTCAGTGTAGTGTTTTGTGGATGGGCCATGTGTGCTGATACTGTTTGTGGTCACTGTGCAGACCTGCTCAACCACACTGACATTGTGGGTGTGTTTTCTCATGCATTGCTGTCACTTGAGCTATTTTTGGCTCCAGTATGGCATGTGGGATGTGGAGTTATCCAATTCCCTATCTGTGCTTCTGATGCCTACCCATTGTGAGTGACTACTCTATCTATTTGTGTATGGTGCACTCCTGACCTGTCCACTACTGACGTACACACCACTTCACTCTCATGTCACCTATCCCCTTGGGTTGCCAGTGTGTGTGCCTCCCCACCACTTCATTTGTTACACTATGCTTTGTGGTGCTGATCTGTGCACAGGACCAATGTGCCACTCTGGCCAGTTTCCCAATTAGTTATGTGTGATGTTCTTGTACTTGTTTGCAGTCAGGGTTGCTCATGTGCAGTGCAACAGTTAGTGCTACACAGTCCTCTGGTCATGTTGTTTGCACCTGTGTGTCCCAGAGTTGTGCATCTGTGAATGTTGGGTTAGCTGTATGTGTGTTTACTGAGGTACTGCTACCCTTCCTGAGTGTTGTGTTCTCTGTGTGCTGTGATGATTTGTGTTGTGGGTGTTGATGTTGTGTCACTCTGATATGTGTGCTACTGGTTTGGTTGGTGTGCACACACTGCTTGTTGTGCATGCAGTGCTGTGGTTGTATGTTGCCTTGTACTTGCCTGGTGTGCATCCCCTGATGTCCAGCTGTGTTTGTAATCTGATGTATTGGCATGAGCATCTGTTGTGTGTTTGATGTGGATGTGTGCAGTGTTTGGCCTGTGTTGGCTCTTTCAGCTGACAGATGCTGTGTGTGTGATGTTCTACTTGCATGTCATTGTGTGTGAGTTGTTTGTGCATTGTGAGACATTCAGATGTGTGTTGCAAGTGTAGTGTGCATTACTTGTGTGTCTGTCACATGCACTTGGGAGTATTCTTGTTCCTGTGCTTGTTATGTGTGCACCTTGGTGGTTTCTCCTCCTATCTTTGAGCTGTCACTTGTCAGTATTGTGCATGTGCATGCATGTGGTACGGTATGACACCATGTTGACTTGATGGCTGTTGTGGAATGTCTGTCTGTATTTTCTTATCGTCCCATTGATCCCAGTTTGTGTCCATGATTGTTTAGAGGTGATGCACTTCTTCTCTGTGTTGGGGTATGGTGTCTGTGCATTGGTCCTGAGTGATGATGTTGTGTCCTCCTGTTCTGTCTGGGGTCTTATTGCCTTTCCACTGTTTGTCTGCACATGTCTAGGCTTGTTTGACTTCTGTGTATGTTGTTTGTGAGGTTTGTGTTTGGCTATTGTTTTTGTGCCAGCATTGGGTCAGGCATCCCTGAGTGTGTGTGTGATGTTTGTGTATGCACCCCAGGGAGTGTGATTGTTTGTCAGTGTACTGACAGGATATTATTTGCACCATTCTGTGTATTTGTCACTGCTGTTGAGTGGTGCATGTGTAAGGTGGGTGTAGGAGGGGTATTTGTGAAGGATCCAACTTGTGTTTGACAGTCAGGGAGTGTGACGATATGCCCTGTGTGTTGTGCTGCTGACATACACATGTCAAGTAATTTGTGACAGATGTGTGGCTGATCACTGTTTGACTTCAGACACTTCCTATCATCCCTGTGCCTATGCATGGCTTGCCTTGCTGTATCCCAGACTTGTTGCACAGTGGTCACTGTGCTTTACTTTGACTAACTGGGACAGCCATTTGTGATTTGATGGCCTAAGGGTCTTGTGATATGTTCCTTCTCTTGCATGTGATGTACACATGCTTTGTGGCTAGCTTCTTGGCTTTCCATCAGTGTCCACCTCACTTTTGTGTTGCCCATTTCTTATCATCCATTGCTGCTGACATGTGGTATGTGTATGTGGCTGTGTGTCAGTGTAGGGTGTGTCTAGGTGACTTGACAGGCAGTGTGTCCAGTTGAGTGATTGCTCATATTCTGTGTGAGTGTTCATTTTGTGATTGTACTCAGTTTGCTTGACATGAGTGGAGTTTGGGGTTGGGGAGGAGGGTTGCCCTGGCCCTGGTCTTCTGTGCTGGGTGTTCCTCTTCAGCCCCACATGCTGGGACTGGCTCCCTGGTTGCTTGTTGTGTCTTGTGCAGGGTCTGGGTTCACCAGGCTGGTCGATTGTGCAGGGGGGGCACAGGGGGGGCACACAGCATGTACCCTGGTGGGTGTGGGGGGCCTAGTGTGTGAAGGCTGGAGATTGGGCCCTGTGAATCTTTGTGGACTGCCCATGCCTAGCGCTGGCCCTGCATACTACATTGTGCTCCTGTTTTCCTGCGTCTGCAGCGCTGCAGTGCCGTGACCGGGAGATTGCATTGATTTGGCGGTTGAAGGGTGAGCTGGATGCGGAGGGGTGTATTTGTGACAGGTAGGACATGTGTGGGTACACATGTGGATGTGTTCCTGTCCCCACCAGAGTGTCTGGTGTGGACAGGAACCGTTTATCATCCCAGGAGTTGTGTGTTGTGGTTGTGTGCAGAGTTGTATGATTGCGTACCTGCGGCGTTGTCCGCGACAGTGCATTATTTGCTGGTAGTGTATCAGGTACAGCACCGGGAAAGGCTTGTAGAGCTGGATCCATTGCGGTCGGGACCGGGTGGAGGGGACCGGGAGTCTGGTTTCGCTCTCCGCTGCCACGCTTCCGCCGTCTCTGGTTAGGCGGTTTCTCTGCTGCGGTGTGAGGGGCTGTTTGGGGCATCGTGATTTGTACGGCGGTCGGGACGTCATTCCGCACGGCGGTGGGTCTCTATTGGCTCACACCGCCGCGGTGGCGGGCGCATTTTTATGGCAGTTCACATCACACCGCGGCGGACGGGAAATGGGCTATGTTTGACCATTGTAATATGGCGGCCGTGGGAACCGCCGCTGGCGTGCGGAAAATGGCATTTTCCACCAGCACCGCGGAGGTGCCTCCACCCGCCATCCTAATAGGCCCCTAAGTTTAAAAAAAATAAATAATAATTTGTATGCATTTTAATAATTTTAACAGAAAAGTATTATATATTTTACACTGGTTTGAGAGTTTAGAGTAGGCTTTTGGCAATTATTGCTAAGTATGCTAGGCCTCTTGTTGTAGGGTATAGTCTGACTTGTTGTAGGTATTCAAACATTTGTTTAGTTTCTTTGGATAGTTTAGGCTTTATTTGTGTGACAGATTGCTCCATTCTTAGCTGTTGGTAGCTCTGTTCTTTTTAGAGGGAGAGTAGGAGTTTGTGTAGAGTAGGTCTACCTCGTCCTGTTGTTGCTTGGAAGGCATTATGCCAACCTTCAACAGCATTGTTTGTTTTTGCCTCTTGATTTAGTGTGCTAAGGTAGACATTCCACAATGGAATTTGGTATTTTGGTTGTCTCCGATGTCCTGATCTATGGAGTCTTCCCACCCAGGTATCTTCAAAATAGTCTAGGAGGGGACTTAATTTATTGTTCGTGTTGGTGGTAGTAAGGAATTTCTATTAAAAGATTGTAATGTTCGGCCACGTCAGTAACTGGGACGTAGGCCAGTGCAATAAGTTTTTTTATTTGGTATGCGAATGAACTGTTTGTCGCATATTCAACACTTAGGGGCCGATTCCTATCTTGCTGGGAAAGCCCTATGGCCGACTGGCGCCCGTAGAGCTTTCCGTGCGACTCGGGCTCCTGGGCTCCGAGCGACAGAGTACGATGCGCTGCAGCGCTGACGGACTCGGGTCGCTCGGTGCACCATTGAAGTCAATGGGAGCCTGGTGTACGTTGCGTACATAGGCTCCAATAGACCAAAAACGCACGTCTCGGACAAGGGTGCCCCCTGTCGCGGGCACGCATCGGTCCCGCCCGCACCATGCAGGCATGTCGACCCTTGGGACCCCCCCAGTGATCGAGTCATAGGGCTGCGAATGACGGGTGGTCCGCTATGGACCCCCGAAGTCTGCTTCCCGGAGCTTTTTCGAGTCCGTGGCTCCGACTTGATCCGGCTGCACGACGTGCGCATCTACTTGGTCGCTCGGAAATCGGACCCATTGCGCGGTGTGCGTTGATGCAGTCGGAGTCGTCCAGATGGCGTCGCTGACAGGTATGAGTCGGTCGGAGCGCGAGGCTATACTCGCATCGTACTTGCTCGCTCTTACAGCGGTACGAGTCGTCCGGAAACTGGGGCTACGAATCGGATCCAGTAAAGCCAAATCCGATTCGGAGGCCTTCCGAGTTAGATCGGAATCGGCCCCTTAGTGTTGATTTGTGAAGGTGTCTCCATAGACACTGATTGAAATGATAGTAACAACCCTGAATTGATGTGTGTGGGTAGGACTTTAGAATTGCACTTATCGTAGCCTGCTCAAAATCTATTATTATTTTCTGTGGAAAATAATTATTTGTTTCCTGTTTGATTTTACTTAGTACTTCCGTATATGTGGAGTTCTGTTTATTGGGTAGCAAGGCATAGATAAAGGGGATGTTGGTGTTCTGATATAGGGCATGGACAGTGTATAATTGGTAGAATGGTTTTGGACAGATTTTAAAAGTCCCGTCCATCATCCATGTTTCTAATTGTTGTAGCTTTATTAAATTGTTTGCAGTTGCAAACATAATTATTCTTTTCTCTTTGCATTTGTTGTCATAGAGAACAAAGGGTTGTTCATTATGAGTTATAGATAGTTCTGGGGGAATTACCACCTCTTCAAATGTTTTTGGAGCAGGTGTGGTAGTTGTTGTGGCTTTTTTTGTGCGAGCTATAGTTCATTTTAATGAAGAAATAGAGGGCATTTGCCCAGTAGCATGTTTGGGTACTGTAGGCAGAAATTCTTTAAGTATTTGAGTCGTAGGTGTCTGTGAGCTAGTGCTAGCTTCTTTAATGTTATCAAGGGCATTCCTAACCTCTATTTCAATAACATTTGGAGGGTGGTTATGCTCCCTTGTATACAAAACAGTTGTTTCTCTAGTTGTTGCCCGACCATAACACTTATTTGAATAGTACTTGCTACATTTCCAATTTACTTTTAGTCCACTTTGCTTTTCCTGGGTATAGACATACCCCATGTAACATAGCAAAAATGTTCCTTTTGGGATGACATAAATTGGGCGCCTTCTGTCATTGTGATGTGTTAAATTCTACAAAAAATGTATATCAAAATTATTAAAACGAATATTGTACATGTTTTTTTCTTAAAAAATATATATTGTTATTAATATACTTACAATGTTTGTTTTGAGCTGCTTTTCAATAGAGATGTTTTTTCTTTGTTGGTTGAATTCTGTCAAGTAGCTGATATTTCTGTTGGAAGAGTAAAACATATTTTTACTTATTTTGTAAAATATGTACATGGGGTGGGGTGGGTGTTTGGGATGGATTTGGGGTTTGGTTGGGTCTTTTACAATTTTTTACAATGCTGTCTGCTGAATACTTACTTTATTAGTTAGATGATTTTAGAAGTGATCTGTAATTTTGTGGATGGTTTGAGAATTATCTGTAGAGGAAATTTAAATTGAAAAAGAAATATATTAATTATTTGAGTATGATAAATAGTAGTTTTTGAGGATTAGCATTACAGTTATTTTACAGATGGTAATGTACTTACTTTTTGAAGAATGTAATATATTTTTCTTTGATGAAGTCCTTGTTTCTAGTAGAAATCCGTCAGAGTTTCGGCTTATTTATTGTTTTTGGTTTAAGGTGTAAAATACGTTTTCCTTCTTTATATAGTGTTTGTATTAATTGTTTGGTTAACCTTATTGGTTTATTTTAATATTGTGTGTTTTTATTGGTTAATCTTTATTGTTTTACTCATTTTGGTAGTTGTTTCCATATATGGAAAACGCTAATTAAAAGTCAGTTCTTTTTTTTTTTTTTCACATGTTGAATTATTTAAATGTGTATCATCTTATATGTGATGTTAAATAATGTGTGTACATAATCGAAATATAAAATTAAATTGTTATTAATGGTGTATTTAATATTTAATGTTTTAAAATATGTTTTAGTATTTGCTAAAATTATTATATGCATTATATTTTATATGCAGTGCATGTTTATTTATTTGAATATATTTATGGTGTTTAATTTTGTTTGTTTTATCTATTTTTAAATTGTTGATATTTTTACAAAAACGATAATATTGTTGTCTATATTATTGTGATCGATATTTTGGACATGTATTTGCTTAACCCGTTGACCGCAGCGCGAATTCCGCCATGGTGCGGGTGATTTATTGAGTGGGCGTGTCTGGGACGGCCCCCGGCCGTCCTCCGCACACGCCCACCGTGACGTCGGACGGCCGGGGCCCGTCCGACGCATCAAACGGGTTAAAGGATGTTCGATATTTTGAATAACAATATTTATGTGTTCGATATTACTGTAATCGATAATTATGTTTGACGATATTTGTGGGTCGATATTAGTGTATTTTTTTAATTAAGTATACTGTATCAATATTAGTGTTGTCAATATTTTTGTGTCGATATAAATGTAGGTCGATATTGTGTCTGTTGATATTATGTCAGTGATTTGTTTAAATGAGGGGGCTGACCAAAGACATATGTTTGCTTTCTGACTCAGACTTAATGCAGTCTGGACCTCGATATCACAGACAATAACACATATACAACTATCAAGGCTTATACTCACACATAAAATATTTTACTAGAAGGTATGAGAACAGACTGGGTGTTTAGTGTACTAACTGTTGCCAGGCTGATGATTGCAAAAACATGGAAATCGCAGATTGCGCTCACATATGAAGAATGGCGGAGGAAAACTATACAAGCATATGAACTTGAGATCCAGATAGCTAAAATGCAAGGATCAGTTGTTAACTTTCAGCAGACCCGGGGAAATTGAGTGAATATTTAATGAAATTAAAGATTATCTCTTTGAAAGGAAAATGAATTTTGTGATTGCCTCCCAATTATTCTCAATTATTCTCATATTATAATTTTCATTTTTGTGTACCATGGTATTTTCCATGTTTTGTCTTATATGCTGCAACAAATAAATAAAACCACAAAAGAGAGAGAGAGAGAGAGAGAGAGAGAGAGAGAGAGAGAGAGGGAGAGAGAGAGAGAGAGAGAGAGAGAGAGAGAACTACTGCAGGTTCAGGGATAGCCAGAAATTTCCAAACCAGTCTTTGATGGATTTCTTGGAATGCCCAGTAAGGCACTGAGGGGTTTTGTGAGGAGCAGTAAACTAAATGATTTAAATCGGCCTATCGACCTGATTCTGAGAGAGCAAAGGCACAGTGCTTCCTTTACAGAGTGGCGCCAACACCTAATCGCAGCAAGCTCCCTTCAACTAGGAAGCTTGCCCAGATGACAGACATCTGGGTCAGCAGCAGAGTGTCCAAGAAGGAATCTGAGAGGAATCCCAAAAAGGGTGGACAGGGTCCCCAACAGAAAAAAGAGGGTGGAGATGAAAATAAAAATAGAGAGTTCTCTTAAGGCCCCTAAAACAGTTAACAGGGGAAGGATACACAATCCTAACTTTACCACAGAAAGAGTGGGTTTATGGACAAAAAGCAAATGAAATTCATCCCCTAATGCTATGAATGCCATAGATAAGGCACATGAAGGGAGACACCTAATGTCCCAAGACAGCACAGCCTCCCATTGGTGGGCAGACACCAGGGCTGTCCAGTGTAGCACTCGGGGAGGAGGTTCCTCCAGTTATCATGGAGAGTAGAGCAGAGGTTACACTAGTATATCTGGGTGATAAGGAGATGATGCCCAAAGTCCACATGCCTTCTAATACTTCCAAGTTCAGGCAGTGAGTCACCATCATTCAGCAGAATGTGGAGACTCTGATGGAGACAGGAGCCAATATGACTACTTTTAGGTGTCATCTGGTGTCCTCAGAGCGGGTAATCCCAAATATATTTCACCAGGTTGTAGTAGCAGGCAACAGTGAGAGCCACCACTGCCCTGTGGGTCTGGTTCCATTTGAGTAGAGAGGGTCTCAGGCTCTCTAAAAGTAAGTGTGAGTCCTGGCATGCCTGTAGATTGTCTGCTAGGGAATGACTTGGAGCGCACAATCTGGAAGGAGGTGGAGCTGCAGTTCCATTTGGAGATATTGGGGCTGCCTAAGTGAGTGTCCATGGCAGCCTGAGAGAGTAGTCAATGAGGCTAGGAGCCTGGGAAAATGGCCCAGTTAGCTGCCAGAAAGAGGACGCACAAGGAGCAATGGAAAGCTGCCCCTGAAACTTCCACTGTCCAGGAGGAGGCTGCGCCTGAGGGTGATGCTCTGAAACTACAGGAAATGATATTGCTGCCCTGGAAGACCTTCTTGAGATGGCTGGCCAGCAAGGAGAAGGTGGGTCAACCAGGGAGGAGTTCTGCAGAGCTCAAAAGGAGTGTCCAACTCTTGAGGGAATGAGGCGGCAAGCTGAGGCCTAGGCAGCTGGTGACACCTCTGGAGATCACCTGATCTATTGGGAGAATCATCTCCTGTATATTGAGCCTAAGGTTCCTGAGGCTGGGGCAACCTGTGTGTTGGTGGTCTCCCGGTGCTACACCGCCTTCCTACTGGGTCTGGCTCATGTCGTGCCCCTGATAGTACATTTTGGGCAGGACAAGACTTCTGCCAGGCTTGTCACCCACTGCTATTGGCCCTGGATAAAGGTGACCTCAGATGTAGTCTGCAGGTTGTGTCCTGCGTGTCAGGCCAGCGGGAAGCCATGGAAAAAGTTAAAGGCTCCTCTGGTTCCCTTACCTGTTTTTGGCACCTCCATTGAAAGGGTTGACATAAACATTGATGGTTCCCTGAACCCCAGGACTGCCTTAGGTGAAAGGGTTTATATTGGCCTTGGTGGACCATGCCACTAGATACCCAGAGGTCATACCTCTAAGGACTGTAACTGCACCTGGAGTGGCCAGGGCTATGATGTGGATTTTTGTCCTTGTGTGTTTCCCCAAAGAAGTGTTTGACAGGGGCACAAACTTCATGTCTACCTACATGAAGTCAATGTGAGAAGAGTGTGGGGCAACTTATAAGTTCTCCACACACTTGCACCCTCAGACCAATGGGCTTGTTGAAAGGTTCAGCAAGACCCTCAAAGGCATGATTATGGGCCTACCAGAGCCCATGAAGCAGAAGTGGGACGTTGTCTTGAAATGCATTCTTTCTCCTGCAAAAAGGGGCCATAGAAAGTAGTTGGTTTGAGGCACTTTGGACTCCTTTATGAGCACTCTGTTAGGGAACCTCTCAGTCTTGTGAAGGAGGGGTGGGAGCAAGCTTCGAAGAAGCACTCCTAGGATGTAGTCAGCTACATGATTCAGCTACATGATGGCTCTCAGCACTCAAATGGGGCACTTATGGAAGAAGGCACTGAGCACCTAAAAGCCAGCCAGGATGTGATGAAGCTCTTGCATGACCAGAAGGCCACTCTGGTTGAGTGTAAACCTGGCCAAGAAGTGTGGGTGATGGAGCCAGTAGACCTTATGCCCCTACAAGTCTGCTGGTCTGGGCCTTATCAGTTGAAGGACAGAAAGGGGGAGGTCACCTACCTGATGGCCCTCAGGATTCACAGGAACCCTTTAAGGGTCCTCCATGTTACTAGCCTCAAACATCACTATGAAAGGTCTGAAGTCACTATACTCCTGGTGACAGATGATGGGTTGGAAGAGGAGAGTTAACCTCTCCTTGACCGCCTATCGTCTAAGGAGCAGGATGAATCAGTGGAAGGTGTGAACCTCTCCCCTACTCTGACCCCAGAATAGTAGAGGGACTGTCGCCACTTGCTGGGGCAGTTTGTCTCTTTATTCTTATTGACCCTGGGCTCACACATTTGTGTACGCATGATATTGAATCTAAGGACAGTATGCTTGGGGAGAATACATTTACAGGCTGTCTGACAAGGTGAGAGCCAGTATCAAGGAGGAAGTGTCCAAGATTCTGGAGTTGGGAGTGATTGAGCACTCCAATGGTCCTTGGTCCAGCCCAGTAGTGCAGGTACCCAAAGCTACCCTACCAGGTGCTCAGGTTTTGTTAGACTATAGGGTGCTCAACTCAGTTATGAAAACTGATGCTCACCCCATCCCTGAAGCGATGAGCTCATTGACAGGTCGGAAGCTCTGAAGTTCCTAATTAACTTTGATTTAACGTCAGGGTGCTGTCAAATTAACCTAACCGAGGGGGCTAAGGAGAGGTCTGCACTCTCCCCTCCAGAAGGCCACTTCCAATTTAGGAGGATGCCCTTTGGGTTAAAGAATGCCCCTGCTATCTTTCAGAGGCTGGTTATCAGGGCCCTGGCTGGGATGGAGGCTATCAGTGCTACCCACCTAGATGACATAGCTGTCTTTAGATCCAGCTGGAAGAATCACCATTTCTACCTCCAGGAGGTGCTTCGGGCCCTGCAGCAGGCAGGCCTGACTATCAAGGACAGCATGTGCCAGATAGAGCAGGAATATGTGATGTGTATCTGGGAAACCTGGTGGGCAGGGGCAAGGTGCAGGCCCTCCGAGCCAAGATTGAGATCATCCTGGCCTGGGAACCACCCCTAGACCTAGACTGAAGTGAGGGCCTTCCTGGGACTCACTGGATATTAAGGGAGGTTGTCAAGGGATATGGCACCATTGGCGCCCTCTTGACTGAGTTGACTTCCAAGAAGGAGTCCAAAGAGGTGATCTGGATAGAGGCCTGCGAGAAAGCTTTTGAAAACATCAAGGAGGCCAGGTGTACAGCACCAGTACTCCAGGACCCTGAATTCTCCATGGAGTTTTTAGTGCAGACAGATGCTTCAGAGTTTGGCATATGGGATGAATCTGGGGGTCTTGACCAACCTGCGGCCTTCATCAGTAGGCGGTGTTGCCCAGGAATCAAAGGTTGAGCGCTATTGAAAGAGAAACCTTTGCTATGGTCTGTGCACTGAAGGAGTTGAGACAATACCTGTTTGGGACTGACTTCGTGGATGAGACAGACTATATGCCCCTCAGATGACTCATGTAGATGAGGGGTGAGAATCCCAAACTTTTGAGGTGGCCCATCTCCCTACATGGAATGGAGTCTACTGTGGAACACCACCCTGGGACTGACCACTCCAATGCTGATGGTCTATCCAAGTTCTTCTGCCTAAGTGATGAGAACTCCCATGAGGCTGGTTGGTTATACCAACTTTCAGCTGAGGGATACATGTAAGACCTGACATCCTTGGTTTGGTCTTCCCTGAAACCTTTTGCCTTCTCCCCTCCTGTTGTCTGGATTTCGTTTTTGTGGGCATTACGACTTTGTGTACTTTACCACAGCTAACCAGTGCTAAAGTGCTTGTGCTCTCTTCTTTAAACATGGCAAAATTGGCTTACACCCAATTGGCACATTTAATTTACTTATAAGCACCTAGTAAAGTGGTGCTACAGGTGAACAGGGCCTGTATATTAAGTGCTACTAGCTGGCCTGTAGCTCATACTGTGCTTCCTATGATAACAGCCCTATAAAACATGTCTCAGGCCTACCGTGGCAGCCTATGTTCAGTTTTAAACTGCCAACTCGACCAGACAAAGTAACTCTTTTGCGAGGCCTAAACCACCCTCTTTATTACATGTAAGTCACCCCTAAGGTAGGCTCTTAACAGCCCATAGGGCAAGGTGCATCGTATTTAAAAGGGTAGGACCTGTGCTTTTAAGTTTTACATGTTCTGGTAGTAAAAAACTTCCACATTAGTTTGTTCACTACTGTGAGGCATACCTCTCCCATGGGATGACATTGGGGTGCCTTATCACATGTAATAAATGCTAACTTTTGATTGGGAACAGGTAGACATGTCATGTTTGCTTTCAAACGTATCCTAATTTAAAAGCCCTTTGAATGATAATGTTAAGTTTTAAGTCACAATTTCGAACACGCCACTTTTAGAAAGTTAGCATTTTCTTGTCCTAACTATTAAGTGACTGCAACCTGTGTCCTGGGTCACATGACTGTGAATAGTTGTCAGTTGGACTTTGTGTATTCCTCCCAGACAGTGAAACAAAGGGAGACTAGGTGTTGGCAGGATGACCATGAAGGGGCAGAGCTGTTCCCTGTCCGACTTACATTTTAAAGGGCTGCCTTCAGCGCACTCACAAAGGAACTTGACAAAAGTCTTTTGTCACCCTAGACTACTTAGAGCCTGGGCAGGACAAGAGAGGAACTTTCCAGAACCAGATCTGGGATAGCCTAGACGTTTGCCCCACTTCAAAGGATAGCACCAGGTATAAACATTGGGCCCTGAGACCAAACTTTCACTACACTCCTGGGCCTGTAGTCTACAGGTTGGGCTGGACTGTTCCCATGAGACACAGGGTCAAGACTGATTTGCATATAGCTGTGTCTGAACTGGGGTGGGGAAGTGAGCAAAAAAACGATGATGGATTCAACCCAGATCTGTGACTGGGGGTAAGTGTCTGAAAAGTTTCAGCGCTTCGTCCATCTCCTTGTGTTTACTTTGTTCGGCCTAAGTTGGCAGGGTATGCCCAGACGTGGGTCCCTTGCTCACTTTGCCACTGGATTCAAGCTAGCCTGGCTGATGAGGGCTAATAGCCCAAAATTGGTCCCAGGATGCATGTTTCCGGTCCAGGGAAGACATGGTTTGGCAGTTCGGGCTGGACTGTTCCCATGAGGCACAGGGTCAAGACTGATTTGCATATAGCTGTGTCTGAACTGGGGTGGCGAAGTGAGCTAAAGAACGATGATGGATTCAACCCAGATCTGTGACTGAGGGTGAGTGTCTGAAAAGTTTCAGCGCTCTGTTCATCATCTCCTTGTGTTTACTTTGTTCGCCCTAAGTTGGTAGGGTATGCCGAGACATGGGTCCGTTGCTCACTTTGCCACTGGATTCAAGCTAGCCTGGCTGATGAGGGCTGTTAGCCTGAAACCAGTCCCAGGATGCTTGTTTCCAATCCAGGGAAGACATGGCTTGGCAGTTCGGGCTGTACTGTTCCCATGAGGCACAGGGTCAAGACTGATTTGCATATAGCTGTGTCTGAACTGGGGTGGCGAAGTGAGCTAAAGAACGATGATGGATTCAACCCAGATCTGTGACTGCGGGTGAGTGTCTGAAAAGTTTCAGTGCTCTGTCCATCATCTCCTTGTGTTTACTTTGTTAGCCCTAAGTTGGCAGGGTATGCCCAGACATAGGTCCGTTACTCACTTTGCCACTGGATTCAAGCTAGCCTGGCTGATGAGGGCTGTTAGCCCAAAACCGGTCCCAGGAAGCTTGTTTCCGATCCAGGGAAGATATGGCTTGGCAGTTTGGGCTGGACTGTTCCCATGAGGCACAGGATCAAGACTGATTTGCATATAGCTGTTTCTGAACTGGGGTGGCGAAGTGAGCTAAAGAACGATGATGGATTCAACCCAGATATCTGACTGGGGGTGAGTGTCTGAAAAGTTTCCGCGCTCTGTCCATCATCTCCTTGTGTTTACTTTGTTCGCCCTAAGTTGGCAGGGTATGCCCAGACGTGGGTCCCTTGCTCCCTTTGCCACTGGATTCAAGCTAGCCTGGCTGATGAGGGCTGTTAGCCCAAAACCGGTCCCAGGATGCTTGTTTCCGGTCCAGGGCAGACAGGGCTTGGCAGTTCGGGCTGGACTGTTACCATGAGGCACATGGTTAAAACTGATTTGCATATAGCTGTGTCTGAACTGGGGTGACGAAGTGAGCTAAAGAACGATGATGGATTCAACCCAGATCTGTGTGTGGGGGTGAGTGTCTGAAAAATGTCAGCGCTCTGTCCATCATCTCCTTGTGTTTACTTTGTTCGCCCTAAGTTGGCAGGGTATGCCCAGACATGGGTCCGTTACTCACTTTGCCACTGGATTCAAGCTAGCCTGGCTGATGAGGGCTGTTAGCCCAAAACCGGTCCCAGGAAGCTTGTTTCCGATCCAGGGAAGATATGGCTTGGCAGTTCGGGCTGGACTGTTCCCATGAGGCACAGGATCAAGACTGATTTGCATATAGCTGTGTCTGAACTGGGGTGGCGAAGTGAGCTAAAGAACGATGATGGATTCAACCCAGATCTCTGACTGGAGGTGAGTGTCTGAAAAGTTTCAGCGCTCCGTCCATCATCTCCTTGTGTTTACTTTGTTTGCCCTAAGTTGGCAGGGTATGCCCAGACGTGGGTCCCTTGCTCCCTTTGACACTGGATTCAAGCTAGCCTGGCTGATGAGGGCTGTTAGCCCAAAACCAGTCCCAGGATGCTTGTTTCCGGTCCAGGGAAGACAGGGCTTGGCAGTTCGGGCTGGACTGTTACCATGAGGCACATGGTCAAAACTGATTTGCATATAGCTGTGTCTGAACTGGGGTGGCAAAGTGAGCTAAAGAACGATGATGGATTCAACCCAGATCTCTTACTGGAGGTGAGTGTCTGAAAAATTTCAACACTCCGTCCATCATCTCCTTGTGTTTACTTTGTTTGCCCTAAGTTGGCAGGGTATGGCCAGACGTGGGTCCCTTGCTCACTTTGCCACTGGATTCAAGCTAGCCTGGCTGATGAGGGCTGTTAGCCTGAAACCGGTCCCAGGATGCTTGTTTCCCGTCCAGGAAGACATGGCTTGGCAGTTCGGGTTGGACTTTTCCCATGAGGCACTGGGGCAAGACTGATTTGCATATAGCTGTGTCTGAACTGGGGTGGTGAAGTGAGCTAAAGAACGATGATGGATTCAACCCTGATCTGTAACTGGGGGTAAGTACTGTCCTGTTCCTTGAGGCCTGCCTTGTTCCCCAGAAGACAGCCCTGCTGCTTGAGGCTAACCTGAGTGACTCAAAGGGTCAGTTGGCTGACCTCCTGTTCTGAGATCCTGGGACACAACAAGCTCCAGAGGCGTCCCTGAAACTGCTCCGGTGACCTGCTGCAACTGGGCCTGCCTGGTCCTGCAACTGGACCTACCTGAGCCTTGCTGTCTTCTGCTAGAGGGAGTCCCTGATCCCAAGAGATGCCTCGTCAAATCCTCGAACCTTGGCTGGCATCAGAATGCACTTCTCTTGAAGAAGAGGAGACATCCTGAAGTTTTAGGCACTTCATGACTGTGAAAGGGCCAGTTGGTGCTGAGACTCTGCAACCCGCAACGATCACCAACTTGAAAGCTCTGATGAACCTGACTCTTCCCACTTCAGCAACCGCCAGCGACAACCAGCAATACGAGGTCTGCACTTCGCAATGCTAGGCCTCCTCTTTGGCTACTGCAAGGACCATCTACAACACTGTCCCTGCTGCTCCCGGCCTCCTCTACCGTGAATGGAACTCTTCACGCCCGTCTTTGAGAGGGTATTTTTTTTCCAAGGCTAACCTAGTCCCTGTATCCGGCTTGCGTTTCATCACCATTGGCCTGAACTTGTGACTTTTCCCTTGTCTAGAATGACCAGATGACGACGAGTGGTGCTTTGTGCTTTTAGGCACTGTAGCTACCAAAAGCGT
This sequence comes from Calotriton arnoldi, assembly GCA_963921515.1. Taxonomy (NCBI): domain Eukaryota; kingdom Metazoa; phylum Chordata; class Amphibia; order Caudata; family Salamandridae; genus Calotriton; species Calotriton arnoldi. The sequence continues at coordinate 1,624,663 of CAWUFW010003386.1, read as the reverse complement.
TTACATTGGATATCTACGGATCAACTGATTGGATTTAACTAATTTTTGTGTCATTTTATTTATTAATATGTACTCTATATTGTGCGTGGGATTTTTCTCGTGTTCTGTTTTCACTTAATTACTGTTTGTGTGCTGCATAGATACATAACATAGTGCCTCTAAGATAAACCTGATTGCTTTTGTGCCAGCAAGCAAAGGTTAATTTAGTGACTTTTGTGGTTCATCCTGACAGGGATTGTGGTTATTGCTTGAGAATGGGTTTCACCTCCCTCAATCAAAAATCCAATTTCCTACACCATATTGCCGGTTCCCCTTATCTGATTTCATTAATTTTTGAGTTTTTTACTTATTAAAGTTTGCTTGATTTTTATAATTTGGTTTGGGAATAATTTTGTGCTGTATTCCTCAACTATAGTATTGTTTGTCACTCTTGACTTTTACACACATTTCTCTGGGCAACTGTTTGTGCCAAGGCTACGAGGGGTTGAAGAGTAATTATCTTTGAGCGGTTTGTGACCTGACCAGATTGTAACTATTAAATTGATTGGGTGTCCCTTCTCAAATTAATAACCCCATTTCTGGCAATGATATTTTAAATAGATAATATTCATATATTTTTTTAATATATTTATTGAGTGCTTCTTATGCAAGGGTAGTGGAGCACCGTGCAGAAGACCTCTTGTTTTGATAGGTTAGATGTTCTCCAAATGTTCATAAAACCCTGCAAAAATGTGCCTGTCTCTAAGTTAATATAGGACATGAATACAGCACTTGTTCAATCTACTTACGTGATTTGGTGCTGTTGAATTGGCATTTTTTTCCTCTCCAGATTAGTGCATAAGCATTGTGTTCCTGCTGGTCTCAAGACGGTGGCGTGTTAGAGACTAGGGGGGATATTCACAAGAACCGGCAATAATTATCGCCAACTTAGGCTAACGCAATTTCACATAACGCCGTCCATCGCGGGAAACTAACGCCGCGTCAACAGCGTAATCTCAACACGCCGGCAACAGGCGAAAGTGTCCCGATAACGTGACAAATGTCCGCGATAAAATTACCGGGACGCCGATAAAAAAGGAAACCCGAACGTGAAAAAAGTGGCGATGGGCTCAACAGCGATAAAAACATCAGCGATAAGCAGCGCCAGGCCTGCAATTCCCACGGCAGGCGAGAAAAATCACCATAAAAGCTGCACAATAAAAAAGGGAAACAAAACCCAAACCCAAACAACTGAGAAGCCACATGGAGGACGCTGGAGCAACTACAGAGCCCAACCAGAACCCCACAAACCGCCGGAGGACCAGCCAGGGACCTTGGGGAAGGAGAAGGGCAAGGAGAAGAAGAAGAGGAACCCGCGATTCAGTCCGCAGGAAAACAAGAACCTGACTATGGAGGTGACAGAACACCACTAACAACTGTTCATCACCTCCACTGTGTCATAGGCAACCAAAAATGCAATATGGCAGTCCATCTTGGCCAAGGTGAATGCAGTCGGAGTGAAGAGAAGGGAAGTGGACGACTGCAAGAAGCGCGGGAATGATGTGAAGCACAAAACCAAGCAGAAACTCGCCAACAACCGGAAAGCAGCAATGCAGACTGGAGGTGGGAGTCCAGCGCCACAGCAGGAGCTGGATGAGATGGAGGAAATGGTGTCCACAGACATCAGTGGGGAGACGGTGGCAGGAGTTGGGGGACCGGACACTGCACAACAATCGGGAGCTGGATGTCACAAAATTGCCTGAAATTGAATTCAGGCAAGACCAAGGTCATCCTGTTCGGTAATGATCCTAACTTTTGGACCCCAAGGTGGCGGCCAGAAGGCATGGGGACACTTCCAACTCCTGTTAGGAAGGTGAAGAACCTAGGAGTCATTATCGACAAAAAACTCAACTTCGGGGACCAAATTAATGCAGTGGCATCTTCCGTCTACTTCTTAATTAGAATGATTAAGAAAGTACTGCCCTTTCTGCCTAAAATTTGTCAGCGGACCGTAGTCACTGCTCTTATCATGTCCAGACTCGACTATTGCAACAGCCTGTATTTAAATATACAGGAACGTTTTGCGAACAAATTGCAACTGCTGCAAAATGCAGCTGCAAGGCTGATTACGGGTACTCCCAAATACGCCTCCATCTCTAAGGATTTGAGAAAATTGCACTGGCTGCCAGTCAAGAATCAAGTGCTTTTTAAAACTCTATGTACCGTGTTCAAGGCACTTCACGGGATAGACCCACACTTCTTGAAGCGGCAATTGCAGTGGTATACACCCAGAAGAACCCGGCGCTCCGGAGGAGCCAAGCTGGTGACTGTGCCACCTGTCAAAAAATCCACATGGGGAGGGAGAAGCTTTATGGTATGCGCAGCTAAAGCTTGGAATGAGCTTCCACCTAATTTGAGAAAGGCCCAGGACCTCCTCACCTTTCGGAGAGAACTGAAAACCTGGCTTTTTACTCGCTAATTCTGGTCTCTTATTCACGTTCTCAGAGTATTAGTGGTTCAGCTCCAGGACACCTTCGGGTAATTGCCGCGCTTTATAAATAGTGATAACATAACATAACATAACAACATGACCTGACCCAACTGCAACAGGGTGAGTAACGACCAGGGACTGGGGGGACGGGGGGAGATGGGCACAACGGCACACATGCACCATTAAGTATAGCACAGTGCACACCCACAATGACACTGGATCATGTCCTTGATCTCCCCGGCATACTGCAGCACACATAGAAACGGCAAGTAGGCCCCCTTCGACAATGTGCCCAGAGGCGGCCCTCCCCGCACCTCACCAATCACACAACAAACCCATGCATGTGCAAACCCATGCACATGGCTGGCCCTCCACGGGGAAACAATGTAAAGTGGGGTATGCATGGCCATGTACTGGTCCAGCTTCAACACTCCACCGAATGTGACCAAAACATTCTAATTCACAAAGATGTGTCATGTCTATTAGCATGCAAGTATGAAATCATGGATGAGTGTAGGGGCAGTGATACCAGAAAAAGGTACTCCCTGGGAACTGATATCAATGCGCATGTCTGACCGTGACCCAGACAGGCAGTGAGAAGACTGGGAATGTGTGAACCACCTGTGGCCCCAGTGCTCCAAAACAACAATCTCGCAATTTCCCAACTTAGCCCCACGTCAATGTAGGAAATAGGGTTGTGTGTAAAAATGCCAAAGTCCAAGTTAAGTGGATGCCACAGCTCGGAGCAATGATTTGTTTGAGTGTGCAGCGGTTGGACTCCTGGGATGGTCTGTGTGTAAGTGTGAAGGTTATTCCATGCAAGAGAACTGCGAGCAAGGACCTCTGTGTGTGGGGTGTGTATGCATTGGTCCCTGGTTAGCACTGTGCGTAGTGTGGGAGTCATCATCAACTGCTATGGTATCTCTTAGGGGGAGCTGGGCGCATGCAACTCCAAGGTCGGAGGTGCAGATGTGCTACCGCCTCCAGTACAGACAAAGGAGCTCTCCTCCCTAATGTTAGTTTGTCATCTGCTAGCATTCTGGAAGAGTGATGTGGTTGGGGGGGGATGTCACTGCTTCGCCTTCCGGCACGGTATTCCTGCTGCCTATTTAGCTGGTGTGCATCTCCCATGTTGCTGAGGTGTTCACTGTGCCCCCATCCCCCTTACGTTCATGTTGCTCATGTTGTGGGACTTGAGTCACAGGGTGCATCTCTGAATCAGGGTGGGTCATATCTGACCCCAAATGACACCCGCTATTTCATATTTGACCCCAAGTGACACCCGCTATTTCATATTTGTTATGTTATGTTAGTGTGATTTCTAAAGCGCACGAATACCCGAAGGTGTCTTGGCGCTGGACCTTAATATAGCCTTGACAGAAAGAGAAGAAAAGAATTAGAAGATGAAATTAGTTAAACAACCAGTTTTTCAGATTTTCAGATTTTTTCTGAAGGAGATGAGGGAATTGGCTCCAAGTGACACCCGCTATTTCATATTTGACCCCAAATGACACCCGCAAATTCACACCTGACCCCGAATGACACCCTGTTGTCTGATTTGGAACACCAATGACAGCCTACATGTCATGTATGTGTACACATGTGATACGCTGATGAGTGGGAATACGTACTACATCTGACACCCTGAAATGGCATTCCAAATATGTGACACCCTGAAAAGCCTCTCTGTACAGAGGCGACATACCGACCATCCATTTGCCATATGTGAGATTGTTAGCACCCAATGTTGCACTTACACTTGTCTGAGTGATGTGCAAATGCAGAGGGCTGACATGCACACAGGGAATGTGTGTTGCAATGAATTTATCTGCTGGTCATGTGGTCATTGTGTGCTATACCATGTTTGCTAAGGACTGTAACAATGTGACGTGCTCATGCGAAGAAATTGTCAATGATTGTGTTCCTTCGGGCCATTCCTGCTGCAGCTGCAGTGGGGTGTGGCCCACCTGCCTCATCTCCCTCATCATCGTCCGGTGCATCTGGCACTTGGATCCATGGGGCATTGCTGCGTACACATATGTTGTGCAATACACAACATGCAATGATCAACTTGCACACTATTCCTGGACTGTACAGGGGTCTACCACCTGTGACATCCAGGCACCTGAAACGTGACTTAGGCACGCCAAATGTGCGCTCAACAATGCCCCTGGTGCATTTGTGGGCCACATTGTACTGCCCCTGGGCCGGGGAGTTCGGGGCTCGGAGGGGTGTCATCATCCACGGGCAGAGTGCAAAACCCTGATCACCTGTGAGAGGTAAGTGAGATCAGTGTAAACTGGTGGTTCTGCATGCCGTGTTGGCAGACTTACAAGTTTTGTGGTGTGTGATTTGTGTGACTTTGGGATACATGTTTGCCATGTATTGCTTCTGGCAAATGTGCGGGGACAATGTGTGTTACGTAGCCTCACAGCTGCTCCTCCCTCCCCGGGCCTATTTACATGTGAGTGCTGCGCGGTTGCATCACTTGCACTCCTACGGCACACCTTTGTCATGCCTGTCTGCGCATTTCCGCAAGCCTGACAACAACACTGCAATGTTGGCCGTTGAAGGTGGGCGGCCACGTGTGTGTAGGCCTTGGTAAGGATAGGGCGGACACAGATGTAGAGTACAGGCCTGGCTGAACTCGCGCAGGGATTGGGGCTAGGCCTTTGGCTCATGCTGCGGCAATGAAGATACACACACAACAGTTGGCATGTATGAGCCAAGACCCCGAGCGCTCCTTCATTTTCCATTCGTGCGAGCCCGCCCTCCGGGTGCATGCTACTGTCATGTCATGTCATGTCATGTCATGTGGGTAACTCGATCAAGCATGAAACGCTTTGGGTACGAGTGGCGGCTCCCATAGAGGGGTTGCCACTTACATATGTAATACATACTCTTGGCCATCAGCGCGTGGGACCCCATGCTGTAGGCAACACTCTGGCTGACGAGGCAGCCAGAAATGCAGTAGCCACTTGCTCAGTAGCAGCAGTCACAAGGTCTGTGACAAAAGTCGATACCGACACACTGGCAGCCGTGGCGGCTACCAGAGACGGGACGTAATACCCACAGGGCTTTCCGTCCACATATGAATACAAATTGTCCCCGGAACAAGTTACGACAGCAACAATTCCTTCTGTTGGGGATCTGCTGATTCCCAACGAGGACCGCAGACATGCGTTGATCACAACTGCACATGAGGGCAAGGCTTCGGTGCACACCGGTGTATCGGCAACAGTGTCCCTCTTGCAGCAACGTCCTGTATCCGCCCCCGCATGGCATTGCTGATAGCTCTCTGTGGCCTTCTGTTCCCACTATGATAGCAAGCTTCAACAAATTAAGGAGGCCCAAAGCACTGTTATTCCAATATGAGGTTGCCTTGACCTCGGCCCGTGAAACATTCGAGCTACAGGTGGCTCGGACATCAAGTGAAATTCAACCCCAATTAAATAGCAATCGCCTCCCACATTTTGGGAGTTGATACGCCAATTATACAATGTATCTGACACAGGAGGCCTTGCACCTTTTTTTAAATTGTTGGGCTCAGGTCTTGTGTCCTCGTTTCGAAGGATATTTGGTGTGATTCCAGCTTTTATTCATTCCATTCTTTTCCAGCGCCTATGGCTGGGTTGCCGTTGATCCTGTTGCTCGCTGGTGCTGTCCTGGTACTTGTATAACTACTTCGTAATGGCTGCCCTTCATGTGGTACTCGATCATCCGGTCCAGCTGGAGCTGTACCGTAGCCGATTGCAGGAATACCTTGGTTGCCTGCCTATGGCTGTTGTGGGTGCTGCCTACAATGTGACTTACAGATACGCATACTTTACATGCGTGCATCCAGTTTTTGGGTGCCGCGACTGTCCCTTCTCCTGGGCTTTGGATTTGTGCCTCTCAAACGCCATACGGTCTTGCCCTGATTACGCCCGGTTGCTGTGGCCCCTATTGCGTCATGATCAATCATATGCATTCGTACCCACATGCTGATGGCGGCCGTGAATGGAGTGCTGGCACAATGGGACATCTGTGAAGGAGGGTCGCGCCTGCTGCACCACAGCTACATTGAGTACGATACAGGTTGTCCGACCATGCTTTTTGAAGCTATGGATTATGATGAGCACGTATGCTCCTTCGAGTTGTTGAATTGGGTGTTGTCCCTCCTTGTCTATGAGGAGGGGGACCATCTTTTGGAACACCTTGCCTTCCAAGGTTCAACGGATCTCATTTGATTCCGATGATTAATGTTCAACAAGACATTTTTTATTTTTTATTCTTCTCGTATTTTACCACTAATCAACCTTATTCTGGTTTTGATTCTATTGAACTTTGCCCCTGCTATGCTCAGTGCTTTGACTCTGCTTGCGACTTGGACCTTGTTTTTTCTATTCTTCTGCACCCTGGGAGGGGAAGGGTCTCATGTGGCTTTCAGGCACCCCGTTGGCATCTATAGGTAGAATGGGTCCGGAGGCCATGATGCTGCTTTAGCACACAACACTACAGGCTTCTTCTAATGCAAGAATGTGTTCGCTGGCCACACGTGAGCCGCTGGCTGTGCTGGTTCCCTGCTTGTTCCTGGAGTTTAGTCTGTGCATCATGAGCAAGGTCAAACAACACCGTCCCCTGTGATTTTGATCTGGTCAGGCCCTGGCACGTTGACAAAACATACTCTGCAGCTGCTGTTTGTGGGACACGCACCTTTTTCTTGATGTTAGGAGAACGCATGTTACACGCAGACACACTTGAGGAGTGACTTTTCAAGAATGAGGAGCTGTATGGAGCTGTGATGTAGAGACACGATCTATGTCTTAGGGGTATGGGGTCTGCTATACAGACCCAGGGATATGCTATGTTGTCATCTTGGTTTTCCCGTCCATGGGGAGGGAGTGTAGGTTTGATAGTCCTGTCTCCAGGATCAATGTACAATGATTTCTCCTATTATTTGATATGGACTTGCTACAATGCTGACAATGTTTGTATTATGCATTCTAATTTTAGTAGTGGTTCGTATGCTGCATTTCAGAGCACGTTAGTTGATATAAACATTTTGGACTGACTCAGTGGCCCTGTCAATCTCTTGTTGTGGATGAGTACGAGAGTCCGTGCGATGGGGAATGACCTGTTACCACGATCCCTGAGTGATTAGGGGAGTGTTGTGTTCTGGGTTGTCTAAACGACAGTTTCTCAATATGTGTATAGGAGGGCAGGTGGGACACCATAGCTAGCCGGTCGTGGGCTCGTGGTACTAAGGCTGTAGGAGGCGTAGTCCCTATATACCGTAGTCCCGTATTGCTGTGCATAGTTCTGTGTATGTGCAGACTCTCTACGACACTGCATTGCAACATTGTCGATTGAGGGCGGGCAGAGACACACGCCATAGTTACTTTGGTGGCCATCCCGGAAGTGGACCATGCCCAGGGGCCCGGGCTGTTAATTCACACTCCTGCGCTGGACTGGCATACGCCAGACCAGCCCACTACGCTCACGCTTACAGGGGTGGCGACATGGCTACATGTCCAAGTTCTTCCCCACTGCCTGAGGTGACATGGTTGCGTCCACTGTCCACATCACTACAGGCACCAGCAGTATATGTCCACATGGACATGTCTGTGCTCTGCATTCTCAAGACTGTCCGGCACATCACCGCCACACTTGGCATTGTGTACATTCTCATTCATGGGTCCATTGCCTCCTTCGCACATTCTTGGTTCCCACCTTCTGCAGTTGGGTGGCAGAGGGGCTATGCCTTTGTGGATGGTTTGTCTACATGTCTGGCCCCTGTTGCCACAGTTGCTTGTATTGTCGTGTCTGGTAGGTGGGCATGTTTGTTGGCATGTTGTATGTGATTTTGTTACATGTGCATTCCCACAGTTGTGAGTTGTATGATTGTGGAGTTGAGGTGTGTGGTGTGTTCCGTTGGTGCTTGCCAATGAGCAGTGCATTTCCATAGGTGCCATCCTGGAAGCGCTGGTTGGTGATGGACTGTCGGAGAATGTGGGAGTCATGCACACTGCCTGGGAAGTTGGCGACGGCATTGGTGAACAGTCCTGGGTGGTCCACTTTTGCCTGCACATTGATGGAATGCCTGTGCTTTCTGTAGCGGTATTTGTGTGCAGTGTCGGCAGGGGGCACGAGTAGGACATGTGTGCAGTGAATTGCCCCCAACAGGTGCGGGAAGCCAGCTATGGCGTAGATGCCTTGCTTGGTCTCCAGCTGTTCCTGCGCAGTGTGGGGGTGGTGAAGGTGCTGGGGTAACAAGCTGATGATGGCATCCAAGACAGGTGTGAGGAACTTTGATAGGGCTGGCTGTGAGACTCCTCCGACTCTGGCAGTTGTTGGTTGGGAGGTACCAGGGGCCAACAGGTGCAGCACAGCCAGCAGCTCTGTCTGCGGAGGGATGTTGGTTGTCCGCTGTGTTGGTGCCGTCAGCCTGTGGGCAATGTGGGTCAGGATGCGGTGGATGGTTGTCCTTTTGGGCCTGTGGTGGGCAATGACATCCTCTGGCGTTGAGTCTCTGGGGCTGGTGCGTTTTCGGAAGGTCCGCCGTCTTGTTCTGCACTGCCTCAGTGGCAGTCCGGGGGGGAGGGGTGGTGGTCCTGGGGGTGGTGGCGGTGGGTGTTGTGGACCTCTTGGGTCTTCAGGCTGCATGATTAGTAGCTCCATGGCATCTGTTGGTCTTCAGATGTGGCTCTGGGCTGGGCTCCCTTTGTGCTGCAGGTTTTTGTCCTACTTAAGACCAGGCAAAAGCAGGTCTTAAGTCCCTGCTGCTAACGTGCCTTATCGCCTGTTTTTGGTCCGCATCGCCGTTCTGGCTGGTCGTTGGGAATATCGCGAAGTGGTCTTATCGTGGGTTTTTGCACAGGAACGCCTACTCTACATATGATTAGCGTTAGTTGTCGCTGTCAGCCTTGGCGATGTTTTTGGCGGCAGCTGTCGCAGGAAAACTGACGATGTGGGCTGTTAGCGCAGGCTTGTGAATGGGCCGATGGGTCTATCGCAACTTTCGTGGCGGTTAAGTGCCGCTAATTCGGCGATGGGTCCTTGAGAATATGCCCCTAGGGGCGATATGACGTAACGTGAATATTGGAAGTGCTAACCACTCCCTGCCACATGTTTATTTTGACTGATGTCTTAAATAGCTGAAGAGCTGCTACAGTGTTATTTTACCACTTTAAATAGTGGTAAATATTTGCTTGCCACAAGAATGTTCATAGAATACTGCTTTTGGCTGGAAAGTAAGCAGTATTTGCTGATATATCAAAGTAACCAACAGAACACAAAATAATGCCATACACAAAGTAACAAAACAACACATTTAGAACATAGCATAGCATTTCAGAACAAAATAGTCAAAAATAGAATGCAACACACAACCACCGCAGTACAACAAAATGACATTTCAGTAATGCAGCAGAAAAACACAGCTGGGCCAAAAGCAATATAACACATCACAACTACAATAAAATTCCACAGCAACTGTGCACAAAAGTTCTTGCCATATATTTACACTTCCAGAATCCTGCTTTCATAAAACAATGGTAAAAATTGTTTGGAGAAAGTAATATTTGAACTTACATCCAAGTTCATAAAAACAACGTCAAATATATTTTATGATTTCGTCCCAGGCCCAAGGTGTTACCCTTCATTTATACAAATGCTCTTTAAATGTGTTTTGGAGAAAATGTTAAGAGTCTCTTTAAATGTGTTATGGAGGAAATGTTAAAACTCAGCAATTATCTTTAAAGCTCTACTTGTAACTTTTTGAAACACCGAGCATGCTTCTTGGGGAGTGAGCAGCAGATAACATAACATGCTCTGTATATTAATGAGGAGCGAATATATTTTTTGCATGGCTCTTTTTGCGGTAATTCTGCCTCCATTTGCATGGAACCACTGCCATTAATTCTTTTGTCTTTTGTCTCAGAAGAGCTTTAACAGAATACAGAAGCAGGGCGTGCAGCTTGAAATAGATTTACAATTCCGTATTTGCAGAAAAAGGAAGTCGTAATTCATGTTGAGTGCGTCCTGTATGCATACCAAAATCCTAAGAGACTTTTACTGGCTTCTCCTCTCTCGAAATTGAACGCCACTCTTCCAAAACAGATTTGCAAAATGATTGGCCTGCTTGTAAAAAAAATAGTTTTCGCATTTTCAGAAGTAATTTATTCATAGTTTATGCTGAGCATCTGTACCATGCAAGACTAATGATAAAAGTCCCACTGTTGAGTTAATTGCTTGACAAAAGTAAAAACGAAAACGACTATGAAAGAAATTCTCTTCTTTTTGATTGAGTCTAAAGATGAAAAGAAACCCTTTATCATGAGGATCATTTCTAAATATGAAATCAATCAATCAATCAATCACAGAATTTGTAAAGCGCGCTACTTACCCGCGAGGGTCTCAAGGCGCTGGGGAGAAAAAAAGGGGGGGGGGTGCTGCTACTGGTCGAACAACCAGGTCTTGAGTAGCCTCCTGAAGGTCAGCAGGTCTTGGGTCTGTCGTAGGCTTAGTGGAAGGGTGTTCCAGGTCTTGGCGGCGAGGTGGGAGAAGGATCTGCCGCCGGTGGTGGTTCTTCGAATGCGAGGGACGGTGGCGAGGGAGAGGTCGGCGGAGCGGAGTTGGCGGTTGGGGACGTAGAAGAGGAGTCGTCTGTTGAGGTAGGCTGGGCCAGTCTTGTGGAGTGCCTTGTGTGCGTAGATGAGGAGTTTGAAGGAGATTCTCCTGTCGACGGGGAGCCAGTGCAGGTTCCTCAGGTGGGGGGTGATGTGGCTGTGGCGTGGTACATCGAGGATCAGGCGTGCAGAGGCGTTTTGTATGCGTTGCAGTCGCTTGATGAGCTTGGCCGGGGCTCCCGCGTAGAGGGCGTTCCCATAGTCCAGTCTGCTACTGACGAGGGCCTGGGTGACTGTTCTTCTTGTGTCTGTCGGGATCCACCTGTAGATCTTGCGAAGCATGCGGAGGGTGTTGAAGCAGGAGGATGAGACTGCGTTGACTTGCCTGGCCATGGAGAGCGTTGAGTCGAGGATGACTCCCAGGTTGCGTGCATGGTCGGTGGGTGTCGGGGCTGCTCCCAGCGTCGTTGGCCACCAGGAGTCGTCCCAGGCTGAGGGGTTGGAGCCGAGGATGAGGACCTCTGTCTTCTCCATGTTCAGTTTTAGTCGGCTGATCTTCATCCAATCGGCGACGGCCTTCATTCCTTCATGGAGATTGGCTTTGGCGGCGAGGGGGTCCTTGGTGAGGGAGAGGATCAGTTGAGTGTCGTCGGCGTAGGAGATTATGTTGAGGTCGTGCTGTCTGGTGATGCGTGCGAGCGGGGCCATGTAGATGTTGAACAGTGTTGGGCTGAGGGACGATCCCTGGGGTACGCCGCAGATGATCTCGGAGGCTTCGGATCGGAATGGTGGGAGGCGGACTCTCTGGGTTCTGCCGGTGAGGAAGGAGGTGGCCCATTCCAGGGCCTTGTCTCGGATCCCTGCGTCGTGGAGGCGTGCGCGTAGAGTGCGGTGGCAGACAGTGTCGAAGGCGGCGGAGAGGTCCAGCAGGATGAGGGCTGCGGTCTCACCGATGTCCAGCAGGATCCTGATGTCGTCGGTGGCGGCGATGAGGGCAGTCTCAGTGCTGTGGTTGCTGCGGAACCCCGATTGGGATGGGTCCAGGATGCTGTTTTCTTCGAGGTATCGGGTTAGCTGTTTGTTGACAATCTTCTCGATGACCTTGGCTGGGAACGGAAGCAGGGAGATGGGCCGGAAGTTCTTGAGGTCTCTCGGGTCCGCCTTGGGTTTTTTGAGTAGGGCGTTGATCTCTGCGTGTTTCCAGCTCTCGGGGAAGGTCGCGGTCTCGAAGGAGAGATTGATGATGTTGCACAGGTGGGGTGCGATGGAGCTGCTGGCTTTGTTGAAGATGTGGTGCGGGAAAGGGTCTGACGGGGAGCCGGAGTGTATTGTGCTCATGGTCTTGATGGTGTCCTCAATGTTTACGCTGGCCCAGGCTGGCAGGGGGTCGTGGACGATGGTGTGCGGTGGGTCTGGTGCATCGATCTTAGTTGGGGCTGTCTGGGTGTTGAAGCTGTCGTGGATGTCGGCGATCTTGCGGTGGAAGAAGGTGGCGAGGGAATCGCACAGGGGTTGCGACGGCGGGATGTCGTTGGAATGTCGTTGGTGTTGGAGCTGGGGTTGGAGAGTTCCTTCACGATGTTGAAAAGCTCCTTGCTGTTGTGTGCGTTGTTGTCGAGGCGGTCTTTGAAGGAGATTCTCTTGGCGGACTTGATGAGGTGGTGGTGGTTACGGATGGCGTCTTTGTGGGCTGCGTGGCTGTCCGGTGTCTTATCACTGTGCCATTTCTTCTCTAGTTTCCGGCAGGTGCGCTTGGAAGCTAGGAGTTCCGAATTAAGAAGTGTATTTTCTAATTATGTTGGCTGTCTGGGCACACGGGCTATTCTTGCTCAACTAGGGCAGTAAAAAGTAACTGCGAACTCCTGAGTCATGTGAGATGTTTATAAGCTTAATTTTCAGGAGGCACAGGTCGTTTGGATGTCTAATGAGACCAAAAAGTTAACAAACCTAAAACCGGACTGATTTTCATTCCGTAAATGTCAATATTTATATGTCTTAAAACTCTAAGGACCAGGTTTATCAATGGATTGCACTGGTGCAAATACATAAAAAGTGATGTAAACCCGTGCAAAGTCTTGATAAACTGTTTACTATTTAAAGCAATTCTAACTTGCACGAGAAAGGGGCCCTATAGTAACACAGAGTAGACTTTGGGCTTCCCCTACATCCACCCATGCGTTTAGACGTAAAGCCCAATCTACTCAAAATGGTAGACACAATTTTGTGCTTAAAAATTAAATCACCTCAAAGTAAATTTAGAGAAACATTTTTTGATAGTTTTCCAAGCTCTTCACGTTGGCTCCAGGGTTGACACCTATCTGTGTGTATAACACAGACACAAGAGTCAGAATGGCAGTGAAGGGCAGGATGTTCAGAATGTCTGTTCATGGTCAGGGATACATTAAGGTGGAAGTTGCCAAGATGATGGACCTGGGGGTCATTGAGAGATCCCATAGTGCCTAATTACAAGTCTGGCGGTCCTCGGACCATGAGACTCGTGGTGGGGTGGTGGTGGCAGTCTAACAACTACCACAATATGTCCCTAGTGGTTGTGCCGCCCTGGGACTGCCGACTCTGCCAGGGAACCGCCGTTCCCTTGAGGTGGTGCGGCGGTCAGGGGTATCCATGTGCTTGACAGGACCGCCTTGGTCTCGCCAAGCATATTACAAGTTTCCTCTCCGCCAGGGTTTTCATGGCCATTTCTCCTCCATGAAAACCCTGGTAGAGAGGAAACAAAGGGGGCACAACAGGGCCCCCATGTGCCCCACGCCCTGTGGATGCACACAGGGTGGCATAACATGTGCCCCCCTGTGTGCATGCACAAAAGTTCCAGCACAGCATGGACTTTTCAGTCCATACCGTGCTGGAACTTTTTTTGACGTTCCCATTGCGATGCCTATTTTATGGGCACAGCTGTGGGAACGCCAAAGGAATCGCCCGCCAATGACAAAAAATGCCATTATTTTGCAGGCGGTTCTCATGCGGGTTTGGTGGTGCGGCGGTGGGGCGGTCCCGCCGCTGCATCGTCAAACTCATAATCGGCCCCATAGTCAGTGGTCTAGATGTCATAATACTGACAAAGCAAGGGTCTACTGACTTGTGGTTCTCTGTGACTTCAGAACCATCAGTGAGGTGGCAAAGACCAATGTCCATCCAATCCCAAGAGAGGATGAGCTTCTGGATTGGTTAGGTGCTTCAAATTACTTGCGCATCTTTGATCTGACCAGTGGGTACTAGCAGATCGCCTTAGGGAGAAGACTGCATTTTCTATGCCAGACGTGCTGTATCAGTTCATGGTGATGCCATTTGGGATAAAGAATGCTCCTGCCACGTATAGTGCCTAGTAAATCATTTTCTCACAGGTGTTTAGCAATCCAAGGCAGCACCACCTGAGACACCTAGGACAGGTATTGGCTAGGATACAGGAGGCAACACTGACTATCATGTCGAGCAAGTGTCAGGTGTGGGAGCACTCTGTAGTCTTCCTTGGGCATGAGGTGGGGAACAGGAAGATTCACCCACTGGATGCAAAGATTCATTCTGTGATGAAGGGGGAAGTGCCTACTACCCAGTCTAAAGTGAGGGCCTTTTTAGGACTTACTGGATATTACAAGACATTTGTGGTGAACTATGGAAGTATAGTTTCCCCATTGACTGCTTTGACCTCCAGGAAGCAGGCCAGAAAGGTGATCTGGACTAAGAGGTGTCAAAAGGTATTTGAGAAACTGAAAAAGGCACTTTGAAATGCTCCTGTACTGAAAGAAGTTGACTATGGTCAGCTTTTCATTGCACAGACATATGACAAAGGAGTTGGAACTTTTATTAGCTGAAATGGAAAGCAAAGGTAGAGAGCATCCGTAGCTTTTATTAGTAGCGGTCACTACTCAGGGAGCAGAAGTGGGAGGCCATTGAGAAGCAGTGCTTTTTTGATACTTTGTGGGTCTTGAGTAAGACAATACTTGTTTGGAACCAGGTTTGATGTACAAACAGATTGTAGGCCATTGAAATGGCTGATGGCTATGAAGGGATATAATCTCAAATTGTTGAGATGGTCTCCCTCATTGCAAGGGTTAGATTTTGTAGTGGAGAACAGAACCAGATTGAACCGTGGGAATGCTGATGGACATTCCTGTGGCTTTTACCGATCTGACGAGCCAGCCTCTGCAGGTTAGGAGTTGGTTCAGGGTAGTCCCTTGCATGGGAATTGGTGTGAACCACTGCCCTGAGTGCCCCATTTGCAGTGATATCTGGATCCTTGATAACATTTTGGTTATGGGTGAACACTGTTCATGCGTGCATGCCATGATCTAGGCCTGTCTTATGGATTGTAGTCTTTCTAAGACTGAGAGGGGCACACAATGCGCTACCCTTATAGGGGCAAAGAGCTACTGCCATGATCCAGAGCTACTTAGCATGAGTGGGATGGTGGCAGCATACCGTTTTATGTAATGAGTAGGAAGAAAAGGCCTTGCTCCCTGTGTCATGATAACATAGCCTTCTACCCCTCTCATTTAAAGGTCCACTGCTATGTGCTTAGCCCCCCCCCTTGGCCTGCATCAGGTTGAATGCAGCACCAGATGATGGTTGCTTGTCTGCAAGTGCGCATCAAGATGTATGTATATCTATGAGTGGCGCCATCCATGGAAGTCAATGCATATGTCTTCATGTTCGCACTGGAATGTAGGCGTGCCTGTGAAGGCTGAAGTACATGGAAGTCAATGCACATGTCTGCACTGAGGTGTATATATTTGTGGAGTGGTACAATATATGAGAGCCAGTGAGTGTGTGGTGTGCATGTGCGCAGGGATATAAGTGTTCTTGTGATGGGCACAATACATGAAGGTCTGTGGGTTCCAATTTGGGAGGCTCAGGGCATTCTGGATAAGCATTTGGATGTAGAGATTCCTGGTCAAAGGGACCTTGACACATATCAGGAAGGAGATGGGGCTGATAAGGGAATCAGAAAGAGTAGAGCTGGGGGCCTTTGTAATTTTTTGATAAGCATATATCATTAAAGCTGAAATCCAGGCATGATCTTCAAGACACTCCTATGGCCTTTGTTTGGGGCTATCAGGTTTGAAGACACTTATGTTGTGATAGACTGCTCTCTAGAGGAAAAGCCGAACAGAGGAGTGGGCAACCCCCAGAACACAAACTTCAGAGACACTAAATCACATTTGTTTCTGGGAATGGATCATAAAAAAGGGAGCTCAATACTCCTAAATTGTCGAACTGAAGCTGTACATCAGCGTGGAAAAGTTCAGCACAAGTTCTACCTCTTGTCACCAGGACTGGGGCTGAAGGTCTGCCAGTCTCCCTGCCGTGTAAGGGGACATCACCCAGGAGA
Organism: Calotriton arnoldi; assembly: GCA_963921515.1. Lineage (NCBI taxonomy): Eukaryota > Metazoa > Chordata > Amphibia > Caudata > Salamandridae > Calotriton > Calotriton arnoldi. The sequence goes on along the minus strand of CAWUFW010003386.1, from coordinate 1,608,237 downwards.
ATCAAGAACAATTGCTTTGGAGCCTGGAACACCAGTTTCTGCCTACCCTAAAACCAGTGAATACTCTGGGGAGAAGAAGATTGCCTTGGAAGGAGCGAGGTCCAGTGGAGATCCAGTAGGGCTGAGTGTGAGATTTTGGTCTGTCGAATTTAGTGTGCTGATAGGATTGGCTACTCGTGTGTGGGGTTGGGACTCCTGTATGCCATGAGAGGGAGCAGAGAATATTTGACTCCTGCAACAATCTGGCCGTTGCCTGTATGCACTGTTGCAAATCCTGTATGCCAGGTATGGGGCACAGTTAAGTTTAAGGCAGTGGTTCTGGTGTTGTGCAGTGGTGGTGCAGTGCTGTGACTCGAAGATTGCTGTTGGCTTATTCGTGCTGCTTGCAACCCCCACATGCCAGTTGGAGGCTGCAGTGAAGATTGAGGTTTGTCGCCATGATGCTTTGCTGTACAAAGAAGAGGGTCATTGCCTTTTGCAGTGCTGTAACCTGAAGGGACCATTGCCATGTGTACGCTGTTATAACCCTTTTATGCCAGGAGGAAAACGTGGGGAAGTAATAGGGTTGTCGCCCACAGACAGTGTGCAGCCATGAATACGAAGCAGGTTGTGAGCCACAGAGGAACAGCAAAGTTTCAACTACCCGAATCAAGGTGCACCCAAGGCCTGCCTTTGGACTCAGAGAGAGACTTACCGTGTGACCAAAGCAGCACTATGGAAGCCTGCCTCCTCAACTGCAGCATCCAGATTTCTGCTCACTGCCGGCAGCTGATGTGCACTCAGGGACTCTGAACCGCCACTCCAGTGAGAGTGAGTATGACTGAACAGCGGGCCACTGAGCTTCAGGCAGAACTTGCTTTGACTGAAACACTACAGCGCAGGGACACTTTGGCTTTTACAACGCCATCGTGAAACATCTAATACTTAAACTCACTAGGGAGACCTACCTTGGATGTCACCACATGTAAGTGGGGAATAACAACTGTCCTATGTCAGGGAGATAGGATCGGAGAAGCTGACCAAGGTGTGCTGGTTTATACTTTGTGTTCATATATAAATACTACTTTTCCATAAAAGCAAGAATTCAACTAGGCAATCATTTAATTGGGGTTGCTGGATTTATTTTGAGTCGCGGGCCTGTGTTTACCCCAGGCCTACCTCCTCTCTGAAAGCCTTTTACTTCCCAATCTGCACTACTACTGGGAGTCACTATCTGAAGGGGTACTAGGTCCAGTTGCTTAGAGCCCACAGTAGGCCGGGCTCCGGAACATCAGGAGTAAACATTCTCAATTGCCATTATTGGATCCTGTAGCTCCTGCTTACCACATGGCCCACAGAACAGGGTTCTGACACAAATAATGCTCCAAGTACTAGCAGCAGTAGGGTCAGTATTCTGTTTCTATGTTCTGCTCTGCTTGCAGAAGCTGTTTGTGTTCTGAAAGAAAGCCACGGGGCTCACATTATCCTGTGAGGGGTAAGTAGCTTACCTGAGAGAGATTAAAGAGCATATTGCCCCTGCATGTGCCAACTGCTTTGCTTTTGGACTTCTTATGAAGAGAGTCTGTTTGGCCCGAGATCCTGTTTGTTTTTTTCCAAACATGACACCATTTACCTGATCCTGAGGACCGGACTCTGTTGTGTCCTGACTAGGCCTGGGTGTGAAATTCCACTCCGTTCCCGGAGTTTGCAGAGTTTTTCCCACTCCGCGCTCCGCATAGCGCACAGAATTCCGAAAACACAGAGTGGAGTTTTTTTCTATCTCACCAACGTTAAATTGGCATGCACAAGCGATGAAAATCTTACTCCAGACCACCTCCAGTGAGATTTTTCAAAGCGGGCGGTCGCGGATGGCCGCAACCACTCGCGTTGAGAAACCTTCCGTTCACATTGAGGAATCTGACACTCGAATAGAACGTCTACTCAAGCAGCAGAAAGAAGCAGTGCCCTCTTGCGCTGAACATGGTGCTGTTCGCGCTGATTTTCCAGCGTGGGACAAACTCCCGGCACTAAAAATCAGTGCAAACAGCGCGACCTAAGGCACTCCGACGCTTGCGGAACTCTGCGTATCGCGGCAGAGTTTTTACGTGGAACTCCGCTAATTCCACCCAGGCCTAGTACTGACACTTGGAGTTGACGTTTTCTGCTCTAGGGGATGACCTGCAAGTTAAACAAAAGAGACAGTCATTACTTGCATGATAAGATCAATTACCACATGCTTGTGCTAGCCAGGAAAAAGAGCGCAGCAACTGAAAAAAGCCTTGTTGTATGATGGTATGCTGAGTTGTTTTTTAGGTATTTAGGCTAGAGCAGCAGCACAATGAAAAGGCGGCAGCAATTAAGCCAGAAGAGAAAAACTAAAAGGATCTTGAAGGTAAGGTGCCCCTCTGAAATGACAAGGTGAAGAGCCCAAAAAAGTGGCAACTGATTAAAAGGGAACACACTCTTGTATGGTATTGTTTACCTAACCCTGAGGGTAATTCACTCCTTATGTCTTTAGGGAATAACAAAACCACATTCCCTCATTTGGGAGGGAAATACATGATTATCAGCCACACTACTTACTGACCCACTGCTACAGAAGCATTAATTAGAAGTCCCAATACTCCATCCCTTGTAGAAACAAGGTACAAAACTGGGAAGTGGGGATCGGGTGGAACCTGGGGGGACAGGGTAATAGTTAGGGAGTATAGCCTTTCCTCTACTTCCTCTTAGAAGAAGAGATCCTCAGCTCCACTAAAGGTGCGGCCTTAGAGATGGTTGACCAAGGAAGTCGGACAGCACAAGCTCAATCCATTGAAGAAGTCATTCAACTCTCTTCTTTTTCTTTTTCTCTTTCCCATCCCTTTACCCTTGGGGGCTGCTCCCTGTACACAGTTGTCAGTGCAGTGTGCATGAGTTCAGGGGGATTCATGGTCTCAGCTTTGCTCTTGCAGACTCTTGGAACAATTCAGGTTAGTGTTTTCCTGGTTCTGTACTAGGCTCTTTCACCCATGAATGGCAAGTGGCACAACTTAAACCAGTTGATTACATACGTTATTTATAAATTAAAACAAAAATCTAAAATACTTTTTCTACCAAGCAAAAGCATTTTTTTACTCACACTTCTATTTTAATCCATCCACCCTATGAAATTTGGTGTGATTGGAGCTCCTTCACACATGGTCTATACCGTTACTACACTATTTCGTACACTTAACTTACGGCTAACATAAACAAGAAGAAATGGAATGAAGTTGTCAATAAACATTTTTGGCCTAACTTCTGCACTAATGACTAACATGCATGGCATTATATTACTCACTCACGCATATTTTACTCACGGATGCATATCTTACTCATGTGTATTTTATGCATTTGTGAGTGCATAAGATACGCATGAGTGAGTCAGATACACATGAATGAGTATGATACACCATAACTAACTATATTATTGAGTTAAATATGTATCAGTCCATAATATTAATTCAATTTATTAAAATAAATAAAATGCAAGAAAAATGTATCTCAAATAAATTAACCACAATGTTTATTATATTATCCATACCACCCTACAATTATGTATTGGCTGTGATTTAAACTCAAAAATGTAAGCTGTGACAGTATTTTGGTGCTGCCCATGGATTGTGCATATCTGGGTAAAGGGTTGTGAACACGATTTAAAAGGGCCATCCATTAACAAGGTAGTACTTTGTGTAAAGATTAGTATATTATTAGTCTATACCGTGTGTCCTAAGGTAACTATAACTAATTCCCTTGCTATGCACTGCTAATTACCCCTTATATTACATCACTCTTGATCTTCTATGACATCATTGATAATATCACTGCAACATTTGCAATAAAAATATTGTTAAAAAAACCGTGCATGGTGTGGCGCGGGTTATGGATACCTTAGGGCATGTGTTATAGTTCCAGAGATAGCTATAACTGGTGAATTTCAAGTGCTTTGAATGCTTAAAACTTTACATTCTCATTGATATTCTTACCTAGCTATATTGTTACGTTAACCTTCGTTTTTTTAAGTACACACACACACACACACACACATATCTATCTGTCTGTCTATCTATCTATCTATCTATCTATCTATCTATCTATTAATATATATATACATATATACATGCAGATAGTTCCCACCCTCGTCATCTGATCAAGAGCATTCCCTACGGCGAATTTCTGCGTATTCGCCGAATTTGCAGTTCTGATGCAGACACATACATATGTCAGCAGGAGTCTCTCTCTAGATTTTTGGCTAGAGGTTATAGGATGTCTGAACTAAATATAGCATTGGAAAAAAGCAAATAACCACTCTAGGGAGGAGTTACTGCATTCTAAGGAAAATACTGCCTCTGCTGAGGTAGCCTCCAATTTGGTAAATGTGGATGAAAAACGGCAGGTGAGATTAATAACTACTTTTAGTGCACAGGAACAAAAGATTCGTAGAATCATTAATTCACAATGGCCAATAGTACTCACCGATTTAACTTTGGGTTCCATTTTACCAGCAATACCAGATATTACTTTCAGGAGGGCACCCTCAATGAGGGATGCCCTGGTAAAATCCAGTCCTGAGATTCTCTCTAAAAATACTTGGCTAGTAAGTAAAGGTTTCCATAAATGTACGTCATGTCGTGCCTGTACTTTTGCAAGTAACCTGACACACTATGAGACGGCTTTTAGCAATAGAAGAATTGAGATTATGGATTACCTTACTTGCCGCACTGAATTTGCCATTTATATTCTGACGTGTGCCTGTGGTCTTGCTTATATAGGGAGTACTAAGCTTCCTGTGCATAAGCGCATTCTTACCTACAGTTAGGACCACAGAGCTGAGTTGCAGAGAGGCGTTCCGAGGCCACGCACCTTTTTTCACCTCTCTGCAACGCAACTCTGTTGTGCTTACTGAAGGTACCTGGTGGGCTAGTTGGACTCCAGGGACCCTCAGGATTGAAGGGGACTTAATCTCCCAACTTAAAACACGCCACGGGGCCTGTTTGCACACATGTCTCCTCAAGCCCCGCCCCCTCCCTTCACCACTGTGCAAACACGCCCCGTGGCGCGTTTTAAGTTGGGGGATTAAGTCCCCTTGAATCATGAGGGTCCCTGGGGTCCAACTAGCCCACCCTGTACCTCCAGTATGCGCCATGGAGCTGCGTTGCAGAGAGGTGTTCAGAGGCCACGCCCCTTTTTACACCTCTCTGCAACGCAGCTCTGTGGCACTTTCTGGACGTACCTGGTGGGCTAGTTGGCCCCCAGGGACCCTCAGGATTGAAGGGGATTTAATTCCCCATCTTAAAACGCACCACGGGGCCTGTTTGCACACATGTCACCTGAAGCCCCGCCCCCTCCCTTCACCACTGTGCAAACGCGCCCCGTGGCGCGTTTTAAGTTGGGGGATTAAGTCCCCTTGAATCCTGAGGGTCCCTGGAGTTTCAGTTTTTTACTTTGATTCCATCAAGAAGGCATTCAGATGTGTCACACATTTGCCATAAATTCAGAATGTTAGCACTCTAGTTGCTCATTAGATCACAGTAGTAAAGCTACTGCTCACCAGGGAAGTCTGCTGCTGGTATTGAAAGTGCATGTTTCAGTCTGCATGTCAGAATTTTTTAATGAAATAGAAGAGGATTTGAGAAGTCACTCAAAATGTGCCCTAAATGTTCTTTCTGCAGCACTAATCATAATTTCTATGACAAAATGAACCCCCTCATTTTGTTCCTTTTTAAATTAAATGTTTTAAGAGTTACCAGTTTATTCCAATCAAGATGGCTTCAGGTGTGTACTGTTAGCGCTCTAGTTGTTCTTTAGAACACTCTGGGAAGCTGCAGTAGAACACAAAGGCATCAACTGACAGGCTGCTCCTGTTGAAATATAACAGGAAGATATTTGAGATCTCACTTAAAACATGTCCTAATTTTTCTTTCTACAGCACTAACCATACTTTCTATGGCAAAATGAACCCCCTCATTTTGTTCCTTTTTAAATTAAATGTTTTAAGTGTTACCAGTTTATTCCAAACAAGATGGCTTCAGGTGTGCCATCATTTTTTCATAAGTAAGACTGTTAGCGCTCTAGTTGTTCTTTAGAACACTCTGGGAAGCTGCAGTAGAACACAAAGGCATCAACTGACAGGCTGCTCCTGTTGAAATATAACAGGAAGATATTTGAGATCACACTTGAAACATGTCCTAATTTTTCTTTCTACAGCACTAACCATAATTTTTATGACAAAATGAACCCCCTCATTTTGTTCCTTTTTAAATTAAATGTTTTAAGAGTTACCAGTTTATTCCAATGAAGATGGCTTCAGGTGTGCCATAATTTTGTCATAAGTAAGACTGTTAGCGCTCTAGTTGTTCTTTAGAACACTCTGGGAAGCTGCAGTAGAACACAAAGGCATCAACTGACAGGCTGCTCCTGTTGAAATATAACAGGAAGATATTTGAGATCACACTTGAAACATGTCCTAATTTTTCTTTCTACAGCACTAACCATAATTTCTATGACAAAATGAACCCCATCATTTTGTTCCTTTTTAAATTAAATGTTTTAAGTGTTACCAGTTTATTCCAATCAAGATGGCTTCAGGTGTGCCATACTTTTGTCATAAGTAAGGCTGTTAGCACTCTAGTTGTTCTTTAGAACACTCTGGGAAGCTGCAGTAGAACACAAAGGAATCAACTGACAGTCTCTGCCCTTGTTGGATGTACATGTTTTACTGAGAATGTCAGACTTCATTCTCACATGACTGAGAAAGATAATGTGAATTTACAGAAAATATGCTCTCATTTTAGCTTCTGGAGCACCTTCCAAAACTGTATGGGACAAGCATGTGAAAATAGTTTTCTCTCAAACATGATTCATGATATCCCAGCAGAAGGTTTTTCACAGGGTAAAATCACCTTAGAACACACCACAATTCCTGAAATTAGTATGGTACCATCAACAAATGAATTCTAATGTAACTAAAGTCTGTTATCACCCTTTATAGTTCTCCTTTTGGTAACCCTCAAAATCTTCGATTCACTACAATGCATTTCAATGGGGTACTATCATTTATATTGGTCCCAAGATGGCTGCCAGCAATTCCAGGATGAAGTGCTGACAGCCAATCAGATCTCACGATGACATGTGTGGTTAGGCTCCGCCCAGATATATATGTGTTTTCTTTTTCAAATTTCTCAGGAACTACTGATTGGATTTACACCATTTAATCAAAAGGCACGACTCTGAACCAAGGGCTACCTTTTTGCCGAATTTGGTGTAATTCCGTTCAGCAGTTCGGGCTGTAGCTGCGATGAAAGGTTCCTATGGAAAATTGCATGGGGAAAACACGTTTTGGGACCCCCCTTTTTTCTCGGCCCCCACTTAACAAATCACGCCGAAACTTTCAGGATAGGAGCGGACCGGAGCGGGCCATAAGTTTTGAAAATTTCGCGAAGATTCGTCAACCGGCGCCAAAGTTATTTCAAATAGAATGTTGCGGATTTCCAATGGAAAATAGGTCCTAACTATAACTATCTACTGGCGACCGCCAGTAGATAATATATATATATATTCACTGAAAAAACCATAGGTTTCAGGCACGTTATAGTTAGAAATTAGCATTTAAAAAACCTTAGAAATTCACTGAAAAAACCATAGGTTTCCGGGGCGTTATAGTTAGTTGGACATTTCACTCGTACAAAACCATAGAAATTCCCCCGTTATAGTTAGTTCAGCTAACTATAACTTGCGCGCCCGCAATGCAATGCTGATGACGTCACATATTACATCACTCATGACATGGTCAGTGAAATCACTGATGACATCTCAAATGACATCACTGATGACATCATCCTTGTGATAGAGTGGCAGACCTCCTCTCACCCTAATATAACCTTTGATACACACACTCAAAAATACAAACTAACATTTTCAAAACAATGGACATACCAATACCAGTTACAACACACCTATTCAGTAATTCCAAGATCTACACACACATCCACTCATTCACCAACAGTCCCTATACAGTCACTCATACATGTACTCACTCATCATATGTACTCATACACCTATACATCCTGTTACACACCGCCACTCATCCATAGAGTTACTCACACACATAGTCACACATGCAAACAAAGTATCAAACATCCATTTACTTGCATATACAGTTATACACACACTACCACACTTACTTCTACAGAAACTTACACATACTTACTCTCTTAAACAATCACTTATAGAAACACCTACTTATTTGTACAGGAACTCTTCCAATCTCTCACTCTCACATATACTCACTTATATACACCAATACTCACATATACTAGTTTAAAACATATGTAGTTACTCATAAAGACACTATTGAGACAGTCATTCACTCACTAACACACCCATACACATACTCATCCACCTATACAGTCCTGCACACATGCTGTCTTCAACACATACAAACAGTGAGTCACTCATTCGTGCATCTATGCACTAAGTAATATCCCCCACCGAGCCATACAGACACTCAGACACTCATACTGATACTCAAAAACCAACTAATAACCCATATAGACACTCATGTAGCTACTCACCAACCCATGCAGCCACTTATACACAAAGTGAGAGACTGATACAGATATTTTCATATTTAAACATTACTCACTAACCCATGTATTCACTAAGATACACTTAGTCAGTTATACAATCAATTTTACAAAAAAAATCATCCATTTAGACACTTATATACCCAATTATTCTTCCATCGACCTTGAGATATACATATATAAAACATATTTAATTTTCAGAAAAACACACATTTACTGGATGATGTCACCAGTGATGTCATCAGTGATGTCATTTGAGATGTCATCAGTGATGTCATGAGTGATGTCACTGACCATGTCATGAGTGATGTAATATGTGATGTCATCAGCAGTGCATTGCGGGCGCGCGAGTTATAGTTAGCTGAACTAACTATAACGGGGAATTTCTATGGTTTTGTACGAGTGAAATGTCCAACTAACTATAACGCCCCTGAAACCTACGGTTTTTTCAGTGAATTTCAAAGGTTTTTAACTGCTAATTTCTAACTATAACGTGCCTGAAACCTATGGTTTTTTCAGTGAATTTCTAAGGTTTTTTAAATGCTAATTTCTAACTATAACGTGCCTGAAACCTATGGTTTTTTCAGTGAATATATATATATTTATTATACTATGTATACATGTGAAAATGTCTCGGTCCCCTGTTTGCCTCGGTGGCACGGAAAAATGGGTGGAACTGACGTCAGCACGCCGACGAGGTCCTCTTATGGCTCCGATGACCTCATACGGTGTCGCGAGCGGAGCCGTGCTCGTTGACGTGGGAGAGCTAGGAAAGAATTTCCGTGGAATGCTGGTGCAGGGGATATTCACCTAAGTGTTCAGGCTAGTCCTTTGGGAGCAACTGTTTATGTTGCCACTCCAGAAACCGAAACCAGTGATCCGAGGGCAGAGGCCCTGCAGATGGCACACGAGGTGGGGTGCCCAGTCGTGTGCACCGGCGGGGCAGCGAAGTGACAAGCATCACAACCCACAAAAAAGGTAACGAGGGCACTGAATAACACAGGATCTTCTCTTTGTATCTGGCAGGAACAACGAAGTTAAAATGCCCTAGTACCAAAATGTAGAATTAGTGCTACAACGGTCTTCAAGAGGACCTGCGATGCCGCTTCTGCCTCCCGTACCCTGGAGGCGGAACATGGGTCACGCGGTACGGTCATACTGCGGTGGGACGCACACTCGTTGACCTCTCATGGCACTGCTCCACACTTCAGGGAGGACGCTTTCCATTAGCTATGTTTTCTGATGACATGTCGCGCCGGCCCCGTCCAACAACAGAACTCCTTTAGATCCAAACAGACTCTTCCACTCTCTCACCGGAAGTGAAACCAGGCCACGCGGACACTTTCACAATACAACAGCCGGGAATGCACTTTTCGGTAAAAACCACATTCCTTCCTCCTAATTAATCAAATAAACGTCTCACTGAAGAACAGGGGCCAGCTTCGATCGGTAAACAGCCGTTACAACGACTTTTTACTTTGCGATACAATTACCACGCATGCATTACCACGCATGCGTTGTACATCACGAAGTCATTACTACGCATTTTTTAGAACGCATGGTCATTTACCACGCATGCCTTTACAACGAATTTTGTTGTAAAGGTATGTATGATAAATGACCATGCGTTCTAAAAACATGTAGACGATCCATGTCGTTGTAAGGAAACAGAGGCTGTTCCGTTTCCTCACAACGACGTGCACCGCCCCTCAGAGATGATGTGAAGCAGGAACCACGAGGAGAGAGGAACCATGAGGAGTGAGAGGTAAGGGGATTGGGCATGGGGTGGGGGTTTCTTTTCTAGGGTTTAGGGTAGTGCAGTGGTGTTTGGGTGGTGTAGGGGGTCGTCCTGGAGGTAGTGTTTTAGGGTTTAGGGTAGTGCAGTGGTGTTTGGGTAGTGTAGGGGGTCGTGCTGGGGGTAGTGTTTTAGGGTTTAGGGTAGTGCAGTAGTGTAGGGGTCGTGCTGGGGGTAGTGTTTTAGGGTTTAGGGTAGTGCAGTGGTGTATGGGTAGTGTAGGGGATCATGCTGGGGTAGTGTTTTAGGGTTTAGGGTAGTGCAGTGGTGTTTGTGTAGTGTAGGGGGTCATGCTGGGGGTAGTGTTTTATGGTTTAGGGTAGTGCAGTGGTGTTTGGGTAGTGCAGGGGTCGTGCTGGGGGTAGATTTAGGGTTTAGGGTAGTGCAGTGGTGTTTGGGTAGTGTAGGGAGTCATGCTGGGGGTAGTGTTTTAGGGTTTAGGGTAGTGCAGTGGTGTTTGTGTAGTGTAGGGGATAGTGCTGGGGTAGTGTTTTAGGGTTTAGGGCAGGGCCATGGTGTTTGTGTAGTGAAGGGGGTCATGCTGTCGGTAGTGTTTTAGGGTTTAGGGTAGTGCAGTTGTGTTTGTGTAGTGTAGGGGGTCGTGTTTTAGGGTATAGGGTAGTGCAGTGGTGTTTGGGTAGTGTAGGGGGTCATGCTGGGGTTAGTGTTTTAGGGTTTAGGGTAGTGCAGTGGTGTTTGGGTAGTGTAGGGGGTCGTGTTTTAGGGTATAGGGTAGTGCAGTGGTGTTTGGGTAGTGTAGGGGGTCGTGCTGGGGGTATATTTAGGGTTTAGTGTAGTGCAGTGGTGTTTGGGTAGTGTAGGGAGTCGTGCTGGGGGTAGTGTTTTAGGGTTTAGGGTAGTGCAGTGGTGTTTGGGTAGTGTAGGGAGTCGTGCTGGTGGTAGTGTTTTAGGGTTTAGGGTAGTGCAGTTATGTTTGGGTAGTGTAGGGGGTAGTGTTTTAGGGTTTAGGGTAGTGCGCCCAACCAGCCACAATATCCGTGGACAAAGGGGATCCTGACTCTTTGGAACGCTCCGTCAATTGAATAATTTGGGTAAAGGGCCCTACCATGTCCAAGACCTATCAATTCCTTTCTTGGGATCCCTCATATACTTGGAGAAAAAGGTACATAGTTTCTCATCAATTTCAGGCGTGTGTGACACCTTCCCCTTCAGTGAGGGCCTGGGGCATTCTCCCCTCATCCTATTCCTGACCTCCCTTTCAAGGGGTTGATGGATTTTCCCCACCACATACTCTGCCACTTTGGCATCAGGTGTCCACTCTGCCGACCTAGGATGGTAAATTTGGGTAGGCTCGAACATGTCCGAGTGGACCCCGTCCCCAACCGGGGACTGAGAGGAGTGGGACTCTGGACGCCAGGGAAGCCCCGCGTCCTTATCCTCATCGGAGGAGAAATCGTCCTCCGATACACCCTCTCCCTCTAAGGGAAACCTGCAGTCGGGGTCTACAATAGTGGTGACAGTGTCGCAATTTTCTCCGGGCCCCTCCTCCTCCCTGCAGGGTGCATGTTTTAGCGTTCGTGCACTCTTGAGGAAGGTCTCCGTAAGTTTATCAAATCCTTCCAAGTGCCCCGCGTTATGCTTAACGGCCCTTTTATTCCCCATCTGGGAGCTACTTGGACCCGCCACCACCAGATCTGGGTCACTGAACACCCCAGGGATGCTTTTCGCCAGCTTATCAAACTGATCCCTAAGAGGAGCAAGTGCCCTAGAAATAGCCAGAGAGAGGGCTTGGTCCACTGCTGGAGGGAGAAGTTGGGGGGCCATTCCTCCTCCACTTCCTGGTAGGAGGAGTAAAAATGGTCTTCTGGAGAAGACATGATACCAGAGGGTGTGAGCACAGAACAAATGCCCTTAAAATCCTTAAGACAGCCCCCTTGCTGGTGCTCCAACAGCTGGGCTTTCCCCGAAGCTGTTATAAGAATAGACTGAGGCGCAATACCAATTACCACCACCAGGTGGCGCTGGTCACTAACGTGGCCGTGTGGGAAATCACCGCGTAGCGGTGTTAAAATTAGGTGAGGTTGGTCGGGAATCAAGCGGACACTAAAGGAGTGACCGGATTCCCAAACGCGCGTAAAGACCAGCGGGAGCGCTCGACGGAGCTGCCTCGCTCGGACCAGACGCGCCTGACAGGATCTCACCGCGCGCAGAGCACACAGCGGGAGAAACTGCGAGGGGGAGAACGCGCTCGGGCAAGAGCCTGCTGCACAGGGAATATGAAACAATACCAAGGCAATAATGCTAATAACGTGCACAAGAAACCGCTATACAAACAGCAACAACGTCAGATTAAGCCAAGAATGTAAGGAATGCACTTAACTGACGAGCAGTGAAGAAAGAGGAAGCGGAAGGGACGTCACGATATTATATACGATGGACTGTGATATGATTGGACTATAGTTGCCTTGGAGACTACCCCCTAATGGTTCATGGGTTGTGTAGTCTTTTGTTTAATGATTGTTGTGTTACGTTTTCTTTGAACTGCTATGCAAATAAAGTGAGGAAAGATATGCATAATCCTCGCCTCCGTCCTGCCATAGAATTCATTAAACTTTATTTGATCTGATTTAGAAACATAGATCATAAAAGTGTACATAAAAACAGTAAATCCTCTTTCCTAATAAAATACAGTGAGAATTAATTAAAACCAGTAGGTAAAAACGGGTGTTACAAAGCCCGGTTCAGAGCAACTTCAGGTTAACAGAATCGTAAAGTTCAATGTTTCGCAAGATCAATCTCATGTACTTCATGCAAAATACGCAATAAGGGGTCCAAGTAAGATGTAACTCTCCAATACCTGACCAGTTTGCACTATATAAAACTGCAGAAAAACTAAAAATAAAAAGTGTTTTGCACACTTCTGTCATTGGGCTATATGTGGGCTACATCTGGGTGATATTTGTGCTACATTTGGGCTCTTTTTTCTCTGGTGGCCATCTTGGGAGACTTATTTGTTATGAAGTTTCCTAATTTCGTCATTTACTGCAGTCTCCTCAGTAGGAAATGCTTTCAGTTTTTACTTTGATTCCATCAAGAAGGCATTCAGATGTGTCACACATTTGCCATAAATTCAGAATGTTAGCACTCTAGTTGTTCATTAGATCACTGTAGTAAAGCTACTGCTCACCAGGGAGTTAACTGGAAGTCTACTGCTGGTATTGAAAGTGATTGTTTCAGTCTGCATGTCAGAATTTTCTAATGAAATAGAAGAGTATTTGAGATCTCACTTAAAACATGCCCTAAATTTTCTTTCTGCAGCACTAACCATAATTTCTATGGCAAAATGAACCCCCTCATTTTGTTCCTTTTTAAATTAAATGTTTTAAGTGTTACCAGTTTATTCCAATCAAGATGGCTTCAGGTGTGCCATACTTTTGTCATAAGTAAGACTGTTAGCGCTCTAGTTGTTCTTTAGAACACTCTGGGAAGCTACAGTAGAACACAAAGGCATCAACTGACAGGCTGCTCCTGTTGAAATATAACAGGAAGATATTTGAGATCTCACTTAAAACATGTGTTAATTTTTCTTTCTACAGCACTAACCATAATTTCTATGACAAAATGAACCCCCTCATTTTGTTCCTTTTTAAATTAAATGTTTTAAGAGTTACCAGTTTATTCCAATGAAGATGGCTTCAGGTGTGCCATAATTTTGTCATAAGTAAGACTGTTCGCGCTCTAGTTGTTCTTTAGAACACTCTGGGAAGCTGCAGTAGAACACAAAGGCATCAACTGACAGGCTGCTCCTGTTGAAATATAACAGGAAGATATTTGAGATCACACTTGAAACATGTCCTAATTTTTCTTTCTACAGCACTAACCATAATTTCTATGACAAAATGAACCCCATCATTTTGTTCCTTTTTAAATTAAATGTTTTAAGTGTTACCAGTTTATTCCAATCAAGATGGCTTCAGGTGTGCCATACTTTTGCCATAAGTAAGGCTGTTAGCACTCTAGTTGTTCTTTAGAACACTCTGGGAAGCTGCAGTAGAACACAAAGGCATCAACTGACAGGCTGCTCCTGTTGAAATATAACAGGAAGATATTTGAGATATCACTTAAAACATGTCCTAATTTTTCTTTCTACAGCACTAACCATAATTTATATGGCAAAATGAACCCCCTCAGTTTGTTCCTTTTTAAATTAAATGTTTTAAGTGTTACCAGTTTATTCCAATCAAGATGGCTTCAGGTGTGCCATACTTTTTTCATAAGTAAGACTGTTAGCTCTCTAGTTGTTCTTTAGAACACTCTGGGAAACTGCAGTAGAACACAAAGGCATCAACTGACAGGCTGCTCCTGTTGAAATATAACAGGAAGATATTTGAGATCTCACTTAAAACATGTCCTAATTTTTCTTTCTACAGCACTAACCATAAATTCTATGACAAAATGAACCCCTCATTTTGTTCCTTTTTAAATTAAATGTTTTAAGAGTTACCAGTTTATTCCAATCAAGATGGCTTCAGGTGTGCCATAATTTTGTCATAAGTAAGACTGTTAGCGCTCTAGTTGTTCTTTAGAACACTCTGGAAAGCTGCAGTAGAACACAAAGGCATCAACTGACAGGCTGCTCCTGTTGAAATATAACAGGAAGATATTTGAGATCACACTTGAAACATGTCCTAATTTTTCTTTCTACAGCACTAACCATAATTTCTATGACAAAATGAACCCCATCATTTTGTTCCTTTTTAAATTAAATTTTTAAGTGTTACCAGTTTATTCCAATCAAGATGGCTTCAGGTGTGCCATACTTTTGTCATTAGTAAGGCTGTTAGCACTCTAGTTGTTCTTTAGAACACTCTGGGAAGCTGCAGTAGAACACAAAGGAATCAACTGACAGTCTCTGCCCTTGTTGGATGTACATGTTTTACTGAGAATGTCAGACTTCATTCTCACATGACTGAGAAAGATAATGTGAATTTACAGAAAATATGCTCTCATTTTAGCTTCTGGAGCACCTTCCAAAACTGTATGGGACAAGCATGTGAAAATAGTTTTCTCTCAAACATGATTCATGATATCCCAGCAGAAGGTTTTTCACAGGGTAAAATCACCTTAGAACACACCACAATTCCTGAAATTAGTATGGTACCATCAACAAATGAATTCTAATGTAACTAAAGTCTGTTATCACCCTTTATAGTTCTCCTTTTGGTAACCCTCAAAATATTCGATTCACTACAATGCATTTCAGTCAGGTACTATCATTTATATTGGTCCCAAGATGGCTGCCAGCAATTCCAGGATGAAGTGCTGACAGCCAATCAGATCTCACGATGACATGTGTGGATAGGCTCCGCCCAGATATATATGTGTTTTCTTTTTCAAATTTCTCAGGAACTACTGAACAGATTTACACCATTTAACCAAAAGGCACGACTTTGAACTAAGGGCTACCTTTTTGCCAAATTTGGTGTAATTCCGTTCAGCAGTTCGGGCTGTAGCTGCGACTAAAGGTTCCTATGGAAAATTGCATGGGGAAAACACGTTTTGGGACCCCCTTTTTTCTCAGCCCCCACTTGATGAATAACCCCGAGACTTTCAGGATAGGAGCGGACCGGAGCGCCCTACGAGTTTTGAAAATTTCGCAAAGATTCATCAACCGGCACCAAAGTTATTGGAAATAGAATGTTGTGAATTTCCTATGGAAAATAGGTCGTAACTATAACTACCTACTGGCGACCGCCAGTAGGTAATATATATATACATATATATATATATATATATAAATAATATGTATGTTTATATGTACAACAAGCCTGCATTTGTATGTCAGCACTGTTTTTTTAGAACTGTTTTACCAGTACTGTTTTAAAATTGTATTTTAAAATCACTTGGAAACTTGGATGTTATTTTAGAAGGGGAACGGGACCGGGCACGCTGTGTTGATTTACCTTCTGTGCACCATCGCTCCACTGGCATCTGCATTCGCGCTTTACTAACCGAGGTGTGCTGGTGTGCTCCGCATGTAAGAGCGGGCCACCGAAACGACGCCATCTTGGTTAGCGCGCTAGTTGTTTCCCTGATCACCACACGTCTCCCTATTTAGGAAGGGTGATGCAAGCGCGCAGCACGCGCGCGCAGCGGGTGCGCCGGTGGCGCGCCAGAGGCAAGCCCGTCTGCGCCCGTCCGTGCCTCGCCCGCGCTCAGCGCCAGCCACGCTGTCAGTTGTGCACCAGGGCATGACCGACTATGCTATTCAAGGGAGCAACTCATATATATAGGTGAGAGGGATACTAAGGGGACACAGAAAGCGGCTAATAAAGGCAATTTTGTCATAACTGACCAGCCTCAAGGCAGTTTGAACTGTGGCCTGATAAATAGTAGATCCCTAGTTAAACATTATCAGGAGGTGGCAAATATGTTGGAATGTTTTAATCTAGATGTGTTGTTTTTAACTGAAACATGGACCAGCGCCGACTCTGTGGTAGAGCTAGGATTCGCATGCCCTGAGGGATATAAAATGTTCCACAAACCTAGACATGTGGGGAGAGGCGGGGGGTAGGAGTGATCTATAAAGATAAATGGGAGTTTTCCCCTTTACACATTGATGATGTCGAGGGTATTGAACTTCTAGGTTTCTCACTACAAGAGGCAAGAGTGAAAGTGCTGACAGGAATAGTATGCTACAGGCCCCCGGACAACACACCCAATACCAAGACCTAATTGACACCTTGGTCAATATGACTCTGACACACTCAAGAATGATTATTCTGGGCGATTTCAATCTCTGGGATAATGGGACCCTTGGTCCCTCATTGAGAGATCTGGAGCAAGCCTGTGAAAGCCTTAATCTGCACCAATTAGTACATCAGTCAACCCATCAAGGAGGGCACATCCTAGACCTCCTATTTGCTAATCAGAATGAGACAGAAGTAATCGAAGTGTTGCCTCAATGCTGGACTGATCACTCCCTAATCCATTTTAGGATCAGGTTGCCCAGTGTGGCTAATAATTCAAATCAGCCAGTAACCTTCCGGAAGGGAAGAGAATGGGCTAAGTTATTAAAAAACAGGAAACATCCAACATTTCCAGAACACAATTTATTTTTGCCCAGCAAATCAGTAGATGAAAACTACCAGACTTATTGTGACCACATAAAGGGTACACTAGACGAGATTGCCCCAGAAAAAAGGATGAAGAATAGGAAAAAACCCTCAGCTCCTTGGTATAACGAAGAGCTAAAACTATTGAGGAAAAAACGTAAACAAGCCGAAAGGATGTGGAGAAGGGCATATGAGGAAGCAGACAAAGTTAAGCTGAAGTCATTACAGGCCATATACAAGGAAGCAATTGTAAGGGCCAAAGCAGGGTATTATGCCAAAACAATTCTGCAGGCACCTAATAGCACAAAAATGCTCTTCACCATCATAAAAGATCTATCAAACCCAACGTGTACGGGCAATAAACTAACTGCGACACAAGAACTTTGCAACAATATCGCCACCCACTTTGATGAAAAAATCAATAAGATAGTCAGTGGTCTAAATTCCAATAATGACAGTACTCTTAATGAGGAACCTCCTATAAGATCAGCAACAGAGCAACAGAAAGAGGTACTCAAGGACTATCCGCCACCTGCTTTAGAGCGCTTTGAAATTCCCACTGTGGATATATTTAACAGCTTAGCTCAAAGCGTTTCTTCCGGGTCCCCTCTGGACCCTCTTCCGCAGGCAATTTGGAAAGAGTTCCAGCTGGAACTATTTCCATGGCTATGGCAGATCTGCTGTCAGTCACTAGAAAAGGGAACAGTCCCGGAAGGTTGGAAGCAGGCAGTGGTAACCCCGCTGCTCAAAAAGCCGTCACTCGACCCTAAGTGTCCATCGAGCTTTAGACCAATATCTCTTCTCCCGTATCCAGTAAAAATTCTGGAACGTGTAGTCAGTAAGTCTCTGTCCCTCTATCTGGAAGAAAATCAATTATTGGACAAGGATCAATTCGGCTTCCGACCAGGGCACGGAACGGAAACAGCTTTAGCAACGGTCCTGGATAACCTAAGAATGCGAGCCGACAATGGTAATATGTCCGTATTGGTACTACTGGACATGTCGGCCGCATTCGACACGGTAAATCACAGGATCCTGCTGAGAAGATTAGAGAACATCGGAGTGAAAGGACAGGCTTTAAAGTGGCTGCAATCGTATCTGACGGACAGGCAACAGGTGGTAACTATCCCACCGTTTGCCTCTCCTAAGACCCCCGTGCGACACGGGGTGCCACAGGGCTCAGCAATAAGCCCTATTTTATTTAATATCTATCTGGGCCCTTTAATCCCAATCATTAAGTCCTTTGGCATCGACCTAGTTAATTATGCAGATGATACGCAACTGGTGTTCTCTCTAGAAGGAAACCAGGCAGTATCTATTGAGAAATTTCAATAGTGCATGCTTAAGACCTCCAGCTGGCTCAGGAAAAACTCCTTACAATTTAATGGAGAAAAAACCGAGATAGTATACTGCTCTGTGGCCAAAATAGCTCGGCCTTATCCTGCCGAATTTAGACTTACCCCTATGGATAAACCACTGATTCCTGCCAGTACAGTACGTAACCTGGGGGTTTTAATGGATGACAATCTCCAACTGGAATCACAGATTAACAAAACAGTCAGTACTTGCTTCTCTGTGTTAAGAGCACTGCGCCAGATCCTCCCGCTCCTGCCTGCTACCTCCAGACCCTTAGTGTTGAGGAGTCTAATATTGAGTAGGTTGGATTACTGTAATTCCCTGTATTTGGGAGCACCACAATCAGCATTGCGGAAACTACAGAGGATTCAGTCTATAGCAGCTAAATTGGCGTTAAACAGGCAGCGCAGGTCTTCTACATCTCTAGCTCTAAGAGATCTCCATTGGCTGCCCATAAATGAGAGAATTCATTTTAAATCTCTATGTATAGTGTTCAAAGCATTACATGGTTTAGGTCCAATATCTATGCAGGAGAGATTTACCTGGTATACTCCAGGGAGAAATTTACGATCATCAGGCATGTATTTGGTAACCACCACCAGATTTAAGAAGACTAGGAGACAGATGGCAGAGCCTTTGGGGTAGCAGCCTCCCGACTTTGGAATGACCTTCCTTTGAATATCAGGCAACTGAAATCTTTGCTTCCATTTAGAAAAAGCCTAAAAACGTGGCTTTTCCCTAAGAATTAGTGTTACAAGCATATCATATAGACTTCTTTATGCACAATGTCATCTGGGCAAGTCACAGCGCCAGGATACCCGTAGGGTGACAGTTTTACGCTATATAAATTCAAAAAATAAAATAAATACACATATAGGAGCATACATATATATTACCTACTGGCGGTCGCCAGTAGGTAGTTATAGTTAGAACCTAGTTTCCATAGGAAAAGCGTTTTTTGATTTGCTAATAACTGTGGCGTTGTTTGACGAATCTTCGCGAAATTCTCCCAAAAAGTCTATCCAGGTCAGCTCCTATCCTGAAAGTTTGGGGGTGATTCGTCAAGCGGGGGCTGAGAAAAAAGGGGGGTCCCTAAATGTGTTTTCCCCATGTTAATTTCCATGGGAAATTTTGAGACGGGCTACAGCCCGAACTGCTGAACGGAATTACCCCACATTTGGCAAAAAGGTAGTGCTGGGTTCAGAAAGCGACCTTTTTTTTAAATGGTATAAATTTGTTCAGTAGTTACTGAGAAATTCAAAAAATAAGAGTCAAAAAATCAATTTCCCATAGGAAACTTTAGGCAAGGCTACAGCCCGAACTGCTGAACGGAATTACACCAAATTTGGCAAAAAGGTAGTGCTTGGTTCAGAAAACGACCTTTTTTTTAAATGGTGTAAATCCATTCAGTAGTTGCTGAGGAATTAAAAAAATTTAAATATCGATATCTGGGCGGAGCCTAACTCCCGAGCACGAGCTTGGCTCTGATTGGCTGCCAACACTTCAAACGAGGAAGTGTTGGCAGCCATCTTGTGCTCCCACCGAGGGAGAAAGAAAAGGTGAGGAAAAAGATTAAAAAACAAGGAAAGGGGGCAGGGTAAAAACACCCTGACCCCCCAGGCCTGCTCAGGGGGTCCCACAAGGACCCCCAAGGCCCAAAAAAAGCATTTAAAAAAAAAAAATCGGCCGAATTCCCGCGCTTTGTTTTATTAAGCCCCCAGGTGGGCCAGGTCCCGGGGGCTGTTCCAAGTCTTGTGAAATAATGTTCCATGCTTTAGAAATAGTGGGCGTTTTTCATGATATACATATATATAATCTCATGCTTTTGACTGCCTTTCACATTGAGCTCAGTTTTATGCCGGAGTGTCCAGTGCCTGGCCGGAGCGCACAGGCTGTTTCACACACACAGAGCGCTGGGTTTCTCTTAAAGGGGCAGCGCAGGGGAGTGAAACAGCACGCCGGCCTGTGATGGTGCTGAGGAGAAGACATGCGATCCAAGCTGGGGAAAAGTAAGTATTTCTACTTATGACTCATGTCCTGCTGTCAGATAGCCGTGTGAAGTTTGTGAGTTCGGCAGGCCGGCGAGGGGATTCATTGGTTTGCGGGTGGTGCTCGGCACTCAGCGCTGCTGTCTGCTGCTCAGTGTTCGCAGCGGTCCGGCCGCCGGTGCTGTGGAGCTTATGATGGCCGCCGCCCGCGGCAAATTCAATATTTCTGAGCCGGGCCTAGGTAGAGTCAATTGCAGTGGCCGTCGTCGGAGTCTTATGATCCAACACTCACTGACGACCGGTAAGGTTCATGCAGCGGTCGCCAGGACAGAGAGGGCTCACAGCAGACTGTCAGCCTGGACAGCATTCCACCCCAAAATAATTGCTGCTGCGGTCACGGTCTCTGTGCCTCCCTGGCCTGCCCTTACATATATAACTCTGTCTCTCAGGCACTCACCGGGGCTTACGCCTTCCCTCTTGCGCCTTGATAAGAGGCCTCAGAGTCCAGAGGACTCACTCATCTCCGGCCCACCCTGTATGCCTAATGGATCAAAGAGAAGGGAAAAAGGGACAAGGAGACGTCACAGTAAACAAGATGGGTCATATACGAAGAAGTGAGGCAAAAAGGGAACAACCAAAAATAAATAATGCCACGTTTAATTGTACCGCAGATCGCTGATCAAGCAGAAGAAATTCTTTTAAAAGTCATACAGAATAGTACTGGCAATGGCAGCGCAGCTGCTCGCATGACCGCGGTAAATGATCCCGCGACTGGATCCGACCCCACCGGTGCTAGAGGCAGAGTGAATCTGTGGATGACCTTGGCGACCGCCGGAGTGTTCCTTAGCAGTTCAGAACACATGCAGCTGAGCCAGAATGATAATCCACGAGGTGCGGTCACAGACCGCCAATTGACGCCGCCTCGCTTTGCAAAGAGTAAGTGCCTGAGTGACAAGTATCATCTCGTAGGCTTCTTAAGTTGCTAGTACTAATATATAGTTTTTTGTTGCTCACAGCTAGCACACATTCTTTCCATTCACTGGCGTCGATTCACACATTTACCCACTGGTATGCATACATCAACCAATACAGCCATCATCCAGACTTACCCAGGAATCCGTCCCCCGATTGTTTACGTGCCTCTTGGTATAGTCTCTGTGTATACGGCTGCATGCACATATGTTTCTGGTTGCGCGCCCAGATGTTTCACACAACATAAGATATTTACTAGAAAGAACTTTTGCACGTGAAATAATTAGCCAACTCTTGTGCCTTTTCCAATGCTTGTTTCTGGGGTAAGAAGAGATTATGTGCGTGAGGGGTACAGTTCCACCCACTTATTTACAGTACTTTTACTTTCTGTCTGTAAGTTAAACTATTTTGTGTCCCACCAAGAAATTAATGGGTGACTTTACTGCTATTTATATGTTTTCCTCCGCTTCATTGCTTGATTTTGCTTGCGAAAAGTGTCACTCACAGTTGTTGAAATGTCACTCATAATTATAATGAAATTATGTAATTGTCACACATGGCAATCTTAAAACTTGGCAGCTATGTACTTTCCCTCTGCTTCTGCCTTTGCTCCCGACCCCGGGGGGCAGCGGATGACATGGGGCCGTGATCTGAGGAGTAGGCGTGCAGCCCCCCCAGATCTGGCTGACCCCCAGGCAGATGATTACCGGTGCTGTGGCTGTGCCGAGAGCCGGGCACTCACATACACACGCTGCAGGCTCGGGGACGCTGCCTACGAGCCCTGCAGAAGTTCCCTAGCTTTGTTTTTGGGGTGACCATGTAGGGGCCCCCCGGGCGCCCTGGTTCACAGCAGAGGCGAGGAGAGAATGGAGAATATCTGTAAAGGCGAAAGTTATTTTAAAGTTGACGGAAGGCAGGGGACCATTTTTATTGCGCTGGTCTTGTGAAATAATGTTCCATGCTTAAAAATAATGGGCACTCGAGCTCTGCCAATGAGAGCCAAAGGGGAGAGCGCAGAGGAATGAACTGGAGCAGATGAGGGAGACAGACAGACAGAAGGTCAGGCAGGGAGTGAAAGAGAGCCAGAGAAAGAGACAAAGGAGCGACAGGGGTGAGAGAGCGCTTTAGAAAAGAGAGAAGAGACGGGCACTGAGGCAGCGACAGGGACAAGAGAGAAGAAAACAGAGCCGGAGCAGATAGGAGCAAGAGGGGCGAGAGACAGGCAGCAAAGAGAGCGAGAGATGAGAGAGAGGGGGGAGGAAGGAGCTGGACGAGACCTAAGAGACGCAGAAAAAAGGTCAGGCAAAGAGACAGCGACAGGGAAAAGACAGGGAGTGACCTCGAAGACGTGAGACAGAAATGAGAGGGGAAATTGAACAGAGAAAGAGACAGACACATAGAGGTAATGGCAGGGAAGAGACAGCCAGTAAAGGAATGCACTTGAGTGAAGAGAGAGAAGGACAGAGCAAGAGATAGGCACAAACTGGTGGCAGTGACAGGGGAGAGCAAAGAAATGAGCGTGAGGCTTTTACGAGGGGGAGGAGACAGAGGGAGATAGGCCTACTACAGCCACAGATCCGAGGCAAGGAGGGAGACATGGGCAGGGGAGAGACTGCCAGGGAGAGAGAGACAGTGCACAGGCAGGCTTCTGGAAGGGGGCGTGGTAGCCGCAGAGAACTGTAAACAGAAGAACAGTTGAGAAGAGTGGAGTGAGATGGAAAGAGACACCAAAAATGAGAGCATAAGAGAGTGGGTGGGAGAGAAAAACAGATATGGACAGATCGGGTAAAAAGAGAGACGCAGGAGAAAGAAAGAAATTAAGGGAGAGAGAGTGCTCGTGGGGCCATTTACAACAGAGATGCAGAGCAAGAAGGGGGTGGGAGACTGAGAGAGTCAAGGAGTGATCAAGACAGCGCATTGAGGCAGTCTGGGGGGAATGGGGCACTGTCTGATGTAGTAGGAGTGAGACACAGATACAGAGACAGCAAACGGGAGTGAGACCAAATCTGAATGAGAGACACGGTCGCTGGGGATAGATAGTATGAAAATAGTTTTTCAAAGAAATAATTTCATTTTTAAAACATGACTTTTCTCAGACATATTGAACAGATGTTCGCACTCGAGAAACTGGAATCATATTTGACTGACAACGATTCCCTTTTTATAACAGTAATAACTGCAGGCTGTTTTTGGGGGGATTGCATTCCATCGGACGCTCATATAATAGTGTTTTTCCATCTTCTAATCCTGAGGACTGTTTTGCTGGTGATGTTTCTTTACTCTTTCTCACGTTCCGGTCCACAGTGGGGTTTTGTCGCCGGCTAGGGGGTGAGGTTCATTTATTGTATTTTATTGCTTTCTTCCCTCGGGATCCCGTTGACAGACTGAACTGTACACATACATGGGGGTACACGTGTGTTCCTCTGTGGTTGGGTACGTGGGATGCTACCCACAGGACTCCAGAGCCTGTGTCTGAAAGCTCTCAGTTTCTCTTTCAGTTTGCTTGAGCACACACGACAGAATCGCTTACCTCCAGTTTTGTTGAACTTTGTACTCAATTTTCAGTCAGAATTTCCCTTTCTCATAAAGTGTACATCTGTACCAAAGTGTAAGATTTTATATTAAATAGTGTCTTATTGTTATGACTACAATCGGTACTGACTGTGAATGATGCTTGTGTTAAATAAAAGGGAACCTTAAGCGACAAACTCTTTTTCAATACCCCTGGAACTTGTTAATATGTAAAAATACAAATAAAATAAGTCTAATCTCGTATACCGACTGGATTGGTGACAGTGGTTTTGTTTAACCCAGAGTCCACCTTACAGCAACACCCTACCACCACTTCCCACTCCAAGCCAGCCAGCCAGCCACCATTCTACGTTCCAAACCAGTCTCCTATATATCTTCTCCGTTTACAACTTAGTGCTATGATGAAGTCTTCGGGTGACGGCGTCAACCAATATGGCACATCATATAGCCTTTT
This sequence comes from Calotriton arnoldi, assembly GCA_963921515.1. NCBI lineage: Eukaryota > Metazoa > Chordata > Amphibia > Caudata > Salamandridae > Calotriton > Calotriton arnoldi. The sequence goes on along the minus strand of CAWUFW010003386.1, from coordinate 1,583,479 downwards.
TACTAGTGCTCATTGATACACAGAAGCAGCCCAAAAGTACCTTTAGGCCTATAAAAAGCTAAACATGATCTAACACACACCTCCTTAACTTCTCTCCCATTCCCTTCATCGACGCCTTCCACTCCCTCACCAGTGCCTTGAAGCACCGTCAGAGCAGCATACGGGCTATGTCATCTCTTTTTCTTCCACCATCCCACGTCTTTTTCCTTTCTCCAGCTTCCGCTGCAGCGTTTTGAAGTTGCAACTGGGGAACACGCGATACACAAACAACCTACGACATAACACCAACAAACAATTAATTACTTACACAACAACACAATCTCCACCAAATCAGAATCCAGTGAACACAGCATATCTCTACATAAATGGCCACAAATAGTCATAGTGGGACACGTTCCAGAAAGTTTTACTTAAGCTATTTTTATTTTTGCAATTGTTACCACTACTGACAAAAGCTAATTGTAAGGATTCTTCCAACTCCCTGCATATTTATCCTATTTGAATTTGGCAGTCTCCAATACTCCATGTAAAACACCGTCAGGCATCAGAAGGAGCTTCTAACAGCTGGCAACTCTGCTCTCTGGTGTAGGAACCCCTACAGTTGAAAGAACAAGTGCGTTCATGTAAGGGATTTGGCAGCGAAGAGAACAGACACGGCAGCAACTCTAAAAAAACAGAAATGCGACTGTCATGACATATGTAACAGGGTGTATTCCCTTTAAAAGATCTGCACTAATCATTCTTTGCACGAAGTCCGAGCTCAGTGGCTTCGCAGGTGGCACAAGTAGACACCCAACGGCCATTTTTAACAAAATACTGCAATGTTTAAACAGGTTCGAAACTGAACTCTTCGTTTCACTACGAGCGGCTGTAAAGCAATACCGCTCCAGACAACCAACGCACACGCCACAGAGTTAAAAATAGGACCTTGCGCAGCCTGAGACCCCTGCATTCCAGCTGGCCCAGTGAGGGCTCCGGCTGTGCGTTCTCGGCACCCCCCCTGCACGATCCCCGGCCGAACATGGGGCTTGGCTGCGCACCTTCATTCTTCCTCCAAAGCACCTGTTCACCCCTGGCCTGCATATGTACAACCACCCTGAATCTAGGCCTCCTGCCTGTACCCTTTACTCTGCCACGACAGCCTGTTGTCCTCTGCGCTGCACTGTCGGTTCCATCGTCTGCAAATCACGACACGCCTTGAATTCCAGGGCTTGCGGGAGTTCCTGCACTGCATTCTATGTACCCCAGGCCTATGAGGTGCTCCAATTCCCTGTTTTGCGCTCTCCGCGCACACACCTTCACTAATGGTCCCCCTCTCCCACCTGCTTGCAGGTCCTCCGGGAGCTCCTGCTGTTCTGCCATACTACCCTGTCCTTCAACAGTCTGTTCTGCCATGCCAAATATCCCGCATATATATATAAACAAAGCCCCAGAAAGTTGGCGGTCCCCGGGGCTGTGGGGGCCCCCACACCATAATTAAGAATTGCCCCCGGGACCAGGTGGGCCAGGTCACACAGTTTGTGTGGCGCAGTGGAGAGGATGATATCACATTTGGGAGGAAGAGGGCACGTAAAGCCAGCAGTTCAGACATGTAAATACACACACCTCTTAAAATTACCACTGAAATAATCGAGGCGCAGTTAAAAGTCACAGGTGCCACATGGCTGAACCACTGATTGCACTTTGAATTTCGTGTTTCTTGAACTAGTGTTCTACCAAGCAGATCCAATCTGGACTGGAAATATCTTTAAACCCGATTTTTTACAAATAATTCATTCGTGCCTTATTGTCATACCTGTATCACTGAGATAGCTCAGAGGGTTTGGGATGTGCTGTATAGATGGGTTTGTAACCAACAATCTACACCCAGATACCCCTAGGGGTGACGGTGCTGCGCTATACAAATGATGATTGATTGATTGATTGATACCCTTTCAAGGCCCCTACATTAAAGTGGAATGACTTGTGCAATGTTATGTCGCTTGAGTTGAGTGACCAGTTGTATACCCGTCTAAAGCTCCATGAAGCGACAAACTGCACCAGTGGCGCCCTGCACTGCAGTACTGAGCGCCTAGTAATACCACATCCTAGACAGCAAGTCTTGTTTTGCACTTTTACCCTGTCCCTGTGTGGCACCATGCTTGCACCCAAGGCTGGCATTAGGCATGGTTGAGCTGGGCCTGGGGCGCCAAATATTCCGAGGGACACAGCAGGGGCCTGACTGACGTAGTGTTATGCAAACAGCTGCTCGTCCATCCCACTTGGTCTCACTCGGGTCCGTTAAAGACTTTGTAATCTGCTCCTAATGTACCTCAGCGAATTGGAGGCACCGCATCAGCCCCCTGCCCTCCCCCCATCTTCCTCACACCTCCTGCCTCACACTGCAAGGACTCCCCACCCCCACAACAAACACCAAATGTTGTTTTCGCCATGGCACTGTCCCGATCAATCCGATTTAGGGCCGACCCTGCTTGCAGCCTTGAATAGTACAGGTCTAACTCCCTCACTCGTGACACTGACTCATTAAAATTGAAGTGAGGAGAGCCTGTGTCAACAACTGATTGTACGTGTGTGCTTTGCATTGGCAGTGTCTTTCATTCCTTCTCCCTGAACCCGCGAGGTCTGTGGCACTAACGTGTTCCCCTGGGGACCTCACAAAATGGTGGCTGAAAAGTTGATAGTGTACTTTCCATTGCAGAGGACTCGATGCATTGTGCCCGGGAGTGTCCAGAGATGGGCTCTGAGCTGTGAGGGCAGCATTGGGAGGGTCCTGCCATGAGGCTGGCGAGTCATGCAGAGGCAGCACCCCATACCTGTAGGGCATGAAGGGCTGAGGCTGTCTTAGGGTGGACCCCGCACAGCTCTGGAGTGTTCTCCCCTGAACGCTGAGAGACTCTGGGCAAGGACACGGGGTGAATGAAGCGTCCATTGCACCCCAGCCCTCTCCACCTGCTGCTGTGTGTGAATGGGTGGAAGCCTTCTACGAGATGAACCCTACTCGGCAGTCCTGCCTGTTCGCAAGGATTACCCACTCTACAAAACATTACCAAGCCCTCTAAATACCCGGCCGGCTCCGAATATCTGCTCTCAGGCATCCCTGCACCCTGACCACTGGAGATTTCTGTGAATACTTGGCCTTACTGGGAGGTGGGGTAGGCGGAGGGGTGGGTCAGAGGGGGTTTAGTAAAGCAGACTTCTTTCTGCAGGACATCCACTTCACCCTCTACCGTTTGTAAAACACGATGCATTAATGGAGTACCATTCAGCCTCGGGCCCGGGCCTGTGCCTGTGGACTCTTTTCCTCCCCTGCAGTAGGGGCACACCCTACAGCGGTGTCCCCGAGGGGCACCTTGGCTGTCTAACCAACCCTGGTGGCCTCCATACCAAAGACCCTACAGCGGTGTCCTCAAGGGGCGCCCTACCAGCCTCCACCCTGATCTTCAGCGATGTGCTTAGCGGGTATTCGGTTGTTGGGTTCAGTCTTACAAAGGTTCTTCCACCTGCCTCACATGACCCATCCCAGGACAGTGCTGTAGGGTCATGGCACCGGGGGTGGGGGATCCTTTGGCAGTGGACACGTGCTGCAACATTAAATAGTGTTTAATACTGAAACATGCTGTTTACAGCACTTAGAAATGACAGACGTGTGTTATGAAGCGCTTAACAAAAACAAGTTACTACTTATTCTCGTTATCCCTCTTGTTGTTTTTGCTCTGGGTGTTTGAGACTGGCTCAGGGACTTTCTCCAGCGAAATGTTGAACAGTGTAAGTCTCTTGATAACTCTCTCAGAGGTCAGGGGTGTCAAAGCAAGTGCAGTCAAGAGTTCTCTTAGAGGTTACAATCTCAGCCCTTAGAGTGCCTCAGTTTGTCTCTCATGCCAGAAGGGCACGAGGACACCAGGGCAGCGTGCCCTTGGACAAGCAGGGTACCATCACAGGCAGTAATCTCTTGTTCAGCGTGGTCTGATCACCAGTGCCAGTTTTGACACAAGGCGCTGACATGGCTTTAACGATGCCAGTCGGCCCCTTCCCTTTTGATGTTTCTGAAAACACCTACACCTACACCTCTGTTGCGTCTTTCATCAATTCTCTTGCCTCTTTCTGCACTTCTCTTGCGTGTTTCTGTACCTCTCTTGCATGTTTCTGTACCTCTCTTGCCTCTTTCTGTACCTCTCTTGCCTCTTTCTGCACCTCACTTGCTTCTTTCTGCACCCTTCTTCCCTCTTTCTGCAACCCTCTTCCCGCTTTCTGCACCCCTCTTCCCTCTTTGTGCATCCCTCTTCCCTCTTTGTGCAACTCTCTTGCCTCTTTCTACACCTCTCTTCCCTCTTTCTACCCCTCTCTTGTCTCTTTCTGTACCTCTGTTTTTTCTTTTTGCACTTCTCTTGCCTCTTTCTGCACCCTTCGTGCCTCTTTCAGCACCTCTGTTGCTTCTTTCTGCACTTCTCTTCCTTCTATGTGCACCCCTCGTGCCTCTTTCTGGACCCTTCTTCCGTTTTCCTGCACGTCTCTTTGTTCTTTCTGCACTGCTCTTGCCTCCTTCTGTACCCCTCTTGCCTCCTTCTGTAACTCTGTTATTTCTTACTGCACTGCTCTTGCTTCTTTCTGCACCCCTCTTGCCTCTTTCTGCACCCCTCTTGCCTCTTTCTGCACCCCTCTTGCCTCCTTCTGTAACTTTATTGGTTCTTTCTGCACTGCTCTTGCTTCTTTTCTGCAGCTCTTTTGCCTCTTTCTGCAACTCTCTTGCATCTTTCTGCAGTTCTCTTGCCTCCTTCTGCACCTCTGTTGCTTCTTTTTTGTACTTCTCTTCCTCTTTCTGCACCCCTCTTGCCTCTTTCTGCATCTCTGTTGCTTCTTTCTGCACCACTCCTTCCTCTTTCTGCACCCTTCTTCCCTCTTTCTACACCTCTCTCCCTCTTTCTGCACCCCTGTTCCCTCTTTCTGCACATCACTTGCCTGTTTCTGTAACTCTCTTGCCTCTTTCTGTATTTCTCTTGTCTCTTTCTGCACCTCTGTTGCTTCTTTCTGCACTTCTCTTGCCTCTTTCTGCACCCCTCTTGCCTCTTTCTGCACGTCTATTGGTTGTTTCTGTACTGCTCTTGTTTCTTTCTGCACCTGTCTTGCAAATTTCTACACCCCTCTTGCCTCTTTCTGCACCCTCTTCCCTCTTTCTGCACCTCTCTTGCCTCTGTCTGTACCCCTCTTGCCTCTTTCTGCACCTCTGTTTCTTCTTTCAGCACTTTTCTTGCTTCTTTCTGTACCCCTCTTGCCTCTCTCTGCACATCTGTTGCTTCTTTCTGCATTTCTCTTGCCTCTTTCTCCACCCCTCGTGCCTCTGTGTGCACCTCTCTTGCCTCTTTATGTTCCTCTTTCCTCTTTCTGCACTTCTCTTGCCTCTTTCCACACCCCTCTTGCCTCTTTCTGCACCTCTGTTGGTTTTTTCTGTACCTCTCTTGCCTCTGTGTGCACCCCTGTTCCCTCTTTGTGCACCTCTTTTGCCTGTTTCTGCAACTCTCTTGCCTCTTTCTGCACCTTTTTTGCCTCTTCCTGCATCTCTGTTGCTTCCTTCTGCACTTCTCTTGCCTCTTTCTGCATCCCTCTTGCCTCTTTCTGCACCTCTGTTGCTTCTTTCTGCACTTCTCTTGCTTCTTTCTACACCTCTTTTGCTTCTTTCTGCACCCCTTGTGCCTCTCTGCACCCTTCTTCCCTTCTCCTGCACCTCTCTTGCCTCTTTCTGCACACCTCTTGCCTCTTTCTGCACCCTTCTTCCCTTCTCCTGCACCTCTCTTGCCTCTTTCTGCACCCATCTTGCCTCTTTCTGCACCCTTCTTCCATTTTCCTGCATGTCTCTTGGTTCTTTCTGCACTTCTCTTGCCTCTTTCCGTACCCCTCTTGCCTCTTTCTGCACCTCTGTTGGTTCTTTCTGCACTGCTCTTGCTGCTATCTGCTACTCTCTATCTTATTTCTGCACCCCTCTTGCCTCTTTCTGCACCTCTGCTGGTTCTTTCTGTACCTCCCTTGCCTCTGTGTGCACCCCTGTTCCCTCTTTGTGCACCCTTTTGCCTCTTTCTGCAACTCTCTTGCCTCTTTCTACACTTTTCTTGCATCTATCTGCACTTTTCTTGCCTCTTTCTGCACCTCTGTTGCATCCTTCTGAACTCCTCTTGCCTCTTTCTGCATCCCTCTTGCTTCTTTCTGCACCTCTGTTGCTTCTTTCTGCACTTCTCTTGCTTCTTTCTACACCTCTCTTGCTTCTTTCTGCACCCCTTGTGCCTCTTTCTGCACCCTCCTTCCCTTTTCTTGCACGTCGCTTGGTTCTTTCTGCACTGCTCTTGCCTCTTTCTGCACCTCTCTTGCCGCTTGCTGCACCTCTCTTGCCTCTTTCTGCACCTCTCTTGCCTCTTTCTGCACCCCTCTTTCCTCTTTCTGCACTGCTCTTATTTCTTTCTGCACTGCTCTTACTTCTTTCTGCACCTCTCTTGCTTCATTCTGCACTTCTCTTGTTTCTTTCTATACCTCTCTTGCTTCTTTCTGCACCTCTTTTGCCTCTTTCTGCACACACAGGGCTACTCTTAAACTGACCTCAGGCTCAGCAGTGCACACATGCAAGTGCAGAAAAGGGCTGCTGGCCTCTAAACTGCCATGCCCTATTATATGCTAGGGACTTAGAGGTAGTTTTAATCCCCCTGCCCTATTATGTACCAGGCCCTTACAGGGGAGGTCATGCCAATCACAGGGGTACCCCAACCCATAGTGTACCCTAGTGTATGTAGATGTTTTCACTGTATTCTAAGTGTCTTTCAGCATAGCACTGGCTCCGGGCCTGGTTAGGCAGAGCTCAGGGTCAGTCAGAGTCAGTTACCACCAGTACCAGTCAGCAAAAAGTTGGGGGGTGCCCAGGGCACAAGGATAACTTTGCAACAAGGCCTCTTGATGTTGCTGATCGTGAACGAGGGAAAAGTCTCGCCGGGATGTTGATTTTGCTAGCTCGTGCTGCCAACTTGACGTTGAGGACCGCGAGCAAGCAAAAAATGCCCACTACGCTACTTTACGCGTTTTTGCACTGTGCTACGTGCAATTCGCGTAGCGCATAGTAGCGCAAACTCCGCGAGTGTAGCGTAGTTTTCCGCACAGGCCTAATCGCCACCTTAACACAACAAAAGTGGAGATAGATTTAACGCCCCATTCACAAGCGGTTGCAAACTGCAGACAACGCAAGTATTCCCGCGATAACTGCCTCAAAATTTACCTCCACGGGTGACACCACCAACTAACCCTAATGAGATGCAGAGTAGGCGTTCCTGTGCAAAAACACACGATAAAACCACTACACCACTTTCACAACGAACTGCCAGATCTGCTATGCAAACCAAAAACAGGCGATAAGCCGCGGTAGCAGCAGGGAATTAACACCTGCCTCTTGCTGGTGTAAAGCAGGACGACTACCCGCAGTATGAAAGTGAGCCCAGCCCAGAGCCACATCTGAAGACCCACAGATGCCATGGAGACAATGATCATGCAACACCGAGACCCATGAGGGCCACAACACCCACCCCCACCACACCCCGTCCCCCCCCGGATCCTCCCCCTGGACAAACACATACCTTGCACGACACAAGAGCCACAAAAAGCGCATGATGTCGCACAATGACAACAAGAAACACGTGTGGGCAGAAGAACGAGAAACAGTCACTCATCATTGAAGTAACAACCAAAAACTTTATTGAATACAGCACAAAACACCAATGCGGAAGACTCCTGTCAGGTCCATCCGGGACAATCCTGATGTCACAGCCTGGAAAATAAAGCACAAAATCAGAACGTGTGTCATGCGCACATCAAAGGAGATGGACACTGAGAAATAGAGAAGGACAGAAAGCAGAGAGAGAAAGAGAGAGAAGGAAAGGAAAGGAGAGGGAGAGAGAGAGAAAAGGAAAGGAAAGGAAGGGAGAGGGAAAGAGAGAAGGAAAAGAAGGGAGAGGGAGAGAGGGAGAGGGAAAGGAAGGGAGAGGGAGAGAGGGAGAGGGAAAGGAAGGGAGAGGGAGAGAGGGAGAGGGAAAGGAAGGGAGAGAGAGAGAGGGAGGGAGAAGGAAAGGAAGGAAGAGAGAGAGAGAGGGAGAAGGAGGGACACTGCCGCCCGCGCACCCACGCACCACTGCTCACCTGCTGCCACCGGTGTGTCTCTAACCACGTGCCGGTATACACTGCAAGCCACCAGGTCTGCAATCTGTAATCGAGGCCAGAGTCAATCATGGCAGAGTCCATCACACTGCACACGGCAACAATGCCTGCCCGTCCTGCGCACACATGCAGCCGCACCCTACCCCCTCCCACCGGCCAGCGCTGGCTGTCCGCACTTGCGCACCCAGGCCCCACTGCTCACCTGCCGCCAACGGTGTGTCCACCAGTGGGCACACGACGTGCCCGTGCAAGCTCCAGGCCCAGGTCCCGCCACCATGACATGCTCCACATCATGCGGACCCGTGCCGCGGCCCAGCAGGTCCCACACATGACGCTGAGTCCTGAGGCATCAATGGCAGAGACCACATCAGTGCACACGTCATCATCGCAGGCTGCACACCGCTCAGCAATTTTGGTGCCACTAACCCTGTGCAACCCCAGTCAGCGCCACGTGGTGGTAGGCCCGTGACATCCGCATGGCTCTGGGTGCCACTAACCCTGTGCAACCCCAGTCAGCGCCACGTGGTGGTAGGCCCATGACGTCCGCATGGCTCCGGGAGCCGCTAACCCTGTGCAACCCCAGTCAGCGCCACGTGGTGGTAGGCCCGTGACGTCCGCATGGCTCCGGGTGCCACTAACCCTGTGCGCAACAAGTCATGGGCCCTTTATGATTGAGTATCGTGGAACGTCCGTCATCCAGTCACCACCGGCAGTGGGGAATGTGACGTTGTCGGCCCCTTATATTGGCGAGGTCACATGGCCTGTGACGCCTGTGCCGGATGGGTGTGGTGTGCGTGCAAACCTGCCCTCAGGGAGTGGCCGTGACATGCTGACAACTAGACCAGCAACCTGCAGACCACTAGCATGCACGCCTCTGACATGTAGCTATGTGGGCCCCCGCTCTGAGGGTAAGCGGAGTGGTGTGGCCTGGCGTACGCCAGACCAGCGCAGGGCTTGCAACAATGACTCGGGGGCTCAGGCCGTGGTTCAGTCCATGTCCGGACAAGGAAGTGACTAATGCATGTGTCCCTGTTGTGGTGTCTGCGGCACCCGGAACGCAATCGGCAATGTAGAACCCTGTGACTGGATTCCCATTAGAGGAGCATCATTGACGTTGGGGGGAATCACTGAGCCTACATTCATCCACACATTCATACATGAATGATTAAAGACGTGACACAGCAGTGCGTTTCTGAATGTTTAATGCACATCCAGTGGAGTTTTGCAGCTGGAGCAGTATAGGGCCATGCCAACCCAACTTCACAATATGGGCCCGTGGAGGGCCAGCCAGAGTCCATCGGGGAAAGACAAGTACAGCGGAAGAGGAAGGGTACAATCCGCAGTCTGGTCACCGTGTCATTGGTCACCAAACAGGATATGGCAGTCCATGTCGTGGTCCAAGGTGAGTGCAGCAGAGTGTATCGGGGGTCAGTGGAAGGTCATAGGGCGATATGCGGCACCAAGCTGAAACAGGCCAGGTGGCGGGCATGAATGCTAGTGCCTCCTTCTGAACTCAAGCCCATCCACGTCCTCGTCCTCGGATGTGTGCTCTGCCCCACCTGTGGGTGGTGCAGTTCCGGCTGCGGCACTGTGTGCCACTGACACATCAGGGGACGGAGGTGGATTGTTGGCCGCACTATGTGGCAGTGACACATCAGGTGCCGGAGTGGAAATGCCTGCCACACTGTGAGGCACTGACACACCAGGGGGCGGAGATGTGGATGGTGTTGGGGCAGCAGCACTCATCTGCGCCACGCCTTGTGGCAGCAATGCCATGATGAGGACATGCAGGGCATGGTAGATCCCAGCTACATTTCGCTGATGTGCAGCGGTGGCTGCCATCCTTTCCGCCTCCATCCGCACCATGTCCTCCATGAGCCTCTGCATGTGTGCCATCTCACGGCTGAGGTCGCTGGAGCCACTCTGAGCGGACAGGTGTTCTTGTCTCCGAGTCATGACTCCAGCGATGTCAGCCAGTGCTCGTTGGAGAACATGGAGCAGTGTGTGGGTGTCCGTTAGGGACTGGAGGTGGTCCCTGATGGGACTCAGACATCCATGGATGGCGTCAAGTTTGGTAGGCATGAGGTCAAACCCCACCCGCACCTGCTCAGCCATCTCCCTCTGGACCTCCAACACATGGCGTTGGATGGCCATGTGTTGTTTGGGGGGGTCTTGGGAGACAGCCGGGGTTGTGGGTGCCTCCTGCTGGGTAGTTTGTGGAGTGGGTGGGGTCTCCTCAATGCAGCTGGGCTGCCCTGGTCCTGGAGGTGATTGGCGGATGAGCTCAATGATGTCTTGGAGGGCTTGGGTGTCGATGCTGGTGGTGTCCTCCTCGTCATCAGTGAAGAGTGGCTGGGACTGCTCTGCAGGTGGCGTTGACGGTGCCCCTGCAATGTGAAGGGGAGATGCTGTATTACAATGTGTCCACATGTATGTAGACGCATTGTACATGTTCACATTCAGACAGCATGGCAATGTACATTGTGACAGGCTATTGATCAGGGCCATGATCCAGAGTCATTGTGGGTGTGCACTGTGCTCTGCTTGATTGTGCATGTGTGCCATTGTGGCCATCTCCCCCGTCCCCCCAGTACCTGGTGGTTACTCACCCTGTTGCCATTGTGTTGTGTCATGTCGAGCTGTGTCCGGTGCCCTGACTCCTGCCACGGTCTCCACACTGATGACGGTCGACACCAGCTCCTCCATGTCATCCAGCACCAGCTGTGGCGCTGGGCTGCCACCTCCAGTCTGCATTGCTGCCTTCTGGTTGCCTGCGAGTTTCTCCTTGGTCTTGCGCTTGATGTCAATCCATCGCCTCTTGACCTCGTCCATTGACCTGTTGTGCTCTCCGACGGCATTCACCTTGTCCACGATGGACCGCCATAATCCATTTTTGGTGCCCAATGATACATTGGAGGCGACGAACAGTTGTTGATGGTGTTCTATCACCTCCGTGACCAGGATCCTATTCTCCTGCGGACTGAACTTCGTCTTCCTCTTCTTCTTGTCCTTGCCCTTCCCTGTCACCGAGGTCCCAGGCTGGTCGTCCGGGGTGCTTGTGGGGTTCCGCTCATCCTCTGCGCCTGCTCCGGCTGCCTCCATGGTGCTTGGGTGTTGGTCATTTTGTGTTTGTGTGTTTCTTTGACTTTTGTAGTGATTTTCCCACCTGCAGTGTGTGTATGGCAGGCCTGGCGCTGCTTATCGCTGATTTCCTCATTGCGAATGGGCTCATTGCACGTTTTTTGGTGTTGGGGTTTGTGTTTTTGACTCCGTCGCGGTGGTTGTATTGCGGATATTGGCCGCGTTTTCGGAGGACTATCGCATGGTACCGCCGTGTTGTGAATTCCAGGTTAACACGGGGTTATTTTCCCGTGACAGACTGCGATGTGTAAAGTTGCGTTAACATTTTCTGGAGATGTTTAGCGCACGTTCTTGTGAATATCCCCCTAAATGTCTGTGGTTGGCGCGTTTATCTTTTATGCAATAGTTTTACCTTAAACTTAGAAAAAAATTAACTCTGATTTTACTGATTGGATTTTTGCTGTTTTGGTGTCAAATAATTTATTAAAATGTACTCTATGTTTCTAAATTGGTGTGGGATTGTTTTTGTGTTGTATTGTCACTTTATTACTGTTTTGTGTGCTACATAAATACTTTACACATTGCCTCTAAGTTAAGCCTGACTGCTATTGTACCAAGCTACCAGAGGGTTAAACACAAATTAATTTTGTGATTTTCATTGTTGGCCCTGACAGGGAGTGTGGCTTTTGCTAGAACATGGGTCATTCAACCAACAACACAATTTCTCACACCAGGGACCCCATCACGTGGGGCACAAAGTGAAACAGTGTCCAAAGGACCCCATCCTCTGGGACACTCTTATTTGCGGGCAAGAAATGTAAATCTAATTACCTACCAGAACTCTCCCAGAAAGCAGAAATAAAAGCTGCTCCCTCTGGGCAGGAGCAGAGTAAAAGAGGCGCCTCTCACAGGCATCCAGAATGGGGGTGCAGGTTGGGGAGCTGGCAAGGGGATGCAGGGTCCTTGGGTCTCCTCCTGCAGCCCCCAGATCTAAACATTTTGTCCCAGTGTTTATAAAAAAAAATTATAATGTGGCTGGCCCCACTGAATGGGTCTGATTTAAAGAGCTGGTGGGCCCCCAGGACTCTCAACAAAAAACATCTGTGTATGTCCCACGTGGGACTGAGACACTCACAAAAAAATTGGGTCTGGAGCCGCCTATTTATCATTCACTGCTCTCGGGAAGGAGCACCATATAATACCCTTCAAGGGCTTATTTACATATATTTTGCAGGATGGTCGTGCTCCAATCTAGGCAAGGGCGCCACCAGAATATTTTTTAAGTGTTGTTGAGGGCTGCAGGGAGTGCAGCAGCCCCCGAAATACTTGAAAACAATTAACCCTATGTTTTCTAAGGGTCTACTGAACATGACCCCATGAAACTTTGATAATATTTTTAAGCATTCTCAGAGCTGGGGCTTTTGCTCTTTAGCTTGGGATAGCAGGGACCCCTTGTAGATGGTCTTATGGCTCCATTATGTGGCTTAACACTAACATATGTGTACATAGTTTTGACTGCAAATGCTTTATTTAAATAGTTATTGACTGACATTGCAATGACCCCTTTGACAAAACCAATAGGCCTGCCTTTATATGTTGACAGTGACTTACATCAAAAAACCCTAAAACTTCTCTGAAAAAAATAAAGGTGAAAGAGACAGTAATAAGTAGATATTAAAACAATTTAAAAATTCACTGAAAATAACAAAGGTCTGTAGGAAGCTGGATTTTTATGTAGTGTGGCAATGCACCATGCAAAAACTCCAGATGACCCATATTGGTTTACAGGGCGTATTTTAATAACTCCAAGTGCTCTACTTGTGGTAGCATGGTTGAACAGTTTAGGCTTATCAGAGGGGCATGTTTAGCATTTTGTTGCACACACAGAGTCAATAAATGAGACACACACTAAAAAGAAATTTGAGGCCAATTTAGACAAATAATACAGATTTTCATATAATTTTAGACACCAAGATTATCAGAATCAGGTAAGTACTTTTGGTGTTATAGATTTTACAGTAAAACAGTAAAATGCTCAAATAACATTTTTTGAAATATGATCCTTGAACGTGGTAATGTTTTCCTATGGGAGAGATATAAACTGCATGCATATACTTGTGAACGGTTGTTGAAGGTGCCTTTTAGGATTAAAGGTGCTTAGCCACCAAGCATCAAGGAACCACCAGCAGTTCAGTTTTACCTGCCCTGGTGTGTCCGCGTGCAGAGGTGCTGTTCACGTTGGTAGCCACAAGCGCTATATGTTAAAGTCAATGGAAGGGTACCTGTAACAAAAAGGCTGCAAGTGGAGACTTGGGGACAAGTCCGGTAGAACCCTAAGGGGTGCTCGCTTGTGAGGGTCTCTGGTGCAAGGGGACACAGTTGGTTCCCATGAACTCAGGCTGCAGGGCTTGGGTACAGAGGTGTTTTGTCTGGTGGGTCGCTTTCCTTTTAGACCCTCACAGTTGTTATCGGTTTTGCAGAGGAGAGGAAAACAGGACAGCTGGGCCATTCTTGTTGTGGGTCTCACTGGCCTTGAAGTCCGTCAACATGCTGATTGGTCTTACTCAGCAGTCCCGGTCTGGACGCAAACAAGCCTTGGTTGATGCAGGTACTCTGGTACCCATTGTATTGGTGCAGGAAGGCTCCTGCAAGGTCTAGCATCTTGAACTCAGTGGAGAGATGGGGCTTACCTCCTAGAGCCATAAAGACCTCCTGCTGATGTGCTGCTCCCTTGGGGCCCGATGGCCAACAACACGGTGTGCCAGGCAGATGCAGTTGGTGCCTGCAGATGAAGGGGGATGGTTTCTCCCTCCCAAGGGAGATGCTGAGTGGTTGTTGAAGTGCTGGATGGCCCTCCAATGGTTTGGGAGGATGCACAGCTTTTGGACAAGTCGGATCTTTGCAATGGTCGAGATGTCACATAATTTGTTGGTGGGAGACATAATCCTCATGGGAGACTTTAATCTTACATGGCATCCAGACTTGGATATCGCACACCCTCACAGGACGCAAACAGGTACGTTTGCCAAAAGTATTAAACAGGCCTTCCACAATATGGGTTTGTTAGATGCTTGGAGAAAGCAACACCACCAAAACAGAGACTACACGTTCTTCTCCCACGTTCATCGAACATACTCCGGATTGGATTATATATTTTTAAGTCAAACCTTAGCATGACATATTAGGAACACCGAAATACACCCAGTCACTTTATCAGATCACACACCCGTTTTCCTCACCCTAGATTGGCAGAGGTCCATGCTGAAAGGTAAATGGTGTTTTTTTCCTCAGGTATTACTTAGACATCATCGTTCACGAGATGAACTCCATAGAACCATTAGAGACTTCTTTCAGGTTAATAACCATCAGGACACATCTCCCTCAAACAACTGGGATGCCTTCAAGACAGTAATTAGGGGCCGCTGTATAGCTCTCAATACAGCCCTAACTAAACAAAAGACTAAGGAACGATTGGCACTCGAAGAAGAACTACGCCCTTTAGAGAAGGGCCACAAACAGGCACCTACACTAGCCCTCCAAAGTGACAGCCATACGGGGGAAACTAAATGCTATATACACTAACAGGGCTGAGCTAACACTTCTAAGGCTCAAGCATAAATCATACACACGGGGCAACAAAGCAGGAGCATACCTGGCAAGACAACTTAGGATACAGAAGGAGAGGGAATACTTAGAGGAACTGCAGCTATCTTCAGGGGATTGCGGGACTTCGGAACAGGAGAAGGGTCAGACTATGGGACAATTCTTTGCAAATCTATATACTGCTGATGTATCAGACCCGAGAGCCTAACAGTACTACTTACAAAAGGTACACCTACCACAAGTGAATGAGACACAAAATGATACCTTGGGAGACTCCATCACAGAAGATGAAGTTAGACAGGCAGTTACCTCTCTAAAATTACACAAATCTCCAGGGCCAGATGGCTTCACAGTGCATTTTTATAGAACCTACATCCAGGATTTGGTCCCCCACCGGACAACTCTCTTCAATCACATGGCAACATCAGGGAAGTTCACACCAACCATCAGGGAGGCTGTGATATTGGTACTTCTGAAACCAGGTAAAGACCCTCGAAATTGCAGTTTTCTATTGTCCCATCGCTCTCCTAAACCTAGATGCCAAACTCTATTCTAAAATCCGAGCAACACACTTAGAGAGCTTATTACCCGAGCTCATCCACCCTGATCATTCAGGCTTTATTAAGGGACGCCAAACGCATGACAACGTGCGAAGGGTAATCCACCTCATTGAGAAGGTCAACAAGAAGAAGGTCCCGGCAATCCTGCTCGGTGCGGATGTTTGAGAAAGCTCTCGATCACATGGATTGGCCCTTTTTTGATCTAATATCCTTAAGAAATTTGGATTTGGTGACCCCTTTATTAGGATGATCTCAGCAAACTAAGTGGCCTCATATTCTAGAGTAATGGTAAATGGGGTGAGCTCTGAGATTTTCAGTCTAGAGAGGGAAATGAGATAGGGGGGTCCACTTTCCCCTCTCTTATTTGCACTGAGCATAGCACCTCTGTTGGCAATGATTAGAGCAAACCAAGCAATGCAAGGCATTAATTTTGAAACAACAGAACCCAAGATATCCCTCTTTGCCAACAATATTTTAATTACTTTTACTGACCCTCAGAACTCCCTCAAAGTGCTACAGGAGAAACTGAAAATATTCGAGTCCATTGCAGGGTACCGCATTAATTTGACTAAATCCTCCATTCTTAATCTGACCCTGCCTCGGGGAGAAGTGGAACAATTAAGGTCCCTCACCCCCTTCAACTGGGCCCCTAAAAGAGCTCACCTACTTAGGGATCAATTTTACACCAAATAAACCCAACTTGTTCTCAGCCCATTTCCCCCCGCTACAAGAACTGCAGGGAGACGTGAAGCGCTGGGCACCAATGTATTTCTCCTGGATAGGCAGGATACAAGCAATTAAAATGGTAGTTTTACATACGTTTTTTCATCTTTTTCAAAGCCTGCCAATCCCCATGGAAAGGGAATACTTAAACTCCCTACGAACCCTCTTAATGAGGTTCATATGGCAAAACAAAAGAGCCTGACTATCCTATAAACTTCTTAGACACCGAGGGATGAGGGGGGACTAGCAATACCTGATTTTCACTGTTACTACAAAGCATCACAACGACGGGTAATAACGAAATGGTCACAAAGAGAATCAGACAAGCACTGGCTACACATGGACTGTGCAATTGCAGGTAGGGTTATATGGGATCTTTTATAGAAAACAAAGGTGGACCACACACACCACACCTACCTTAGCACTCTGACGGGAACAACTTTGAAGGTATGGGATGAGCTGTTTAGGGTGGCTGAGTGGACTACGTTCTCCTCCCTGTTCACCCTGATACATTTTAATTCAGCATTTCTGCCTGCTCACCAACAAGGGCCCTTTGAGGCTTGGAGGGAAGGGGGTTGTCTGGTTCGGTCCCAACTCTTCCACAACTGGGATTTACTTACCTTCGAAAATTGCAAAAGAGAGTTTGGCTTAACAGATAATGAACACTACCACTACTTACAACTAAGACACTGGGCCCTACAACCAAAGGTGAGAGAGGCAGCAACAAGGGACCTGACACGAATTGAGCAATTCCTGAAAGGGGCAGGAGGTAGCAGGGGCACAATATCTTTTCTTTACTTGCTACTACTACATACACTGCCCTCCCCAAGACCACGCTACATTACCTTCTGGGAACAAATCCTTGGGCATGAAATACAGGATAGTCAGTGGAGGGCATTATGGAAAGATATAGAACAACACAACCGCTCTATGGATATGAGATCTGCCCATTATAAACTGCTCTATGATTGGTACCTCTATCCCTCCAAACTACATAAACTCTTCCCTGACACATCAGAGCTGTGTTGGAGGGGGTGCGGACTACGAGGTGACTTTCAGCACATTTGGTGGGATTGTCCAACAATCCGGCCTTTCTGGGCAGAGATTCTGGCCCAGCTCAAAGACATGCTAGGCTACCCACTACTGATCACCCAGGCATATGTCCTTCTGGGCCTCTGAGACGAATCCCTATGTCACCAGACATGCTCTGATCAAGCGGTAATTTGTCTATGCTTGGGAGCGGCTAAGCTGACACTTGCAGCAGAGTGAAAGAAAAAAGAGGCTCCCACCCTAACACCATGGCATGCAAAACTCTGGCAAGCCATCACAATGGAAAGAATGAGCACCATCTTCCGGGACGAGTTCAAGAACTTTGAATATGTCTAGGGCCCATTAGTCTCCTACTTATCAAAGTGTATCCCACTCATTACATGCCCCACTAAGACCCGAGCATTACAACATTACAGCATTACATCTTTTCTAGATCTAAAGCACCACATGATCGTGTTTGAACCCCGCTATCAACATTAGTACAGATATCACACTGTGTTTCTTTTTCATCCTGTTTACTGGTTGATTTTGGGATTAAGGGGGTATGGGGGAGAGAAGGGAGGGAAGGAAATAGAGGCATATAGTGGGAGTTATCCAAGTTTATATCGTTGATACAGGGAGACAATTGAACTCGAAATGTGACATCCCATGAAAAAATAAAGAATGCTGTAACTAGTAGTAGATTCTCTATTGGATCACATGGGACTCAGATGAGATGATGCTTGTCTCCCAGTATTAATATGTTTGTTGTTTATCACAAAATGACCCCAAATTTTTTTTTTACAAAAAAAAGAGTGGGACAGGTTATTTGTCCTTGGCACAGATCTTCCCCAGAGGGTCCCCCTGGTCCTAGAAGCTCTGCTGTGCCATGGACCAAGTTCATGAGGCTCAGGTCTCTCAAGGGCTAACAGGTTTTCTCTCTGAGGAGAAGGAACATGATCTTGTGTCTCTTCAGAAGTTGTTTCCCAGTCTTCTTGCCTTTTATCTTCGAGGTTTGAGCAATTAATCCAGGCTCTAATACCTCTTTTTCACCATAAGCTTTGCCCTGTTCTCTAATTTTTACACACACCCATCCAGGTAGTCCCAGCATGGGTGCGTAAGTTCTCATCTTTACCTGTGCCCATGCTGAAGTCTCCAGATCATTTCCTAGCAGATATTTTACTGGAATTGCAGAGGACATAACTACCTTCTTTTGGCCAGTAACCCCTCCACATTCCAAGGTCACCATAGCCATGGGATGAACTTCGAAAATGTTATCAGCATGGATAACTGGATATTTCTGCCCAGTTAAGTACTATTCTGGGGATATCAGTTTTTCAGTTACCATGGTGACACTTGCACCTGTATCCCTCAGTGCTTCTACCTCAACCGCATTTATGAGCAGCTTTTGTCTGCATTTTTCCAGGTTACTGGGTCAGACAGCTAGTGTAGCCTTATCCACCCCCCTCTGAGATTAGAATAGCTTCAGTAGGCTCTTTGACTTGGACAGGGCACACCAGGTATACCATCTGGAGACTAGCAACCCCAGTGGTTGCTGGACTAGTGGTAACCCTTTTGGGGCAGGAAGAGTCCCCAGTTCGGTGTCCATTCTGCTTACAGAGATGACACAAAGCCTTCTTGGGATCCTAGGGGCATATTATCAAGGGCTGGCGATAACATTATTGCCGCTTTAGCGTCCGTTTTCGGGCGAAAAGCGGCGATAATTCTATCGCTTTATTAACAAGGACACGCTAGCGCGTGTTTCCTTGCCTTAGCGCCCGGTTTCCTATCGCCTCGCCTTGCATTGCTAATGAGATGCAAGGTAGGCATGCCCCTTACAACTACATTATAAACTATCACTGACGGTGCTTCGCTGTATTTACAACGAAGCCCCGTCCAGTTTAGCGCTGATTTTTTTCGCGCTAACTGGGCCTTAACGCTGGAATTTAACGTCTGTTAAATTCCAGACTAAGGCATACTTAACATGGGAGGTGGATTGTGTGGCTAAGACCACAGGCCCTATCATCAAGGATATCGCCGTTTCCCATGGAACATCGCTGGAAAACCAGTGTTGTTCCATGGAAAACGGCAATATCCCCGCTATCGCTGGAATTTTTATCGCCTCGGTGATACGCGTTGTTAATAACGCGCTAACCGGGCGATAAATTCCAGCGATAGACGGCGATAAATAAAAAAGCGCTAAGCGTGCTTTGCGATATTTATCGCCGTCTATTGATAATATGCCCCCTAGTTTTTACCCTGGTACCCACCCTTGGATTGGGAAGTGTCTCTGGGCCCACCCTCCTGAACAGGTTTTTGGGGGCCTTTAAAAGACTGTTTGGGTTTTTCCCCTTTGTGTTCAACATCTTTCCCTTGTGGGGTAGCAGTAACCCCTTTCTTTTGGTCACCCCTATCTTGGGTCTTTCTGGACACCCTTGTCTTAACCCTGTGGTCAGCCTTCTTCCTCAGCTCTTGAGGCGACACTAACCCTAAGCCCACTGGGTAATATTACAGTTTTTCAGATGTACAAATTCTTAACAGATCTTCCTTTATTATCAAATTACAGAGCCCTTCATTATCTTGCACCTTAACGCCTTTTAACCAACCTCCTAGTGTTTTGACTGAGAAGTCAACAAAATCTTCCTAGGTCTGATTTGAGGTTTTGTGAGTCTCCCTAAACCTAATCCTGTATTCCACAGCCCTCAATCAGGGTATCCTTCATGGGGTAATAGTACTCAGCATCTTCTTCATCTAGTTTCAGGAGTCTATCCCTGTACTTTCCTGATAATAATTCCCACAGTAGAGAGCCCCAGTTCTTCTGGTATAAATTCCTCATTTTGCAAGCCTTCTCAAAGGCTGTAAATGATTTTATGAGGTCATCACCCTCAACAAATATGGGACAATCCCTTTGGGGATTTTGGGATCAAAAGTTTCCTCTTTCTCCCTATTTATTTTGTTGCTGCCACTACTTATGAATGCTAGACCGATCTCAGCCCTCTCTCTTTCTACAGCCAGGACTTTGGCATCAAGGTTTGCTCTCTTCTTGGTTAGTCTTGCAGGGAATATATCCAGCTCATCTAGTTCCTCTATCTCATTAGGCCTGGAATTGCCTGGCCTAGTCCCAGAAGCGGAAGGAACTCTAGAACTAATGTTAGGAAAGATGTAAGGAGTTATGCCCTCATCTTCCCTGGTTAGGGGGATTACCCCCATGAGTACTGACTACAGTCTCTTTGTCAATGTCCACCTCCTCTTCTGTAGGGGTGTCAGGACCTTTTGTTAACTGGATTGCCTCAAAATCTGAAAGGGCCGCCTGGAGTTGCACCTTGGTAGGATTTGAGCCAGTAACAATGTTGTTGACTTTACAGAGGACCCAACTGCTTCATACTAAGTTGCAGACAAGGGATCAGGTTGATTTCTTACACTATCACCTCTGAGCCAGACATGTTTAGTACAATTTGGACCTTTTTAGAGATTGGAAAAAATCTCTAAAAGATTTTTAAGGCCTGACTGACTAGTATACTTTTTGAATTTCTAATTTAATGGACTGGGGGACTTAACACAAGGCACTAACAGTTCTGATTAGAAGATTTAGAAATAATCGAAAAACTCAAAAGAATATTTTTGACTAACCTCAATTGTGGATTTCTTAGTGGAATCACCTATTGGCCAAGTGGTATCAGCAAATGCAAAGTCTTGTATTCCAACCACTAAACCACCAATGTAGGAAGCTGCCTTTTTATGTAGTGTGCCAATGTAGGGGGGACACCATGCAAACAGTCCAAACGGCCCTTATTGGATTACAGGGCTTACTTTAATAATCCCAAGTGCTCTATTTGTGGTAGTGTGGTGGAGCATTTATCAGAGGAGAGTCTTAAGCAGTTGTTGCACACACTGTGTCAGTAAATGAGACACACCTCAAGTAGAAATTTGAAACAAAATTAGAAAAATAATGCAGATTTTTATATACTTTTAGGCACCAAGATCATTGGAATTAGGTAAGTACTTTCGGAGTTATAGATTTTACAGTCAACAGTAAAATGCTCAAATAACGTTTTTTGAGGTATGAGCCTCGAACGCGGTAATGTTATCCTACGGCAGAAACACACACTGCCTACATATACTTGTGAACGGTTGTTATAGGTGCCTTTTAGGCCTTAAAGTGCTTAGGAGTCAAGGTCCAAGGAACCACAAGCAGTTCAGTTTTACCTGCCCTGGTGCGTCTGGGTGCAGAGGTGCTGGTCACGTTGGTAGCCTCGAGTGCTACACGTTGAAGTCAATGGAAGGATACTTGTAACAAAAAGGCTGCAAGTGGTGACCAGTCTGGCAGAACCCAAAGGGGGACTTGGCTTGTGATGGTCTCTGGTGCAAGGGCACACAGTCGTTTTCTGTGGACCAAGGCTGGGGACTCGGGTGCAAAGGTGTTTTTTCCGGCGGGTTGCTTGCATTTTTGGCTCTCACGATTGTCGTCGGTTTTGCAGAGGAGGAGAAACAGGACAGCTCGCCCACTCTTGTTGTGGGTCTCGCTGGCCAAAAAGTCCCTCGATGTGCAGATCAGTCTTCCTTGGTGGTGGTGTCCAGTCTGGACGCAAATAAGCCTTGGTTGATGCTCTGGTAGTCAGGGTATTGGTGCAAGGCGGTTCTTGGAGGATCTCACGTCTCGAAATTCAGTGGAGAGACAGGGCTGACCTCCTAGAGCCACAAGGATCTCCTCATGACATTCTGCTCCCTCGGTGGGCCCAATGGACAACAACACGGTGTACCGGGCTGAGTGGTTATTGAAGTGCTGTATGGTCCGCCAAGGGTTTGGGAGGATGCACAGCTTTCGAACGAGTCAAGCCTTTGCAATGGTTGAGTTACCAGCAGCCAGGCAGGGTTTGGTGCCAATTTGGGAGCAGGTCCTCTGTTCTCACTGTGACGGCTCTTCTTTGCCCTTCTTTTTTCTTCTTTCCTCAGACACCAACGCTTCAGATTCATCTACCTGAAAACCCAGGTAGATGAATCTGAAGCTTTGGTGTCAGGAGACCCCTAAATACTGAATTTAGGAGCATTTGGGGGAATGTAAGACAGTAACCAATGGGCTACCTACCCCTGGGGTGTCTACAACCCTTATATGACCACTTCCTGCAAGGAGTGGGCATAATCTTGACCCAGGGTTCCTAGTTTCCCCAAAACTAAGATGGTGAAATGCTTCTTTAACTGTCCACTGCATGTGGCCCCCTTAGGGGTGGGCCTAGCCTGTAAGTGTGACACGGTTTCTGACTAGCTAATTTTCCACAATGTCCTGGTGTCAACTGGGCCCCAGGGCAGGGGGTGGCATTCCCCCGGTCTGGGGGGAAGCAAGAGTTGCACATCCGACCCTCGGTCCAGGTCCACTCTCTCCCCGCAGCTCCGCTGTGCCGTCTCCTGCCTCCTGACCACGACCTCCTCCCTGGGAGGTTTGAGGCTGCTGTCCACTCCTGCGTCTGCCGCCCGCTCCATCTGGGACTGCCTGCAACCACCGTAAACTTGTCAGCCATTCTTTCTTTTTTCCTGTTGTGCCACTGGTATTGTAATTGTACTGTGATTGTGCCCATTATTGTGCCCGTCTTGCTCTAACCCCACCACTGTTATTTTTATTTTCCTTCGCCCTTTGCCGCTGCTGCCCCTGCGGCCCCTCCCCCCTGGAAACCCCCGCTCCCGCCTCCCAGCCTCTCCTCCCTCCCACCTCCCCTACTTAATGGCGGCCGCTGCGCAGTCGCGCTGCCAGCGCGCCAAAGGCACGCCAAAGGCAACCCCGTCTGCGACCCGACCGCGGCCAGCGCCAGGAACCCTGAACCTGTGACCTTCCTCTGCTACGAATCCACCACTCTCCACGCACTCAATCCCAGACCCTACAGAGACTGCCAACAGGACTCACCGAACACCACCCACGGCCAGTTCTCCTGCCTCCACTGCCACCAAACCTTCACCACCACCTCAGCCTCCAACACAACTGACGCCATCACTGACGACACCCTCAGATGCATCCTCATCAACGTGCGCTCCGTACACAAACATGCCATGGAACTCTGGAACCTTCTCGACTCTCTCTCGCCCGACATCGCCTTCCTCACGGAGACCTGGACCAACGCCGCCTCTGCCCCCGACATCAACACTGCCATCCCGGACGGATACAGGATCCAAAGGAAGGACCACCCCAACTGCCCGGGAGGGGGACTCACCATCGCCCACAAGAGCAGCCTCCGCCTCACCACCTCCAGCGAAACCTTCCCCACCGCCGAACACCTGCACTTCCAGATCCAGACCAGCCCGAACACCACACTCTGAGGAACCCTCATCTACAGACCCCCAGGCCTCCGTACACCCTTCGCCACCACCATCACCGACTTCATCGCACCCCACGCCATCGCATCGATGAACTACATACTCATTGGAGACCTTAACTTCCACCTAGACAACCCCAGCGACCCCAACTCCACCACCCTCCGCAACAACCTCGCCAACATCGGACTCAACCAACTCGTCAACACACTGAGCAGGACACACCCTTGACCCCATCTTCGCTGCAGGGAACAGCGTTCACTTCAGCCACACAACGCAACCACCATGGACCGACCACCACTGCGTCCACTTCACTGTAAACAAACCCAAGGCACCAAAACCAGCCCACCGCCCACCACGAAGGAACTGGAGCAAGGTTACCGACGAGCAAATGAACTCCACCCTCACCCGACACAACCACAGCTGGGCATCCGACACAAACATCGCAGCCAGAGGACTCCACACTTGGATCTCTAATTGTGCAGACGAACTCTCCCCACTACGCAACCCCGGCAAACAGCGCCCCAGGAAAGCCGCCTTGTTCACCACCGATCTTCAAGAAGCCAGGCGCACCTGCAGACGCCTAGAGAAGAACTGGGGGAACACCAAGACGACCGACAACTACTCCACCTACAGGGACACCATGACGGACTACCACAACCAAATCAGAACAACCAAAAGGAACTTCATCCACAACAAAATCCTCGCCAACTCCACCAACTCCAAAGAACTCTTCAGTGTCATTCAGGAATTCACCAACCCACGCAGCGAAGCTACAGATGTCACCCCGTCCCAAGACCTCTGCGACAAGCTTGGAACCTACTTCCACCTCAAGATCAGAACACTCTACAACAAATTTGTCAACCCCCCACAAGACACTGATCCAGCAGTGTACTAACAGCCGATACTACACTACCATATACTCACCTGGGCCCATATAACTACTTCCACTTAACAGCAAGTAGACCGCTGGAACTTAGTTTATGATTTTCATACTTCAAGATCTAGTTATTTCTTTTCCCTAACTAAATCTTTCACTGTTCAATTAGTTCTTTCCTCTGGTCAATGGGCCATCAGTTGGAACTAGTTGATGGTGATAATTAACATAACTTATTAAACATTTCTCGATTAAATGAAATATTCACAGACTCGGGAAGTTTTAAATCTTTATCTAAATTACTTGAGTGTGAACCATCTCAAAGTTTCAGTACAAACACCCTCATTCGCAAGAGTGTCAATTCAAACAAATATCAATAAGCAATAGCAATTCAGATTCACACAATAACTATGCTCAGAAAGAAGAGGACAGAGAGAGAAGAACATCTATCAATACGATGAATTCATATTTACCAAGGATGGTGTGAAGACCAACCCCCTGGCCAAAGGGCTGGTAAGGGTCCCCCGGGATAGATCAGGAGACAAAGACTTCAGGACAGGAATCAGGACAGGATACTTCACCTCTCTAAATACCGACGACTGCATTGCACCCCTCTCTGACACTTTCTTCCTCCTCGTGGTTCTTCCATGATCTTCTTTCTAACCCAATTAAATTAAATAGATGGTTCTCTGCATTGATTTTTTCATCAGCGTCTCACAGCATCAGTACCACCCCCAGCACCGACAGCATCCCGAGCTCTGCTTCTGTGCTCCCGTTAAGCTCTGTGTCAGCAAGCTAGCAAGCTAAACTAACTAACTAAAACTACCTCAATTATACCTTTCCATAACCATGTACCACCCATTAATGTTTCAATTTTCCCAAATACTAACTCTGATTGGACAGGCGAGGGGGGGATGATCGTCACACCATGCTTACATTTCACTTATTTCATTAAACCATTGTTTCAAACCCCTCCCCTCAAACTTTATTAAATCATTTCCTTTCCCATACATCTCCAAACTTTATGAATACAAAATGTTGCAAAGTCATGAATAAAGCTCCTTCATATGAACTCTTCACCCTCATGTTCGCAGGGCACATCTTCGCTGGCCTTGGACGTGTGACAAGTTCTTACTCATCTTTCTTTATTCTCTCTCTGGTGCGCATGCGTGGGGTCAAGTCAGTCAGCTCAATTCAGACAAGTGTAGAAGGCCCAAATGTGCACTAATAATAAAGTCAAAAGAAGAAATGTTATTCTAAAACATAAATGGTTTCACTGTACACCACCAACCTCTACTCTAACCCACTCCAATTATTATTACCCTTTCTGCATTTGCGTTAGTATAAAACTTACTTTCTTTTTCAGCCAAGCAGGTGCCATGCATGCGAGCTTTCAAGCGGCCATTTTTAGTAACTTTGCGCAGGCGCAAGAATTTCCCTCCAAGCATTAGTATGTCATACTACGTAGATGCAGTAGACGCATGCGCAGTAAAGATCCCCTGTTAAAGTGCGTTTTAGTCCTTCGTTCATGTTGTTATAATTAGTAAACACATAGGCAAGCTTCATTCTCCCACGTGTCTTTTTCTAAATGCAAATTATCAATTACAAACACGTTGTTAGTAATCCGTTAATGAGTTTAAACGAAAGGATTGCTTCCGAGCAAGTCTCATTTACGAGTCCTTGCTCCATCAATCCCCTCTCTGATGGCATCTTAAGCCATCACAAAATTACCCATCCCAGATACCAACTTTTAGCACTTCTCAGTTTTCTCTATTTCTCCTCTCAAATTTCCATCAATAAACTTGTTTCCTTCTAAATCTTTCATTTTCTTGTATAATTTGCCTTTCATTTCTTCCAGCTGTATTTCATCATATTTTCTTTTTCGTTTCTGTCCCTTTCCTTTTCTTTCAAAATGTATTTTCTCTTTCCTTCCTCTTCTACAACACTTATATGTAATCATTATCTTCATCATCATCACTACTGATATTATCATAGCTAATGGTATTATTATCTGACCTAGAAAACTTTTCCCAAAATTAACAAATAATTTCCCTATTGATGTTATACTTTTTGTTAGTCTTCCCCACACCCTGTCAACCTCCAGTTGGGTCAAGTCTTTATGCATTCTTGTAATGTTTTCAATATATCCTTTAATTTCTCTGCTCTTGTCCAGAATATAAGTGCAGCAATGTTAAGTTTTCAACATGCCACAAACTCCACCTTCTTTTGCTAACAATATATCAAGAGCAAGACGGTTCTGTAAAACCATAGACCTGATTGCAACCATTTCTGTGTTAATCATTAAGAATCCTCCTGCAGTGTCTGTAGAAAGACCATCAACTATGGTTGATAACTTACACATTTTCTTTGAATTAAGAATGACTCCAACTGAGGGTATCAGTGCACTAAAAATGTCTCCTACAATTTCAGAAAAAATAGCTCTTCTTCTACGTGTTAGTCCATTAGAATTTCCATTGGTTCCACTGATTTTATCTACATGATAGATTTTTGGAAACACTATTCCAAAGTAGCAGCTCCCATACCATCTTGCAGGTAATCTATAATAGGCGTTGCTCCCACAAACATAATACAATCCTGGAAATACAGGATCTGTTCCCCTTTTAGTCCCCACCCTCCTAGAATTAGGAAGTTGTGTTCACATTCACTGGAACCAATGTAATTATTGTTATAATCTGTCTTTAATCTATGGAGGCAGAATTTTCCACTTTTCACAAAATCCAGGGACATCGCAGCATGAGCCTTGCCACTTGCATATATTCACTCCTTCCCAACCCATGGAGGTACATGGGTTTTCTGTTCAGTTGCCTTCTTTATTAAATCCTGTCTCCTTTCTTCTACTAAATCCCAAAAATATTTTTCTTCTTTTCTTAATGCACATGTTAGATTATCTTTATGTGCTTGAACTAAATCTATTGAACTCATTGTTAAGAAAAATTCACCCATAAACTGTGCATTTTTACTACTAGCTACTGGATTCATATTCTTTCTAATAGGTAATTCTGAGAATACTACATCTATGTCTGAATAAAAATATTGAAGTCTCCCTGTAGCATAAAATAAACTTGACAAAATACTACATGACACACCATACGTTAAAGGTATATGGTGATACGTCATCCCTTCTGATACTGATGAGGGTAACTTCATACACATGTAGCAATTATTAATCTCCATAGTACTAACATATTGAAATAATAATTTAATAAACACATTAGAGGACGTATTATAGTCTGATTCATTATGATAGTTTGCTTCATCTTCTACCCATATTTCTATTTCAGTTTCTTTTATTCTATCCACCTTAACATTAGTATCTGTATTATTCTTGTCACTTGTTTTCATTAACAAAGGTACTCCTACTGTTAGGAATAACCATACTAATGCTACTAATAAAATACTACAAAAACAAAATCTAAAACACTTTCTTTTTAATCCACATTTTGGTTTCCCGGTAACTTCAATTTCTGCCATTTTATTCTTGAGAAAATTTCTTTTCTCTTATCTTTTCTTTGTCAGTTTGGCTTTCCTTTTCGTTCTTAAGGAGGCCTCAATTTGCTTTCATCAATCTGAACAATATGAATTTCTTCTGTTTCATCAGTCAGATCCAGGGATTCAAATTCCTCGAGTATGACATAAGTCCATTCAGGAGCCTTGTATCTCCTGTTTAGACTTCTCAATCTTGGACTTCTTCGAGTTATTTTTGCCAAAGTTTGTTTAGATTGTGTTTGACTTGTGACTTCATTTACTTGTTCTGGTCTCTTTTCAGTTTTTCTCAAGTGATATTTTAGTTTCTTCACTCCAGTTGGCCAATTGTCTCCCTTTCTGATTCTTTTGATTTGCACTGCATTTTCACCTTCTTTATCTCTTTGTAAAGTTCTTTTAATTTCATTTATTTTTGGCACAATCTGCTCTGTTTCATTGTTTTCTGTGCTTGTACCTTCTTTTGCTTCCACCTGCTCAGGTCTTACCGTATTTTGTTCTTCTTCTTCCTGAGCTTGTTCTTCTAATTCTATCTGACCCTGTTCAGGTCTTACTTCAAATTTTTCTTCTTCTGCCTGAACCCGTTCTTCTAACTCTATCTGATCCTGTTCAGGTCTTAATTCAAACCTTTCTTCTTCTGCCTGAACGTGTTCTTCTATTTTTCCCTCCTCAGGTTCCTGAAAGTCTTTTTCTATTTCCACCTGAGTGTGTTCTTCTTCCCCTGTCTTTTCCTGACTACTTTCCTGTCTTTTCAGTTCTGTTCTTCTTTTCATTTCAATAACATCATCAATTACTTCAATCACTGGTATCCACTCTTCCTGACTTGTACCTGGCTTTTCGTCATATGGTTGTCTTTCAGAATCTATCACTCTAGATTCTTCAATTTCACACCTTACAACTCCTGACGCTTCAGCCTGTTCAGTCAGTGGTTGCTCTTGTTGTTCTGATGGGCTCGGAACTCTTCTGGTATGACTGGCATGAATCCAATTGGGCAAGCCTGCACACTTCACTGCTGTGGTAGTGACTAGTATGACTTGCCGCGGTTTGTCCCACCTTGGTGCTAGGCACGACTTTCTTGCGTGTTTCTTCACTAGCACCCAATCTCCAGGATTCAAATCATGCGCTTGGTCTGGCTGTCTTTCAACTGCGTCTTCTCCAACCTGGTGAGAGACAGAACGCACCATTTCAGCCAATCCTTTGCAATAGTCCAATACCAGATCATCAGTTATACTCATTAGTTTATTTCCAGGAATAAATGCCTGTCTCATGGCTCTTCCCATGAGAATCTCATGTGGGCTCATTCCTGTTTTTCTGTCTGGAATACTTCTGAGACCCATCAATACAAGAGGTAATGCATCTGGCCATTTCAGCTTTGTGGATGCACACACCTTCCCCAATCTTGACTTGATTGTGCCATTCATTTGCTCAACAATTCCAGAAGCCTCTGGATGATAAGCACAGTGCAGTTTTTGTTCAATATTAAATGCAGCACAGATTAATCAAATTATTTCATTATTAAAATGAGGGCCTCTATCTGATTCCAAAGTGACTGGAAAACCAAATCGTGGAACTAACTCCCTCAACAACAATTTTGCAACTGTAAGACTGTCATTTCTTCGAGTGGGATAGGCTTCCACCCATCTTGAGAAAAAGGCATACTATGACAAGTATATATTTCAGTCCATTGCATGGGGGTAATTCAATAAAATCCAACTGAAATCTAGTGAAGGGTCCTTCTGCCTTTCCAATCTTTCCCCAGCTAACCACTGTCTTCCTACCGGGACTTTGCTGCTGACAGGTTAGGCATCTTTGGCAAAGGCTCTCTGCGACTACCCTGAATTTCGTATTGTACCAACTCTGTCT
The DNA here is from genome assembly GCA_963921515.1 of Calotriton arnoldi. Lineage (NCBI taxonomy): Eukaryota > Metazoa > Chordata > Amphibia > Caudata > Salamandridae > Calotriton > Calotriton arnoldi. The sequence goes on along the minus strand of CAWUFW010003386.1, from coordinate 1,553,761 downwards.
GAATAGCCTGATCATTGAGTCTCTCCCTATGTGTGTTGCTCCATGATACACTCTTGGCATTTTTGAAAGCAAACAGGCTGGCATGACTGGTCTTCCATCTAAATACACCCATACCTCATCATGTGGTCTCTTTGTACAAGCTGCCTTTATCCAAATTCCCTTTTCCTCAACTTCTTCCTGCAATTGTCTAATCTCGTCCCATGTTTCTGGTACTGAGAAAAACATAAGTTGGCATCTGGTTTCACCCGTTTCAATTTTTCTGTTTATGGCCACTGTATTTTTGGCACAGTATTTGGCCACTTGATCAGCATACTTATTGCCAGCAGTCACATAGTCATTTCCTGATTGATGTGCAGCACATTTTACAACTGCTATCTCTTTTGGCAATTGTAATGCTTCCAACAAATCTTTCACATTTTTGCAGTTTCTGATAGGAGATCCTGAAGAAGTCAGAAATCCACTCTGCATCCAGAGCTGGCCGAAGTCGTGCACAACCCCGAACCCATATTGACTGTCCGTAAATATGGTTACTCTCCAATTTTTCCCCTTTTTGCATGCCATTGTTAAGGCAAACAATTCAGCTACTTGTGCAGACTTGACCCCAGGTAAACAGGATGCTTCAATTACCCCAGATATTTTACAAACAGCATATGCAGCACTTAGTCCTCCTTCTTGTGTTCTGAGGCAGGAACCGCCTACAAATAGCTCGTGGTCAGCCTCTTTCAAAGGTGTCTCTTTTATATCAGGCCGGGGTTTCGTGCATAACTCAGTCACATTCAAACAATCATGATCACTCTCATCTCTCACTTCTTCATCGCAGGGGTCTGGCAGTAGGGTAGCTGGGTTCATGATCATACACCTTATCACAGTCACGTTCTCAGCTCCCAAAATCACTCTTTCATACTTAGTCAATCGACTAGGGGTGAGATGCTGTGTTCTTGTTCTTGTCAAAAGAATCTCAACTGAGTGTGGAACAAAAACCTTTACCGGATGTCCCATCACTATCGACTCACTTTGCTCCAGACTCATACAAGTAGCAGCTACTGCTTTTAAGCAGCCAGGCAATGCTGAAGCCACTGGATCCAATGTAGCTGAAAAATATGCCACTGGACGTCGACTCAATCCATGTCTCTGTGTTAAGACTGAAAGTGCACAATTTTCTCTCTCACAGCAAAATAATGCAAAGTCTTTTGAATAATCCGGCATGCCCAAGGCAGGAGCCTCACACAAACAATTTCGCAATTTCACAAATGCCTCTATGCAGTCATCATTCCAATCAATCGGATCTTTTGCTCTTTTCCGGATCATCTGTATTAATGGTTTTGCTAACATCGAAAAACCATTAATCCATTGCCTACAGTATCCAACCACTCCTAGAAACATTCTCATTTCTCTCTGAGTCTGTGGCAATTGCATTTCTTTGATTATTTTTATTCTTTCCGGTGTCACTTTTCTAACTCCTCTTTCAATTTTATGCCCTAAATATCTAACTTCTCATTGACAAAATTGTAATTTTTCTGGAGACACCTTGTGTCCTCCTTCAGCCAAATGGTTCAACAATGCAATTGTGTCTGTGACACAATCTTCTCGTGTTTTTGATGCCACCAGTAGGTCATCAATGTACTGGACCAGAACAGATTTTCCAGGCATAATCAATGACTCTAGCCACTTTTTCAAAATCTGCTTAAAAATTGAAGGACTTTCTGTGTACCCTTGAGGGACTCGACACCATGCATAAATATGATCCTCAAACTTAAACGTAAAAAGATACTGGCTGTCTGGGTGCAAAGGAATAGAAAAGAGCGCTTGGCATAAATCAATTACGGCAAACCAACCTGCATTCCAAGGTATCTGATAAAGGATCACTGCTGGATTTGGCACTATTGGACAACATGGCACTACAATTTTATTTATTTTTCGTAAATCCTGCACTATTCTGTACTTTCCGCTAGGCTTTTTCAGTCCCATTATTGGTGAATTACAGGGACTACCCATCACTTCTTTTAAAATACCTTGTTTAACCATTCGTTCAATTTCTGGAATAATTCCTGCTTTTACTTCTGGACTCGTCTTGTACTATCGGGTATTTGGATACACTGCACCTTCTTTCACTGTCACTTTAACTGGGTCTATATTTGTCATTAGCCCAATGTCTTTTCCTGTAAAATCCCACACTTCTGGATTAACTGTGGTTCTCAACTCTTCTGGTAATTCATTCTCAGTCATAAGTGAAAACATTTCATCTACCTCCGTTCCCTGTTTGGCTAACATCATCTTGTATACTACGTCTTCATCAGGAGTTTGAAAGGCGACACCATCCGGTGTACAATAGATCGTGCAATTCATCTTGCACAAAAGACCTCTTCCCAACAGATTTACAGGACTGGAATCGCAAACTACGAACCGATGCATTTCTTTAAAATTTCCAATATGCACCTCCATTGGTTTGGTGATTGACGTTCTAATCTGTTGGTTTGACACGCCTACAACTTGGATTGATTCTCCCGAGAGGGGTAGGTTTGGGATGTCTGCTGTTCTCACAGTAGACCTGGTAGCACCAGTATCCAATAGGAAAGTAATGTCTTTACCTTCTACTTTCCCATCAACAAATGGACCTGACTGATCTACCGGCAAGGATGCGCCAAGCACGCACTCCTCTTCCTCCCCCTCAGGCAACCGTCATTGTGCAACATCTGAATTTTCCTCATCATTCTGTAAAAATATTGTGTAATTGTTCTATTATTCTTACCACTTTCTCCTTGAAATCCGGTGTTCGCACTGAAACTTTGATGATTCACAAAATTTGGCATAGGAGCTGGTGGCACCTGATATTGTGGAGTAACTACCTGTTGCTGCTGATTCATAAGTACTTCATTCTGCATCTGTGGGATTAAATTTTGATTTGGCCCATTATTACTCTTATTATTCTGAGTACTCTTACACTCGTTCTTCCAGTGTCCAAGCTTTCCGCACGCATGACAAGGAAACTTCTTTTTCGCTTCTTCTCTGTCCATTCGTCCCCTATATTTATTACCATACACTCCTTGATTATTCTGACTCTGTTCTTTCACTTGATTATTATTTTGGTCATTTGTTTTCTCTTCTTCGTGTTCTGCCAATTTAACTTGTGCCCACATCATTTTCTCTTTTAGCTTCCTACGCCTGGCCTCAATGTCATCTCCGCAATATTTCGCATACTTTAAAATCTCATCCACTGTCTTGCTTTGCCAACACAACATGTGCTGCTGTATCATCTGACTAATTTCTGGTTTCAAACCATATACAAACCGGTACACAAAATGTCCCATATCCTTGTCACCGATATTCTCAAAACCACTATACTGCTTAAACACCTGCAATAACCTCTCATAAGATGCATGTACAGATTCATTTGGTTCTTGTGTTGTTCTATCTATTTTTACCCAATCTGTTTCTTTAGGAGGAATTTTCCCTTTCAAATACGTAATCACTTGGTGATACTTTTTCATCACCTCCTCCGAGGGTGCTCCTGTCTTTGAATCTCTAGCATACTCCTCATTAGGCCAATCAATTGTAATTTTGCATTCTGTCCATAAATCAGCAGGTGCCACTATATCATATAGACCATCCAAATCCTTCAATAAAACTTTTGAAACCTTCACAAATCTCTCTACCTGTTTGTACCATTCAACTAGTTTCTCTCTCAACTTTGGAAAATCATTTGTAAATGATAAAATATCTTGTCTACTCCAAGGAACATGAACATATCCACCTCCAGTAACCTCTCTCATTGGACACAAATTTTCCACTTTGCTTGATTCTCTTGCTGGAAATGCAGCTGCTGCTTCTCTCACTTGTACTTCCTCTTTCTTTCTTATCCATCTAATTCTCCATTTATCAATGCCTCCCCATTTTCGCAAAATGTTAATTAATTCCTTTATCTGTAGTCTCTTTCCAGAAGCATTTACACTTTCTAAATCTTTATCAGTAAAGTCCACTCGATATGGTTTTTGTAACAACTTTGATTTCCCTATGTCTATTCCAATCTCTGAAGCAACTTCAGTCAATCTCTCATGAAATACTCTTGCCCTTCTGGTTATACTCTTACATAAAAATAATAATTCTTCAATCTTTCTGTACCCACACATCCTGTCATCATCTCTTCCAATTCCACTTTCAATCTGCTGATGTCTAAAATCCTTGGTGTTGGGTTCTGATTATCTCTTTCCTGTGCCCATCTTTCTATTTCTTCAGAGGTGACTACTGTTGCGCCTCCTGTTCCAGTATGAACCAAAGGTCTTCTTTCTCTCAAATTGATTGCCGTAACTCTCTTTGGAGTTTCTGTCAAAGGTTCCACATTAGGGAGATCCATTAATGAAATAATTGACTCACTTTCGCTAACCTGATCATCTGTGATTATTATTTCTTTTCTAGGACTATTTAATGGAATTGTCACAGGTTGTGGTTTCTGGCAAATCTTATTATCTCCATACAATGGGATTACCGGACCAATGGTCACTGGTACTGTCAAAGCTTCAGTATTCAAATTTAGTTGACTTATCTTTTGAACTAGTTCTTCTCTAGTTTTATTCAAAGCATCTCTTTCATTATCCTGCAACACTCTGTTGTATGACATCTCATGTAAAATCTGTGGGGTTAATGGCATTCCCATTACTGGTGCACTTGGGGTAACCTTACTAGTTGCTTCCTGATACAGTGGTGGATTTTTAATTAAAATATCCTCTAACAACCCCTCTAACAAATAGAGCACAATAAAGTGGTTCATATAAATTGACAATAAACTGAGCCCCTGCGGCTCCTCACAGCAAGTATTTGAACTCCTCTAACAAATAGAGCACAATAAAGTGGTTCATATAAATTGACAATTGACATCCCATCCTCGTCGCCAGTGTAACATCCAATAAATAAATAACGATGACTCTTTGGTTGCTGTGATCCAGTTGTAGATTTATTGTTGATTTGAAGTCATAGGATAAATAGACAGCATATAATAAAGATAGCAGAATCAAGTAAAGTTCCAATAAAGGCCCCACCGGGAGCAGCTGCCCTGCTGCTCAGCCTCCAAGGTAACTGACAGTACACTTAAACATACACAGATAGAACTAAGGATGACATCATAGAGACAGGCTGAGCAGCAGAGTACAAGAGACTAAGAAAGGACAAGAAAGAGAGAAGAGCAGGGAGAAGCAGGATACAACACACTCGTCATCTGATTCACCATATCCTGCTGTGTTCATGTGTTTCGTTTTCTCCTTACACTTTCCTCCAGACTGTTCCTCAGCCATTAACACTGGATATAAACCTTCTGATACCATAGCTCTCCTCCATTGTTTCATCTGCCCTTCGCGTGACTCATGCAAGTGTCTGGGAAAGAATCCTCTATACCTTCCACCTCTGCATTTCTCCCGTTCATATGACTCAGTCTCCCATTCTTCCAAAGCCTCATATTGAGTTAACCTAGGTCTAGGTTCCAAATCATTAATTTTCAATCTCAAATTCTGAAGAATCCTGCCATTAAATGTACCATCTTTAGGAAATGCTAACACTCCATCATCCTTCGTATATTCTATCCAGTTTTCCAACCACACGCAAGTATGATATCCTCTTTCCAACATCATAAAAGATGCTGGTGTCTTCGGTGGCGGAATAGGAATTCCCTCTCTAGTCAACACAGGCTTATCCTTTACAAAGAAATTCTTAATTTTCTTACAAAATGACATCTTTCTTTTTTCTCCATACATCCTTGAGGAACGGTGTAGAAAATTGTACTCTGCAAACCCTTGAAATCTTCTACCTGTACGTCTTGCACTAACAGTCAAATCAAAATCCTGCATACAATTTTTCTCTCCAACAATCCTAGCGCGGCTTCTAACTAGCTATCCAATCAATCAGGCTCACGCTTGTGATCTGACCAATGCCAGCGAGGCCTTTTCCTGACGTCAGTTCTGCTCCTTACTACTGACCCCTCCTTTACAAGGCTGCTCCTGTCACACGCCCGCTGTTCCTACCAATCCCAGCGCGGCTCACTGTGACGTCAGTACCACTGCGGCAACTGACCCTCCCTTCACAAGGTAATACGAAAAAAGTATTTCTCGATATTTTCTTTAAAATTCTTTGTTATTAACGACATAAAAACATTCGCTACTCTGTCTGTTCCACTAAATCAAAGGATAGTTTATTTCTTTCCACTGCGAGGAAAACCCTTCCGCTTACCCTTCATTCAAGCTCCAGAGAACCTGCTACTCCTCCGGTGTCACCAGTTTTGGGAAATTTGAGACCAAAGTTTCACCAGCGAACTCCTTTCGCTGTCAATCTAGCTCGGAAGAACCTGCTACTCCTTCAGGGTTACCCTTTCTAGGTGATATAACGCCTGAAGTTTCACTAGCGAACTCTTTGCTATCAAACACTCTCACTTTTACACAGAAAATAGTCCCTACTTTAACACTGCCAGCCCTATCTAGCTTCTCAGTGTTATTCTAACAGACGAGTAACCTCAATGCAGTGTGGTTTTTATCGCCACCCTCTATTCATTCCCCGGGAATTTTCCAAACAACATAAAACAAGACGCTAACTCTTTTTGTTAAACATAAATCAATAATCAATAATCTATACTTATCACCAAACTAGTCAATAATAACCATAACTCTGCTACCAGAAAACTGATCCAGCGGTGTACTAACAGCTGATACTCCACTACCATATACTCCCCTGGGCCCATATAACTACTTCCACTAAACAGCAAGTAGACCGCTGGAACATAGTTTATGATTTTCATACTTCAAGATCTAGTTATTTCTTTTCCCTAACTAAGTCTTTCACTGATCAATTAGTTCTTTCCTCTGGTCAATGGACCATTAGTTGGAACTAGTTGATGGTGATAATTAACATAACTTATTAAACATTTCTCGATTAAATTAAATAATCACAGACTCGGGAAGTTTTAAATCTTTATCTAAATTAATTGAGTGTGAACCATCTCAAAGTTTCAGTACAAACACCCTCATTCGCAAGAGTGTCAAATCAAACAAATATCAATAAGCAATAGCAATTCAGATTCACACAATAACTATGCTCAGAAAGAAGAGGACAGAGAGAGAAGAACATCTATCAATACGATGAATTCATATTTACCAAGGATGGTGTGAAGACCAACCCCTGGCCAAAGGGCTGGTAAGGGTCCCCGGGATAGATCAGGAGACAAAGACTTCAGGACAGGAATCAGGACAGGATACTTCACCTCTCTAAATACCGACGACTGCGTTGCACCCCTCTCTGACACTCTCTTCCTCCTCGTGGTTCTTCCGCGATCTTCTTTCTAACCCAATCAAATTAAATAGATGGTTCTCTGCATTGATTTCTTCACCAGCGTCTCACAGCATCAGTACCACCCCCGGCACCAACAGTATCCCGAGCTCTGCTTCTGTGCTCCCGTTAAGCTCCGTTTCAGCAAGCAAGCAAACTAGCAAGCTAAACTAACTAACTAAAACAACCTCAATTATACCTTTCCATAACCATGTACCACCCATTAATGTTTCAATTTTCCCAAATACTAACTCTGATTGGACAGGCGAGGGGGGGATGATCGTCACACCATGCTTACATTTCACTTATTTCATTAAACCATTGTTTCAAATCCCTCCCCTCAAACTTCATTAAATCATTTCCTTTCCCATACATCTCTAAACTTTATTAATACAAAATTTTGCAATGTCATGAATAAAGCTCCTTCATATGAACTCTTCACCCTCATGTTCCCAGGCACATCTTCACTGGCCTTGGACGCGTGACAAGTCCTTACTCATCTTTCTTTATTCTCTCTCTGGTGCGCATGCGTGGAGTCAAGTCAGTCAGCTCAATTCAGACAAGTGTAGAAGGCCCAAATGCGCACTAATAATAAAGTCAAAAGAAGAAATGTTATTCTCAAAAATAAATGGTTTCACTGTACACCACCAACCTCTACTCTAACCCACTCCAATTATTATTACCCTTTCTGCATTTGCGTTAGTATAAAACTTACTTTCTATTTCAGCCAAGCAGGTGCCATGCATGCGAGCTTTCAAGCGGCCATTTTTAGTAACTTTGCGCAGGCGCAAGAATTTCCCTCCAAGCATTAGTACGTCATACTATGTAGATGCAGTAGATGCATGCGCAGTAAAGATCCCCTGTTAAAGTGCGTTTTAGTCCTTCGTTCATGTTGTTATAATTAGCAAACACATAGGCAAGCTTCATTCTCCCGCGTGTCTTTTTCTAAATGTGAATTATCAATTACAAACACGTTGTTAGTAATCCGTTAATGAGTTTAAACGAAAGGATTGCTTCCGAGCAAGTCTCATTTACGAGTCCTTGCTCCATCAACACCACAGCTGGCCCCCGTGTCCCCCAGACACCAGCCAGCCCACCATCTCCCACTGGCACCAATCACAACCGAAGACACCGCCACGACCATGAAAGGCATCCACTCAGGAGCCCCCACTGACCCCTCCCCCCGCACATCTACCACAGAGCCACGGACACCATCGCACCCGAACTGCAACGTACCATCAACACCACCTTCACAACAGGCACCTTCCCAGACGACTGCAAGCGCGCAGAAGTCAGGCCCCTGCTCAAGAAGCCCACGGCCGACCCCACCGGCCTCAAGAACTACCGGCCCATCTCAATCCTCCCCTTCGCAGCCAAAGTGGCAGAGAAAGTAGTCAACAAGGAACTGACACGATTCATCGAAGAGAACGCCATCCTCAACCTGTCCCAATCCGGATTCCGAAGCAACCACAGCACCGAGACCGCCCTACTCGCTGCCACAGATGACATCCGCACCCTCCTGGACCAAGGCCACTCCACAGCCCTCATCCTCCTTGACCTGTCTGCAGTCTTCGACACTGTCTCTCACCGCACACTAGTCGCCAGACTGCATGACGCCGGCATACATGGAACTGCCCTGGACTGGATCCGATCGTTCCTCACCGGAAGAGGCCAAAGGATCAGACTACCGCCCTTCCTCTCCGCCCCCACGGAAATCACCTGCGGAGTCCCGCAGGGGTCATCCCTGAGCCCGACCCTCTTCAACATCTACATGGCCCCCCTCGCAGCCATCATCCGACAACACGGCCTCAACATCGTATCCTACGCCGATGACACCCAGCTCATCCTCTCCCTCACCAGAGACCCAACCACTGCCAAACTCAACTTCCAGAGAGGAATGCAAGACGTTGCTGACTGGATGACCAACAGCTGCCTTAAACTCAATGATGAGAAGACATAAGTCCTCGTCCTTGGAACCACCCCCTCAGCTTGGGACAACACCTGGTGGCCCACCGCCCTCGGAAACCTGCCCACCCCCTCAGACCACGCCAAAAACCTCGGCATCGTACTCGATTCATCACTCGCCATGAACCGACAGGTCAACGCCATCACCCTCCGCATCCTTCGCAAGACCTTCAAATGGATTCCCCCTGAATCAAGGAAGACAGTCACCCACGCACTCATCACCAGCAGGCTAGACTATGGAAACGTTCTCTATGCCGGCATCAACAAGTCCCTACTCCGCAAACTCCAGATAATACAGAACACCGCTGCCAGACTCGTCCTCGGCATCCCCCGGCACGAACACATCAGCCAACACCTGCGGAGACTCCACTGGCTCCCCATCGAGAAGAGAGTCACCTTCAAAATCCTCACTCACGCCTACAAATGCCTACACAACAACGGACCCAGGTACCTCAACGACAGGATAAATTTCCACGTACCCAAAAGAAACCTCCAATCTGCCAACCTCGCACTGGCAGAAACCCCGCGCATCCACAGAACCAGAGCAGGTGGAAGATCGTTCTCCCACATTTCAGCCAAGACCTGGAATGAGCTACCGGCAGACATCAGACGCGCTCCCTCCCGGAACACCTTCAGGAAGTCCCTCAAGACCTGGTTCTTCGGCTGAACGGACCTGCGCACCCCCCCCTCAGCGCCTTGAGACCCTCACGGGTGAGTCGCGCTTACAATTCCCTGATTGATTGATTGACATCAAAGGCAGCCGATTCTTTGAAGCCTTTGGCCTTGATATGCTACATCACTAGCCGTCCTGCTGAAGGAGATGTGGACACCTTCCTCTGGAGCAGGCATTGTTTCTGGCCTCTGAGAGCGCACCCTACAGGAGGTCAGAAACTTGTCTGTGGTGGCAGGCTGGATGATACTAGTCAGCCAACACACTAGAGGACTAGTAGGTTTTCAGGGGTCAGCTTTAAGGTGACCTGTAGGTGTATGTCACAATAAATCTTATACTATCATCAGTATAGATTTATTGAGTTGAGGTGTTTGATACCAAACACCATTATTTTCATTGAAGCCATTATGTAGCTGGGTAACTCACAATGACCAGTGCCCAGTGCATACCTTAAAATGGCATCCTGATGCTCTACCCATGACTGTTTGAATTTACCTCTTGGTTTGTGTGCTTTATACTTTAAAACTGCTGGGTTTTTTTCTCTGCCCGTAGCGGTTTACATTTCTCTCCTACTTTTCCCCTACATTGTGCTAAGGCCTGTCTAAAGGCAAGCCACCTCCAGCTCCCTTTTGTCTTAGTAAGGGAAAAAGGCAAAATACACCTCAGAGGCTAAGTAAACTGTGCAAGACTGCTTAATCTGATCTTAGGATTTGAACTGCATTTGCAAAGTGATTTAGCACTCGTTTGTGTTAAGAAGAGTGAGCTAAGTGTGCGAAAAGCAGTATTTTTAGTGGCTTATTGGCCCTTACCCGCACAGATTTGAACAGGAACTCCAGAGTGTGGATTGAGCCTGTCTGCTTCTAAGGAGATTCTGATTTCAGGAACAGCTCCCTGCCCTCTACCCAGCAGCCTGTGCTTGCTGATTGGCCCTCTAGCTCCCAAGCAACCCTTGACCCTTCTCTCACCCCTGCCCAGGCCCCTAAAGGTTTGTGGAGGGAACCCCAAGACAGCCACCTCCATTTTGTTAGCCCCAGCTTCTCTGTGCCCCAACAGCCCAGTGAGCAAAAGACCAAAAGGTGGTGAGAAGACAGACTTTGTGTTGTGTATTCTTGAAACTTGAAAAGTGCTTTTTCCTTTACCTGTAACTATTTAAAGTTTACCTCTTGGTTTGTGTGCTTTGTACTTTAAAACTGCAGTTTTCTCTGCCTGTGACTGTTTAAATTTACCTCTTGGTTTGTGTGCTTTGTACTTTAAAACTGCTGGGTTTTTTTCTCTGCCCGATGCTGTTTAAATTTCTCTCCTAGTTTCCCCCTGTACTGTGCTGAGGCATATTTGAATGCAATCAACCTCCAGCTCCCTTTCATCTTACCAAGGGAAAAAGGCAAAATACACCTCAGAGGCTAAGCAGAGTGTGCTTTGAAACTGCCTCATCTGCTCTTAAGGTATAAACTGTGTTTGGAAAGTGCATGTTGCGCTTTTTTTTGGCCAGAAGATTGAGTTGTGCGAAAAGCAGTATTTTTAGTGGCTTAAATTTGGCCATTACCTGCAGAGATTTGAACAAGAACTCCAGAGTATGGATTGGGCCTATCTGTCTACAAGAAGATTATGACTTCAGGTACAGCTCCCAGCCCTCTTCCCTACATCCTATGCTTATTGTCACATGCCCCTTATATAAGTTCCCTACTGGTTGTTACATTTGTGCTCTGATTGGTTCCTATATCTAGGGTTTATATTGCACTTAGGGCTTAAAGTTAGGGTTCTGATTGGCTGATAGGTCTGGGGGTCTGATTGGTTTCTGCGGCTAGGGTTTCTATTGGTCTTACGGTTTAGGGTTTAGTTTCTGATTGGCTTCTAGGGCTAGGGCTGTAATTGGTTATAAAAGTCTGGTCTGCTATTGGTTCTAAGGCTTAGGGAAAGTGTTCTGATTGGTTAGGGTTAGGGCTAGGGTTCCTATTGGTTCATGGTGTCAGCTGATCACTTGAGCTCATTAAGCTTATGGCTCGGGGCGTATCAGCCCGGGCGTCGATGCTAAGGGTGGAGAGGGCAAGGGCAGTTGCCTGTTTGGGACAGGTCGGGTCTAAGGCCAGAAATGCTGCCCTGTTTTCCATTCACCAGTAACCACCTTAACCCGTCCACATCCACAAATATATAAGCACACTTACAGCAAATGCACTCTACTCATTTACTACAAATAAATCCTAACCACATTTCATTGTCTCAACAACCACTAGAAAACCCCACAAACCACACCTATACACCATTCTTCCCCAACTAACACACAATGGCACCATCAATCTCACACAAAATACCACTCTGTCCTATACCACTAACAAATCCACACATTATCAACACAGCACAAAGCCATACTATACATAATTTTAATCCATCCAGACTAGGCCTGGGCAGAGTTCCACGAGGTGTGACCAAAAAACTCTTCCACACTACGCAAAGTTCTGCAAGCGGCGGACTGCGTTAGGTTGCGCCGTTCACGCTGATTTTTAGCGCTGGGTGTTTGTTCCACACTGGAAAATCGCGTGAATGGCACCATGCACAGCACAAGAGAGCACTGCTTCTTTCTGCTGCTCGAATAGATACTCTACTCGAGCGGTAGCTTCCTCAACGCAAATGAAAGGTTTCTCAACATGAGCGGTAGCCGCCATCCACGACCGCCCGTGTTGAGAAATCTCACCGGGAGGTGGCCTGGAGTAAGATTTTCCTTGTTCGCACGAGTTTTTTCGGAACTCCGCCCGCTACGCGGAGTTGGAAGAACTCCGCAACTCTGTGAGCGGAGCGGAATTTCACAAGCAGGCCTAATCCAGACATACTCCCTGTTCATACAGAACACCAGCTATATCCTCTACTTACTCCTAAATGACCCCTTTCTGTCACCACCAAACCATAACTCAGCCCTCCATCATTTCATCCACCAACACTCTCCTCCTCTGTTTTACCAAAAACACACAACCAAACAATCCATACACTCAACTCCACCACACATATTACCTCTTCCAGCGATCAAATCTAACAAAAATACTCATAACTCTTGTCCATCCCCACCCACACATCACATACTCTCTTTTCCAAAACACATCACCACCCGTTTACCATTCAACTTCCACTCACCAACAATACTTTACATGCAAATCCTTCCCAGAAAACCACTAAATCATTATCTCCTCTCATGCCTCAAAAAACATAACACACACACCAGCACAACAAAATCTCACAAACACACACACACAATTTCATAATACATTCTGTAACAAATTACAAACATACTCTCACGCTCACTCTTATGACCACACAAATAATACACATCCTAATCCATCTTTACTCCCAAATTCCCTGTCTTTACCAACACCTACCACAAATACTCCAACACAGCAGCTCTCATTGACCCACCTCTCATCCATTGCACAATTTAGAGCCTTAAAACATGACCTGCATGCACCACCACCACCTCTAACCCATACACGCTCACCCCTATACAGACGCAAACAAAATAAACAACATGTGACTCTTCACAACTTCGCAGCTCTATGTCTATCACACAAGGCTAATCTACTAAAACAACACAGCTCACGAAATCACATTCAACCTCCATTACCACCACCTACACACATAGACCCAACAAACTGTCTTCTAAGCTTGCTGGATGAGGAATACGATATAGAAAAATAACACTATTTCAACCCTCATACAGTTAATACCAGGACTAATGACACACCTGGTATAAGTTCACAAAATACTGTTCACTCTTCTAGACAACAAAGTCACACCTACACCAAAACACAATCTCTAAACTGCTTAGTAATAAATGCTCGATCACTCTCTAAAAACAAGCACCACATCTACGAACTACTGACATACAACCTGACTTACTCTTCATAACTGAATCATGGTTGGGAGATGACATGGCTTCAGTGTTGCATGAAACTGTTCATCCAGACTATCGAACTATCACACAAAAATGTAAAGGCAAAAGAGGAGGTAGACTAGCTATTATATTTAAGCAAATAATAAATGTGACCAAAGCTGTTGACATTTCCGTACAAGGTTGTGAGGCCCTCATCACCACATGCAACTCCTCTACAGACCGCCACCTAGCAATGCAACATTCCCAGACACGTTTCTAGACATTCTAGACATGGTTTTAAAACTTATAATACTACACGCCAATATATGCATTCTTGGTGACGTAAATATTTGGTTTGACAAACCCAATATGCCCAATCCAAAAACTATCACCACTGGATTAGTCACACTGAACCTACATCCGATCGTACACAAACCCACACACATCACTGGACACATCCTTGATGTAATTTTTGTGAATCCAGAACTAGTTACCTTTCAAACGATTACTCCATTCACATGGTCAGACCACCGTTTTGGTAGCTTTCCAACAAAAAACAACACAAATCAACACACCTAAGACCACCTTACATCCTCCACCTATCGACCATGGAACAAACTCAATTTTGAAACGCAGCTAGCATCCAACACAGATCTAGACACAATAAATCCATTAAAAATCTTTATGAGTGGCTACAGGAAGCTTTTGATACCCTAATACCACTAAGAACAACAGAACAGGACAAAAAAACACAAGCACCTTGGAAAAATACAGAACTAAAATAGATAAAACAACAAACTAGAAAGCTGTTTACATTTTGAGGAAAAATAAAATAAAAAAACGTATACATATATTTAAAAAAATAGATAAAATAAATTTGTTTCAAGTACAGCAACACTTGAAAGTCTGAGTTTGTACAAAACTAATAGGAAATGTATATTTATTTTCTATGCTTAACATGTTTATAAGTCACTGCATAGTTTTCATATAAGTTAGTCGATTATATGCTTATGGGTCCCTGTTTTTATTTATCTATCCCTCCTTCAGACCGGGCCCTTTGACTGCAGTGCAGCCGAGACATCCTGCTCCAGAGAGGCAGCCTAAGGGTGACAGCACCTCTGCGCCATGGTGCGTCGGAAGAAGGCTGGCAGATGCCTATCAACTGTGCTCCTCATATCATCAACTCTAAAATGATTATGCAGATCTTTCTGACCTTACGCTGCAGTATCTCTGCTTCCTGTGAAGGGGGTATATTGAGGTATGCAGGAGGCATATCTACAACGAGGCGCAGCAAGGAGGGATGAGAATTACTTCTGAGCCGTGCTCCGCATTTGAACAATTCTCTGCAGTCTTTGCACAGTTCTCTGTAACCGTACACATTGGTTCCTGGGGTAAATTAAGGTAAGGGGAGGCATATCTGCAGCGAGGGGCAGCGAGGACAGCTGAGAGCTGCTTCTGAGCCAAGCTCTGCATGTCAACAATTCTCTCCAGTCTTTGCGGAGGTCTCTGTAACCTCGCACATCTGCATCACTGCTTCCTCATAAGATGATATATTGGGCTATAGGGAAGTCATATCTGCAACGAGACGCCCCAAGGACGGCTTGTAATAAGGTAATTCCTTTTCAGTCTTGCTCTTCATTTCAACAGTTCTCTGCAGTCTTTGCGCAGGCCTACGTAACCTTACACAGTTGCATCTCCACCTTTTTAGAAGGTGGTATTAAGGGGTATGGGGAAGGCATATCTTCAACGAAGTGCAGCACGGAGGGAAGAGAGTTGTTTTTCAACTGTGATTCACCTTTCATCAACTAACCTCTGTTGGCTGTGGACAGGCTTCTCTTATCTGCCACAGCCGCATCTCCTCCTTCACTGGGAGGGGTGTTTGGAGAGGGGCGAGCAGCTCAGAGAGGCTACCTTTCATTTACCTTCACACACATCTAACGGTTTGAAGGTTGCTTACACGGCAAAACCTGCGCTGACATTAAACAGATGGCTGATGTGAGGGAAGAAGATCTTGTTATCTCCCTCAGTGTGGGGTAAACTGGCTAAAACCAAGGCGTGTTGGGGCAGGGTGCAGGAAAAATTATCCTTAGTGGGAACCTAAGCAAACAGGACCAGTCACGACTTACAACTGGAGCCTGCTTCCCCTGCCCCATGAACTCCGTGCCACTCTCCCTAGCCACATAAAATAAATGTTCACTCTTGTGTTTGGAGAGGGCGCACACTTCGGGCCAAAACAAACCATAACAGAAAGAAAGGGCATTCTAGTTCCGAAAGGCCCACTTTGTGCGCAGATTACATAACTTCATTCATTTTAGTTTGTAATACAATAGCATGCATAAAGCAGTTATTGTTTATAAGTTTTGTGTTAAAAACAGGCACAGTATGGTGCACTATTAGTCCACTTACTCTGTATTCATTGCTTGTGTGGTTGTGTGTCAACGGCGATCATTAAACTATTTAGGAAATATCTCCCCCTCCGCCCGATCTTAGCACGAAGAATCACGTTATCTGAAAAGTTTTTCGTTCAGTGAACTTCATCAATTACTTGGTCGCTAGCGCTTCGATGCCGCATTATTGAGCACGGCAAGTCACTTGACACCCTGACACCCTGTGTCCCAATGAACGCCTGTGCACTCCTTCACTAGCCAGGCATTTTAGTAGTGTGGTGTTGTACAATCTGTTTATAGGAGTATAGAAGCCATGTGAGCCCCACATGTGGCCTAATATTATGTGACCAAACAAGGGCAATGTTCATCTGTCTCTAATTAGTGTTCTATGTAAAATAATAAAAAAGGTGTATATGTTGTAGGCACGTTCAACCCCACTGGGAGACATGGCCTATTCACACGTAGTGGCTGTTTATTGGGTAAAGCACACTGGTACTTTCTGGTGCAGTAGTGCTTTATAAAACGCGAAATAAATAAATAAATAAAGGGCACAAAAATACAGGCCTCTGCACCGTATAGTGCCTACAGACGATAAAATAAGAATTGTACACAGACCCTGCAAGGGGCAAAGGGGAAAGAGCTTTCTAATGGAGTGCACTGTTAAACATGTCTTCTTTTCTCACTTTGCCCGCAGGCCTTCCTCTGCCGTTTGCCAGTCTCTTGTTTTGTTACAGATGAAGGGCTGCAGGCGAAGTGAGAAAAGAAGTGTTGGCAAAACTAAACCAAAAGTTAACTATAGCCAACAAAACGTTGCAATTTTCTTTGTCCTGCTGAGCATGGTGGTCGCTCAGATCCCATCGGAGCACAACAGCTGGTCTTTTCCGGCTTGAGAGGAGGTGGGAGGGAGGAATGCTGCAAGAAACTGCAAGCAGCTATGGGCCTGAAGCACCCACGGTGTAACACGAGCAGGAAAGAAATGATAAAGTAGTCCCTCAAACCAAGCGATACAGAACAGAAGCATAAAAATACAGTACTTAGTCCCTGCTCTGTGGGAGTAAACAAAGGAGCAAAATGAGGGACAAAGAGGCAGAACTGACCACTAGCAACCATTCATTTTTAAAGGACACTGAAACAAACAAATGAAAAGCAGGGGGTGGCTTTAATCCCACAAGAGAAGTATATACTAATGTATATGCAAGAGGTCTTGAATGCTTGACCTAAAAATTATTATGAACATGTTAATGACAAGTGCTTCACTAATGAAATATTGAGGAAAGGTTAAAATCAGAATAAATAAATAAATCGATAAATGTATAAATAAATAAATATTATATTTACACATTGAAGATCTGAGTTTGTATAATACAACTTTAAATCTCAAAATATTATCTTCCTTATGCATGTACATAATTTCTATGTAGTTATGTATCTATATATTTATTGCTTCACTCCTATTGTAGAAGAAGAAGAAAAATATATATATTTATACATGCATACCCTTTCCACGTAGCTATGTATCTATAGATGTATTACTTTACTTTCACTTTAGAAGATCAAGAGAAAAAAAAGAAGAAACCCTTGACTCTCTCCAATGCACTACTGTCTCACCCTATTTTTGTTAACCAATTTTTATTGATTTTTAGATAGTACAAACCATATTACAGCGTTGACAATGTAGAAATTAAGACACCATCAGTACATGTGTTCCCAGAGGGTCTATATACTCCAGGCAATGGCAATTGTTGCAACAGGAGACATTAGTTCAGCTTTACATAATCAGCATTCAGTGTTTAAGACAAATACAACTAGCAGGTCATAAAAGTTACAAACTATCAAGATCTCTGCACATGTAACATGGAATCAGTTAGGCACTGGTTGAGAGCACCCGTGAGAGCAACTCTGATCATACATTGAGCAGGAAAGTGTAGTCCCCACAACAAAGAGAGAGGTAGTACGTAGCATAATGCATTTGCCAAGACTCAGGTGGGCAAAGTATGGGGTGGAGAACAATAAGGGAGGGGAAGAATGGAGATGGAAAAGAAACAACAAGCATCATTCTCAGCACACACTACAGGGTGCTAATGTTCATGGATCCCCATCCAACGTTGCATCTTGGTGTTCTTCAGAGAGCACTTGTAATTCATGCAGGAGTGTGTCCCACTCTGTGCTATGTGAATTTTGCGCAAGCCTCTAGCCTCCTCTCTACGGAGTGCTACCAATTTGGCCTTGCCCTACTTCACATTGGCCGCAAAGCAATAAGATAGGTTGGGGAGGTAGGCATCTTTCCACTTCAATGCGATGGCTCTTCGAGCTATGAGTAGGGACAGATCAATAAATTGATTGGCGCCACTTCCTGTCTTTTTATGCTAAAATAATCCCAGTAAGCCTGTTTCCACAATACATAAGTACTCCCTCCCCGTGAAAGTTGTCAAGGCATCCTTGCCGGCTTCCACAACAGCTGTGCTTCTGGGCAAGTCCAAAACATGTGTGCCATATCAGCGTCCTGGGAGCCACATCTAGGGCAATTTGTTCAATTGCCATATATTATATGCAAGCATGCAGGCGTAAGGTATGCTCTGTGTAAAATGTTGTGTTGTATATACTGGAATTGTGCATTGTGAGAGACCTTACAGGGGTGTAGGACGGCCCTGTCACACTCTTTCTGCAATAGGGCACGACCGATGTCACGTTCCCAATGTTGAGAAATGGGATGCAGCACATCATGTGGTGTATGAGTCAGCACGAGCGTGAACCACATGATTACGTGCCGTCCACTACCCGTTATGTGGACCGCATGCACTAGGGGATGTGTGTCGGGCTCAGTGTCCGTGATCTGCAAATCTTTCTGCAGCTCAGCCAACAGAGTCTGATAAGATAAGAAGTGGACCAAGGGCAGGTTATGTTCTGCCCAAAGCTGCTCAAATGGCACAAGGACAGCATTTTGGAACAGAGTACCCAGAGTACCAACCCCCTTTGACTCACAGAGCTCTATTCCCTCTCGCCCAAGTAGCTCCCTGAAGAGGCGTATGGAGCTAATGCTGATCT
The DNA here is from genome assembly GCA_963921515.1 of Calotriton arnoldi. Taxonomy (NCBI): domain Eukaryota; kingdom Metazoa; phylum Chordata; class Amphibia; order Caudata; family Salamandridae; genus Calotriton; species Calotriton arnoldi. The sequence goes on along the minus strand of CAWUFW010003386.1, from coordinate 1,534,536 downwards.
CTGTGTGTATGGCGTCAGGATCGGGGATAGCCGGAGGCTTTTAGTGTAGATGGTATACACTATGGCCAGGATCATATTGGACTGTGGAGGGAGTTTATTCGTTGGTAGGAACAGCCCGTGGATTGTTCGGCTTGCACGGTCTGGCATGGGAAGGCCCAGTTCTGTCAGGTGGTGGCACACCAGTCACCAGGACGGCCATTGCAATTGTGCTGCCAAATAATACTGATCAAAGTTAGGAGCCCCCAGACCACTCTTATCAACTGGCAGTTGGAGCTTCCAAAGGGCAACTCACTGATGCCCTGTCTTCCAAATAAAGGTCCCTAGCATACCATGGAGAGTACGGAAGGTGGAGCTCGGTATGTGAGCTTATAGGTGATGAAAATAATAAAGGAGACAAGGGAGCATTACCATCTTCGATAACAAGACCTGGCCCGCACTGTAAGTGGGAGTGCTCTCCAGAATGTCAGTTACGGTTTCAGGGAGGCAATGGCCTGGGTGAGGCTACCATCTATTCAGACCTGGGTATCATGGTATATCCGAATGCCAAGATAATGAAATATGCACAGCTCCCCTCTCACTAGGTGGCATCCCACAGCTAGATAGTGTGGCGGGCAATCAGGGCACACAGGGAACAGGCAGGTTCTTTGCCCAGTTCACACCCAATACTGAAGCTTCTCAGAATCCAGCAATGGCCGTCTCAATGCTTCCAAGTCCTTGCCTGAAGTCTCGAATGTAAATGAGAACATTGTTCGCATAGAGGGAGACCTTGTGCAGTTCATCCCCCAAACGTGTACCCCAGTGTTCCCCATCACACATTAATATCTGGGCCAGTGGCCCCACTGTCAGCACAAATATAAACAGTGACAGTGGGCATCCCTGGCACGTGCCTTGGCTGATCTCTATCTGGGCCGAAATTAGTTGGCCTATCATAACTCGGGCCGTGGGGACTGTATTAAATAAGCGAATTAATTGTAGCAAATGCACTGGGATGTCAAATTATGAGAGCGCTGCGAACATGTAGGCCCAGTCTATGGTGTCAAACGCTCTCTCCAGATCAATCACTAAGCAAGCAGCGTACGGCCAATTGGATGGGGCAAACGCTATCACTCTGAGGAGCCTAACATGGACAAAAGGCGATAAGATGTCACCTCCAATGTGTTCTTATCAGGCTTTGGCAACAAGAATAAGAGGGATTTGCAAAGTGTCAGAGGTAACCTTCCTCATTCCAAGGCCGCCTGATATAACTCCAACAATTTGGGTACTAGGACATCTTCATAGGCCTTTTAAAATTCGACTGGAAGGCCATCCAGCCCATGGGTTTTGCATGTGGCTGATCCTCTTATAGATGCCCTAACCTCCTGTTCTGTAAGGGGCAGCTGTAAGTCCTCTCAGGCCAATTGATCTACAGTGGGCAGCACAAGGTCTTCAAAGAAGGACTGTATGTTAGCAGTTTGGCCAATGGCAGGCGGGTCATAAAATGCCTTATAATAAGATGTGAAAGTGGCATGTATGGCCAACTGACTAGTGATGGTGCAGGTCAGGGATTGGTGAATCAAGGTAACTGGTGCAGTTGGGCTTGCACTACGGGGCAGCCAGGCCAGCAGTTGGCCAGACTTGTCTCCCTCGGCGTGCATCTTAGCCTGATACGCCCTAAAATCAAAACATCACAGTTGGGCCGCTAGCTGAGCATGTCATTCCTTGGCATCCACAAGTGCACTGTGGCTCGCAGGCTTTCTATGAAATTCCGCTTCCAGGGTGCTGATGGACTGCTCTAGGGTAGTTAGTTCCCTGTGAAAGTCCAAGTGCACTCCTACCACAGCATTAATTCAGTGCCCCAGGAGTACCACTTTAAGTGCTTCCCGTTCTATGGGCCTGGATGTTGCTGTGCCCCATTTCTCTGCCACATATCGAGTCAGCACCTCCCGGGTTGTGTCCCGCCATGGCTGGTTGAAACAGCCACGTGGGATGGGCAGGCAAGGGGTTCCCAAATCCAAGTGCAACTGTAGTGGGTTATGGTCAGACAAATTCTAGCCAAGGTGTTCCCTGGTCACTACCCCTGCATGGATGGCTGGGTGACAGAGAATACGGTCTAGTCTCACTTCTAAGTCATGGGACGGAGAGTATTCCTTCATATCCGGGTTCAGTGCACGCCACCTGTCTAAAAGAGACCAGTGGGCAAGCCACTGCATATGCCCCGTCACAGTCTGTAGGGGGTGTGTGAGCGGTCGATAATGAGTTCAAGTGCACTGGTAAAGTCTCCATCGATGAGCCATGGGATATGTTCCCACTTTGTGAGGATAACCATGAGGGGGGGCCAGAAAAGCCTGTTGGGCTACATTCAGGGCATAAATGCTGCCCAGCAGAAGCAGGCGGCCATCACGCTGGCCTTCCACACAGATGGATCGTCTCTCAGGGTCTATTTCTTTGGCAAGGCATTTGAAAGGAACAGCAGGACATATACAGACTAACGCCTCTCCGTCTAATCCAGAATATGTAGTGCTGTAACATTGCCCTTGCCGTCTTTCTTGTAATCGGACATCTTCACCCCCGCCACATGTGCTTCCTGGAGAAATGCAATATGGGTGTTTCACTGCCATATGTATTGTTGGACCAAGTGTCATTTATGCACTGTCCCCATTCCCCGAACATTCCAAGAGTGTACTTGTATTTTAGTCATGGCATATTAGAGGTGTGGAGTATGCGCATAACCCAGTGCTGATAATGTATGTGCTGTATGACCTGCAAAAACAACAATAACATAATCCCTAGATCCCCTCCGCCCAGTCCCAGGCATCGTCAGGTTCCATAAAAAAAATTGCTGGTCTGATTGGCTATCACTTTAAGCTTCACTGGGTAAAACAGAGAGTAAGTATGGCCTGCTTGCCTCAGGCACTTCTTGACACCCAAAAAGGATGCCCTCTGACACTACACTATCAACGTATAATCCAGGAAGAGGAAAATACATGCATTATCATACTGTAAGGGATCTGCAATGCGAGTTGCTCCCAGGATAGTTTCCTTGTCCCTGTCGTTAAATAGATGGATCACCACCGGTCTAGGGAACGCTCTTGAAGGTGGCTTTCATTCCGGAACCCTGTGTGCTCGCTCCACCTGGTAGTGGGTAGAAAGGGTCGTCGGGGCTATTACCTGAGAAAGCCATTGTTCAAAGAAGGACATCGGGTGATGACCTTCTGCTCCCTCAGGGAATCCGACAACCCAGAGGTTGTTGCTACAGGAGCGTCCCTCGAAATCTTCTGCTCTGTTTTCCAACGACTGTACCTTGGTCACCAAGGAGCAGACTTGGCTCTCAGGTCTGAGACCGTAGGTCGCAGTTCATCAAGTGTGCACTCCGTCTGGGTGACTCGTCCTGTCTGCTTTTTATGGTCCTCATGAAGCAAGCTCACCTCAATCGCCACAGTGTTGACACTGGTGCGCAAGGTTTTCTGGATTTCTGCTATAGCTGGCAGTATTTTATCCAGCTTATTAATGGGGGGGCAAATGCAAAAGAAACAATTGATGGACGGAATGCTGGACAATGCAAACATTCACCCCCAGTCACAAGGATCTGGGTTAAATCCATCATTCTTTTGCTCACCACACCACCCCAGTTTGGACCCAGCCATATGCAAATCAGTCTTGACCCTGTTCCTTGTGGGAACAGTCCAGCCCGAACTGCCAAGCCAAGTCCTCCCTGGACCGGAAACAAGCATCCTGGGACCGGTTTCAGGGCATCACCCTTCTTCAGCCAGGCTAGCTTGAATCCAGTGGTGTAGTGAGCACGGGACCCACGTCTGGGCATACCCTTCCCACTTAGGGCGACAAATGCAAAAGAAACAATTGATGGACGGAATGCTGGACAATGCAAACATTCACCCCCAGTCACAAGGATCTGGGTTAAATCCATCATTCTTTTGCTCACCACACCACCCCAGTTTGGACCCAGCCATATGCAAATCAGTCTTGACCCTGTTCCTTGTGGGAACAGTCCAGCCCGAACTTCCAAGCCAAGTCCTCCCTGGACCGGAAACAAGCATCCTGGGACCGGTTTCAAGGCATCACCCTTCTTCAGCCAGGCTAGCTTGAATCCAGTGGTGTAGTGAGCACGGGACCCACGTCTGGGCATACCCTTCCCACTTAGGGCGACAAATGCAAAAGAAACAATTGATGGACGGAATGCTGGACAATGCAAACATTCACCCCCAGTCACAAGGATCTGGGTTAAATCCATCATTCTTTTGCTCACCACACCACCCCAGTTTGGACCCAGCCATATGCAAATCAGTCTTGACCCTGTTCCTTGTGGGAACAGTCCAGCCCGAACTGCCAAGCCAAGTCCTCCCTGGACCGGGAAACAAGCATCCTGGGACCGGTTTCAGGGCATCACCCTTCTTCAGCCAGGCTAGCTTGAATCCAGTGGTGTAGTGAGCACGGGACCCACGTCTGGGCATACCCTTCCCACTAAGGGCGACAAATGCAAAAGAAACAATTGATGGACGGAATGCTGGACAATGCAAACATTCACCCCCAGTCACAAGGATCTGGGTTAAATCCATCATTCTTTTGCTCACCACACCACCCCAGTTTGGACCCAGCCATATGCAAATCAGTCTTGACCCTGTTCCTTGTGGGAACAGTCCAGCCCGAACTGCCAAGCCAAGTCCTCCCTGGACCGGAAACAAGCATCCTGGGACCGGTTTCAGGGCATCACCCTTCTTCAGCCAGGCTAGCTTGAATCCAGTGGTGTAGTGAGCACGGGACCCACGTCTGGGCATACCCTTCCCACTTAGGGCGACAAATGCAAAAGAAACAATTGATGGACGGAATACTGGACAATGCAAACATTCACCCCCAGTCACAAGGATCTGGGTTAAATCCATCATTCTTTTGCTCACCACACCACCCCAGTTTGGACCCAGCCATATGCAAATCAGTCTTGACCCTGTTCCTTGTGGGAACAGTCCAGCCCGAACTGCCAAGCCAAGTCCTCCCTGGACCGGAAACAAGCATCCTGGGACCGGTTTCAGGGCATCACCCTTCTTCAGCCAGGCTAGCTTGAATCCAGTGGTGTAGTGAGCACGGGACCCACGTCTGGGCATACCCTTCCCACTTAGGGCGACAAATGCAAAAGAAACAATTGATGGACGGAATGCTGGACAATGCAAACATTCACCCCCAGTCACAAGGATCTGGGTTAAATCCATCATTCTTTTGCTCACCACACCACCCCAGTTTGGACCCAGCCATATGCAAATCAGTCTTGACCCTGTTCCTTGTGGGAACAGTCCAGCCCGAACTGCCAAGCCAAGTCCTCCCTGGACCGGAAACAAGCATCCTGGGACCGGTTTCAGGGCATCACCCTTCTTCAGCCAGGCTAGCTTGAATCCAGTGGTGTAGTGAGCACGGGACCCACGTCTGGGCATACCCTTCCCACTTAGGGCGACAAATGCAAAAGAAACAATTGATGGACGGAATGCTGGACAATGCAAACATTCACCCCCAGTCACAAGGATCTGGGTTAAATCCATCATTCTTTTGCTCACCACACCACCCCAGTTTGGACCCAGCCATATGCAAATCAGTCTTGACCCTGTTCCTTGTGGGAACAGTCCAGCCCGAACTGCCAAGCCAAGTCCTCCCTGGACCGGAAACAAGCATCCTGGGACCGGTTTCAAGGCATCACCCTTCTTCAGCCAGGCTAGCTTGAATCCAGTGGTGTAGTGAGCACGGGACCCACGTCTGGGCATACCCTTCCCACTTAGGGCGACAAATGCAAAAGAAACAATTGATGGACGGAATGCTGGACAATGCAAACATTCACCCCCAGTCACAAGGATCTGGGTTAAATCCATCATTCTTTTGCTCACCACACCACCCCAGTTTGGACCCAGCCATAATGGGGGGGCTCATCACCTCTGTGCCTGTTCAGCTCTGGGCAGAGTGTGCTCTAACGGCCCACTGAGTGGGTCCTATGACCTCCATGCATGCCCACTCTTTGCTCTCACAAGATTAGAGCACCAGCAGGTGGGCGTAGGCCAAACAAGAGTGGGGGGGAAGAAATGGTCAATGAAACTGCTCTTCACTCAAGGGTCACCATGTGTCAGGATTCCTGCCACAGCTCACCTCTCTTGACTATCACAATGTACCGACATGACTCATATCATTCCTCTCAACACTTATGAATTTTTTAAGAGTCTTGTACCCTGACTTTTGACCATATTGCATGCTGTTGGTAATAACTTCCTGCAGCTGGGGTTCCCCGGATTGTTTGAAAAGGCAAATGTTTTACCATGCATATGCAATGCCATGTTTCAGGCGCCATGGAAGCATCCAGAAAATCTATTTGAATAAGCATCAAGCAACCGCATAGATGACCTCAACATGAACCTTACGGAAGACAGCACTCATCAAATTAATCCCCTGCACCTGTTTCTTGCTATAAGCAATTAGAATGCGACCTTTGTGAACATTCTAAAACACCTTCTAGAAGACAGCCTCATCAAATTAATCATCTGCACCTGTTCCTTGCTATAAGCAATTAGAACGCGACCTTTGTGAACATTCTAAAACACCTTCTAGAAGACAGCCTCATCATGTTAATCATCTGCACCTATTCCTTGCTATAAGCAATTAGTACACAACCTTTGTGAACATTCTAAAGCACCTTTTAGAAGGCAGCCTCATCAAGTCAATTATCTGTACCTGTTCCATGTTACAAACCATTAGAATGTGACCTTTATGAACGTTCTAAAACAGTCTTTTTAAAGATCCTCCACATTTCCCCCCTTCGCTTAGCCTCTTCGCCTGCCACTTACCTGTTTCCTGGCTTCCAGGACTCTGTCCTGCCAGCTACCTTGATCCTCCCACTTTGACCTCACTGCAAACAACGTTCCGCATTAGTCTCGCACCTCGATGGAAAAAAGAACAAAAAGAAAAGTCTAGGTCCACTCTCTCCCCGCAGCTCCGCTGTGCTGTCTCTTGCCTCCAGACCCCGACCTCTTAATGGGAGGTTCAAGGCTGCTGCCCGCTCCTGCGCCTTCTACCTGCTCCAACTGGGACCAGACTGCCTGCAACCACCGTAACCTTTCTCAGCCGTTTTTTTCTTCTTAATTTTTCCCTGTTGTGCCACTGTTATTGTGCCCATCTGTGTCTTGCTCTAACTCCACCACTGTTTATATTTTCTTGTGCCTGCCTGTTCCTTTCGCCTTTCGCCGCTGCTGCCCCTGCGGCCCCTCCCCCCCAGAATTCCCCCTGGAATTCCCCCTCTCCCGCCTCCCAGCCTCTCCTCCTTCCCACCTCCCCTACTTAATGGCGGCCGCTGCGCGGTCGCGCCGCTGACGCGGCGAAGGTGCGCCAAAGGCAAACCCGTCTGCGACCCTACTGTGGCCCTACCGTGGCCAGGAATCCTGGACCTCCCACTACCCATCGCTATGACACCACCACCCTTCTCGCACTCAACCCTGGAAGACTTAGAGAATGCCAACAGGCCTCGCCGAACACGACCCACTGCCAGTTCTCCTGCCTCCAATGCCGCCAGACCCTCACCGCCACGCCGGCCCCCAACACCGCCGACGCCAGCACCGGCGACACCCTAAAATGCATCCTCCTCAATGTACGCTCCGTACACAAACACGCCATGGAAATCTGGAACCTACTCGACTCTCTCTCGCCCGACATCACCTTCTTCACAGAGACCTGGACCAACGCATCCTCCGCCCCCGACATCAGCACCGCCATCCCAGACGGATACAAGATGCAGAGGAAAGACCGCCCCAACCACCCAGGAGGGGGCCTCACCATCGCCGACAAGAGCACCCTCCGCCGCACCACCTCCGGCGAAACCTTCCCCTCCGCTGAACACCTGAACTTCCAGATCCAGACCACCCCTAAAGCCACACTCCGAGGAACCCTCATCTACAGACCCCCTGGCCCCCGAACACCCTTTGCCACCACCATCACCGACTTCATCGCACCCCATGCCATCGCCTCAACAAACTACATACTCATTGGAGACCTGAACTTCCACCTCGACAACCCCAGCGACCCCAACTCCACTATCCTTTGTGACAACCTCGCCAGCATCAGTCTTAAACAACTCGTCAACACACCGACCCACAGAGCAGGACACACTCTCGACCCCATCTTCGTGGCAGGAAACAGCGTCCAATTCAGCCACACAATGCAGCCACCATGGACTGACCACCACTGCTTACACTTCGCCATCAACAAACCCAAGGCACCCAAACCAGCCCCACGCCCACCTCGAAGGAACTGGAACAAGGTTGCCGAAGAGCAGCTTAACTCCACCCTCACCCGAGACAACCACACCTGGGCACCCGACGCAAACGACGCAGCCAGAGAACTCCACACCTGGATCTCCAACTGCGCAGACGAGCTTGCCTCGCTATGCAACCCTGACAGACAACTCCCTAGGAAAGCCGTCTGGTTCTCCACTGGTCTCCAAAAAGTCAGACGCACCTGCAGACGCCTGGAGAAGAACTGGAGAAACACCAAGACAACCGAAAACCACACCACCTACAAGGACGCCATGACGGACTACCACAACCAGATCAGAGCCACCAAGAGGAACTTCATCCACAACAAAATCCTGACCAACTCCAAGGAACTTTTCAGTGTCATTCAAGAATTCACCAACCCACCAGCGAAGCCACAGACATCACCCCATCCCAAGACCTCTGCGACAAGCTTGGAACCTATTTCCACCTCAAGATCAAAAACCTCTACGACAACTTCATCGACCATCCACCAGGTACCACAGACGGCCCCCTGCCCCCCAGAAACACCAGCCAGCCCACCATCTCCAACTGGACACCGATCACGGTCGAAGACACTGCCTCGACCATGAAAAACATCCACTCAGGGGCTCCCACCGACCCCTGCCCCCCTCACATCTACCACAGAGCCTCGGCCGCCATCGCACCCGAACTACAACGCACCAACAACAACACTTTCAAAACAGGCACCTTCCCAGATGACTGGAAGCGCGCAGAAGTCAGACCCCTGCTCAAGAAGCCCACAGCTGACCCCACCGACCTCAAGAACTATCGATCCATCTCGCTCCTCCCCTTCGCAGCCAAAGTTGCAGAGAAAACAGTCAACAGGAAACTGACACGATTCATTGAAGAGAACGCCGTCCTCGACCCGTCCCAATCCGGATTCCGAAGCAACCACAGCACAGAGACCGCCCTACCCACCGCCAAGATGACATGCGCACCCTCCTGGACCAAGGCCACTCCGCAGCCCTCATCCTACTCGACCTATCAGCGGCCTTTGACACCGTCTCCCACCGCACACTAGTAGCCAGACTACACAACGCAGGCATACAAGGAAAAGCCCTGGACTGGATCCGATCATTCCTCACCGGAAGAAGCCAAAGGATCAGACTCCCACCCTTCCTCTCCGACCCCACGAAAATCACCTGCGGAGTCCCACAGGGTTCATCACTGAGTCCCACCCTCTTCAACATCTACATGGCCCCCCTTGCAGCCATCGTCCGACAACACGACCTCAACATCGTTCCCTATGCCGACAACACCCAGCTCATCCTCTCCCTCACCAAAGACCCCACCACTGCCAAACTCAACTTCCAGAAAGGAATGCAAGATGTCGCAGTCTGGATGACCAACAGCTGCCTGAAGCTCAACGCTGAAAAGACAGAAGTCTTCATCCTCGGTACCACCCCTTCTGCATGGGACAGCACCTGGTGGCCGACCGCCCTCGGAAGCCCACCTACCCCCTCAGACCACGCCAAGAACCTCGGCCTCGTACTCGACTCATCACTCACCATGAACCGACAGGTCAACACCGTCGCCTCCAGCTGTTTCAACACCCTCTGCATCCTCTGCAAGACCTTCAAGTGGATCCCCCCTGAGTCAAGGAAGACAGTCACCCACGCACTCATCACCAGCAGACTAGACTATGGAAACGCACTCTACGCCGGCATCAACAAGTCCCTACTCCGCAAACTCCAGACAGTACAGAACACCGCCGCCAGACTCGTCCTCGGCATCCCCAGACACGAACACATCAGCCAACACCTATGAAGTCTCCACTGGCTCCCCGTGGAGAAAAGAGTCACTTTCAAAATCCTCACTCACGCCTACAAATGCCTACACAACAACGGACCCAAATACCTCAATGACAGAATCAACTTCCACGTACCCAAAAGAAACCTCCGATCTTTCAACCTCGCACTGGCCTAAACCCCACGCATCCACAGAGCCAGAGCAGGTGGAAGATCCTTCTCTCACATTGCAGCCAAGACCTGTAACGAGCTACCGGCAGACATCATACGCGCCCCCTCCCTGAACACCTTCAGGAAGACCCTCAAGACCTGGCTTTTCGGCGAAACAGATCTGCGGACCCCCCCTCAGCGCCTTGAGACCCTCACGGGTGAGTAGCGCGCTTACAATTCCCTTATTGATTGATTAACAGACTTGATTTTACTACGTGCTCCTCCTGTAAACTGAGGGCAAATCTCTGGAGGATTCGGGAACAATCGTCTCCGCCCCATTGCAATCATCTGGGATCCATGTAGGAGGCTTATGACAGAAGGCTAAGCCACACACCTAGCATTCCTTTCGGGCGGCGCCATGACCAATCAAGACCAAATATTCACCGACGATCTATCACGTGCCTTATCAGGGGACCTAAATGACAGTAACAGTCTGTCTGACTTAATGCAACAGTTGCAACTAGATCTGAATAGGTTAAAGCCAGAAACTCCAACACATAAGGAAGAGTTGCAACGAGAGATGACACATTTCACACAAAGGAGGGATACTAAACCTAAGGATAGTCACCCAGCTTTGACCCAGGCTGTGTTTGGAGAATCATTTCAGAGAGGGGCGCTTACAGCTAGTGACCAGAATCTACATGTATCTGTCTATACACCCAGTCCTGTGCCCTTAGCAGCTCCAGGATGTTCTGTGGCAACAGTACTACATTTTCAGCCTTTATGAGTCAATGCTAATTACATTTCCTATCAAAACCTCAGGCGTTCCCTAATGACGCTGCTAAAGTTGCGTTTGTAATCTCTTATTTGGGACGTGTATCCGATAACCGGGCAATTCCTTTAATAGAAACAAACAATCCTCTTTTGTACAACTATTCTGTCATAAGGCTGCCATGACTAAGTTATTTGCAAAACATGTTTTTAACGAAGCAAGTGACAATGAGTTATTAAACTTATGACAAGGTAGTAAGGGCCTGCTGTCTTATATTGCTACTTTCAATCGAGTGGTGGAGGAAAAGCGCTGACCGGAAGAGAAAAGAACATCCTTATTCTATGGAGGATTAAGATATGACCTTAAAGATTCCCTCTCGCACATCGTTGATCTGCCCGACGACTGTTCAGAATGTATTGATCTTGTGGTTAAGCTAGATCATCGATTGGGCGAGCGAAAGGGTGACTGATATCGCAGTGACACCTGAGTAATTGTTCTTAAAACCGAGAAGCAGGAATCAGACAGTAAGACTCTTGATACTGAACCTATGCAGATAGGAGGTATAAAGGTTCCATTATCTAATGTGGAAAAGAAACGTCGCCACAAATTCAGCCTTTGCCTTAATTGTGGCAAAGCTGGTCATTTCACTAGGGAATGCTCTACAACACCAAAAAAGAATAAGGCTGTGGCTAGTGTAGAGGTTAAACAAAGCAAACACAAGGAGATGATGGACGGAGCACTGAAACTTTTCAGACACTCACCCCCAGTCACAGATCTGGGTTGAATTCATCATCGTTCTTTAGCTCACTGCACAACCCCAGTTCAGACCCAGCTATATGCAAATCAGTCTTGACCCTGTGCCTCATGGGAACAGTCCAGCCCGAACTGCCAAGCCAGGTCTTCCCTGGACTGGAAACAAGCATCCCGGGACCGGTTTCGGGGTAACACCCCTCATCAGCCAGGCTAGCTTGAATCCAGTGGCAAAGTGAGCAAGGGACCCACGTATGGGCATACCCTGCCAACTTAGGGTGAACAAAGCAAACACAAGGAGATGATGGACGGAGTGCTGAAACTTTTCAGACACTCACCCCTAGTCATTGATCTGGGCTGAATCCATCATCGTTCTTTAGCTCACTTCGCCACCCCAGTTCAGACCCAGCTATATGCAATCCAATCTTGACCCTGTGCCTCATGGGAACAGTCCATCCCGAACTGCCAAGCCAGGTCTTCCCTGGACCGGAAACAAGCATCCTGGGACCGGTTTCAGTGTTGACCCTGTGCCTCATGGGAGCAGTCTAGCCAAGCTAAACATATAGTCACAATATTCTCAGATCATAAAAATTTACAATTCTTTAGCTCCGTTAGGGCTCTCACCCATGTCAAATGCGATGGTGGCATTTCTTTAGTGGATTCATTTTCATCATCACCTATTACTCAGGGACTAAGCAGTTACAGTCTGATGTTCTTTCTAGACTGGGGTATGCTCACTCTTCCCATTCCACATCAGACTCCCCTACTATCATTCCACTGGAAAAGATAGTGGCAGTCAGGGAGGGAGACACCTTTATGGCAGCCTTACATGAAGAATATAAAAGACTAAAGGCCGAAGAATGGATCAAAACACCTAACTATACTATCACAGACAAGCTGTTCCTTCACGCTCAGAAACTGTACATCCCAACTAGAGAATTAAGACGTCAGGTAATTCAATGGAATCACAACACGGCATTAGCATGGCACTCACGTATAACAAAATCCCTAAGGAATTGTCAAAAAACTTTCTGGTGGAACAACATGCGGAAGGTTATACAAGAATATATATCTAGTTGCCCAACTTGTACACAAAAACAAGAACATTCACACTGCGCCTGCAGGCTTATTACAGCCTCTGCCTATACCCCAATTCCTTGGCACACCACTAGTCTGTATTTTATTACTAACCTTCCAGCAAGCAATACCTTCACTACTATTTTAGTAGTTGTTGACATGTTATTAAAAAATGGCACATTTCATCGCCCTCAAAAAGATATCCACCTCTGCAGAATTTAGTCAAATATTCATAGATCATATCGTAAGACTGCGTGCTCTATCGACTAAAGTCATCTCAGATTGCGGAGTTCTGAATTTTGGAGAACACTCAGTAATAAGTTAGGAATAGAGGTAGCCTTGTCATCTGCCTTCCACCCACACACCGACGGGCAAACTGACCGGGTCAGCCAATCCCTAGAAACTACACTAAGATGCTCATCCACGTACACAGGACAATGGGATCAGGCCTAACCTCTAGCTGGATTCACTTATAATAACAACACCCATGCAGCCACAAACTACACACCCTTCTTCTTCGGGTCAGGACAACATCTTCAGGGTCTTCCCTTTGATATATCAGGAGTTTCTACTACGCTACCTTCAGTCACAGAAATATTAGAACAACTACATGAGATTCAAAAACATGCTGGGACAAATTTAGCAAAAGCCAAATTGGTCATGAAGGCAAAAGGTGACAATCAGAGAACCCCAGCACATAGATACAAGGATGGAGACAGGGTATGGTTATCAACACGACACCTACAACTAGAAGGCCCAAGGAAACTACGACCACAGTTTATAGGTCCTTATGACATCATCAAGATAATTAATCCAGTCATCGTCAAGCTACGGCTTCCCAATGAATACATTACCCACACAGTGTTTCACGTTTCACTGATCAAGCCATACCACCTCGCCGCAGGATAAGATACCCCACCCCCATCTGTTCTGGTTAATGGCCAACAACAGTACGAAGTTCACCATATCCTGGACTCTAAACGATCTCTGGGAAAACTATATTACCTTATAGATTGGAAGGGTTATGACCATTCAGGGCGTTCCTGGGAACCAGCCTCCTCCGTTCATGGCCCCGTCTGGTGAGACGATTTCATGCCCTCCTCCCCACCAAACCACGACCTGTAAGACTGCCTTTGGGAAAGGCGACTGTCAGAATTCCTGCCACAGCTCACCTCTCTTGACTATCACAATATACCAGCATGACTCATATCATTCCTCCCCACACTTATGAATGAACAAACGTCTTGTACCCTGACGTTTGCCCATATTACATGTTGTTGGTAATAGCTAGCTGCAGCTGGTATTCCCAGGTTTGTTTGAAAAGGCGTAATAGCTTTTACTAATGTTTTACCATGCATTTACAAGGTCAGGTTTCAGGCACCACGGAAACATCCAGAAAATCCACCAGAATAAGTATCAAGCAACAGGCATAGATGACTTCAATTTGAACCTTCTGGAAGATAGTCCTCATCAAATTAATCCCCAGCACCTGTTCCTTGCTATAAGCAATTAGAATGCGACCTTTGTGAACATTCCAAAACACCTTCTAGAAAACAGCCTCATCAAATTAATCATCTGCACCTGTTCCCTGCTATAAGCAATTAAAAAGTATCCTTTGTGAACATTCTAAAACACCTTCTAGAAGGCAGCCTCATCAAATAAATTATCTGCATCTGTTCCTTGCTATAAGCAATTAGAACATGACCTTTGTGAACATTCTAAATCACCTTATTGAAGGCAGCCTAATCAAGTTAATTATCTGCACCTGTTCCTTTTTACAAACAATTACAATGTGACCTTCATGAACGTCCTAAAGCAGTCTTATTTAAAGACCATCTGAACTCCTCCCCTTCGCTTAGCCTCTTCGCCTGCCACTCAGCTGTTTCCCGGCTTCCAACACTCTATCTTGCCAGCTCCCTTGATCCTCTAGCTTCGAACTCACCGCAAAGAACGTCCCGCATTAGTGTCGCACCTGGATGGAAAAAAGAACAAGAAGAAAAGGAGAGATGCATTAACAGACTTGATTTTACTACGTGATGAGCTCAGTAGCAACATCGTGCTGCAAACAAATGTAACCAGTGTTTTGTTAAACTTGTACATACTGTTGGCAGGGCTCTGCCAGAGAGGACTTAGGTGAAGCTAACCGCGTTCAAATTTGTTTGTGGGTTTGATGCTGAAATCATACTTTCTACAGTTTCTAAAATTTTGATAAAGAAGCCTCTATGGACAATCTAAATGAACACAAAACAACAACAAAACTAAAGGTTGGTTGAGATTTGAAAAGCTTTCGTGAGGTGATACCTTAAGAGATAGAGTTAATACTAGTGTAAAGCCTTATTATTTGTTTTTTTATACGTACCATATCTTCCAGTACCATTCATCAGACTGGGGTGAATGCCTGCTGCAGTGTTGCTGTTGAGTAGACGAGCCACAGCATCTTTGACTCTACATGTTCTCTCCATCCCAACCCCCTTCCCCCTGGGATTTGCCACCGGAGCAGTGTCTCCTCCTGTAAACCGAGGACAAGTCTCGGGGGGATTCGGGAACTAGCGTCGACACCCCATTGGAATCATCTGGGATCCAGGTAGGTGGCTTATGACACCGTGGCTCCCCAGGTCCCCTCCTAAGACAGCTGAAGGACAGAGGCACAAGGTGGAATTGCTGCTCCGATGTAGAATGCACCTGTAATGCATAGACCAGGGGTGAACCGGTACAGTTCAGGAAATGGACAACCTCTGGTTCCTGGTCTAAGTAAGAGACTTGTCCCTCCTCCATCTCTCCTTTTACTGATCCCAAGCCTCATCTTACTACTATGATCTCCCAAATAACACTTTCTAGACTCTTTCCTCTTCTATCCCTCCATCATCCTATTCAATGCAACTAACAGACTAACATGTCTACTGCTCAAATGAACACATATCTTCCTATACTAACCCACCACTAATCCTTTTTGGGTTCCAGAGTAGCGTGCTACTCACCGAAAAGGACTTCCACGCTTCGTTAGGGTTAGTAAGTGCTTTATAAATACAATTACATGCAGTGTTCAGGGGCAGGGCACACAGTGGCATGTTTTCAGAATGGTTTGCAACATTTTGCGCATCCTGCAATTGCAGTCTGCATGACATTTTTGTGTGGGTCCCTTTTGGGTGACATAACACATGCTGCAGCCCATTGGGACCCTATTTAGTACCCATGCCCGGGGTACCATGAATACCATTTACCAGGGACTTACAAAGGTGCTAATGTCCTTGCCAATTGGGGTACACTTCAGCATGTTGTAGTTTTTAGGGAAAGAGCTCTGGCACTGAGGCCTCTTTTGCAGGGACCCAGTAAACATCCAGTCAGGAACATCAGTACCAGTGGGCAAAAAAGTGGGGGTGACCATGTCAAAAAGGGGCCCTTTCTTACAAGGTTAAAGTGACATTATAGTTAGGTGACAATGAGAAGCTTCATTAGGTAAATGAGGACCCACTCATTTATAAGTCACTGCTCTGTACAAGTAGAGCCCCATAATGACCTGCAAGAGCATTTAAATATTAATAATTTTAGATCTTAGTGGTGGTGTCTCTAGAAGAGGCAGGGGCATCACCAAGCATTTTGTGAATGTTCTACAGGGGTGCTGGGAGCGCAGCAGTCCCTCAACAACATAAAAAAAAAAAATAATAAGTCTCCTGGATGAGTGAATCCATGACCCCAGGAGAGCTTAATATATTTTTTTAAAGACCTCTAAGCTGAAACTGTATGATCTTTAGCTGGCACACAGGCGCAAAAGCTCCCTGCAACAAATCCAAATTTTGCACAGAATCTGGTGTGTTTTCACAATTAGGGGGTCATTAGGATGGCGTGTGGATAGCCACCGCCGGCTCGGCGATCCGCACGCCATCCCAACTAGATTTACCCCCGCCATATTATTATGGCGGGGGTATCGCGGCAGACGCAAAGTGCGTCTGCCTCTTTTCCGCCGGTTGGCAATCGTTCCGCTTGCCGGCCGGGCGGAGCAGGGGCATAATATGGTGGCAGTGCCTAGAAGGCACCGCCATCCATATTATGATGCTGGGTTTCACAGGCCTTTCCATGGCGGCAAAGCTGCCATGGAAAGGCTGGCGGGGAAATGCTTTGGGGGCCTGTAGCGGGCCCCCGGGGGCGTGGGGGGTTGGGGGGCTGCACTTGGGGGATACCTATGGTACCCCCCTTCATTGCCATGCACAAGGTGGCAGGCACCGCACGGTGCCTGCCATGTTGTGCATGGCAATGCACAACATGCCTCTTTGGCATTGCGGCGGGTGCTGCTTACAGCAGCACCCACCGCAATGTCAGAGATGCGGAATGCGACCGCCAGGGTGGCGGTCGCATCCTAATTGGCGGTGCGGGACCGCCGCACCGCTGGCGGCCGGTCCCAGCACCGCTAGGGTGGCGGGCGGACTGAAGTCCGCCAGCCAACCTAATGGGCCCCTTAATTACAACTTCTGTGTTAAATAATGGGGAACAGCATGAACAAATGCTTTTTACAACTGATTTTGTATCTGGTATTACCCTTTACTGCACAGATTTGATTGTGCAATTTCAACAAGGCAGGACCTAGAAGGAATTGATAGAGCAGTGTTTGTGCTCAACTTGTAGTGGCCACAAAGTGGAAATGTGTGCAAAAAAACATTTGCACCCAATTATACACTTTTCAGCCCCCAGAAAATGAGACCCACATACTGATGTATCCTGGCTGCTGCTTCGAAGTTATACTTCTTACTATAAGAAAGAACTCAAGATATGGAAATATTGGCTATCGTTCATGCAAAGAAACATGGTCACATGTCATAGAGCGGAAGCATGTGCAAAAACTTGATGGAAGCCTCTAACTCTGCTAATGCACAGGCCAAGGATTTCATATCTAATATAAACCACAGAAATGACAGTAATCATGCCACCCACACACACTCATCTACACTCACACAGGTGTGTGCAAGGGAAGTTACCACAAGTTCATTCCTAGGGGGCATCACCCATTTATACTAGTGTACTATGTATACTAAAAAACACCTTTAAAGAACAAACACCTTTTGGGCACTTCATTTCCCTGTTTCTGCTGTGACAATAATGGAGTGGGAAAGCACACCAAATACCAAGACCAAGCGCAAATGTTTTTCCACTGCACTTTTTTGCACCCATCACTACTGTGTTGGTCTAAACGGCCCACACCTGAATTATGATTTTTCAAGAATATAATAAACTAACATCACACGAATGCCTTTTGACTTTATCATTCTAACTTTTCTCCAGGGTATTCAATGAGCACAGCCAAAGACTTGAACGTTAAACAGTTGCAGCGCACTGGGCAGCTTCGGATGTATTCATAGTGTTGAATATATTTTTTAGTTTTTAGTGTTTTATTGTGTGAGCTTGGCCAAAGGGAATTAGAGCGCTTTACAACCTACAGCCTATGTTACATGCCATTTTAGAAACATTCATTTAAAAGATTTACGAAGAATCACAAGATGTTGAGCTGAGGCCAGGACTCAAAGATAGATCCCAAGGTTCATAAGTCAGCAGCATTAGCCTCTAGACCACATCTTCTCCCCTCTGAATGCTTACTGCTTAAAAACAGCCCAATGTTTTCTATTTTGGATGTTCCACTGAACAAAATCCAGAAACCGAATCTAAACTGACCTGTGAAACTAGGAACATGGACTCTGCCCAGGGCCGGACTGGCCGTAGCAGGCACCGGGCATTTCCCCGGTGGGCCGCCAGGGCGGGGGACGGTTTTTGGTCCCTGAGGGGCCGTTTTTGTTACCGGCGGCCTGCAATATCGGCCCCCGGTAACAAAATCGTCCGAAACCGGCCCTTGCAAACAGCTCGGCCGCACCCACTCAGCCCCCCCAGGGGGGCAGGCCGAGCAGTTTGTCAGGGCCGGTTTCGGTTCCCAGTCCAGCCCTGACTCTGCCTGAAAGTAATACTATCATTCTTCTTACTAATTACTATGTTTTCGATGGATGGTTAAATAGCTGTGTTTGGTTGGTGGTTGGGTGGTTTTTATGTGTGTGTCTGTAATATCTGTTTTACATTGTATCTTTCTCAGTCATCTCACCATATTCCATGAGTTAGGCCTCGACTGTTTGACAAAGCTAACCCAAAGAGTTCTGGAGACTTTGGAAGTACAAGCTTCCATCTCAAACCAAGGGGCATATTTATGAAAACGTCATGCATCGCCACAAGTCACCTTGCTGTGCTGCACTGCGTGACAGGGAACGGTTAGGAATGCGATGTATTTAAAATATGACGCATTCCTGTCCTTTCCCCTGTGCTGGCGCTCAATGGGCTGCCCAATGCAGACATCCTTGCACCATGCTGCAAGGGTGCCTGTGTTGCATGAAGGATTGTTTTGTGCAGGAAGGGGTTCCTTCCTGCACAAAAACAATCCTGATAGTTTTTTTCTGCATTCAATATGTGCTCTAGAATGCAGCAGAATGCATCAAAATCCATAGATATTGTGACGGAACACCCTTGAAACACCCATGAAAACACCTTCCTGGCTCAGAGTAATGCAGCACAGCGATTTGTGCTGCGTTGCATTACTACAGATTGATGGCGCCACACAGAGTGGCCCTGCATGGCTTCATAGATCTCTTTTTGAGTAGTGTCGCTCTTTCACCACATTGCATGATGCAAGAGTGACGCACTGGGACTTGTAAATATGCCCCAAGTATTCAATACCCTGGTCAACAGGGAGTATATGAAGTCTCATCTTTGATATTGCAGTCGCTACTCCTTCAAGGATTTGGAAAAAGATAGGATATTTTCTTTCTCCGTCCTCCCTCTCTTTTCATCTCTCTTTATACATCTGCTCTGTTCTCTCTTTTGTTTCTTCCCGTGTCCTCTCAATATTTGATCCTCTCATCCTTACTTCTGCTTTCTGTATACTGCAAGCACTTTTTACAACCAAATGCACTGACATGCGTTACTTTTCATCCAGAGTGGTTCCATGAGTGGTGCATGAGCATTTTTGTGCATCGGCCCAAGGATTGTGACGCAAAACCATTTCTACACATAATTGTAAACATGGATTTGCCCCAAATTCCTGCACCTCCCTAAGGCTGGTATAACGAGGAGAAATATTTTCATTTATCCTCGTTTCTTCCTCTTCCCATGTGTGCTGCAAGCAGCACACATGGAAAGAGGAAATTGCCTCGAAGCATAATTTGTGTTCAGGACGGCACCCCTTCCTGCACAAAAACTATGTTGACCACAATGTTGACACCCTTGCACTAAAGCATAAGGGTAACCGTGCTGGCGGATGGCTGCTGAGAGTACATCAGTGCACGGAGAGGGCAGAACTGCATCACTTCTTTGTAGATATGGCGCAGCTCAGCTCACTCCAGTTTGTGCAACATTCAGCATAGCAACTTTGCTTGGTGCCTTGCGTTGCATCAATTCTTTGCAAATCTGAGCCCTTGAGTATCCACCAGCCCTTCAAGAGGTACTACAGCATGAAAGTTAGCATTGAGGGGGATGGGAATAAGGTATTAGATATTAATAGCTTGACCACCCTCCTGCTGCCAGACTTTAAGTGCTCTAGTTGTCCTTTTCTCATATTGTCCACTATCACCCTCACACAGGTACATAATTGTGGAGTGAGCAATTAACAGTTGATAACAACCTTAGTAGTGGAAAATACAGTTTAACCATTGTACCCACCCTCCAAATAACCAATTCCAATACGCGCCAGGAATTCAGCAGAGTTACAAGTCTGCCATCAGCACTAACAACATAACAAAGGGGACAGCTTACGTAAACTTCGCAAATGTGTGAAAAATTGAAGAAATTATCGATTCACAATGTATTACATACCTGCACGCTACGTTATGGATGCAGTGCATCTATGGGCCTTATTTAGAGTTCGATGAACAGGAAACCTTATCAGAACATGACAAATGTCCCATCCATCGTGGTAAAAGTCCCAAAAGCTATTGTAAAATAGTGGGCTCTAGGCCCACATACTTTGTAAATAAGTGAGACACACACTTAGGTTTTGAACTTACAATTGGCCTCGAGCAGGTGCACTCAGGCTCTTTTATTGGCAGGGTCACCTGACTGGTGACACCTGTGCTGGATGGGTGTGGGGTGGGTGTATGGGCCAACCCTCTTGGGAGAGGCTGTTAAAACACTAGACTGTGTCCAGCAGGATACAAAAGCTATGACGCACTTGTAATACGGCGGATGGAGCATCTGTCAATTTTGTGAATGAGTATTTTTTTGTCAAACTCTAAGTAAATGTAAATGTAAAATAAATGTAAATCCGTATTTGTAAAGCGCGAACTACTCACCGTTACGGGTCTCAGGGCGCTGGGGGCCGTCATGGAAATTAAGTGAGCTATTGCCCAGAGCCACATGGTGCTGAGCTGAGCTGCCGCCGGAGCTGGGGATCGAACCATGAGCCCTGTGCTCCGAAGTCAGCTGCCCTGGCCGCTGCACCACACCTCTCCACTGGCCCTAATCCTTGGTTTTCAGATTTTCTGTGTGAATCATTAATTAGAGGCCATTACCATACTGAACCATAGCCAGAGAATGGAACATCATGTGAAAGACAGGATGGGCCAGATATAAAACACAACGGAAGTGGTGAACACACTATTCACTAACTACAGTGTATTGCTTTGGTAACTTCTAAGCACTGTTTTCAAACGTCTGATAACATGTAACGTGGTAGTTCTTGCAACAAGGAGATGGTTGCATGTTTAACTTGTTGATGGCCAACACCAAACACCTCAATAGTGCCTGTCTGTGCACCTCTCTGGACAGCACTACATGGTAATTGTCTACTTCCGCTCTCAGAACCCAACTGCCCCTGCGATCACGTCTTTGCCTTTGAGTATATACAGCAAGTTTGTCCTATACAAATACAGCACTGCTGCACATCTGTATATAATACTGAGAAGAGAGGCATACTTATCAATCACTTGCCTGTACGAATCACTGACAGAATATCGACAACCACAATCTCGAGGTCCCACAATATCGGGACCTAAATATCGATGTCAAGAATATCGACATCCTATCTACATCATGGTAAGTACAAAAATATCGAAACTAAAATATAGGGGTCTATTACGATGGCGGTCGGATGTCCACCGCAGGGCCGGCGGTGGCGCCCGCCGGACCGGCGGTGGACATCCGCACGTGATCGCGACCAAGAAAACCACTGGTCAAATTAGGATGGCGTTGGTGACCGCAGCGGTGGGAAATTCCGACCGCCGCTTTTCCGCCGGTTGCCATCCACACTCCTGCCTGGCGGACGGAGCAGGACCGGGATAATGGTGGCGGTGCAGAGCAGGCTCCGCCGGCAGGATTATGATGCCGGCGGTAGCCAGCCTTTCCTCAGCGGTCAAACCGCCATGGAAAGGCATGCGGAGATTGTCTTCCGGGGGCCCGTTGCGGGCCCCCAATGTGTTGGGGGGGTGGGTGCACTGGGGGGGTACCCATGGTCCCCCCTACATTTCCCTGTAGCAGGTGGCAGGCACTGTGCAGTGCCTGCCACGCAGTGCAGGGAAATGCAGGACATGCTCCTTTCGGCATCGCGGCGGTGCTGCGGGCAGCAGCAACCGCCGCAATGTTAAGGCCCGCGATCAGACCGCCGCGGTCGGATTTAGACCGTGGGTCATCGTAATTCAACCGACGGTGATGTCGCGGTCCATGCGGGCGGTCTTTTCCCCCTACCATGGCGGTCGGGGAGGTTTTCCGACCGCCATCGCAATAGGCCCCTTAGTTGTTAAAAATATCGATGTAAAAAATATCGTTTTTATATATAAAAAAATAATATAAAAAAAATTAAATAATATATATAACTTAAAAATAAATATTTATAATTATTAGAAAATGTTAACAATTATAAGTAATAAATGTACTGTAAAAATAAATTAAACATACATATATAAAATATCATATATATATATATTTACTTAATAATACATAATAAATAATTATTTTAATAGATTATACAATATTATAAATATATTAAAAATTAGAAATACATATATATATATATATACACCTGTAACATAAAAAGCATTTTATATATATATATATATATTATAAATTAAAATATTAAAATATGTATTAATTTTTAAAACTACGGGGCATATTATCAAGGAATAGCGATATTTATCGCTAACCGCGCTTAGCGCGAATTTGTTTAACGCCGCCTATCGCTGGAAAATATTGCTGAGATAACACCCTATTAACAAGGTTTATCTCCATAGCGATAAATTTTCCAGCGATAGCGGCAAAATGTGAGAATATCGCTGGAAAAGCAGCGATATTCTCGCATTATCGCTAAGGTGGATTCAGCATTAGAATCCACCTCCTATACTTTAAACAGGTAAGTCATCCTCACTAGCAGGTGATAAAATCTAGCGATAAACGCGCTTAGCGCGAATTATTTTATCGCTTCGCCTGCCTTGCTAATAGGGGGTAGTGGTGTTAGCGACTGTTTTCAGTCGCTTTTAGTAGGGAACGCCTTCCTTGCATGTCATTAGCGATAATTATTGCTGACATGCAAGGCGATGGAAAACGCGGCCTCTAACACCTGAAAGCTGGCGATAAAGCCCTTGATAATATGCCCCTATATTTTACACTACATTAATTGCAACAGTAAGGAAAGTGTTAGATAGCGGAGGTGAATAAATTACTATTCCCACTCCATCAAGTGCAACAGTAGTGAAAGTGTTGGATAGCGGAGGGGAATAATTTACTATTCCTACTCCAGCGAGTGCAACAGTAGGGAAAGTGTTAGATAGCGGAGGGAATTAATGTACTATTCCCACTCCAACAAATGCAATAGTAGGGAAAGTGTTGGATAGCGAAGGGGAAAAAATTACTATTCCCACTCCAGCGAGTGCAACAGTAGGGAAAGTGTTGGATAGCGGACGGGAATAATTTACTATACCCACTCCAATGAGTGCAACAGTAGGGAAAGTGTTGGATAGCGGAGAGGAATAATTTACTATTCCCACTCCAATGAGTGCAACAGTAGGGACAGTGTTGGATAGCGGAGAGGAATAATTTACTATTCCCACTCCAATGACTGCAACAGTAGGGAAAGTGTTGGATAGCGAAGAGATAAAAATTACTATTCCCACTCCAGCGAGTGCAACAGTAGGGAAAATGTTGGATAGCGCAGGGGTAAAAATTACTATTCCCACTCCAGAGAGTGCAACAGTTGGGAAAGTGTTGGATAGCGGAGGGTAATCATTTACTATTCCCACTCAAGCAAGTGCAACAGTAGGGAAAGTGTTAGATAGTGCAGTGGTAAAAATTACTATTCCCACTCTAGGGAGTGCAACAGTAGAGAAAGTGTTGGATAGCGGAGGTGAATAATTTACTATTCCCACTCCATCAAGTGCAACAGCAGTGAAAGTGTTGGATAGCGGAGGGGAATAATTTACTATTCCCACTCCAGCGAGTGCAACAGTAGGGAAAGTGTTGGATAGCGGAGGGAATTAATTTACTATTCCCACTCCAACAAATGCAACAATAGGGAAAGTGTTGGATAGCGCAGGGGAAAAAATTACTATTCCCAGTCCAGCGAGTGCAACAGTAGGGAAAGTGTTGGATAGCGGACGGGAATAATTTACTATTCCCACTCCAATGAGTGCAACAGTAGGGAAAGTGTTGGATAGCAGAGAGGAATAATTTACTATTCCCACTCCAATGAGTGCAACAGTAGAGAAAGTGTTGGATAGCAGAGAGGAATAATTTACTATTCCCACTCCAATGACTGCAACAGTAGGGAAAGTGTTGGATTACGAAGAGGAAAACTTACTATTCCCACTCCAGCGAGTGCAAAAGTAGGGAAAATGTTGGATAGCGCAGGGGTAAAAATTACCATTCCCACTCCAGAGAGTGCGACAGTAGGGAAAGTGTTGGATAGCAGAGAGAAATAAATTATTATTCCCTCTCCAATGAGTGCAACAGTAGGGAAAGTGTTGGATAGCGGAGGGGATACAACTTAAGATTACAGCTATTGAACCTGAATCCCCAAACAAAATAAAAACAAAACAATTACCAAAAATATTTATCAATTAATAAATGAATATTAATTATCAACTAATGATTAATTTATTTAAAGTCCATTACTTTCCATCCTCTGCCCCAAAAATTCACCAAAATACACACATAAAAATATTTACACATTTTCCATAACTTATTTAACATTAATAAATTAATAACAATTATCAACAAATCATTAATTCTTTTAAAAAAATGTTTCTTCCCAACATTTACAACTAAAAACCCCACAACTCACACATCAAGATTATTCCACAATTAGCATATTAAATATTTTATTACTTAATTATCATTAATTTACAAATATTTAAATAATTATAAATAATTTACCTCCCACCATATTCCATTATAAATCACACCAACAATGTTGTAAAACATGACACAATTAACATAATTAATCAACAATCAATTAATTAATTGATAACAATTAACAATCAAAATAAAAACAATAATAATAAATTAATTCACACAATTAACACTATAAAATAACATTAAATAAATATTATATAAAAAATATTTAAAAATGTATTAAAATTAAATTACTTCCCACCATACTCCCCTATCAACACACAACCCGCTCCTAAACAAATGACACAAATAACACAATTACCAATTGATTAATAATAATTACCAACCAATTAATAATTAATTAATAATATAAATAAATTACCACAATTAATTATAAAAAAATATTAAATACATAATTAATAATTATTAAAAAATATTAATTAATTAATTATAATTACATTACTTCCGATCCGAGTCCCCTATCAACCCACAACCCGCTCCTAAAAAAAGGACACAATTAACATAATTACCAATCAATTAATAATAATTAACAACCAATTAATAAATAATTAATAATACATTAATTACCACTATAATCCATTATAAAATATAAATACATAATTATTAATTAATACAAAATATTAATTAATTAATTATAATTAAATTACTTCCCACCCTATTCCCCTATAAACCCACAACCCGCTACGGAAATAAAACGCAAAATGTATAATTAAAATAAAATGAATAACTTCTAATAATTATTAATAAATGTATTATAATTAAATTACTTCCTCCCTATTCCCCTATAAACCCACAACCCACTACGGAAATAAAACGCAAAATTTACTTAAAATAAAATGAATAACTCCTAAAAATGTAATACATATATTAAAATACAAATGCAATACTTAAATAAAAATTATAGAACACATACATTTAAAATATATACTAAAATACATAACACTAATATAAACATTGATATTATTAACAACAATATTTTTACAAACGATATTACTAACTTCGATATTAACAAAAACGATATTTCTTACCTTAAAGTAGATATTCTGGTCCACGATATTCTTGCAGTCGATATTCTGTCATCACGATATTTGCAACTCGATATTGTTGTATGTCGATATTTGCACTCAATATTATGTCTGTGCACCTGGCTGTACAATAGAAGATACTGTAAAGGGGCAGGAGACCAGAAAAGTACGAGTGCAGGCGCTCTCTGCCTGTCAAGCAGGCTCAGCAAAATAACATTTCTCTGTAATTCATGGTTTAGGTATGCAGTCTCTGTAACTACTCAAGAATGTCAGTGTAATGTCAAAATGTGCGCTCATCCCATGTGCTATTGATTTCCAGACATCTCGCAACGCAAAACAAACGTAAAATGCTAATATAGATAGAATCCACGATTTTAAAGGATTCCAGGAGGGGATGAGGTAGTAGAGTCACGTTTTCTAGCTTTAATGAACTAATTATTAATCTCTATTTAACTCATAGGAAGGACTAGGGGCCAGATGTACGACCTGCCAAATAGCAACTCGCAATTTGCGATTCGCTATTTGACATGTACAACTGTGTCTTAGACACTGATTGCGATTCCCAATGGGGTCGCAAAATGCGAGGCTCATGAATAATAATGAGCCACTCACATTTTGCGACCCCATTTGGAATGGCTGGCCTTCCCAGGGATGGTGGCCTGCTGGGCTCAGCAGACCACCATGTCTGGGACTGCTTTTCAATATATTTTTTTTTTAAATGCAGCCCGTTTTCCTTAAAGGAAAACGGGATGTATTTAAAAAAAAAAAAAATGAAACGTTTTCGTTCCATTTTTTAAGGGCAGGCAGTGGTCCCTGGGACCACTGCCTGCCCTTAAAAAATAATTTTGCATGCATTTGCAAAGGGGAAGGGGACCCCTGGGGACCCCTTCCCATTTGCAAATGCATTACCACCTACTTGAAGTAGGTGTAATTTGCGAGTGTTTTGCGCCCGCAATTGCGGTTGGAAAACATTAGTTCATGCCTATGGAGTCACTATTTGGAAGGGAATGCCCCTTCCAAATACCGAGTCGCAAAACAGTATTTTACGAGTCACAATTTATTTGCGAATCGCAAAATACTGTTTGTACATGGGCCAATGGTTTTTAGCGTGCGCAAACAGGTCTAAGACCCGTTTGCGCATGCTAATAACCATCATACATCTGGCCCTAGAAGCGTTACTATTTTTGTTTCCATGGTTTCCATGGTTTTCTTTTTTTTTTCTTTTTTTCTTTTATTGATTTTATGAAGATAAGCTCATACAATATGAACAACAAAGGAAAAGCAAAACAATAAAAAGAAAAAACAGTCACAGTGTTCATATATAAACAATCAAAAGCATTACTGGTGGGACAATGCGATACATACATACAAATTTTCCAGAGGGAAAACATATATTCCTTATATGTCCATAATGCACATGAAATCTCTTATATAGCGTGCAAACAGTACGACCATTGGAATCTGTCCAGCTGTGGCAGTGCCATCCGTAATATGTCAAAGAAATAGCATATCAGGGTGAAACCTGGGGTGGCAATCTCAACGTAAAATGTACACAAAACAGTAAAACCTGCTCAAGCCGCCTGTCTTAGCATCAATTAAGATCAGGCTACCTGATCTTAATTTCTTGCCTTCCAAAAAGCTCTGATATAAGCTCCAGAAGTTTTTGGGGCGACTCTGGGGGGGAAGTAATTCGCTGTATATCTCAGTCTGTGTGTTACAGTATAACATATCTCTGGACCATTGTATCAGAGTGGGAGAAGGGCCACGCGCCCAATGCATAGCTACCACACGCTTTGCTACTAATAACCCCATGTCCACCAAGCGCCTTATATCTTTACGTAACTTTTTGGAGAAACCCAAAAGTGCCAACAGGGGGTCAGGAGTCAGAGGCTCCTCAGTTATGTCGCTAAGTTTTTGGAATATTGCAGTCCAGAATTTCGCTATTGAGGGGCACAACCATGCTAAATGCAGGAATCCCGCCGGATCTTCACCGCACCTTTCACATTCAGCTGAGTCTCGTAAACCGTATCTATGCAACCGAATTGGGGAATAGTAAACCCTATTGAGGTATTTAAACTGAATAAGTCGGTGTCTACCATTTAGAGATATGCGTTGTGTGGATTCGCAGCAGTACCGCCAGGTGTCATCATCTAGGGTGACCTCTAGATCCGTCTGCCACTCTAACCTGGCTTTAGTGTAATGGTTCTTTCGATAGTCTTGCACCATGTTGTATATGCGTGAGACGATCCTACCTTGAGACTCTGATCGTAGCATCAAATTAATCCATTAATTCTTCTCCTAGCATCTCTCTAAGTGCATGCCGAACTCTGAAAAAGTGAAACAGCGTGAGAGGGGAAACGTCCTGCTTTACGGAGGATAAATCTTCCCAATCTTGCCCAGTCCCATCACTGAATAAGTCGCCTATTACCGAGATATCTAGGCTGTTTAAAGCACGCACCACCTCTGGTTCCATAAGCGTCGGGAGCCAGACACACCATTCGATCGGTGTTAGCGGGGAATACAGTATAGAGGCAGCTTATCTTTTTATTAAGTTGTGCCAAGCATGTGTGGTGGCGTTGATCAAATCCAATGCGCCGGTGTACCGCACCGGGGCATGGAATAAAGATATGGCCAAGTGCGAGGGCGCCACTGCCACCCTTTCTATTTGAAGGTGAGGGGGAGGGGATTCCTAGTGTAGCCAGTAGAAGGCGTGCGAGCACTGCGCCACTCGATAGCAGTGCTCCATATCCGGAGCGCCAAGCCCACCCATGGAATATGGAAGAGTAAGAACATCCCACCCTGCACAAGGCTGTTTCCCAGCCCAAGCTAACTTGACCTGCAGAGACTTGAGATGTTTAAAAAAGTGGACGGGAAGAACCATAGGTATATTTAAAAACAAAAAGAGAAATCTAGGTAGTACCACCATCTTCATCAGGGATATACGTCCCAGGAGCGATAGGGGCAGCCGCACCCATCTGTTTATATATTCTTCTAATTTAACAATCGCCCTACCGTAATTCTCTGTGAATACCGTCTCTGAGCAGGTATGTACTTGAATTCCCAAGTATCGCACAGGGTCTGTGGACCAGGTCAGAGGGAACTCCAGCTCCATCGGTTCCATACTTGGAGTTAGGGGAAAAATAGTAGATTTAGACCAATTGATTTTAAGCCCTGAAAATGCACCAAACCTTCCGACCTCACGTAACACTGGGGAGAGGTTGGTGGCCGGATCTCTAATATACAGCAAAGTATCGTCCGCGTAGGTGGAAATTATTAGATTATAGTTGGGGAAATGTAGCCCTCTATGGCTGTGGTATTCTCTTAGGGTGCAAGCCAGCGGCTCCGCGACCAGCGCATAGAGTAATGGGGATAACGGGCAACTCTGACGGGTGCCTCTAGAGTTTGTGATAGAAGAAGTTACAGTGTTTCACTCTCTCACCCTGGCCGTAGGGGAATTGTAGAGGACTTCCACTAATTTAACAAATAAGTCACCTATACCCATACGCCTTAGCACTAGCAACATGAAGTTCCACTCAACGGAATCAAATGCCTTTTCGGCATCTAAAAAAATCGCAACTGCTTTGATTTCAGGCTTAATATGTTGTGTGGTTCCAAATGCTGTACGTAAGTTATGTGTTAATGTACGCCCGGGGACAAATCCTGCTTGTTCAGGGCCCACCAAGGTCGGGAGAAGGGGAGCAAGCCGGTTCGCCAGGACTTTGGCAAATAATTTAGGGGCCCATTACGATGGCGGGCGGAAGCACCACCGCCGTGCAGGCGGATGCAAAAACCACCAGTTACCGCCGGCACGCAGCAGTCCACACGCCCGCCCAATTACGATGCGAAAAGTAGGCCAAACACCGCCGGCAAGCCAGCAACACCGTCCGCCATCAAAGTGCGCCCGTACATGTAGCGGCGCAGCCCAACTGACACACACCGTCCGACGAAACACGTCCCGCCCGGCGCATAAATTACGATGCCGCAAACAAACGGCACCCACGGCCAAGAGATACCGTACGACAAACCGAAGCGGTAACACGGATGCCGAGCACGGACAACGAAGAAGCGGCTCCCCGAGCATGAATCCAGCACTGCAGGCACTCCCCATGCTTCTGCTGATGCACCACCAAGGACGCAACGCACCGCGGAGACGCAGGTAGGCACACACACAACAAGTGCACGCAAACAGCGCACACAGTGCAAGGGCGGAAAAAGCGGACAACCCCCACCAGCGCGTGTACACTACACATCCACCATCGCATCCACATATGACACACAGGCCAAATCGTAACATCGCAGAACACATGTGTACACACCACCTGGGACTAGGAACCAACCACCCCGTCACGGCCCCAAAGCGCCGATGACGCCGCCACACATGCGCACAACGCAGAGGCCAACCGCAGCGCCATGCATGCGTCACACACAGACACAGGGACACAACCAAGCAGCACACACATCAGCCCCACCCCGAACGCACATGACACGTGACAGGCCTGCCACAGACATGTCCCCAACGCCCAATTCACGGACAACACCCAACGCCACACAACCGACGCACACATGTCAGTGAAGACACGCAACAGCAGGACACACCCCAGTGTAACAAACATGGCGTAGCACACAGCGGCGGCAACACCAACTAGGAGAAGCAGGGCC
This sequence comes from Calotriton arnoldi, assembly GCA_963921515.1. Classification (NCBI taxonomy): domain Eukaryota; kingdom Metazoa; phylum Chordata; class Amphibia; order Caudata; family Salamandridae; genus Calotriton; species Calotriton arnoldi. The sequence goes on along the minus strand of CAWUFW010003386.1, from coordinate 1,503,698 downwards.
CCTTCGGGAAGAGGAACGCCAGTACCACACAGAAACACCCATACCACCCTGCACATATGAACAAGACATATAAAACGGAACACCAAAGAGCCCGGGGACCGACAACAGGTGGCCCAAGAATAACATTCACACACAAGGCCCAACGCAGAGCGGAAAGGCAGCCTGCCGCCCACACAAGGGAGAGCAGACAGCACTGAATGACCTTCCATTCCAACTCCGAAACCACAGCCCTACGACAGAAGCCGGTGAATACAGCCATTGTCCAAGAATAGACCAACACAGGCATGCCGAGGAGACCGACCACAGGGCAGATAGCGCATATCACAGAAGCACACAACGGACGGGGAAGAAAGAAGAAAACACTCCCCCATGTCGGCCACATGCAAGTTAATTGGAAGGAGTCACACAGCACTGACCTTGAACTGTCTGAGAAGCATGTGGGAAGAGGGCCCGTGTCCTCCAAACAAGCCAACAGAACACAAGTCCTGTCTCCCTACGACTACACAGAGCTCACAGCAACCCCGGAGCGTGCACATTGCAGACTGCACACACAGCCGGAGCACGCCACCTCAACGAACCGCTGCGAAATGGCAACCGCAACACACCTACCCAACTACGCCGAACAGCTCAAGCTGTACAAAACCAACCTGTGCCATACATTGGGATGCGATCTCCTGTCCCTGCTGAACGTAAGTTACCGACTGACTTACCGCATCACATTGTTCAGCTGCGTCATGCCCGTCTTCTACTGTCGGAGGTGTCCCTACCAGCATCCCGTCGAGATATGCCTCTCCAACCCGGCATGTCTGAAGGCGGACCTGCTACCACTACTCCTCCCTCTGGACGCACACGACAGGGCCTGCTCTGCCTATGGGGGCATGGCGTATGTGGCCAACATCGCACCTGCACTGAAATGGGACCACTGTGCCTCCACACGACGGATCATCGAGAACAGCTACATCGAATGTCACCCAGCATGCCCCATCATGGTCCTCCAAGGGACAACTTACGAACAACACCTTGACAGCCACCATCCGCTACATTGGCTGGCAAACATGTACACCACCAATGACATGGAAGCCCAGCTGGACGGCATCGCATACCTGACAACCTGTAAATACGTCGGACCACAACGCAGGTTCCCCGAGTGACCTATGATGTCCAACCCCGCACCCATGCTTAGCTTCCGCACGGACTGGCCAGTCACCACCACAACAGCCATACCAAACGACCGGCAACTGTAACCACACCATCAACGACATCGCCATGACATCGGAGATGACCGGGACATGCACACTGTTCCCCATCACATCCAGGAACACCGCATGCATCGTGGGAGGCAGTGGCATGGGCTCTGTGTATCGCACCCACATGGACGGAACTGCACGAACAACCAGGACACGACATGGATCCAGCGCACATGGACACACACACCGCTCAGTGGACATGAATAGGTCGCCTGGAGTCTGTGGGTGCTGCACCCCTCCCACCCCCGCCCCGGGAATCCCATACCAGGACCTTTGCATGGACGACAAGTGCATACAACAACAACACAACCCCAGTGACTGTGACATGTCCAGTAACCACCACAGTGCAACAACAAGTGGCACGCCGCTGCATGCACGCAAGCACATGCCCTGATGTCAACTCACATGCACGCGTGCATGAGGAACAACCGCAGCAGACCTGTCACATGGAACTGAGATGGACTGTGCCCATGATGCCAAGCGGTCTGGTAGGCTACATGTATACCGTCTGTGTCAAAGTCCGCAGCTCCGCAGCTATACGTAAATGTACATTAGCACAGCCTTGGCCAAGCAGATGTCACTCTGAAGCCCACATCCCACATGCAACAGCCAATCACATGTAACCCCACACCCTATCCCATTTGCAATCATGCTCAGTATATCCTCAACATGTATTCCGCTGCCAGTAGTGTCCACTATACTGCATCGCAGAGGACAGAAGATACAATATAATGTTTGAAACCAAAACTGTCTCCGCTGACTCATTTCACAAGTACGAATGAGAGAGGATGAGAGTATGTGAAGTACACGGCAGTCGTGACATGACCATGTAGTCCACTGGTATTGGATGTCAACGCAAATGAGTAGCACTACTGTGGAAGACACACATGTGTCGTGTGAAGTCGTATGGACGCAGTGCTCAGGTGGGTGGGTGCGACGGGTAGATGCGCACATGCCAAGTTGGAGCACGCCGTGTTGGGAGGGGTCATGAACAGTACACCACCGCTTCCCTGGGCATTGTGAGAGGACACCTGTCGGGGGGAGTGAACACGTGTGTGCACAGCAGCCGGGCACACGGTACAAAGCGGTACCAGGCGCACCTCAGCCCACCCTCTGTGGACAAGCTGGATCCTGTTGTGCGCCCGCCATGCCCCTTGACAAGGCACACACAGCCCCAGTCGACCAGGTGTAACCCCAACATAGTCAATCCGCACAGGCGATACAGGGCACGGGATGGCAGTGGAGCATGGTGTGTGAGAGGTCTCCTCGCGCTCCTCCTGGTCATATCACGCAGGCAATAGAACCTCAACGTCTAGCATGGCACAAGTCACATGGAAGTGTAGGGGGACGCACCACAGCACGAGCAGCACTGACGTCACGGGAGGTGGCTCGCACCATCCCATCCATTGCCCATCATACCAACCACGCCACATGCCATTGCGACTAAGTGCAAGCGCGTGCGCCACCACCCCCGAGCCCTCCCCAGAGAGGCCAAAGAGTGAATGTGTGGGCCATCAGCCACAGACGGACGCGGCCTGGCCGCAAGGGCAGCCACAGCCACTGGGTGTCGCAGGTGGCGGATCCGGAAGGCGAAGACTGTGATGCATAGTCCATGCAGGCCGGGTCTCCATTTGGGGCACCACGCAGGTGGACGGCGTCCCGCAACACATCATACCCTGAGACAGCCCACTCGTGCAACTGGACCCACACATACACTCCTTGCCCTCTCTGGTGCGAGCTTGGGGCTGCCTGTGCAAGCGCTAGCCTCGCAGGTGAGCATGCATATTGGGGGAGCGAGGGGAGGACATGAGGGCTGGGGCGAAGATGACTGTATCACTGTCAGTTAGTACAAGGGATGACCCAGATGTGGAAAGGAAGAGACGTGTCCCGTGTGTACTGCAACTAGTCGCCAATCCAACTACCCCCCCATGTCCGGAATGTAAGCCCGCACCTAGGCCCGCCCATCCGCCACATCGAACATACCACCAGCACGACAACCTTCCCATTCGAAACACTGACTGGGGGTGGCGACCAGTGTACAATCATGTGTAGCCTACCCACGCGTACATGTGGGCCCTCCATGATCCATGTCACCTGCGGCAAAGTCATGACATGCGCAATGAGGGAAGTGAGGAGAGCTGCCCGCCCCACGCGCAGAAGGTGCATCAGCTCCACAGACCCAGCAGCGAGTCCAGCAGGGGTCACATGTGCAGGGGCAGCTGTGCCTGGTGTGAAGGCACATGCATATAGACAGCACATCGACCAATGTGTAGTCTGCCCACATCTACAGTCCATCATCATGCGGACATAGGAATTGAACACAGGGCAACACATCTTAGTGGGTGCACCCACCGTGACCAACAATGCGCAATCATCGACGTACCCGCCCTGTGCATGGCCCCCCACCCAACGGAGGCACATCCAGTGCCACCATCCCACACACACAAGCCTTCCACGGAACATGCTGTGTCCAATGGTCAGTACAGAGTCAGCGCCCATCTGGTGGATCCTGAACAGGAGACACATGCACACACATGCCAGCTCCCACTATGTACGACTGCCACCTGGCACGTGCAATGTAACCTCTCACCTGTGACGTGTGACTGCAAGCACACAGCCGTCTTGGCATGGGGCTGTCAATGTGGACACCTGTCAATGTTTCGGGAGGTGTGATCCGTACAGTGCTGTACATAGGGTGCAGTGCTGACACCTACTACTGTCTCATATCCCCTCGTGCCACAGGTCCCACTTGTTTTGGCCGCTCAGCCTGTGCCCACATCGTCGTCGTCGTGTGCCATACTCATCCAGCCGCGGAAGCAGTTCCATGCTCAGCAGACATTCATGTTGCCGTGGCGTTGCCGCTTGACGGATATGCAGTCAGTCCCCATCAGCACGCCCCGCAAGTCATTGGGGCCTAGATCCCCATGTGCATGCACATGGCAGTGGTTTGTATCACTAGCCATTGCCATTGTTGGGAGACCTGTGTAAGTGTATTGTGGCCGTGCCGTCCCAGCTTGACAGCTGGGCTGTGGCTCATGTGCTTGCTCAGTCATGTCAGTGATGTGTATGCGAAATTGCTATGTGTCGTGTTGCATTGACATGTGTCCTCTGCCATTGTCCCTAGGCGGAGACCGAACATTGACCGCCCATACCAATTGCTGGCGGACATGGACGATACAGAGGTTATTAGGAAGTTTCGGCTGGACAGGCCAACCCTGCATCGACTGTGTGCCATGTTAGAACCCCATCTCCGTCCCCGCAGGGTGTATCCGACTGCTGTCACCCCCACGGCTAAGGTGATGGCCGCCATGCATTTCTTCGCCACTGGGTCATTCCAGCACACAGTGGGCAGTGGAGGAGGGATGTCCCAGCCCATGTTCAGCAAGGTGCTGAGGGATGTACTGGCAGCCATGATGCTGTACCGGAACAGGTACATCCGCTTCCCCAGGGCTCGTGAATTGGCGGCAGTGAAGGGTGCATTCTATGCCCTTGGCAGAATCCCACACGTCGTTGGAGCCATTGACTGCACACATGTCGGCCTTGTTCCACCACAGGCCACTGAGCACCTGTACCGCAACAGGAAGCACACGCACTCCCTGAATGTGCAAGTGGTGTGCCTTGCGGACATGGTGATCACCCACGTGTGTGCAAAGTTCCCAGGCTCGGCCCATGACGCACACATAATGCGCAACAGCATCTTGCCACGACTGATGTCCAATATGCAACAGGATCGTGCCTGTATTGTCGGTGAGTATGTGGAGTGGTGTAGCGTGCTGGCTGTGCGATGCTGTCCCCTGTCCAGTTGGATTAGCAACGGTTCTCTGTGTCCCTCACACCCAGGTGACTCTGCGTATCCGAATGGGGCATGGCTGCTCAGTCCATTGAGGAATCCTCGCACCCCAGCAGACGATCGCTACAATGAGGCACATGGGAGGACCAGACGTGTGGTCGAGCGTACCTTTGGCCTCCTCAAGTCCAGGTTCAGGTGCCTGGACCGCACCGGGGGTGCGCTGGCGTACTCCCCACAGAAGGTGTGCCGGATAGTGGTGGCGTGCTGCATGCTGCACAATCTGGCCATTCGGAAGCAGATCCCCTCATCGTGGATGACGGAGATCAACCAGGGCCCCAGCCCGCAGACCAGGACAGCTCGAGTGAGGAGGACAGCGGAGAGGAGGAAGCTGGTAATGTGCGGCAGCAGCTCATCGCCCGCTACTTCACTTGACGGTGAGTGTCCATGTACGACGGCTGCAGTGGCTGTATCTGCGCAGGTGTGTGTGTGCTGTGTCAGGGTGGCCGTTTGTTCACTGCGTGCTGTGTGTCAACGCTCCATGGCCAGGGTAGTATGCCACTGTTGGTGGCTGTGGCATTGTGCCCTATTGCTCTGTGCGATGTGTGTACATTGCTTGTAGTTGTTGACATGTACTGTGTGATGGGTGTGTGACACACTCATTGAATGTGCTCCTGTTCTGTCTCCCACCCCTAGGTCCCTACAGGCCCTCCGGATTCAAATGCCATGCCACGCATCAGGTGCCTTTCCGCCCAAGGTGGCCGTTGTATTCCGTACAAATAAGACACAGGGCACAAACAGCAGTTAGTGAAAAAGGTGCATTTATTACAAACTGTGACATGTGATTGTGTGTAAGGTGATGACAAAAGTGGTGCGTGCAGTGACAATGAGCTGTCGGTCATGGCTGCGTGATGATCAGGGTGTACCCACTGGTTCTATGTCCATAGTCCAACACACACATGCCATCCAGATGGCTGTGTGGAGTGGGATCGTAGTCCAAGTCAATGCAGTGGCTGGTCAAGGAAGGCTGGCGGAAGGCTGGCTGGCTGCCTCACTTGCGACTGGAGCGTGCGAAGTCCTCCCGGGAGATCTGTTTCCTCTTCGGACGGCCCCTTCCACGTTTGCGAGGGGGGTGCCTGCTTGCGACATGCTGGTGGTTGAGGTGTGATCACTGGCTGTGGACGCAGGGGAACTGGACACTGCTGCTCCACCCTGCGCCCCGGCAGGTGGTGGCGGAGGGGGAGCTGCTGTCCCTGGCTGTGACCTCACCGCCACCACCAGCTGTCCCATGAGGTCCACGATTTGGCCCATACGGGCGTCCATGGACCTCAGCACCCCCAGCACCTCACGCGTGTCTGAAGCAGACCGGACCCATTGTCCTTGGGCCTCTTCATAGGCCCCAAGGACTCTGGCCATGTGAGGCAGGGCATGGCTCCCAGGGGAGGCTGGCGTTTCCCTGACCCTGCTCCTCCTACCAGTCCTGCTGCCACCGGCCTGCCCACTAGCCACATTGCTCACCACGGTCCTCGCTGTGGCTCCCAGGGTGGATCCAGTCGTCCGGGCCACCACCTGCGCTGGGGCTGGTGCCAGCGAAGACGTGGCGGTGGTGGCGGCGGTGGTGGTCGGTGCGGCGATGGTGGCGGTTGCGGCAGTGGTAGTGGCCACAATGACCGTGGGTGTGGCCGCAACGACAGTGGCAGCAGGGGGCTGTGAATGTTCAGCAGCCCTGGATGATGGGTTGGTGGGTAGGAGGGGTCCTGGGGAGCGGCTGGGCCCTGCCACACCAGATGGGCCTGCTTGGTTGTCCGTGTCCGAAGAGGAGGACAGATCCTCCAGATCCGTGTGTCCTCGTTGGGGGCTTGTAGGCTGGCTGTGCTGGCTGCTGGCTCCATCCCCAGCATCCAGCAGTTCGTCACCTGTGGAGAGAATGAGATTTGTTATTGTGTTGCACCTGGCGAAGTATGTATTTGTCGTCTGACATTGACAGTTCGTGCAATCTCGTACATGGGTTTCCCGGAGGCGTGTGTGTGGCTGTAGCATCTGTAGTTGTGTGTGCTTGGCAATGGGACTGTGTGCTGTGCACATGTGGCATGGGACGGATTGGCCATGCCGATGGGTGTGTTGCTGTGCCCCTACTTATTGTGACTCTGGTGTATGCGGGCTCCTGGCCCATCCTGGGTCTGGTTTGTACTTTGCTTTTGGGGTTCAAATGGAACGCTTAGGAACGCATATGGCAACATGGGGGCTATGCCCCAGATTCGCATTTGGGAGGGGATATGCTTTTGGGGTTCAAATGGAACGCTTAGGAACGCATATGGCAACATGGGGGCTATGCCCCAGATTCGCATTTGGGAGGGGATATGCTTTTGGGGTTCAAATGGAACGCTTAGGAACGCATATGGCAACATGGGGGCTATGCCCCAGATTCGCATTTGGGAGGGGATATGCTTTTGGGGTTCAAATGGAACGCTTAGGAACGCATATGGCAACATGGGGGCTATGCCCCAGATTCGCATTTGGGAGGGGATATGCTTTTGGGGTTCAAATGGAACGCTTAGGAACGCATATGGCAACATGGGGGCTATGCCCCAGATTCGCATTTGGGAGGGGATATGCTTTTGGGGTACATGCTGTGAGCCATGGGTGCCGAACGTGACATGTGTTGTGGCAGCATGACAGTGCATGGTTTGAGGTGTGTGCATGCTTGACATGGCCTGCATATTTGCTGTCTGTTGTGCTTACTGGACATGGCATTGGACGCATCGTTATGAGTGAGTGATAGTTGTGTGCCAGCCAACGTATTGCAGTTGTCCCATCTCCTTGGTGTGCGTGCTGCCCTGTGCCATGTGCATCACTGCAGTGCTCGGGGGGTGTGGCCCATGTTGTGTGTTGTTGCTCACAGTGTGTCGTGCGCTTAATTGACTTCTGGCACATGGTTGGTCATGGGCATGTGTCTTAGCGTGACTGCTGTATGTGTGGCAGCTGTGCGGATGACATGCCTTTCATGAGACTGGGGCTGACGGATGGGATGGATGGTATGTTGTATGTGCATGGTGTGTCTGTGAGTTTGATGGGTTCAGTGGTGTTCGTGTGCATTTATGTTGTTCCGCTCTGTTGCGTCTAGTGTTGTTTGTCTTACATAGGCGTAGTTGTGGGGTGTGTTGTTGACAGGCAGTAGGGGCTACATGGACAGGACTTCAATGGTGTTTCGGTTGTGTGTGATGAGTTGCACAGTGGCTGCCGTGTGGGACTATATTCAGTGTGGCTTGTGCATGCAGACGTGGCTCCTTGGGTGTTGCTATGTCTGTGATGGGTCATGTGGGGTGTGAGTCTGTTGTTCATGTCCGTGTGCACATTGTTCACTTGTTCGTGACGGTGGGCGGTGCTGCGTGTTCGTCTGCTACGTGACATGTCCCATGTGTTGGTCGTGTTATGGTCCTCATGCCTCCAGTAATCCAGCCCTGTCCAGTTTCCCACCTGCAAGTTGTTCGTGCGTGCACTGTACTGGATGCCACATGGCTCTAAGCGGGGGGTGCTCCATGTTGCAGGTCTGTGGGGGTGGGAGGGTGTTGTGGGTCGTGGGGGTGGCTGGACACCCACTGACACCGATTGCTGTGGACCGTGATGTCTGCCTTTCGGCTGTCGTTGTGCACTGCGGTGGCTGACACGTGGCTGTGGGGTGTGGGGGATGCTCCTCCTTGCTGTGCTGTGGGACTGGGGCCTGGTGTGTGTTGTACTTGGGCTGTCCACCGTCCCACCCACTGCACTTTGTGTTCCTGCCACTTACCTGTTACTTGTCGGTTAGTGCAGCTGTGGCGGACACATGGGTGTGGTGGGTGCTCGTTGTGGCGCTTCTGGCATATTTGGGGACCTGTTGGTGGTTACGTGGCTGGCTTAGTGTACACATGTCCCCACGCATCTTACAGTTGTTCGGTTTGGGCTGTGTGTGGTAGTGTCTGTTGCATGTGTGTGTGATGTGTTGTGTATTGTGTGCTGGACATGGGGGTGTTTGTCCCTGGGAGCTGTGGCATGGTGGTAGTGCATGTGAGTACATAGCGGTGTGCTGGTATACATTAGTTTGTACTTACCAGCCTCCACTCCCCCTGCTAATCCGGCGAGGATCTCCGGATGGATTACGACTCGCACCTTCTCCTCCCACGCTTTGAAGGTCTTAAAGAGCGCGGGATTCCCTCCGCCAGTGACGGCAGCCAGCTCTCTGTTTTTGCCCTCCTTCTTCTTGACCAGGCTCTTTACGTCATTCCAACGTTTGTTAATCTCGACTCTGTTCCTGGGCAGGGTCCCGACTGCATTGACCTGGTCTACGATCCGGTTCCACATTCTGTTTCTGGTGGCTAGTGGTGTGTGCTGGACCATGTTCCCATAGATTTGTGGGTACACCTTGATGATCTCGTCGACCATGACCGTCAGCTCCATGGGCGTGAACTTGGGCATTCTTTGTGGTGCCATGATGTTTGTGGTGCTGGTGCGGTGTGTGTTGTGTAATGTGCAGGGGGTTTGTGGTGCCGGTGTTTGGTGGTGGTGGTGGGTGGTGGTGGTGGTGGTGGTGTGTGGTGGTGGTGGTGGTGGTGGTGGTGGTAGTGATGTGTGCGTTTCTGTGGTGTGCTGCTGTCCTTGCTGTGTCACTGTGTCCTCTCCTCTCCTCTCTGGTTTGCAATGTAGCAAGGGGTTGTGGTCTGTGGGAGTGCTGCTTTTGTACTCACCTATGTGGGTGTGTCCTCATGGTCTGTTGTTTTCAGGTGTGTTGTGTCTGGGGTTCTGGCCTTTGTATTTTTTGTTTGTCCGGGGGGTGTTTTCGGGATGTGTACTGTGCTTGTGTATTTGTGCGTGCCTTGCTGTGTGGACTTGTTGGCCATGTTGTGTGCTATTGGTTTTGTGTGCGGATGGTTTCTGTGCAGGTACGTTGGCGCCATGGCTTCTGCCGTGTCGATTCTCATCGGCGTTGTTTGCGCTGGCGGGCGGTATATTTGTGATTTTTCCGCGCTCATGTCGGTGCGATCGTAATTTCACGTGCGGTGTGTCGGCCGTGAGGGCGGGCGGTTTTGTGTTGTCGTGCGTGTTTCCGTCCGTGGCGGGCGGTTTGACTCCGACTCGGACGTTGGCGGGCGGTATTTTGTGTGCTTTTTCCGCCGATGGCGGTTTTCGGTTTGTGTAATCGTAATGGCGTGGTCGGTGTTCAGGCGGTGTGTGCGGGCGGATTTTTGCCGCTTCCATGCCTGGCGGATTTATTTACGCCGGGTATCGTAATGTGCCCCTTAGTATCCTCGTTTAGTAGGGACAACGGCCGGTATGAGGAGCATTCATGTGGAGGTTTGCCTGCCTTTAGAAGAGTAATGAGCATAGCTTCCCACATTGATGGTGGCATGATCCCGCTCTCCCCCATTTCTTCAAACAGGGTAATCAAATGAGGGACTAGCAGCTCCCTAAATTCTTTATAAAAAGACACAGTAAGTCCGTCTTGCCCCGGAGCACTACTGGCTCGCATGGTTTTAAGCGCGTCAAGGATTTCCCAGGCAATTTCCATGGTTTTCTTCCTATGCAATAAACGAATAGAAAAAAAAAAATGTTTATTGCATCAATCCTTTTGTACATGTATCAAGATGACGTGAAATGGAACTATGCAATAGTGTAATTAATTATGGATATAATATCTTATGAATAATCATTTTTTACAAATCGGATAGGTAGCAATGTGCAAGCGGGTAAATGAAGGGAGAAGATTTGCCTAACAGCCAGAGCTGTTACCTCTGGAAATAGAGGACCAGGTTCATGTCTCAGTCTTGACTTAACACTCTACCTTTCTGGGTAATTCGTTTAATGTTTAATGTCCTGGTGACTAAAAAAAGTGTAATATAATCTGGTGCTCATCGAAAACGCTAAAATGAACTGGAGCCAAATTGACACTATATAATCCAAAAAATAACAGGAAGGTTGCAGGTAAACCACATTTAATTTAACGTTTTTGAAACATGTAATTTTCCTAACATTTAGAGGGCATGTTTAAAGTCCCAGGTCACCAGAATGCATACTTCTATTGCAGCACCCCTCGTGACTCCAGGCTGTCCCAGTGGTGCATGCAATCAATCACTAGCTTATCAGCCATAGGAAATTGTGTGGTGAGATGAATTGAAAACCTCACCAAAGTGATTAGAACCACCCTCATTTCTTGTGTTTTCAGTAAATCTAATACCCTATGGAGGAAACCTCAAAGCACCAGTGCATAATGATGCACAAATGATAAACCTTAACTCACATTCTTAGATACACACACGTTTCCACACCTTTCTTCTCCGGGTTAGGAAAAAACACCCCACACAAACTGCATAACTTGAAAACATGGAAATCATGGGCTGTCAGGTATCATACTGGTAATTCTCTACACAGTTCGGGGCCCTGATTCCTCACAAGGGCTCTACACTGAGCTGAGCTGTAGGGCATCACTTGGGCACTGTAATGTTTGGCACATTCTTGCTTCACAGTGGCACAGTTCTGGTTTCTGCATCGTCACAGAAGTGCTGCATAGCTATGACACCACATGCGATTAATCTGAGGGAATCCTCCCACCACCACAGCCTTACTACAGACATGTAAAATCAAAATCGAACAGTGCTCACATATTATGGTAGAGCCCAGTCTTTCATTCACATTATGTATTAAAATTAGCATTGGCAATGCAAATCGTTTTGTATTTAATGTTTTGGAAAGTTTTACACTGAGCTCTCCAACACAACAAAGGTGCAACATGGGCAGCAGCAGTAGCAGAATAATCTTCCCTGCTGTGAACTATAAGTGCATGGCAGGTACAAGGCAGCAGGAGGAATATCACACTATTCTCTCGAATATACAGGAAATGCACAACAAAGAAGCTGACACACTAAAAAGGGAGTGAGAAGAAGTAAATGATTGTTGTGAGTTTTCTGTATACAGATATAAATAAACATGTAGCACAAAACCCCTGGAAGAAACAGCCAAAGGTCTATGGGGCTGATTCACAGAACTAATCTGAGACAAAATCCTAAACTTACTACTTTTGGTATTCACAGATGGCATTTAGTAGTAGTAAAGTTAGGATTTTGTCTTAAGTTTGACTTAAGTTTGACTTAAGACAGACTTAAGACAGACTTAAGACAAACTTAAGATAAACTTAGGACAGACTTAAGACAGACTTAAGACAGACTTAAGACAGACTTAAGACAAAATCCTAACTTTACTACTACTAAATGCCTTCTGTGAATACCAAAAGTAGTAAGTTTAGGATTTTGTCTCAGATTACTTCTGTGAATCGGGCCCTATATAATCATGTTCTCACATAGGATAAAGAGCCCTCACCTACCTAGTGTGGTATGTTTCACAAGTGGGTTCAACATCTAGCACTAGGAAGCATCTGAAAGTACTACCGTTCACTGAGTGTACAGTCTCCTAGTTATGGGTTCCTTAATGTGGGTTAGCTTAAGTCTGATGCCTCAACATTTAAGTTCTCTTTTTGTTAAACTGTCAGATGATTTCTGTTAAAATTGTGTGTTGGTGAGCTAAAAATGTTTCTACTGGTTTCTCTTTACCACAAGATTATAAACAGGAGGGTCGAGCAGCAAACTTAGCTTCTCTTTGCCGTAGACATTTTTCAGCACTCGAATATTGCCCCTACAGGGTCAAGCACCTTCTTCAGGACTAAAGGTCTTGGTATCTCACATCAAATGTTGAGAAACAGTCCATGGTTCAAAGGGCATGTTATTATTGTGCAAGTGCATTCAAGCTATCCTTTGTGTTTTTCAAAAGGTGGTGCAACAGCACTGGAAATATCTCTTCTTTGGAGAGAAGATATACTTTGGGCAAAAATAGTGCAACCTACCCTCCTTCAGAGGGCATATACAGCTAAGAGCTACAGCTAAAGAAGCAGCACAATCTTTCCCTATCACTGAACATGTGCAAATCAGGCAGCATCATTGCAAGCTTTATTTCCTCAAAGAAGAGATACAGCATGGGAGCATGGCAGCAGTAAAATGGGCTTCAGTCTCTCACAGAAGGCAACATATGCAATCTTCTGTTATTTGAAGAACATATAAGTGCAGATAAACACATCTGTGCACTCATTACCTTGATGGGGTAGATTGGGTCTGACAGCAATCTGTGACCTAATGTGAATCTTGCAACAATCAATCTCCAATACTTATAAACCTCCAGGGGGCGTATTCTGAAAGTGTCCTGGTGCAATGGGCATTTGCGCCCGCTTTGCGCGCCCCGGGGCACTTTGGTATTACAGAAGAGGGCACAGACTCTTGTGTGGCCCCTTCTGTAATACCAATTGCGCACATAAAGCACTAGCCAATATTCAGGGGGCATTCCCTCATTTCCATGGGGGCTTGCCCCATGCAAATGAGGGAATCCGTTTGCCCCTGCGCCCATGTCGTATTACAGACGCGGGCGCAGAGGTAAAGAAGGTGTCAGGAGGCGCACTGACAGTGCGCCTCCAAAGAGCAGCCCTCTCGAGGGGGGAAAAGGGGTCCCATGGACCCCCCGACATCCCCTTGCAGGCGGGTTGCCGCCTGCACTGTGAAAACATGGAGCGGCTTTAAAGCAGCCGCTTCATTTTTCACCTGAATGTGCTGCCCCCAGGGCAGCGTGAGTTCACAGCTGCCTGGGAGGCAGCACAGTCCATGTAATAGGACGCACTTTCCCTGTTTGCTTCCGGCGTACCTTTTTTTTAGGAGCACCGGGTGCAAACGGGGAAAGTGCTCCCTTTACATAATAGGGCCCCAGGAGTATACCTGATGTTCCACATGAAAAGTCGGGCCCTGTCTTAGGTATTGCATAGCCAAAGATCAAGATGGTATTGACTGTGCAAACAAATCTCAGGTAGGTTGCATAATGAAAAGCGTAAAACATTAATTAGTTGGTGCACCAATTATTATAGCAATCTCTGATTAAAACAGAAAATGACTACTCGCATTGCAACTATGAACTAAAAAAGAGCTCAGAGGGGAAAAAGCCCTTGCTCGCTATTGTTTCAGAAACTGTAATATGCAACATCAAATATTACATATAAATAAGGTATAGAGCACTCACTGTTCACAGTTTAGAAACAAAATGATGTGTAGAAAAAAGCTACTCCCAGATGCTGCCTAACTTCTCAAAAAATGTCACAACTTACATTTGTACTATGAGAAGTCCTTACTGAGTCATTTAAAAGTTGAAGGCTGAACTACCATCCCTCTAAGTCAGTGCAAGTCTTTGACTCCACTCTTGGCCATGACTTCCTAGGCGATGGACCATCTTCCAAGTTTTGAGATCTCCACCTGCATGGTAGGGAGCTCACGACCTTCTGTCCTTCAGCCAGTGTAGTAGTATATTTTCTTGATCCTAATTAGCATACTTTTTTAGTAAAAATGACTCAATTTAGGATTTGGTTCACTAAGGGCCGCATTACAGTGTCGGTCGGAAAGCAAACCGACTGACTTCTTGTCGGAATCGGTTTCGACCGACTCGCGTTTGGGTTGTCCGGCCGACTGATTACGATGCTTCCGAACAGCGTTCGGAAGGTCTCCCATTGACTTCAATGGGAGCCTGTGTTCTGACCAACAACACAGGCTCCCATTGGAAAAAGGGGTGGTTGCGGACAACCCTGCACCCTGTGGTGGGAACCCTATGGTGCCTGCCACACTGTGCATGGTTTGAAAGAGGGGTCCCTTGGGTACCCTCATGGCCCCCAATCGGAGGCTTCAGGATGAAGGGGGGCCTGCTAGGGGCCCCAAGGTCAGTTTCTGACAGCCTTTTCGTGTCAGACAGATCGATTCGGAAAGGCTGTCCAAATCAGACATCGTAATATGTCGGTCGGAAACGCGGTCCATAGAGCTGTACAATTCGGCTTCGACCGACTCAGAGTTTACGAATGCCGGTCGTAACCAATACGACTGATCGAATGGCTTGCTTTTCGACCGAGTACATCGCAATCGGTCGGTCGTAAATGATTCCGAATGAGTCGGAAACATAGGTTCCAACACGGTTTCAGCGAATCCGACTGCCGTTCGGAGTCTTCTGAGTGACATCGTAATGAGGCCCTAAATTAGTTGAATTTGTCTGCAAAGTTCCTGTTAGATTTGGGGGTCTCTAGTTGGCAGAGGTAGGTACCTTTGTCCAACTAGGGACCCTTGCGTCTAGTCAGGGTAAGGGGGTACACCCCTAAAATAACCCCTGCTCACCCCCTTGGTAGCTTGGCACGAGCAGACAGGCTTATCTCAGAGGCAGTGTGTAAAGCATTTGTGAACACATACAGTAATTAAGTGACAACACTACAGATGGACACCACACCAGTTGTATATTAAAAATAAGTATTCTTTATATAGATTTAACACAAGACCACAAACGACAAAAATCCACAATACTGTACTTCAAAAATGGTAGACTTAGCTTAGTTCTCTTAAGATGTAAAATGCGACCCTTTGAGTTCAATGTACCTTAGGATGCGTAACGCTATACAACGAAAGTCTTGCAGGGAAGGTGATGCGTTGGTTCCTTACACGCAAGAACGGTGATGCATAGGGGATGCGTCGGTTCTTCTCCGCGTGGGGAGGTGATACGTCGGTTTCATACTGCGCTTCCGTGGCGATGCGACAAGCAGCGCCGTGATGCAATGAAGATCCGGTGCAATGAAACAAAGATGGCGTCTTCTTCTCGATGCGACACGACGCGTGCACGCCCGATGGCCGTGCGGTGACTCAACGTTTCTTCTGAACCGCGACAGGCCCTGCGACACGCTTCCCGGTGATGCGGCGGCGTCTGATGCGACGTCGATCCTCTTCTCTGGTGAGGCGCTTTGGCAACGATGCGACGGCCGTGCGGTGACTCAACGATTCTTCTGAGCCACGACAGGCCCTGCGACACGCTACTCAGTGATGCGGCGGCTTCTGATGCGACATCGATCCTCTTCTCCGGCGATGCGAGGCGCTTCTGCGTTACGTAGCGACATGTCTTTCAGCGATGCAAAGACAGCAGCTGCGGCGGCGACACGCTTCTTCTTCGTGAGTCGCGCTTCCAGCTCCTTGCGACACGCAGTCCCTCAGAAGGCCCAACACAACAGCAGGCACTTCCAAAGACCTCTTGGGGAGCTGGTGGGTGAAGTCTGTTGTCCCTGAGACTTCAACAGGAGGCAAGCTCTCTCTCAAGCCCTTGGAGATCCTTTACAAGTTGTTGAAAGTACACACAAAGTTCCTTTCTCCTTTCTTTGGCAGTCAGGCAACCACTGCAGGCCAATCCCCCAAACAGCACTCAGCATAGTGATAGTCTCCTCCTGCAGTCTCTCTCTCTGGTTCCTCTCCTCAGAAAGTTCTGGAGTTTGGGTCCCCTCTTTTATACTCATTTTCCCTTTGTTCTCTGAAGGCAGAGAGGCCTTTGCCTAGTCCAAACCAGTTCTGGTCAGTCCTGGAGCACTTTGTTGACAAGACTCCTTCTTTCCTTTCACAGTGTAGGCCAGGGACATCAGACGCACCACAGGAGGTGGAGCCAGCATTGTGGAGGGAAGGCACAGCCCTATTCAGGTCCCAGGTGCAACTCCTCCCACCCATCTCCATGCAGATCTCTCTATTCAGCCCTGTGCTGACTCACCCTGTCTCCTGGAATCCCCCAGCCCCTGTCACTCAAACTCCAGACAAGGAATACACAACCTAGCAGAGGCAGGCTTGGATAGTTAGGCAAGAAAATACCTACTTTCTAAAAGTGGTATTTTCAAACACAGAATGTTAAAACCAACTTCACTAAAATATGTATTTTATCATTCTGAGTTCAGGCATACTAAATTCGTTTTTCTACCATGTTCCCTGGGTCAGTTAGGATTATAAGATGTAATAATCAAACTGCCCATTCTGGCCTATGGGGAACAGGTAGCCTTGCGATAGTGAAAAACGAAAATGGCTGTAATTCACTATTAGGACATGCCACACACACCAGGGCATGTCCTACCTTATACTTACAATGCACCCTGCCCTTGGGCCTACCATAGGGGTGTCTGATATGAAGAAAAGGGAAGGTTTAGGGACTGGCAAGTGGGTGCACTTGCCCAGTCAACATGGCAGTACCAGACTGCACACAGGCTCTGCAATGGCAGACCTGAGACACACTTTACAGGCTGCTTCTGTGGGTGGCAAAACCAGTGCTGCAAGCCCACCAGCAGCATTGGATTTACAAGCCCTGGGCACACTCAGTGCACTGTACTAGGGTCTGACAAGTAAACCAATCCAGCCAATCATGGAGTCACTAATCCATACATTAATTTATACCAGAGAGCATATGCACTTTAGCACTGATCAGCAGTGGTAAAGTGCCCAGAGTCATAAAACAGCCAACAACAGGTCAGAAAAAATATAGGAGGAAGGAAAAAAGTTCCGGGATGACCCTGCAAAAAGGGCCAAGTCCAACACAACCCCCTTCCAGCCAAAACGCAGGGTAGACCAATCACTACCTTGATGGGCTTCCCTACTTTGGGCGATAGAACCTGGATCTGGCCCGCAACAGCAGGGGCATATTCCAGTTCTACGCCAATCTGAACCTATTTGGATCCCTCTGTCCATACTCTCAGGGCCCACCAAGCTAATCCATGGGGAACCCTTCTCCTCACCTGTGGACACCACCTGTGCAACACCTAACCTTAACTTGCTCACAGGTGTGTCCCAACAGACAGACAGCAAGCCACAGTGGCCACTGACAGTGGTCAGGGATGAGACCCAGGCCTTATGCCTCTCAGGGCTCTCAAACCTCTGTGGCGTCAGAGAGCGGGGGGCAGTAGCCCCAGGTGCTTGGCACCCTTTGTCCACTCTCCCTCCTGTCAGGTCAGGTATGACATCCTGACACTGACCTACCAGCCCCGGACCTGTACCCGGCGGCTGGACTGGCGACTGGGGTGGGCTTTCCCACACCCGGTGCGCCTCCTCCTCGTTGGGGCTCTGTACCCTCCCACCTGGAGTGGTACCCCCTTCCAGAATTGCCAGGGCACCTGTGGCAGGTGTCCTTCTCAATTCGTCCACCAGTTCAGGGGTTCTATCCTGCAACTGGGCATCCAGGTCAGGGGGGACACCCTGAACCTGGCCCTCCAACCTAGGGTCTAAACCCTCCAGTTGAACCGGGGTCAGAGGCGAGGACTCCCTCCCTCTGCACCCCCTTCCAGAGTACTGCCCCCTCCCATCAGGAGCGGTACCCCCAGAAGACAAACTGCTAGGGGTACTGTTAGCAGCTGCCCCTTCCTCCAGGTCAGGGGGGACACCCTGAACCTGGCCCTCCAACCCAGGGTCTGTACCCTTAGGCTGGACCTGTGCCTGGCAACCCAGGACTTCCGGGGGGGTACACCAACCCCCCTCAAGGGAAACACACTCGTCTAGAGTTGTGTAAGAATCTGCCTGGCGTACCAGGACTTCCTGGGGAGCACGCATGCCCCCCCAGAGGGTAACACATCTCTCATGTGTTGTGTGACAGTCTGCCTGGTGCTGATCCCCTGACCCCTGTCCACCTGACAGTGCGTGAAGACCCCCCAAAACAGAAGTGGTGTCACCATGGTCACTCCTAGGAGGCTCAGCCCTTCTGGCTGGCCCCTGACCCACTGGCTCTCCCACTGGGGAACACATCCCCCTCTCACCCCTCAATCTGGACTTCTGCACCCTCCCAACTGGAGTGGCACTGCCAGACACCAGAACCACTGGAGCTCCATTTACAGATGCTCCCGGTTCTCTAGACCCTGGGAGATCCCCCTCAAATGGCCTACCAGTACAGTCTAGGCCCCCAACCTGGTGTTCCCTTAAGGAACCCTCCAGGCCGTGAGACTGGGTTTCGGACACCTTGGGACACGCAGTCCCACACTCACTCCTTCTCTGCAGAGACAGGACGTGAGCCCCTACACCCCTCCCACTACCACGGGACTTAGCTGGGCTACACTGAACCTCTCCCACCACTCTGGGTTGGAAGACACCTGAGTCACTCCTCTTAGGGTCACCCCCAATGCCTCTTCAGAACATCTGGAATCCACCAAAAGGTCTGCCTCCATTGTGAGCTCCCTGGGGTAAGAGAACTCACACTCCACCAGGTGTTGGCATAGCTCTGGAAAATAGGGACTTACAATATGCTCTCCCTCAATTGTATCACACAGACCCACCAAACTATCCTTCACCTCACCATCCAGTGCCTTGCACACGTACCCCACACCACTCTCCTGAGACTGGCAAGACAGTATCTGACTGTCTCTATCACTCAACCCACACTCTTCT
The DNA here is from genome assembly GCA_963921515.1 of Calotriton arnoldi. Taxonomy (NCBI): domain Eukaryota; kingdom Metazoa; phylum Chordata; class Amphibia; order Caudata; family Salamandridae; genus Calotriton; species Calotriton arnoldi. Next base: position 1,484,403 of record CAWUFW010003386.1, on the reverse strand, counting down.
GGGCGGTCTTCACCCTCACACACCAGGACTTCAACCATGGGGGAACCCCTCTGCCTGCACCTCTCATCTAGAGTCAGTAGAGTGTCCCTCCCACCACTAGGACTATGAACCCCTGTGCCTGTTCCCCAATTCACCCCAGGGACACTGCGCACCACTGGAGCTACCTCACATCCTAGAACCCCCTGGTGTATATTAACCCCCTCCTTCAAGTCAGGCGCCACATCTCTGGGTGTGTGTACTACTCCCTCAGCACTAGAAAATTCAATATTGCTGCCACCATCTGAGCTGGATTCCACCTCCAACTCAGCCAAGCTCACTTCTTGAGCTTCACATATTTCTTTTTCAGCTAAGGCTCGCTCTATCTCCTCACACTCCCGGTCTAGGTGCCTCAGCCTCCAGTCACGAGCACGAATCCGATTCCTCTCTTCACTAGCCAATCTTTCCCAAAATGTTTCCTCCTCAGGGCCACTGTCCTCTTGGTATTCTGGCTGGGGATACTCCCCCTCAGATTCCTCCTCAGAGTCATCTGCTAGTGTTGCTTCCCAGCGTAGCACCTCATAGCTATGCAGGGCTGCCTCAAGATCCTGCCTTGTGGATCTCCTCTTCACAGGTAGCCCCCTCTCCTTGCAAAATACTTTTAGTTCCCTTATCTTGTAGATATCCAGGTTCCAAAGAACCAAATTCCAAAGGAAACAGTGAAAAATAGTATGTGGTTGCGTTTGGTCTGCACTCACTAGTAGTGTACACCAATTACTGTACATGAGTCACAAATGCAAGTCCAGAATCCCCACCGCTGACCACCAATGTTAGATTTAGGGGTCTCTAGTTGGCAGAGGTAGGTACCTTTGTCCAAATAGGGACCCTTGCGTCTAGTCAGGGTAAGGGGGTACACTCCTAAAATAACCCCTGCTCACCCCCTTGGTAGCTTGGCACGAGCAGACAGGCTTATCTCAGAGGCAGTGTGTAAAGCATTTGTGAACACATACAGTAATCAAGTGACAACACTACAGATAGACACCACACCAGTTGTATATTAAAAATAAGTATTCTTTATATAGATTTAACACAAGACCACAAACGACAAAAATACACAATACTGTAATTCAAAAATGGTAGACTTAGCTTAGTTCTCTTAAGATGTAAAATGCGACACTTTGAGTTCAGTGTACCTTAGGATGCGTAACGCTATACAACGAAAGTGTTGCAGGGAAGGTGATGTGTCGGTTCCTTACACGCAAAAACGGTGATGCATCGGGTCCCTACTGATGCGTAGGGGATGCGTTGGTTCTTCTCCGCGTGGGGAGGTGATACGTCGGTTTCTTACTGCGCTTCCGTGGCGATGCGACAAGCAGCGCCGTGATGCAATGAAGATCTGGTGCAATGAAGCAAAGATGACGTCTTCTTCTCGATGCGACACGATACGTGCACGCCCGACGGCCGTGCGGTGACTCAACGTTTCTTCTGAGCCACGACAGGCCCTGTGACACGCTTCCCGGTGATGCGGCGGCGTCTGATGCGACGTCGATCCTCTTCTCCGGCGATGCGAGGTGCTTCGGCAACGATGCGACGGCCGTGCGGTGACTCAACGATTCTTCTGAGCCGCGACAGGCCCTGCGACACGCTACCCGGTGATGCGACTTCGATCCTCTTCTCCGGCGATACGAGGCGCTTCTGCGTTGCGAAGCGACAGCGGTGACACCCTTCTTCAGCGGTGCGACGACAGCGGCTGCGGCGGCGACACGCTTCTTCTTCGGAGTCGTGCTTCCAGCTCCTTGCGACACGCAGTCCCTCAGAAGGCCCAACACAACAGCAGGCACTTCCAAAGACCTCTTGGGGAGCTGGTGGGTGAAGTCTGTTGTCCCTGAGACTTCAACAGGAGGTAAGCTCTCTCTCTCAAGCCCTTGGAGATCCTTTACAAGTTGATGAAAGTACACACAAAGTTCCTTTCTCCTTGCTTTGGCAGTCAGGCAACCACGGCAGGCCAATCCCCCAAACAGCACTCAGCATAGGGATAGTCTCCTCCTGCAGTCTCTCTCTCTGGTTCCTCTCCTCAGCAAAGGTTCTTCTTGTTTCCCAAAGTGATCTAAAATTCTGGGGGTTGGGTCCCCTCTTTTATACTCATTTTCCCTTTTGTTCTCTGAAGGCAGAGAGGCCTTTGCTTAGTCCAAACCAGTTCTGGTCAGTCCTGGAGCACTCTGTTGACAAGACTCCTTCTTTCCTTTCACAGTGTAGGCCAGGGACATCAGACGCACCACAGGAGGTGGAGCCAGCATTGTGGAGGGAAGGCACAGCCCTATTCAGGTCCCAGGTGCAACTCCTTCCACCCATCTCCATGCAGATCTCTCTATTCAGCCCTGTGCTGACTCACCCGGTCTCCTGGAGTCCCCCAGCCCCTGTCACTCAAACTCCAGACAAGGCATACACAACCTAGCAGAGGCAGGCTTGGATAGTTAGGCAAGAAAATACCTACTTTCTAAAAGTGGTATTTTCAAACACAGAATGTTAAAACCAACTTCACTAAAAGATGTATTTTATCATTCTGAGTTCAGGCATACTAAATTCGTTTTTCTACCATGTTCCCTGGGTCAGTTAGGATTATAAGATGTAATAATCAAACTGTCCATTCTGGCCTATGGGGAACAGGTAGCCTTGCAATAGTGAAAAACGAAAATGGCTGTAATTCACTATTAGGACATGCCACACACACCATGGCATGTCCTACCTTATACTTACGATTCACCCTGCCCTTGGGCCTACCATAGGGGTGTCTGATATGAAGAAAAGGGAAGGTTTAGGGACTGGCAAGTGGGTGCACTTGCCCAGTCAACATGGCAGTACCAGACTGCACACAGGCTCTGCAATGGCAGACCTGAGACACACTTTTACAGGCTGCTTCTGTGGGTGGCACAACCAGTGCTGCAAGCCCACCAGCAGCATTGGATTTACAAGCCCTGGGCACACTCAGTGCACTGTACTAGGGTCTGACAAGTAAACCAATCCAGCCAATCATGGAGTCACTAATCCATACATCAATTTATACCAGAGAGCATATGCACTTTAGCACTTATCAGCAGTGATAAAGTGCCCAGAGTCATAAAACAGCCAACAACAGGTCAGAAAAAATATAGGAGGAAGGAAAAAAGTTCCGGGATGACCCTGCAAAAAGGGCCAAGTCCAACAGTTCCCAAATCCTTTCTTCATTTAAACAAAATTTGCCTATTTTTTTAGAAATTTGTAATGCAGATTTCTCAAATTAATAATCTTAGGACAAGGCGGGGCAACACGGGGTGTATATACGTTTCATAACCATCCTCCAGTAAGTAGAAAGATTTTACCTGCATCTACTTGTAGGAAGACTGTATTTTCCAAGAACATCTCAAAGACTGTTCAAAAATCCAAAGAATTCTTAGTTCCGTTGGAATATAATTGCAAATTAAATTTGAACTGCAATCTTCTTAAATATTCGAAGTAGATTTTGTTGCCTGCCGAAAATGGTTCTCTTTCATGTTTTTTTTTTCTTATTGTCATGGCATGTTTATTGACATTGAAAGTTTCATTTATCTTCAGGAATCCCATTTTTTATTGCATTCAGGTTGGTCGATAACCAACGAATGGCTTAATGTCTAGTAGCCTGGCATTATTCCCATTAACTGCATCATCAACAACAACTGTGGAAGACACATAGGGGTCGATTCCGATCTGGGTCGGAAAGCCCTTCGACCGAGCCGGATCCGGAGTGTTTTCCGACCGAGCCGTACCCCTGGAGTCCGACCGAGCGAGTACGATGCTGCCGCATGCTGACGGACTCGGCTCGGTCGGATTCCCATTGAAGTCAATGGGAGCCGGTCGTATGACGCCTGCATGGCCTCGCACCAGCTGAATAGGTACGTCTCGCAAAAGGGTGCCCCCTGCAGTGGGTACGCGTTGGTGCCATCCGCACCATACATGCATGTGAAGGGGGTACCCTTGGGTCCCCCCTGTGTTCGACTCGTTAGGCTACGGGTGAAGGGGGTCCGACACAGACCCCCAAAGTCCGCTTCCCGGAGCTTTTTTTGTCCCGGTGACTCCGACTCGATCCGGCTGTCCGAATCGTGCATTGTACTTGCTCGGTCGGAAATCAACTCCATTGCGCGGTACGGTTCATCTGCGACCGAGTCGTACGGAGCGGTTCGGACCCGGAAACGAGTCGGTCGGCGATTTCGCGTTCTTCGCATCGTACTTGCTCGCTCGTACAGCTGTACGAGTCGGTCGGAGAACACGCGTACGGCTCGTATTTTTTCCGGGCGAATTGTGTTTGGAGCCCTACCGACCGAGATCGGAATCGACCCCATAGTTGGGAGAGAGTACAATTAGGATCTGCAAGGACCATAAGAAATGAAGAATTATTGGGGGAATACACTATGCTGATTCCTTTGTTTTTCTCATTTCACGCCCATTTTTTCACCTAACGAAATCAGTGTGTTCAGTATTCTAAGTATTGCGGTGAAATATGCCCCTTGTAGTGCTGGAATTGGAAACAAAATTACTCTGGGAACCCATACCTTGGTGGTTAGGGTGTGACAGCAGAAAGGGGTGGGGTGACAAGGGGCAGAGTCAGAAAAAGCAGAATCTGGTGGGCAACTTGTAAATTTATTTCTTTTAAACTCAGCCAAAGAAATTGGCAACCAGGACAAACATGGCAGTTGATCTGTTCTGGCTTAATTTGACACAAAAGCTTCATTTTAAAATATCTTATGGGTTAAGAACCTGCTGCAGAGTTTTTGTGTGACCAGAAAATCTCAGGGGATAACAAATAGCTAAGATAACTCTGGTGGTTAATGCACTTGTTGGAAAGATCTGTGTTTTGTCTAGTCACAGTTTTGACTCATAAAGTAGCATAGAGGGTTAATGTGTCTCCTGCAAAGCACACTATATAACATGCGGATCACAGATTTTTTTTATGTACATAGGGGAGTTACTGCCTTTGACACGCAGATCTTTTCTTTACGTGCAGTTCATAGATTCAACACTTCTACAGCACAGTGAGCTATGGACCAGTATCAACGAGCAAACTGCATGGATAGTAATTAAGTCTTTTTAGCATAGTCAGCCCCAAGCACTGCATTATGTTTTAAAGCCTGGCTTTGTGTTTCTCCCAAACATGCAGTCTTAACATATAATGCCTACCAGTACGAATGCTATTTGACTCTTGCACCTTGTAATCCTCATCGCCTTATGAAAAACATCCTGTACATTGATTTACACACTTGTATGATGTATTGTCAATGTTTAATATGTCTATGTGTTGTAAAGCACTCTGACACAATATGTTAGGAAGCATAGTACTATAAAGAGAAATACATAATAAATGAGTGTTATTTAAATTATTTAACTACTCATACTAACCATTATATATGGCATCCTTACAGTGCATGGTGCATGCTAGTATCTGTGAATGGATAAGCTGTGTGCCATTCTTTCCCCTCGATAGCATTGGCATCTATGTGATTAAATCCAGAGAGCTACCAGCCAGGATCATACTCAAACAATAATTCGACCTCTTTTTTGGGCCCAGCTAGAACTGAAAATGAGAAAGCCCCTTCATTGCCTGAAGGTTGCTCATTGGAACGACAAGCAGACAATGTGCGGGCACTGCTGAATGTGTCCCAGTAGCAGCAAAATAAACCAGGACAAATTCAACATATTTCACAGATTCCAGCCTGAATCGCAGATCTTGCTCAATAGTAGCTGCAGGAACTGGGATCCGGCTGGATCCCTTTCATTTCCTGCACTGGCTACCTGTAAATTTACAGCGAACATTTTAATTCATGTGGGGCGGCGAATTATATTTCTGTCGCATCTGAATTCAGTAGGTACCTGTAATAGATGCATAACTGTTTTCAAAATGGATTTTAGAAGCATGGGCACCTTGCTGGCAGTGCTAATGATAAATATTTAAAGGATTTCATGAATGTGTTGTAAAATTAAGGCTTCTTTTTATTTAAAAGATTTGGGGGCATATTAGCAACAACTTGCGATAATTATCGCAAACCGCGCTTAGCGCGTTTTTTTGTATCGCCGCCTATCGCTGGATTTTATCGCGGAGATAACACGTTATTAGCAACGTTTATCTCCAATGCGATAAAATATCCAGCGATAGCGGCGAATCCCAGCAATAACGCGAGAATTCCAGCGATAAATTCCCATCGCTAAGGAAAATCTCGCTAATAGGCAGGTGGGGACTTAACCGTAGAATCCACCTCCCATAGACTATAATGGGTAAGTCAGGTTTCTACCAGGTGTAAAAATCCAGCGCTAATCGTGGTTAGCGCGTGTTTTTCTATTGCTTCGCTGGCATTGCTAATAGGCGATAGGTATGTTAGCGACTGCTTTCAGTCGCTGTTAGGTTGGGAACGCCTCCTTTGCATGTCATTAGTGATAAATATCGCTGACATGCAAAGCGGCACCCAAACCAGTCGCTATCGCCTGGAAGCTGTCGCTAACACCTGTTAGCGACAGCTTACTGATAGGGCGATAAAAAAATCGCCGCTTTAGCGGCAAAAAGTGCCGCTAAAGCGGCGATAAAGCCCTTGCTAATATGCCCCTTAGTATGAAATAAACCGCATGTTAAATACAGATAAAACGGTAAACATTATTCAGAATGCTACACCAACTATTCCCAAGAATTTATAAAAAAACAGTAATAAATTCTAAAACTTGTCAGGATTGATTACCAAAAATATTCTTGCTACAGAGATATGTGTATAATATGCAAGTCATGCATGTGAACTTGGCGGTCAGGGCTATCACTCCTTCGTAAGTGGACAATATCAAATCAAATATACAAATCAGTTCGGTATTACTAACATCTGATATTGTATGGTGCACATTATATACATGATTAATGTTACATCTTGCACCGCAATATCCTGCTTGTTAATGGTTAGTAAAAATAACTCAGTGGATTAATGCACCTTCTGCGCATAAATAAAACTAGAGCTCACTGTCCTGTCTTGTGCTGTGGCTCACCTTTAACTAGGTAAGCTTTGCAAAACAGGGACAATGCACCTACCGAAAATGTGATGCCCTAAGGGCAACTGTGACCTCATGCCTGCCCTGGCAGCAGAACATCAGTGAAAGGCGGAGCTGATGTTGGAAGCAGCTGCTCCGCCTTCCACTGTGCAGGATGCAGCCAGCCTGTATTTCGAAGTTGGGACAGAGATCCCCTTACAGGCCAGTGAAGTGACTGCCTTCACCCACCCACATGGAGATGCTCAGGTAGAGGGGTCCCTGGGAACACCCTATCTCCCTTTCAGAAGGTGTACTCGGGGGCAGACCTACTGTGGCCACCTCTTTGTGGCACATTTAGTGCCCCTTCTGATTATCTCTTTGCCTCCACACCCAGGCCCATAATATGGTGCAGGTGCTGAGGCAAAACGCGTCCCTCATTTGCATGGGGCCACATCCTCCAGCAGATGAGGGTACCTCCTTTAAGATAATGCCAGTGCTATATGTGCACCGGTGTTCTGTGTATTATAGAAGAAGCTGCAAAAGCATCTGCGACATCTATTACTACAGTGCCCTGGGTGCACAGAAAATTTGCGCACACAACAGTTGCAACCACAGGGCATTACATGTGGAGCAGCGTAATTTAGCCTCCACCCTTTACACGTCACAAATGTACAATTATATACTCCTATATGACATTTATATTCAACATGTGTCTTAACTTTATTAACATGTGTGATGTATTTAAACCAATTAATATGTAAACATTGTTATCATAAAGAATTCATAAATAGGTGTATTAGATTGATCAATTGACCAATTTAACCATGTTATTTGCATTTTCACAGTTAACATATCTATTACCTATACATATATGCATAATTGCGTAACTAAAGTTCATTTTGATTTTTGAGCTAACTTAGTCTGACTTTAGACCTCAATTGAAATGTGTGTTTTAACCTTGCCAGTAGGCTGTTTTCTTCCTGTGGCAGATGTGTTATCATGCTTCTCGGTAGCTAGAGAAAGAGGTATTGTTTGTATTAGTAGGCTGATAGTGAGTCCTGTGGGGAGGAAGCTGACAATGAACTCATAGAAATAATGGTCAAAGGAGGCCTTTTGTTTATTGCATACCAGGATGGCGGTGTGCTCAAGGTTGGCTGCTGCAGTCTCAGTTTCGATGAGACGGAAACTTAGGGGAGTACGTTGACTCCCCTCTTATAGAGCAATTTGGTAGGCTCCTGATTGTGAGAAGAGAGATATGGATGTTTTTGAAGCTACTGTTATATTTAATTGGTTTTTCCATAGCTAGTAAGGCAGACTTTCTTCTGACTCTGAGAGGGAACAGATCTCTCTTTGCTGGGCTCTCCTTGAGTGTGAAGCTTCATGCCGAACACTCCTTCTATTTTCATGAACTTCTACAGAAGTTCAATTTTATGCTGACACCTTCCGTGCTCCCTGGACAGAAATTCCTATTAGCTAATGCTGTTCTCAATAGGTTTAGAATTGAAAAGGGACGTTTCTTCACGGAACACATATCTGTGACAATTTGCTTTATTTGCATTGTGAGTTTCACTACTCAGGGGCATATTCTCAAGAACGTGTGATAACCATCGCAAAAGTGACTTAAAGCAACCCTCAACATCGCAGTCCATCGCGGGACATTTACGCCCTGTTAACCAAGTATTCACAACACAGCGGTACCATGCGATAGTCTCCAGATAACGCGTCAACTGACCACATTAAAATCAACGGCACGCCGCAAAAATGCGAAACACGAAAGCCAAAAAAGCTGCGATGAGGCCGAACGTGATACAAAAAGAAGCAAAAACCAGCGGCAGGCCTGTAAATCCCACGCGTCTGGCGGGAAAATGCACCATAGAAGCAACAAAAACAACACACCAGAAACAATCCAAAGTGCGTAGCAACATGGATGCACCCTGACCCAGCGCAGAGGCCAACGCGAACCCCACAAGCCCCACAGACCACCAGCAAGGACCAACTGGGTCGGGGAAGGCCAAGGAGAAGAGGGAGAGGACGACGGGGTGCAGTCCGTAGGAAAACAAGACCAGCGTCACAGATGTGACAGAACACTACCAGCAACTGACCCACATTCAGACCACCTTGAATGCAGCCTGAGTGCCGAGGAGGCCAATGGAGGAGGCCAAGAGGCGCTGGCATGACGTGAAACCCTAAACCAGGCCCAAAGCCGCTGCCAACAGGAAGGCAGCTACGGCGACAGGAGGTGGGAGTCCGGCGCCACAGGAGGAGCTGGAGGAAATGGAGGCCAGCCATCAGTGTGGAGACGGTGCAAGGAGGTGGGAGTACGGACACAGCTCGAGAGGACCTGACACAACAACAACAGTGTGAGTAACGAACAGGTCCTGGAGGGACGGGGGGAGATGGGCACAATGGCACACATGCACAATGACGTGCAGCACACTGCACACCCACAAAAACCCAGGGTCATGTCCCCCATCCCCGCGGCACACTGCAGCACACACACATGGCAATCACAGCATATCCCATGACAATGTGGCACAAAGTGCAACACCGACACTGCAGAACAGGGGACACAACTGGATCCGCCCATGCGCAGAAACAGGCCAATCACATTTGACAAAGCAGGGAACTGTGAGATGCATATGTACGGGTACAACCTCACAACAGTCATGTAGTCCAAATGTCCACTGTCCCCCCTCAAATTGCCAGCACAGCCCAAACAGCCACAATGTACATTGTCACACAGTCTGCATGTCTACAAGAACAATGCGCCAACATAAATGCCAACACAATGTCAACATGCATCTCCCCTTCACAATGCAGAGGGACAAACAACACCTCCAGAAGTTCAGACCAGACAACCCATCAGTGATGCAGGACACGACCAACACACCTTCGACACCGACGCCCTACAACAGCCCATGGACATCCCACGCAACCCACCACCAGGACCAGGGCAGACAAGCCACTTTGAGGAGAACCCAGCCCCTGCAACACACCACACAGCATGAAGCACACGCAAGCAAGGCTGACCCACAACACTTCACCAACCCACACATGGCACCGCAATGCCAGGTGTCAGAACGCCAAAAGGAGGTGGCTGAACAGGTGCGGGTGTGGTCTGAACCCATGGAAGGCGAACTAGATCACATACGTGGGTGTCAATTACCCTTCAGGGACCACCTACACCCCACAAAGGAGACCCACACTGCCATAGAGACACATGCAGATATCATGTAGAACTGGCTACGGGCACGTGCACCCGGCCCCTTTATTGGCAGGGCCACATGTACAGTGACGCCTGTGCTGGATGTGTGTGGGGTGAGCATAAGCCAGCCCACAGGGAGTGCTCGGTGCTGGCACAACTTGAACAGTGGACACCAGTGCAATGGAAACAGAAAACACATGCATAACAGAGTCAACTGCTGAGCAACATGGAGGGAGCCGGAGGAAGTACAGAGGTCACCCAACATACAAACAGAAGTGTCCGTGAGTTGCAGTGCACTGAGGTTGGGGCACTAGAGCTGTGCGCGCTCATGTGATGAAAATAACTTGGATTGTGGCCATTCGGGATATTCCTGATGCAGATGCAGTGGGGTGTGTTAGACCTGCAGCAACTTCCTCATCAATGTCCCAGGTCTCCCACACTGCCTGAGGTGACATTGCTGCGCAACATCGCCACATCACAAAACTCAATCAGTAACGGTCCATTGGTTGCGGTGCACTGAGTCAGTGGCACCTGGAGTGCTGAGCAGTGGATCAGGCAGATGATGGCATCCATGACAGGTCTGAGCAACTCCGTCAGTCTGCCAGTACCACTGTCTCGACTCTGGCAGATGGTGGTTGGAGTTGGCCCTGGCGATGGTGGCGTGTGCCTCCTGCGGTGATGCAACGTCCGGGCCGGTCAGGACTCGATTTGATGTGTGAGCCCTGGTGGTCCGCAGTTGAGGCCGGAGGCAGCGGACAGCGCAGGGCCACATGCACATGGCATCGATGACCCCAAGACCACCGTCGCAGAGGTCATCCAATATTCATACAGACAGGGTCCCGGACTTGAGCTGCACAGAGTTAGTGAACCCGGGTGCACATCGGCGGGCACAGGCACACCGCCACGGGACGGTGACTTGCGGTCCAATGAGGTAGGGACACGCAGACTGAGCGGGTCCTTGTCGATGTCGGAGGTGAATGTCGCGGAGTGTTTCGGGGGACAGTGGAAGGTATTCTTCCAGGGCATGATGCAGAGGGAAGAAGCTATCCGGAAGCAGCAAATGGAGGAGTGGAAAGCGACTGCCTCGTTGCCACCACCAATTCGGTATCAGCTGCATGTGGATGAAAACTACCCCCTAGTCCATAGACTCAAACGCCACCAATGTACGACCAGAGAGTGTCCATGAATGTCGGGGAACAGACTTAGTGACACCGGGGCTGAGAGGGGATGCAGTCTGCGATGATACTGGTACACTGATATGAACTCCGGCATTGACGATTCCAGACTCTGTGACCTACTGGACCGCAGTGTAGGCCGGAGGCAGCGGTCAGCAGTGGGCCACAGCCACGTGTCGTAGGCTCGCGATGCACAGAGTTAGTGACATCAGGGCAGTTGTCGGTAGTGTTCGATCACCTCCGTAATGATGATCCTTTTTTCCTCCCAACTGCAACGCGTCATCCTCGTATGCCACTCCTTGCGTGCAATGATTCCTACTCTGCCTTTGAATAATCGATGTTCAGTTCCAATTCTGTGACCTACTCGAGTGCAGCGTGGGCCGAGAGCAGTAGTCCGCGTGGGCCCCCAGAATCTTGCGGCTGTGATGTAACACTAAGACCTGTTGGCACCACATCGAAGGGTGTATAGTGACATACACTCAGCCATGATTTATGTGCTCTGCCATGGTGTAATCAAGACTCAGTTCCAAATGTGTGACCTACTTGTCCGCTGTGCATGCCGGTGGAGTACGTCAACGTGAAAGGAATACTGCGGGCCTGTGTTGCGGAGGCCGTGATGGTCTGAGGAGGCTGCCAAGGTCACAGGCCTCGGGCTTGGAGATTGCACCGGCACATGGTGGGCCCTCATCGACACACGCCGGTGTCGGAAGGTGGGCATTGAGGCCTGGGTGCGCAGGGGCGGGCGGGATTGATTTGGGGACCAGCGTCCAGGGGTGCAGCAGGCGCACAGGATCGCTGGCAACACCGCTCACGGCGTCGGCCTGGTGGCGTGGTGAGGGGCGCTGCCCTGGCAGGTACGTTGGGCATTCCGGAAGAGGACCTCGCCCAGGGTTACGTGCCTTTTATTCACACCCCTATGCTGGCCTGGCGTACGCCGGGCCAGCCCACTCCGCTCACGCTTACGGGGGGGACATCACAAGCTACATTTCCGCAACTTCTCCACTGGCGGGGGTGACATGGTTGCGTCCACTGTCCACTACACTCCAAACACCAGCGGTGTGTGTTGATATGGATATGTGTGTGGTCTGCATACTGCAGTCTGGCCAGCACATCCACGACACACTTGGCATTGTGTACATTCTCATTCATCGGTCCCTTGCCTCCTTCGCACATGCCTGGTCCCCACCTCTTCCGACAATCTGCTATTGTGTGTCCGAGGTGCCATGCCGTAGATGGCTCATGTACATGGCTGGCACAGGTTCCCACAGTGAGTTGTGCTGTCGTGTCTGGTGGGTGTGCATGTTGTATGTGAGCCTGTGACGTGTGCATTTCCTGTGTTGTGTGTTGCATGATTGTGGATTTGAGGTGTGTGGTGTGTGCATTTGGTATTGGCCAACGAGCAGTGCATTTCTGTGGGTGCCATCCTGGTGGCGCAGGTTGATGATGGACTGTCAGGAGGTGCAGGTATCATGCACACTGCCTGGGTGGTTGGCGACGTCGTTGGCGGAGATTCCACGGTGGTCCACTATTGCCTGCACATCGGTGGGATCTGTGCGCTTTCTGTTGCGCTTCTTGTGTGCAGTGTCGCAAGGGGCCACTAGTAGGACATGTGTGCAGTCACTTGCCCCCTGACACGTGCGGAAAGCCAGCTGTGGCATACACGCCTTGCTTGGTCTCCGGCTCTTCCTTTGCAGTGTGTGTGAGGTATGGATAGTGGGGTACCAAGCTGATGGTGTCATCCATGACCGTTGTGGGGGACTTGGATTGGCCAGGCTGTGTGACTCCTCCGTCTCAGGCGGAGGTTGGTTGGAGGGTACCAGAGGCCAACACGTGCAGCACGGCCAGCAGCTTTGTCTGCAGTGGGATGTTGGTTGTCCGCTGTGTTGGTACCGTCAGCCTGTGGGCTATGGTGGTCAGGATGTGGAGGAGGATTATCCCTTTGGGCATATAGTGGGCAATGACATTCTCTGGTGTTGGGTCTGTGGGGTTGGTGCATTTTCGGAGGGTCGCTGTCTTTGTCTGCGCTGCCTCAGTGTTGGTCCGGGGGGGGCGGTGGGTGTCCGGGGGGGTGGGGGGTGGTGGCGGTGGGTGTCCTTGCCCTCTCGGGGCTTCGGGTTGCATGGTGAGTATCTCCATGGCATCTGTTGTTCTTCATGTGTGCAGGTTGTCGTCCGACTTTACACCAGGTCAGAGCAGGTGTTAGATTCCTGCTGCTAACGCGCCTTATTGCCTGTTTTGTGGTCTTATCGCTGATCGGGCTGGTTGTTGAGAATGTTGAGATGTGGTGTTGTCGTGGGTTTTTGCTCGGGAACGCCTACTCTGCATCTCATTAGCGATAGTTGCAGGGGTAATTTGTGGCGATGTTTTTTGAGGATGCTTTCGCAGGTAAACTGGTGTTGTGGGCTGTTAGCACCAGCTTGTGAATGGGGCGATAAATTTATCGCAACTTTGGCTGCGATAAAGTGCCGTTAACTCGGCGATGGCTCCTTGAGAATATGCCCCTCAGTATCTCGTTTTATTACAGCTCAATTTATTGGCACATTTCAGCCTCCAGACTATATTGTTGTATCTTGAGAATTTATGTTGCTTTGTGTATATACTGGATGGATTAATATCCTAAAATAAAACCATTGAATTCAAACTTTTGACTCCTGGTCCTTATTGTGGAGTCACATTGGCTTCACAAGTTTGATATGTATTTCTGATGTTATCTCCAATACAGCGCTTCAAGTCAACTAACAAACGTCCATATGACCAATGGGGAAGTATATTTGATGATTTCACAAAGAGATTAAGGTGCAAATACCAGCACGCCATCACATGTAATACAGTCCCAAATTTGAATGTAAGCAGGGTGGCCCCGTTTTTCATCTTTTTGGAATGCAGAAACCTGGAAACCATTGAGATGTGTAAAAATAACACCTAAAGTTAAAATCAGAGCTCTGGGTACTCCATACAAAATATTCAAGGTCTCAACTGTCCTATTCCTGCTGCTGACGTTGGGTAAAGCAGTTCCTTGGATTAGAATGTCTGCTTTAGTTGTTTATGAGACACGGGCCCCAACAGGTTGTGAATTTAGAAAGGATGACTTTGTTCTCGTTCCTTTTGTGTTGGATGAAATTAGTACCATTCGATCAATAAAAGGCCCAAACAGCAGTACAGTTTGTGGCGTATGCTTTTTAAATGATTATTGTTTCTGTCTTTCACCTGCCCTTCTAGCTGGGACTGGCAAAATATTCTGCCTGTTTAATGCACTTGCTGCAGAGATCTGAGTTGGGACGTCAAATTAGTCAGAGCACGCACACACGTCTTTCTCTACCCGAGACTAGCGGTTCCAAAAAGATTTTTTTTTTCACGAGTATTACCGCTTCCCAGAACGTTCTTCCTCTTCAATACTCATGGGTTTGGCGAATATAAAACATTAATTTTGAACTGCGTATGATATCTTAAAAGGTGGTAACAGACACTAAACCCCACCCGCCCCTCGAATCATGCCCGCCAAATTCACGAAAGGAAAAATAATTTTCCTTTGCAAATATATTTTCCCTCTATACAGTTTTCAAACTGTCATTACAACAGAAAACGGACTGGGTGGGGCGACGCTTCTGTCTGTTTTGCACAAGAAGGCGAGCATTTTTCATAGAGTGTTTGATTTATCTTGGCAAGAACTCCGCTCCTCATGAAATATTCGTCCTTGGTTACTGCAAACAAAGCGATGTGGCACATGTATCTGCCCCCATTTTTTTACTTCACCGAACAATTAAGCGTACAATTAAACAGAAGAGAAAATCACGGGTTCTGTCAGTAGCAAAGCACTATGCAAATGAAATCACAGCTTTTTGCATATACTTTTTCTATAAATTGCTCCAGGGTCTTTAAATAGTTCTCCCAGCTTACTTCAGCTGACATTCTATCATTAAATCATCTCCCTGCTAATTGTATCCTATTGGTGATGGCAGTCTGCCGAGACTGTATTTTCTTTTTACCCAGTAAAGGTCACATCAACGAAAACCTGGTATTAAGTAAATAGAAACGACATTGAAAGCAGTAATAACAGTCTCCACTTTCGGCGGGTCATAAAAAGAAGTTGAGAAAAATGTAACAAGAACGGAAATATAAAATACATGCGGAGGGAGACCTCAATAATAATACAAAATCCTTAAAACAGTGGAGTGGGCTGTTACATGACAGTATGTTTCGATTTAAAAGGATAAGAAGCAAACAGTTGATAAAATTACTTGCAAAGTATCGATCCCTCTCATTAAACTCAAACCAAAACGGGAGGGACTGGAGGCAAAGCAAACGACCCAACCAATCAGAACGCCCCACACGCTCTGTAAGGTAAGCAAATGTTGCAAAACTGGATTCCTTGGGGCAGATTTACAAGAAAGTGACGCATCTGTACAGATGCGTCATTTTCCCTGCGCCACCCTTAGAAACCCTTGCGCCACCATAGATGCGCCGTATTTACAATACGGCGCACTGTGGCGCAAAGATTGACAGATGCGTCAGAAATTCTGACGCATCTGTTGGCGGAAAAGTCACGCATTGCTGGAGTCGTGTCGCAAGCACGACGCAACTCCAGCAATGCGTGTTGAGGCCTATTCCCACTACACTGCGTCACTACTTACGCCTGCTTCAAGCAGGCATAAGGTTTTGACGCAGTGGCGTCCTAAAAGTGGCGCAGTGAAATCTTGTAGATTTCACTGAGTCACTTTTACGAGGTCTTCCTGCGTGGGAACGCCCACCCTGCATACATTATACCTGACGCAGGTATAATGTGACACAGGGCTTTACAACGTGACGCATCTCCCTAGATGCGTCACGTTGTAAATAGGCCGCATTGTTAGCGCCGCTGTTGCGTCAAAAAAGTGACGCAACTGCAGCGCAAAAGTCACGCAAGGGGCTTGTAAATCTGCCCCCTAGTATTTTTGCCTTTAGTTGTGGTATGAGGGCAGCAGAAGGTAGAACTTTGCTGGGATGCTAATTGACCATGAACCCAAAGTACTACTCCCTGTTTGCAAACCAGGGTGTGCAAATGACACACCTACTAGTTTGTGCATAATAATATATTTTCAATGTTACCGAAGTACAAAGAGGTCACATCGCAAATTGATCATTCTCATAGGGCTGTGAAAATGACCTGTCTAATGAATATGAATTAGGCAAATCACTATATGCGATGCTCTGCGATTGACCGCAAATGCAGAGATGGGGGCCTGGAAGGGACAGAAAACCACTGTCATCATCATCAACCAACTTTATTTCGGTTCACAAGAGTAATAAAAGTGCATAATAACACATCAGATTAAAAAAAAGACAATATATAAATATAAAAAGATAAAATAAATACTTGGTAAAAATATACAATTCTCAACAGTATGAATAAAAAGAAACATAGTGACAATTGCAAATGTCGAGTTAGAATGAGCCTAAGAAGAATTCAGTAAGGTGCCTCCAGGGCTCCTGTAGATCGGGAACACCCTCTCAGGCAGTCAACATTACCAAACAAATTTTGGCAGTCAGTAAAATTACAAAAACCATACATTAAAAGGAAGTTAAGATCACAAACTTTGCACTCAATAGAAAGTAACACACTGGGATACCCCCTCAACCAATTGGTGTCACAGTTGGACAAAATCCTCAACAGTAGCCTGAAGTAAACCCTTGCAGCACCCACTATGCCATCCAGGCAACTAAGGTTGTGATCTAAATTGGAGGTTCCCTCAGAACACTAGATTTCACTAGTGTAATAAAGCTCACAGTGCAAAGAAATAATAAAAGTTAAACCAATGTGACTTTAATACCCTACAGGTCATACCTCTAAGGGGAGCTTACTCCAACAGCTTTTTATCTGATGTACCACATTCAGCGTAAAAAAAGTTCGGAGTCTGAGCATACAACAATGGGCCTAGTGTCTGGCTTACTGATCCTCATAACTAAATTCGATTCTCTAGATGGCGGAGCTGACAAAGAGGAATGATCCAATGTACACGCTGTTTAGCATAAGCAGTGCAGAAAAATAAAATATGTTCTTCATTTTCAACACTCGGGCATCCCATAGGGCATAGGTTGTTTGATGCAGCAAAGTTTATACTCCATGTGCCAGTAAAAAAAGCCAACAGGAGAGTTCTAAGACTAAGCTTAATAAACAGGGATCTCTCCAAATGAGCACTCACGTTGTCCATGAAATCTTCAAAGCGGGAATCACACTTGGGAGATAAATAAAACCACTGTTACTCCATCTGCATTCTCAAACAGGAGACAGTGTTTTTAAAAGCAGCCTCTGTCCCTTTAGGGGATAGGTGGCGCTTTAAAAATATTTCATTTGGTGAGACATTGCGGATATCAGGCAGTGGTTGATGGACCACTGACAGCTCCCGCTAAGACCACTCAACACGATTCACAAAGGGGGCACTGTTCCCTGAGGACAGCTTTTCCTTTGAAAATCAGATACTACCCCAAATCAAGTCTGATCAGTGTGTGCAACTGCCATTGTGGCTACAAACCTTTAATACTTCTCAGTGCGGATCATGATTAGAAGCAGATGCCCCTTTCACACCCCCAATGTCATTCCATATTGAGTCGTAAATGGTGTTTTGCTAACAAAATTCCTTTAGTGCTATTAGCAGAATGCATCCTTGCATTTTATGATAACCAGCGGCGGCCGGGACAAGTAAGCACGGTGAGGCGGGGCGGGGCGGGCGGGGTAGGGGGGAGTCGACAGACGACGGAATAGGGATAATTAAATAATTAATACCTATTTCATCGTCTGTCGACTTCCCACCCCGCATTGCCCCGCTCCACCACCTCACCGCGCTTACCTGTGCCGGCCACCGCTGCTGTGCTTTTGGGATTTGCAGGCTGTACAACTGCAAGTATGTTATGTATTTGATACATTATACTATAGGCATAAATTACAGTGATACATCAGGCCCTAAATTCGTAGCATGATTTACAATGTTTGGGGAGTGGTAATCTTTCCCTAAATATTTTAAAACCTGGATTGAAGCAGGGAATTTCCTCTCAGATTATTTTCCTCAGTTACTCTAGAAATAGAGTCAAAAGAGTAAATAACCTTGTACTTCACTATTAATGACACTGCCACATGGCATTTTGTTCAGCTGTCATCTGGTTTCAAACCAGAGGTGACTATCAGCAGTCCTGGTTTTTAATCCAACTGCACTAAGCTTCTGTATCTTGTAGTTTTGCTTTTCGCATTATATTATCTTTTAATTTAGAATTATTGAGTTAGTAAAAGCGTGGTTACTACAATTGGAACTGAACACTGGAGATTTAGAAATGAAATTATGAATTATATTGATTTAGTCATGGACAAAATTTGAGCCTTTCAGCAAGACAGTGCAGATGGCATTGCTGTGGGAAGGTTTTACACAGTAGTTAATATCTTTTCCAGAATGTGCTCATGTAGTTAACATCACCATCAACCGCACATGACATTTGTCCCATTCAACATCTAAACGACAGCAGGCTGCTGGGACTTGTGTTTTTAGGTCGAGCCTGAGCCAGCGCGCATGCGCTGCTCTGTGAGACTTATTGTAGACGTGTAGTGAATGGAAGCCCCGCCCACTCTACCCCCATGTTTGCCATTGGCTTGTGTCATTGTCTGTCCTAAATGCTGGTTTCTGATTCATCAATAGGCTTGTTAGTCCCTCCTTAGTACCGCCTCCTCTTCATTTGTCACTTCCCATGGCGACTGGCCCCTTTTCTTCGCGTGTTACACGGTACATGTTATTTAGACTGTGAGCACTATTTTCTTTAATGAAGTTCTCCTACTGTCTTCTCTACTCGCCCCCTCCCTCCAGTTGTCCGTGCCTTCTCGCCCCTGCCCGCCGTCCTGCCTTCTCCCCCCTCCCCCTGCACACAGTCCCGTTGTCCGTGCCTTCTCGCCCCGCCCGCCCGCCCGTTGTCCGTGCCTTCTACCCCGCCCTCCCTCTCGTTGTCCGTGTTGACTACCGTTTGTAATGCAATAGGTCTCCCGTAAATGCGAGTCCTATTGCATTGCAAATGCTTGTTTATAGGGTTTGCACTATACCAGTGACGAAATGATCAAAGCGCTAGGACTGGAGTATAAGGGAGAGCACGCGTGCATCCCGTTTCCTGAATCACTGTAATGATGTACCCCAAGTCATCTGAGCCGGTCCTTTCTTGATAACAAGGTCAAGTGTTTGCCATGAGGTCCCAGTCAGTTTATCTCACCAAGTCCCCAAAACACAAATGCGTTTATGTAAAGGCTTCTGGGCGCACGTTTCACTTTTACGCTTCCGAGTACACCCATTAAAGGCAGGAAAGTGAACGTATATTCACCAGGAACAGCTGGAACTGCTGTAAAACAGCTACTCCCTTTTGTTGTCTTGTACTATGTTGTGCGAGTCATGTTTTGATTTGCTGGGTAACGTTGTTTTAAACTATGCTCTGGTGCATGTGGGTAAACTGGTATGTAGTATTATGCTTATGCCACGCTAAATTATGTTATGCTTTGTGATGTTATCTTAGAGACTTTGCTGTGTTGTGTTTTGCTGTTGTTAATTATCCTACAATATGTTCTGCTACCTTGTACTATGTTATGCTATATTATGTTGTGTTGTTGGGTTCCACTTTGCTGTGTTATGCTGTTTTCCTGTGTTACACTACGCTATGTTTTTGGCCATGTTTCGGTATGTTATGCGTTGCTGTGTTATGGTGTTCATGCTATGCTACACTAGGCTGTTTTGCAGTACTCTGACCCATGTTATGCTATGCTGCTGTGTTGTGTTTATGTTGTACTGTGCTGTTTTCCCTTGGTATACCATGACATGTTATGCTATGCTATGCTACGTGCTTATTTTACTCTGCACGTGTTTGGGCGTACAATCTCACTCCATGTCGTCACTGCACTATGTCCCCAAGTCTGGGCTTGATATGTGCTAAGGGTGCATTCTGGGAGTCGTAGTTGTGGTCTGTTTCCATTGAACCAATCAAACAAGCAAGCAGGACGGCAACCATGTGTAAAGGCAGAGCCCAGGGTGCAAGGTTGTGACACTGAGAGTGACGTGTGGCATATAATATCCCCACACAGGTTATATAATGTAGTGTTAGGTTACCGGTAGCGTACAGCTGACATTTTGTTATGTTCTGCTGTCTAGGCGACGGTCTCTTTTTCGTGGTTATTTAACCTGTTTGCATATTGAAATTAGGAATATATCACAGTTATAAACTAAGTGGTCAATACCATGTGTGTTCAGATTTGCACATTAGAAGCAGAGGCGAGCTGCCAACTTTCAGTGTGCACTGTGTGTCAGACAATGCAGTTGAGTCGTTAACTACTGGGTGTTAACAGCAAAAAGCAGCACTTTAACCTGTATCTGCTGCTGCTCTTGCATGCTTTCATTCCCCTCCAGAACTCTCAGTGAAGCACAGGGCGCCCAGAAGCCCTTTCTGCTTACAGTGAGAACACAGCACTGTATGCCAATACTTCATGTGGCGATTAGCATATTACATGTACGGAAATGGATTGCACAATGTGGCAAATGCTGTTCTATTCAAATGTGCACTCCGTGGTTAAAAGGACCCTATCCATCCTTCGGGGCCTCCGTCCGTCCACATATACCTGTCTATCTACCTATCTTATGGTATATTCATCTGTCAGTTTATCAATCTGCCCGTCTAGTAATGTACCTGCCTATCGGTCTATCTGCCTTTCTGTCGGTCGGTTAATTTATCCAGGTGTTATTTCATACCCGCTCTCTCCTCCACCAAATATTAGATCAACATTGCGACAACAACTTGACAAAAAATACGGCAGAACGATTTGGTAGCTTTGAATCCCCGACGCCACAATTCGCCTTAATCAACACTTTGACAAAGGGAAGTCTGTAAACAGTGTGTTATTGAGTTTTTAACCACTGATAACACTGGTGGATATCAGAGCTGCACAGCAGGATACACGTCACTGCTTCTTGACATGCACATTGTGGGGTGCGAGGTCTGCTCATCTGAGTTTGTACATGGAACCAAGAAGGCGAAGGGGTGACTGGGACCGAAGGTAAATATAATGCTGCAGGTTGATTGCCTGCTGATGGGAGTACAGACAGACACGCCGCGAGGAAAGTATTCAGAAATCAGTACTTGCTAATAACATTTCATAAACTGTACTTTCAATTCGTACTTGCCATTACCTCGGACCTTCCTACTAGGGTACGGATATATCCTCTTCCCCAACAATAAAATACAGTAAAACAACTGTGCATTGCTCTACAAATAATGCTGTCTGTGCCTATCTGCCAATTGTGTGCATTATTATTTTCACTGAACCTAAAAATAATGTCTCAGAGGTTTGCCCAAAACCCTAGAGATCCGCAGTCCTTGAGGTCTCGCATTTACAAGAGTATGAGCTATTGGCATTGTAAATGACAATGCATTTTATTTATGTGTTAATTATCAAAATAGATAAATAAAAGGCATTGTCATTTACAATGCCAATAGCTTAAACTCTCGCAAATGCGAAACCTATTGCATTGCAAATGCTTGTTTTCCCAGGTTTCACCTGAGTGACAGTGGGAAAACACGATGGACACAACATAGCCTTGTTATCTCCTTTCGTTGCTCACAGAAGCCAATTTCAAGAGCTGGGAAAAGAGACAAAAAGGCCACTTTTCATCCTGCACAGAAGCAAGAACGTTCCCACTGCGGTACAGGGCCCTTTTTAGCCCCAATTATTTCTAAAATGTTCCAGCTTCGCGAACTGTGAACTGGGCACCATTAGAAAATATATAAAAGCAATCCCTTACATTAATAGTAAAACACGGCTGCTGCCCCCTATGCGGATACTTATCAGTGTCGTGGGAGCAGCCATTTGAGTCTGTGCCACCTTAAGGCAGGATCGTTCACAATTGATAAGAAGCACCTCTGATGAGAAACACCGGAAGTGAACAAATAGTACCAAGGCTGCAGTGACATAAATGTATAGGCTATAGCGATTCCACAGTAGCAACAAGGTCACCTGTGTTGTAAATATTACCTGTAACAACATGTAGCCACAGTTACTGCAGACTCAAATCTGATACACCTACAGGCACTTTTAAGCAGTGACATAACATTGCACTGCAGGTTCATATGTTTGTATGTGTGTGTGTGTGTGTGTGATCCACTTTTACACACGTGTTAGTTGAAAATTACTTTCCTCTGATATAGAACTAGTCATTCATTCAAACATACTTTATTTAGCATTAATTCAATGCATAAAAAAGTGCAAATACAAAGTAAGTTAAAGACTATAGAACTAGCTACCTTGGGTCAGCTATCAGTACTCAAGCCGGAGGCACTGATTTGAGGATGGGCAAGTTATTTATCTAAGAAGCCCAGTGGTTTGGGAATATTCAGGTGTGACATTTGTAAAGACATACAATACCAGAAGGGTTAACTTTGAGAAAATAAATACACAGCAAATATGCTCACAGGTGGCATTGCGCATGTCTCTCAATGAGGTAAATGCAGTACGCAAGTAATTGTTGCATATGCACATTTCCCGTAAACGGATGCCAAATTTATCTATGACTGTTTACATTCATATAGAGAGCATCGCATGCACAGACAATGACTTATCCATGGGTGCAACACCCACTAAAGGCAAAGAACCATAGAGGGCAGGCTATGGGCCATAAAATAGGCAGCTGGAATGGAGCTAAAAGGGATCATGTAGTAAATTGACACTGAAGAATAGACCATGACAATAGTGTTGTTTCACATTATCCAAAGGTGATTATGTGCACCCTAAAATTTATGGTATATCAACACAAGACAAAGTCAGCATTCTGTTTCAAAATATACTACCACATGCTTATTGTAATGGAGTACACTGTATTTTCTTTCTTCTGGTGAAAATCTTGAAGTGGAATGGTCCAGAGCTTAGCCAACATGTGTTTCACCCTATGTAGCGTGTCTGCCTTGGGCTTTCTAAGCAGCTTTAGGAAGTCTAAAGTAAAATACAAAGGAGAAATATCCTGTCAGTTGAAGTAAAAGCGCCTGCCTATTGTGGTGGGCCTGGCTGTAAAGCATATCTATACCAATCGTGTAGAGGAAGAAGTAAGTAGCTAAAACCCATCTTTAACTTTGATTGGAAAGGGTCCACCAAAGATGTTCTTGCATCAGTTGGGGCTGTGATAGGTCGAATTGGTGAAAAGTAGCACTTACACCACTGTAAAGTGGTGTAAAGTGATGGTGCAGACCTGCTCATTTACATCCAACCTAATGTTTCACCATGGATGTTCAGCATCAAAAGACCATGGTAGTTTGTCATGTAAATAAATAATAGATTGTCTTGCTTCTGATTAACATGCAGCGGTCATGCAGAGAAAAGACTTTGTAGAAGTGATTTTACAATTTTTTTGTTGTTTGTTGTTCGTAAAAGATATTTTTAATTGAAGTCAAATATTGGTACTCTCCAGATCTGGACTGGATTCCCTTATCATTTAAATGGAGTTAGGCCTGGCATGCTTGGCCTGCTTTCCCATAATTTTTGCCTTCTGACCTCCTGTTTTTTACTATAGTACTGACCTAGTTTTTGCTGGTTTTAGGAATCTGGACACTTTACCACTGCTAACCACTGCTAAAGTGCATGTGCTCTTTACTTAAAACATGGTAACATTAGTTTATCCACAATTGGCATATTTGATTTACTTGTAAGTCTCTAGTATAGTGCACTATGTGTGCCCAGGGCCTGTAAATCAAATGCTACCAGTGGGCCTGCAGCACTGTTTATGCCACTCACTTAAGTAGCCCTTTAAACATGGCTCGGGCCTGCCACTGCAGAGCCTGTGTGTGCAGTTTTAAACTACCATTTCGACCTGGCATATTAACCTATTTGCCATGCCCAAACCTTCCTTTTTATTACATATCTGTCACCCCTCAGGTAGGTCCTGGACAGCCCATGGACAGTGTGCAGTGAGAAGGACTGGCCCATATCTCTAGATCCAAGCACCAAAGTATCTCCAAGGGCTTGTTGGCTTGCCTCTTGTTTCAGAAGTGTCAGGGCTATCGAAGACTTCTCTTTTCAACCTGCAACCAGCATCTGGACTCTGTTTGCTGTGAGTCCTTCTCAGCCAAGTGATGCCAATCTAGTCCAGGGTCCTTGGAAGTGAGTATCAAGTGTTGCACCTGCCAGAACCGACGCATCAACCTTGTTGTGCTGATCAGGACAGACACATCCCCACCATTGCGAGAACCAGATTGACATATTGCCATTGGAACCAATGCACCGCCGCTTCTGCGTGGAAAATATCGACACATCGTCGCTACAACGTGGAGAAACCCAGGGCATTGCATTTGGAACCACCACATCTCAGAACCGGCTCATCGCTCTTGGACTCAACGCATCACTACTATTGTATAGAGAATTCCGGTGCATCACCCCAACTGCATGGGGATCACCAATGCTTTGACCAGGGTCAAGGTACTTTTGCTCAGTGGCCCCCTGCATGGGTCCTGTATTCTGCCCACGCTCCATCATGGTCAGCCTGAACTCTTGGCTTTGTCCTGGTCCAGCGCGACCAATTAACTCTTTTGGCACTTATTGCTTCTTAACGCTATTTCTCCATTTAATCTTTAAAAATTCATATCTCGACTAGTACGTATTCAATTTTTATTCTTTTGGTCTTGTTTTATTTATAACATTATTCTTCACTTTTCTAAATGGGTGTAGTGCCTTTTTGTGGTGTTTTCACTGTGTTAATGTTTGAAGTGGTGCACATTGCATCTTAAATTAAGCCTGACTGCTCTGTGCCAAGCTACCAGAAGGTGAGCACAGGTTAATTTGAAGTGTGTTTCTGACTTACCCTGTCTAGGATTTTGGTTCCTGCTTGGACAGGGTGCATACGTCTGCCAACCAGAAACCCAATTTCTAACAAATGGGTCCATTATTTCTGCAGCTGTAGGTGTTACCATTGGGACTGAGTTTCTTTTAATCTCCAATCCTTGTTTGTTTGATGCTGTGGGGTTGGCATTTTGAATTCAGAATACCCAGACGTAGTGTTGGGTCCTCTGAGACAAGAACGCAGTGCCAACACAAGTGTTCTTTGATAGCTGTACGCAAGGATGGTGATGGAGCAGTAACTCATTGGTGGCATGATACCTCAGTACAGGTCTCTATGAGCTAAACCCAGCAGCATTGTTCGGCATTTCAAGCTAGTCAGCTATTGTAATACTTTTTCTTATGGGCCATACCCAAAAACATTGTTGGAGCAGTTTAGGAAGGACAGGTACCACAGTAGTCGTCTCCATGAACTCTATCCTAGCAGATTTATTGTGGTAGTTCATGGTGAATTGGTGCTGCCAAAGTTGTCCTTACAGGCTGTACCCATTAGTTTTATTGGAGCAGTTAAGTGAGCACAGGTGCCCCAGAAGTCCTCTCTGTGAGCTGTGCCCAAAAGCAGTGTTAGAGGATGGCTGTAGCAATAGCGGTCTGTATGAGCTGTATCCAGTAGTAGTGTTGGGGAGTTCACGAAGAATGGGTATTGCAAACGTCCTTATGGGCTGTGCCCAGAATTAGGGTTGGGGCGGGTCAGGGACGGTGAGTACCACAGTATTGGTCCCTGTGAGTTGTCCCTTAAAGCGGTATCGGAGCAGTTCAGGCAGGATGGGTAGCAAAGTATTGCATTGTAGCGGCAGTAGAAGGCTTAATTTACTTCTTGTCAATGTAGTAACTATCTATCCAAAGGGCAGCTAGGTAGAACCCAATCATCCAGCCTTGAGTTTTCATATTGCTCATGATTCCCTGAGAGTGTGCTGCAAACCAGTCCCAGCAATGCGCTGTAAGAGGTAGTGTAAGGGATAGCTTTGCAAGCCGAGGATACAAATCAGTGTAATTAAAGTCATTGTTTTCTTTATCTGAGTATTGTAGCAGGCTGCTGCATTGTATCATTAAGCTATGCACTCTGATGTTGCTGAAGATTTATGGATACAGTATACCTACAAGAGTAATCAGAACAACAGAAACAGCAGGTGGACCTCATCCCATTTTTTTGTGTTGATGCTCTGACTGCATGCATTTCTGTCATGACTTGGGATCTAAAAATAATCTGGTCTCATGGCACATAATGTTGGAGATGCATGCATATTTTACAGGGCATGTTCTTCATGCAGTTGAGTGGTACAGTGAAGTGCAGCCCAGACTTGATCTTAGTGGGTAAGCTGGTCGGCACGGAAATAAGCAATACTGAGTCAGTTGGATCAATACCTTAAAATACTCTGAGGTTGGCACAGTCTGGTACGCTTTGATTACGTTTTCTGGGCAGAGCTCTCGTTCTGGCCATTCTCAACATGAACTGGTCAGTGAGATGGGCCTGGTGCTCTTCATTGAGCTGGCCTAAAGCCACATACAAATGCTTGGTAGCAACAGTCCTCCATTCATTTCTGTGACATATTTGGTTGCTTCTTCAGGGGATGTGACGCTTAGAGATCTAAACCATTCACTGCAGCCACCTTCCACCATTACTTTTGCATTAGTGGCAAAGGGTGTGAACTTTTTCCACATGCGTTCACCTATATCATCATGCGAGTATTTCACAGACTAGTCTGTACCCTGGTAGCTAGTTATGCAAACTGCTAGGCCACACCCACTCTGAACAGGGACACAAGCATCCCCAGTCCTGTTTTGAGCTTATTGGGATGCTGATGTGAGGTGCAGTTTGAGCTCAACAGCAAAATTAATCTCGCATCCACCTCAGGGCATGCCACGCCTGGCAGCTCAGTCTGGTGGCCCTTTTTGATTAGCATGTGGTTGCTTCCAGTCTGTAGTGCAGGCTTCTCCAACGAGTAGCTTGTGAGCTACTGGTAAATCTCCAGGTACCTACAAGCAGCTCTCCTCTCCTGTGTGCAGCACAGTGAACTAAATTAGAAGCGTGTGCTTGGTTGATTTAATATATGTATACCAAAATTGAAAAGCATGTATTTGAAATGAAAATGTGTACTTTCATAACTCATAAGCTGATATGTAGAGAAAAATGGTTGAATTTCAAAAATATATTTAAGGCTGATATTTGAGTGAAAAAAATCAAATGGCGTTGGGGAGGTTTTTACTAATATTAACTTGGTGACAGGGCATTGCACCTATGGCTGTTATGTAGTACTATTGTAGAGGCATTCCACATTGACAAAGCATTTTCACATATTTATTAGCAACTGTGCCTGATGCACTGAGGTGGTTGCTGCTGGTAAACTTGCATAAGATGGCCACTAATGTAGTCTTTTCTGTGCCTATTACACCTCAAATAATTAGTAGCTCGAGAGAATTTTCATTGACTGGAAGTAGCTATCATTACAGAAAAGGATGGAGGCCTCTGCTGTAGTGATACAGACGAGTTTAAACAATTGACTGGTATTTATTTCGGGTGATCACCAGCAGCTGAGAATAATTCAAACATTCATCCATCAGCTTTTGTGGTCAATTTAAGGATTTTGTAGTTTAAGCTTAGAATGTTGACACCCTCTGATTTCCCAATGCACTTAGATGCAATTATAGAGGCTGGCCACTATTTGTTTGGTTAATAATGACAAAAACGTTGTGACTGAAATAATGTTAAGAAACACTTTCAATTTATTGCACAACATTTGCCGTCCTGTAAGAGAATTGTGTATACTTAAAACAAATAATAAAAACTTTTTTTTTTTTAAATAAACACTTTCAATATGGTAACTGTTCGAAACTCGAGCAGTATCATGCATCTACTGTCGGTGTCAGTGTACATGTCTTGGCAGGCTTTCACTCTGGAAATTGATTATTTCTGCACCAGCGCATCCCTTGAGCTGATTCCTCTCCAAACGGCCGTATTCAAAAGATTGGCTCTTTGACAGCTTACAAGGATCCTTTTTCGCTAATAAAAGTGCATTTAGGACAGGAAGCTAAACAGTACTGAAAATTCCTGTATACTATTTGGAAACTCTTCCAATAATAATAAAAAAAAGTTAAATCACGAAAAGAAAATACATTTTTTCTTTTACACCACTTTTGTAGCCAATGACACCAAAAGTTTCCTTGATGAGCTGCAATGATGTTAGGGTTAGACAATATAATATACAGCTTGTCTGAAACGTCTCTGCAAGCCTCGCAGTAGATGCTTTGATGTTTGCCACAAAGGGCAGGCACTGAAAGCCCAAACACATGAAAACAGCGGGGCTTATTTACAAGCCCCTTGCGGCAAAGGTGCGTCACTTTCAAAATGGGACATAGTGACGCACCGGCCGCGCAAGGGGATTGTAAATAAGCCCCTGCGTTTCAGAGCAATACTGGAGCTGAGAAATATATACACTCTGGGGCTTATTTACACGCCACTTTTGCGTCATTTTTAACATGGGAAAAGTGACGTACGGGTGGCGCAAGGGGCTTGTAAATAAGCCCCTCTGTGCTTACACAATTAAGTGACCTGTGTGTTTTCCTTAAACACCAAGGAGAATGAGAAACAGCAGGTCTGAGGTTTTTTTTGGAAACTAATGACCAGAGCTGCCAAATTATGGAGCTGGGGAACCAGGTTTGAGTCTCGGCGTAAGCTCAACATCCTGTGATTCTGGACAATTCACTTACGGGCATATTTACAATCCCCTATCGTCACCAGAACGTCACTTTTAGTGATGTTGTGGTGGCGATACGGGCTTCGCCTTATTTACAAGGCAGAGTTAAGCCACTTAACGTGGCTTAACGCTGCCTTGTAAATAAGGCACCTTTCACGCTATACTTAGAGTGAAAGGGGAGGGCAATGGGTGTTGCAGTGGGCGTTTCACCGCAACTCCCATTGATTTTGATGCTGCCCCATATTTCCACGGGTGGCGTAAATATGAGGCAGCACCAAAATTAAGACCAAAAAAAACCTGGTCTTACCCTGGTGAAATGAGGAGAAATGCTTTATTTCTCCTCGTTTTTGCTGTTTCTATGTGTGCTGCATTGGGCAGCAATGCAGCACACATAGAAACAGCAAATTGTCATTGATTGTTTATGTGCAGGAAGGTGTCCCTTCCTGCACATAAATAATCTTTAAAATAAAATGACGCGTTGCCACTTCTATCTATGTGTGCTGCATTCTGCAGCACAAATAGAAGTTACAAAACACCATTAGTGATTATTTATGTGCAGAAAGGGACACCTTCCTGCAAATAAACAATCTTTCCCTGCAACACAGCCACCCTTGCACAATGGTGCAAGTGTACCTACGTTGGCGCTAGACAGCTGCAATTAGCGCCAGCGCAGGGTGAAACGCAGAGCTGCACTGTATTCTTGTCAAGAAAGTTGAGTTATTTAACACATGTGACAATTATCAAATGCCTTAAACAAAACAAAACTCGTAATTCTGACTCAAGCGTAACCAGAGGTTTATGTATGGGTTGGAATTTAATGTGCAACTCATCATCAGGGCCCAAGAGTCGCTAGGACCTCAATCACTGAGAGCTTTTATTCTAATAATACCCAGTCACACTCACCTCTGATCTTGATAAAACACACTTTGGCCAGTGAGTTTGGGTTTTTAAAGTACCCCAAATCACAAATTTTGACCCCGATAAAAGATACATATCTCACTGCGCGCTGCTTATAGTGACACTGATTCATTCAGAGCTCTGCTATGTAAAATGCCTAGATTCAATGCTCTGTTCTTGATATCATGTGCGCTTTCTGAACTCCTTTACTAATGTCACTCAATGTCCCTCTAATATCTGTTATTGATAATGACCAGAATCACTCAGAGATGTTCTCTTAATCTCACACAGAGCTCTTGTTCTCATAACATCCAGAGATATTCAAAAAGCAAGTCCCAGTAATAGCAGAATCACTCTGGAGTGAATCAGAGTTCTACTTTTAATAGTACACAGGCGATCAGAGCTCAATTCCTAATAATACATTGATATCCCCAGGATATAATATTGTTAGACTGCAGACTCACAGAGAGCTCTGTTCTTCATAATACCAAAGCCTCTCACACCTGAGAATGAGGCTGTGGCTTGTTTATTTTATTTTATTTGAAAGGTTTTATACAGCGCGAACATGACCGGTAAGGGAATCAGAGCGCTGAACAAAAAAGCAGATAAGATTGGTCAGTAAAAGCGTACATAATAAACATATAGAAAGTTAACAAGTACAGTTACAAAAAGAGCAAACCAAACATGTGGTACAGGTAAAGTGACAAAAATCGCATCATTGAATGATAGACCCATGTTGTCTAAAAGACAGAAGTTAGTTAAGGTGTCTTCAGGTCGATTGTTGCAGCTGGTTATTCATGAGTAAACCTTTGATTTGTTTTTTGAATGAGGAGTTCAAAGGGTTAGATCGGATTTCAGGAGGAAGAGCTTTCCATATTCTCGTGGCAAGACCTAAGAAGAAGCGGTTCTAGGCATGCTGCCATACATTGGTAAAGAGATGCCAGGGTCAGTTGAACATTGTTAGAAATGGGGGTCTCTAGTTGGCAGAGGTAGGTACCTTTGTCCACGCAGGGACCCTTCTTCCTAGTCAGGGTAAGGGCGATACACTTCTAAAATAACCCCCTTGGGAGCTTGGCACAAGCAGACAGGCTTATCGCAGAGGCAGTGTGTAAAGCATTTGTGAACACATACAGTAATAGAGTGAAAACACTACAAATGGACACCACACCAGTTTAGAAAAATAAGTAATCTTTATCTAAACCAAACAAGACCAAAATGGCAAAAATCCACAATACAGCAATAAAAATATGACTTTCAAATGGTAGAAATAGTTCAGTCCAAAGCAAATTGCAGATGCAATACTTTTCACACAAAGTACCTTGGATGCATTGTGCACACAAACAAAAAGCGTCGCAGGGAAGGTGATGCATCGGTTCCTTACACTCAGGGAAGGGGATGCGTCGGTTCCATGCTCCGGGGGAGGTGATTCGTCAGTTCCTTACTGCTGTGTAGGGGAGGTGATGCGTCGGTTCCTTACAGGAGAAGAGGTGATGTGTCTGTTTCTTACTGCATGGGGAGGTGATGCGTCGGTTTCTTACTGCGTCCCCCAACGATGCAACAGACCTGGCGCCGCGATGCGATGATCTGGGACGATGCGTGGGTTTTTGCAGCCGCACAGCAGGGTTTGCATCGGAATCGGTGCAGTGATATCGGACTTCGGAGACCGGTGCATTTTATGCGGCGTGCAGCGATTTTTTGAGCCGCGGGCAGGTGCTGCGTCGGTTTCTTCGCTGATGCGTCAGAAACAAGTACGGATGCGTCACGCTTTTCGTCATTGCGTTGCTTCTCCAGCTCCCACAGCCAGAACAGCCTGCAGAGAACCCAGACCAGCTACAGGCACCTCTTGGCAGGTCAGAACTCCCAGCAAGGAAGTTCAGGGGAGCTGGGGGTGAAGTCTTTGTGTCCCTGAGACTTCAGAACAGGAGGCAAGCTCTTCTTCAAGCCCTTGGAGATCTTTCTCATGCAGGGGACACAGCAAACAGCAAAGTCCTTTTCCCTTTCCTTGGCAGAAATTAGCCACTGCAGGCCAACCCCAGACAGCAAACAACACAGGGGCAGTACTTCTCCTCAGTTTCCCCAGCTCTTCTTCTTGGCAAAGGTTCCTCTTGATTCCCAGAATGATCTAAAAGTCTGGGGTCTGGGCCCCTTTTATACAGTAAACCTCTTTGTTCTCTGTTGCCGAGAAGCTCTTTGCCCAGCAAAAACCAGTTCTGCCTCTCTGGTGCAGCTTCCTGGCAGGAGGTAAAGACAGCATTGTCTAAAGTAGACCAGGCCCATTTTATACAGTAAACCTTTTGTTCTCTGTGGCAGAAAATCTCTTTTCCCAGCCAAAACCAGTTCTGTCCTCTCTGGTGCAGCTTCCTGGCAGGAGGTAAAGACAGCATTGTCTAAAGCAGACCAGGCCCATTCAGGTGTGAAAGAAATCTCCCCCCCCTACTCTGAATGCCGCCCAGGTCTATTCATTCCAGCCCTGACTCACCCTGGGAAGGCAGGCAACACCTAACCCCCCCAAGTAGCTGTCTGAACAGAATGCCCATCCCCAGCCCCTGTCACTCCAAAGCCAGACAGCCAATACACAACCTAGCAGAGGCACACTGGATGGTTAGGCAAGAAAATTCCTACTTTCTGAAAATGGTATTTTCAAACCCAGAATGTAAAAATCACCCTCACTAAAAGATGCATCTTAACATTCTGAGATCAGGCATATCAAACTTTATTTTCCTATCTTGTTCCCATGGGCAGTAATACTCATAAGATGTTATGGGCAAACGCCCCATTCTTTGCTATGGGAACAGATAGCTTTACAATAGTGAAAAACGAAATTGGCAGTATTTCACTATCAGGACATGCCACACACATGAGGGCATGTCTTACCTTTCACATGCACTGCACCCTGCCCACAGGGGTACCTTGGGCCTACCTTATGGGTGACTCACATGGAAGAAAAGGGAAGATTAGGTCCTGACAAGTGGGTGCACTTGCCAGGTCGACATGGCAGTACTAGACTGCACCCAGCCACCGCAATGGCAGGCGAGAGACCTTGTTGCAAGGCTGCTTGTGTAGGTGGCACAATCAGTGCTGCAAGCCTACTAGCAGCATTTGGTTTAAAGGCCCTGGGCACACACAGTGCACTGTACTAGGGACTTAACAGTAAACCAAATAAACCAATCATGGAAACACCAATTCATAACAACAATTTACAAAGGAGCACTTGCAATTTGGCACTGAACAGCAGTGGCAAAGCGCCCAAAGCATCTAGACCAGCAAAACAAAGTCCCACACACAGCAAAAATACAGGGGAAACCCACGCCAATGATGCCAGGTTTAACAAACAGTGTATACCTCATGCCATCCCACGCTGCCTAACATACTAAAATGCGAATAAAACCTTGGCCAGGCATACCCTTCACAGAGCCAAGCGCTGACTTCTTTAAGATCTTGACAGACTGCCCTGTAACCAGGATTGGTAGCAGTGAATGTGTTGGACTGCAAAAGACGTCTAGTCGACTCCTTCTAACATTGTGCGAGTTAAGTTAGGATTTGCGGCACTATTTTGTATTCAGCTGCCATTTTGTACCATGATCGAAACTAAGCTTCTGTTTTATACTGCCTGCCTCGGCAGAAAACAGCCTCAATTGCTTCTCTCTCTTATTCAAGGTTGAGCTTCACTGCACTAATGAATAGATCATTCTGTCAATGCATGCCTTTCCCAGTAGGTAGGCCTGCTCCCACTCTCAGAGAGATGGGCACGGGCAGAGCAACCTTGAAACTAAGATAGCATGTACCCGGTCTCAGGATCGTAGCTCATCCTTCTGTACCTCCTTGGTTCATCAGCTCCCAGACTGGAAAATTCCAGTCTGGGCGGGCCTTTAGGGATGCTGGAAATGTATATCTTGTGTTACCATGTTGGCGGGGGTCAGTCCCTCTGAGCAATCCAAGGAGGCTGGTCAGACCGGACTCCGCTCGAGCGCATACTAATAAATAACTTTGGTTTGTATTCTTTACTGTCTGACCGACTGTTCATTTGTGTGGAAGGCTGAGATGTGGTCGCGAGTGACCCGGGTGACCCTAATCGGGTCACTTCCTTCAAATGCCACAGTGAGTCTACCTCCTGGAGGCAAGTCACTAATCATGGGAAAAATAACTGAGCCTAGTTTACCCATTACCAACCCAGAGAGCACTCTGTCCACTTATTCTATTTAATTTCGGTGAGTTATGATTAATGTATATTAATTCGTTGATGCCATTTTGAATGAGGTTTCTCCTGTGGAGCTTGCAATATATTTAATAACTTGTGGTCAAGCACTACTCGGTTTCCTAGCCATTTAATGAATCAATGGCATAAATGAGTTTATTTTTGTAGCCCCTTAACAACATGCTGTGTGTGGTGGGCACTATATTACTCTTCCTGTTACCAACTCAGGATACATAGCACATATTTTTGACAGTGAATGCAATTTAGGTTTAATCAGACAAGCAGTAAGCATGGGATGACCAGAAGCGGACCGCTAAGAAGCAGCTGAGTGTACCTTCATAATTTTGTAATTTAGTGGGTTCACATGCCTTCTGCACAGACACAATAAATGAAACAGAAGGAAAGTCCACGCCACAAATGTAAGTCCAATCAGCCGTGTATCAGAGTCACTGCTCGCTTACTTTCCATGTAGGATAAATTGTCCCAGATCACAGTTTTGGCACTCGACCAGACATTGTGCGATCCTGGACATATCACTTTCTTAGCCATGTGTCTCGGATTGTACATATGCGCATAGCACATATGTATGATGTGAAAACGACTGCAGAAGTTGACATGTTAAATTCTAAACTTTAAAAGAGTATATAGAGTGAGATGACTTTGTGCATTTATAATTCCCTAGAAAACTAATTCATTACTTGATACCTAAATGAGAAATTTGAACTCAGAGTCAATATTTTTTAAAAAAAGTAGTACAATCCTTTAACCCCTGTGTGCATCACAGAAAGTATATTTAATGTGTCTTAGCTTACTTTAGACTCTAATTAAAATATGTTTTCCACAAACTGCCCGCATAAAGATTCAATAATCTCAATCTCATTAGTGGTACTATAGCTGAAAATATCAGTAAACTGTGCAGAAAAAGCTAGCAAATTGTTTTTACATTTTGAGTGTTACTATTTGACACCTTCTTCTATCATATTCTGCTTGACACTGGCCTCTCTCCCTGTCTCTGAAGTTCAAGCCATTACATCATCTCCGGCTGTAACATTTGAGCATTAACATACATTTGTTCTTTGAATCGATATATGCTGTGTGTTGCCAAATATTACAAATAGGTTGGAATTACATGATAATCCGTACTTGTAAAGCACAAACATATAATTTCCAATAACCAGCTGAGATTAAATGGATATGGGGTAGATCATATATTTTCCAGAGGAGAAGTCAAAGTACTTAATTTGTGCCAGTGGTTGCAGGTCGTGGGCATCAGCACTCATCTTTGAGGACCGGGAAAGGTAAAACAGGTAGAAGGATGTATATAAAGAAACATAGGAAAACAATAATGAAGGAAGAAAGAAGGGCTGAAAGAGAAGCTGCAAGAGTGAGATAAAGAGACAGTACAGGGCATATTTACAAAGAAGAGACGGAGTCCGGCGTTAGCCTTCTTGGCTTAATGCCACGCTCCGTAACTTCTGAAACCCAGGGCTGCACTGTATTTACAACAATAAGGTGCATACAGTGCAGCTCAGTGTTTCCCTCTGCACTGGCGCTAATTTCAGCTGGATGCGTTGAGGGGAATGGTTGTTTATGTGCAGGAAGGTGTCCCTTCCTGCACATAAACAATCTTAAATGGCGACTTGTAACTTCTATGTGTGCTACTTTGTGCAGCACATATAGAAGTTGCAACTCGTAATTTTTTTAATGATTGTTTATGTGCAGGAAGAGACACCTTCCTGCACATAAACAATCATGCATGGCGTTTTGCTGTTTCTATGTGGGCTGCACAACGGAGCACACATAGAAACATCAAAAACGAGAAGAAAAAAAAAGCATTTCTCCTCGTTTCACCATGTTAAGACCAGGTTTTTTTTGTCTTAATTTTGGCACTGCCTCCTATTTACGCCACCCTTGTAAATGAGGGGCAGCGTCAAAATCAATGGGTGTTGCGGCGGATCGCCCACCGCAACACCCATTGATCACCCCTTTCACGCTAAGAATAGCGTGAAAGGGTGCCTTACTTACAAGGCAGTGTTAAGCCACGTTAAGTGGCTTAACGCTGCCTTGTAAATAAGGCGAAACCCGTATCGCCACAGGGACATCTTTAAAAGTGACGTTCCTGTGGCGATAGGGCCTTGTAAGTATGCCCCAGTAGGTGTAAGGTGGTGGAAGAAATTTATATTTTTACGGAATCAAGATTAGGCAGTCTCTGAATGGGAAAACCCCAGCATTGGGCAGCAACCACCAGCGAGCAACAAAGATAAACTTTAGGCCCCTGCACTTCTTTTTTACAAGTTAAGCAGAGGAAGCTCGGAATCACACGCAGATGAGCATAGCATTGATGAGGAGTTGAGACATTGAGGGTAGTGTTTGAAAGAGGTTTCAAGTAGATTTATCCTTGCACAGAATTGATTTGTTGAATAAATGAACAACTTTACATTAAGAAGGTTGCCTTATCAGAAAATAATTATGCTAGTTTGAACCAGTAAGGTGTACTCACATCTATGTAGTTTGAGTATCACAAGTTGCTGCATGGGTTGACCAGGGGCCGCACAATAGTGCAGAAAGTTCAGTGGCACTGGGACCCAATGATGTGAGGGGGCCATCTGACCTTTAGTAGTGTGGTTTTTTTTACCGAACCATGTCATGCACTAGGGCCCACGTTTTCTATGCTACGCCACTGGGGTTGTTCTACTTGGAGATGGTTGATGAGTAAGTAAGTTAGACTGACTTACATTACACTGAACTAGCCCAGTCTAGCTATGAATATATATGTAACAAAAAAATTACAGGTAAAAGGGAAGCAGGGAAGAAGCCTCTGTAAGACATTCTGGGGGATATTCTCTAGAACGTGCGATAAACATCGCCAAAATAGGTTAACGCAAGTTTACATATCGCCGTCTATCATGGGAAAATAACCCTGTGTTAACGTGGCATTCACAACACGGCGGTAACATGCGATAGTACCCCGAAAATGCGTCAAATGTCCGCGATAACACTACCGGGACAGCAATGAAAATCCAAACCCGAACCCGAAAAAAGTTGCGATGGGCCCAACCGTGATAAGACAATTAGCGAAAAGCAGCGCCAGGCCTGCAAATCACACACGTCAGGCGGGAAAAATCACTACAAAAGCAGAAAAAAAAATAAACAAACAAAAACCGAACAACAGCGAAGCACAATGGAGGCAGCCGGAGCAGCTACAGAGGACTGCCAGAACCCCACAAGCCCCCCGGAGGAGCAGCCTGGGACCTCGGGGACAGGGAAGGGCAAGGACAAGAAGAAGAGGAAGACGCGGTTCAGTCCGCAGGAAAATAGGATCCTGATCACGGAGGTGGTAGAACACCATCAACAACTGTTCGTCACCTCCACTGTGTCATTGGCAACAAAAAATGGAATATGGCAGTCCATCCTGGACAAGGTGAATGCAGTCGGAGTGCTGAGGAGGACAATGGAAGAGCTCAAGAGGCGCTGGAATGATGTGAAGTGCAAGACCAAGCACAAACTCGGCAACAACCAGAAGGCAGCAATGCAGACTGGAGGTGGGAGTCCAGCGCCACAGGAGGAGCTGGATGAGATGGAGGAAATGGTGTCCACAGTCATCAGTGTGGAGACGGTGGCAGGAGTTGGGGCACCGGACACTGCTCAACATGACCTGACACAACAGCAATAGGGTGAGTAACCACCAGGGACTGGGGGGACGGGGGGAGATGGGCACAATGGCACACATGCACAATCAAGTATAGCACAGTGCACACCCACAATGACTCTGCATCATGTCCCTGATCCCCATGGCATACTGCAGCACACATAGAAACAGCAAGTAGGCCCCCGTCGACAAAGTGCACAGAGGGGGCACTCCCCACACATCACTAATCTCACAACAAACCCATGCACATGTGCTGAACCCAGCAAAGCTGTCAAACAAAACAGGGTCTGGCTCTAATCAGCAAGGCTGAGCCTCTAAACAGAATACAACAACACACCTTGCCTGTACTGATCCTTATTCCAAGAAGCAAATCATCCAGGTGACAGCAAACAAATTATTGTCAACCTCCTCGAGAATTATTCAAAAAATAAATATTTTTTAATATTTTTCATTTTCAAAGATCATTTTGTTTTTCACATAATATCATAGTTCAACAATTTTGTACATTACACCACAAGACCAAACAATTGAATAACTACAAATCAAAACACAAATAATAAATGACATCAAAAGACAACTGACTCACATACAAAACATGTAACACAGAACATATACACTAAGTCAACTTTTTTCGAGAATTCTTTACATTGGTTGATCAATCTATAAAAACCAACAAAAACAGTGTGAGTTATTCAACGGAAACATTTCTGAACTGTGCCAATATATGGACGTTTGTTTGATCATTCATTTAGCCAGGCAAAAAACATCTTATTATTAATCACACTTGTTTAGCAAGAACAACAAAAAGGTCGACGCGTTTCGAACCCCATAGGAGGTTGACAATAATTTGTTTGCTGTCACCTGGATGATTTGCTTCTTGGAATAAGAACCCAGCAAAGCGGCATGTCTGTGAGCCACACTGACAATGCAAGTGACACTGCATGACGAATAGCATGGCTGCAGTCAAAATATCATGACATGTTGCACGCCATGACACTGAGGTGGCTGAGTGTGGACCACATCTGTAAAGGAGCAGGTCACACTCTGACACATCCACGTGCACAAACAACCCCTGACGTCAACAACACATCTGCGGACAAACCATGCCCCAGAGTCCCAACTCCCACCAAGAGCCCAATTTTGTATAAGCACAGAAGTCAAAGGCACACCGCCTGAAAGGGATAAGGGCCAGCCAAATCAGAGCTGCAGGGCCGACTCTCCCAAAATGCAGCACACACACATAACATTCAGAGCACATCCACATTGACAACAATGTGGTATAAACTGCAACACGTTCACAACAGAACAAAGGACACAACTGGTGCCGCTTGTGTGTAGAAACTGGTCAATCACATTTGGCATAGCAGGGAAATGTGAGTTGATAATGTACAAGTACAAACACACATCCGTGATATTGTCGAAATGTCCACTGTCCCGCATCAAATAGGCAGCTCCTCCCAAACAGTCACAATGTAGATTGTCATGCAGTTTGTATGTAAACGTGTATAATGCGTCAACATACATGTGAACACAATGTTAAACTGCATCTCCCCATCACATTGCAGAGGGAGAACCAACACCTCCTGCAGAGCAGACCCAACAGCTCTTCACTGATGACGAAGAGGACCTCCACACCTTCGACACCGATGCCCTCCAAGAGTTCATGGACAGCTATGGCACCTCACCTCCAGGAGCAGGGCAGCCCAGCTGCATCGAGGAGACCCCACCCCCTGCACAGACCACACAGCAGGAAGCACCCACCACCACGGCTGTCTCCCAGGACCCCCACGACCAACACATGGCCTTTCAACGCCGTGTGTTAGAGGTCCAGGAGAAGATGGCTGATCAGGTGCGGGTGGGGTTCGACCTCATGGCAGCCAAACTTGATGCCATACATGGGTGTCTGATTCCCATCAGGGACCACTTACAGTCCCTAACGGACACCCATAGTCCGCTCCATGCTCTCCAACGATCCATGGCTGAGATCGCTGGAGTCATGATACTGAGACAAGAACAACTGTCCAGTCAGAGTGGCTCCAGCGATGTAAGCCGGGAGTTGGGACAGATGCAGGGGCTCATGGAGAACATGGAGCGGATGACGGCGGAAAGAATGGCTGCCACGGCTGCACACCAGCGAGATGTGTCTGGGACCTTCCACGCCCTGCAGCACATCGTCATGGCATTGCTGCCTCAAGGCCTTGCGCAGATGAATGCTGCTGCTGCTTCTACATCCACATCTCCGCCCCCTGATGTGTCAGTGCCTCACAGTGCGGCAGGCAATCCACCACCACCCACGTGTGAGCCACATGTGACATCAGAGGACGAAGATGCGGGTGAATCAAACTTACTGGTAAGGAGGAGGCAGTAGCATTCATCTCCGCCATATGGCCTGTTTCTGCTTGGTTCTGCCCTTTGCATCATCACCTTCCACTGTCCCCTGATACACTCTACGACACTCACCTTGGACCTCGACATGGACTGCCATTTTCTGTTTGGTTACCAATGACACAGCGATCAGACTGTGGACTGAACTCTTCCTCTTCCGATTTGCTTGTCATTCCCTGAAGGACTCTTGCTGGCCCTCCACGGGCCAATAATGTGAAGTGGGCTTTGCATGGCCCTGTACTGCTCCAGCTGCAACACTCCACTGGATGTGAATTAAACATTCAGAATCGCACAGTTGTTTCATGTCTTTGATCATTCAAGTATGAGAGTATGGATGAATGTAGGGTCAGTGATTCCCCCTTACGTCCATGTTGCTCATGTCGTGGGACTTGAGTCACAGGGTGCAACATTGCCGATTGCGGTCCGGGTGGCTTAGACACTACAACAGAGACACAAGCATCAGTTACTTCCATGTCCAGCCCAGAACTGAAGCATGCCCAGAGCCCCGGGCTCATTGTTCCCACCCCTACGCTGGCCTGCCATACGCCAGGCCAGTCCACTCCGCTTACGCTCAGGGGGGGACGACAAAGCTACATGTCCCAGGTCTTCCCTGTAGTGATCTGCTGATCACTGGTCTAGTCGTCAGCATGCCACAGCCACTCCCTGAGGGCTGATTCACACCCACACCACACCCATCCAGCACAGGCGTCACAGGACATTTGACCCTGCCAATAAGAGGGGCCTAGCACGTCACATACCCCACTGCCGGAGATGACATGATGGCGTCCCCACCACGCGACCCAATCATGAAGGGGCCATGACTTGTGGCGCACTGAGTTGGTGGCACCTGCTGCACCGTGGCCCGCACGGGCCTACCGCCACGGGACGATGACTTGCGGTGCACGGAGTTGGTGGCACCCGCTGCACTGCGGCCCGCACGGGCCTACTGCCACGTGACGATGACTTGCGTTGCACAGAGTCAGTGGCACCTGCTGCACTGCGGCTGGCAGGGGCCTACCGCCATGTGACGATGACTTGCGTTGCACAGGGTTAGTGGCACCCGCTGCAATGCGGCTGGCAGGGGCCTACCGCCACGTGACGATGATTTGCGTTGCACAGGGTTAGTGGCACCTGAAGAGCTGAGCGGGTGTGCAGCCTGCGATGATGCGTTGGCCTCGATACGGCGTCCAGCGAATCAAGACTCAAATTGAATAGTGTGCCCTGCTGGACCGCAGTGTACGCGCAGGCAGCAGTCAGCACACTCATGACTCCGCGGTGCGGTGCCGCAGGGTGCGCTGGGGGCCTGTGGCGTGGAATCCAGTGATCGGCTGAGGAGGATGCACCGGCACGTGGTGGGCCCTCTTGGAGACATGCAGGTGGCGGCAGGTGAGCATTGAGGCCTGGGTGCGCAGGGGCGGCCAGTCATCGCTGTGCGGAGGACCGGTCTGGGGACCTGGGCTGGGGTGCATCAGGCGCACAGGATCGTGCAGGCACCACCGGTCACAGCGGTGGACTCATGGCTGGGTGGGGGGCGCCGCTCTTGCTGACACGGCCCTGCATGCGATGATCGCGATGTGCGCGGGTTGGTTTGGGAAGTAGCCACCTCGTCTCCAGTGTGAATGTGCCTGTTGAAGGTGGTCGGCCACGTGTGTGTAGGCCTATGGGCAGGTTGTGGCGGAGACTGAGACACATGCAGTAGTCACTTTGGTGGTGGATTGTGATGTGTGCATTCCCACAGTTGTGAGCTGGGGGATTGTGGAGTTGAGGTGTGTGGTGTGTTCAGTTGGTACATGCCGATGGGCAGTGCATTTCCATGGGGGCCATCCTCAAAGCACTGGTTGGTGGCGGGCTTGCGGACATGTGGGGATCATGCACACTGCCTGGGAAATGTGCGACGACATTGGTGGACAGGCCACGGTGGTCCACTTTTGTATGCACAGTGATGGCATGCGTGTGGTTGTTGTTGCGGTGATTGTGTGCAGTGTCGGCAGGGGGCACAAGTCATACACGTGTGCTGTGAATTTCCCCCAACACGTGCGTGATGCCAGCTATGGCGTAGTTCCCTTGCGTGGTCTCAAGATGATCCTGCGCAGGGTGGGGGGAGTGAGGGGCAGGGGTATCGAGCTGACACACACCATGATGCTTTCAGGTGTGAGGAGTCCTGCATGATGTGACCGTAACAGCAGTTCGTGTGGTCGTTACCTTCCTCTTCATTCCTACGATGGTTACGGCCACACGTAGTTCTGTTACGGTCTTCTCATGCATGGTTTATCAGGCCTGTGAGCATTCCGGTTTGTCCAAGTGCAGTACACTGTACCAGATTAGGCGTGTGACTATACAGAAGTTTGACCATTGTCACCATTTCTCCCACAGGTTTCTGAAGACACATTGCCCTGTTGAAGTTCCCCGTTGGGAATGGAACGAGTTGGCTGAGCTTTTCGTTTTGTTGATTTATGTATTTGTAATAAAGTTCTGTTTTTCCACTACCGTTGACTACTGGACTTCATGACCTTGGGGGGAGGGTCCGGGGGGTGGTTGCGGTGGGTGTTGTGGCCCTCTTGGATCTCCGAGCTGCATGATCAGTGTCTCCATGGCATCTGTTGGTCTTTAGATGTGGCTCTGGGCTGGGCTCCCTTTCTACTGCAGTTGGTCATCCTGCTTAACACCAGTAAAAGGCAGGTGTTAAATCCCTGTTGTTAACGCGCCTTATCGCCTGTTCTTGGTTCGCATCGCAGATCTGACTGGTCGTTGTGAATCTCGCAAGGTGGTGTTTTCGTGTGTTTTTGCACGGGAACGCCTACTCTGCATATCATTAGCGTTAATTGTAGCACTCATCCGTGGCAATGTTTTTTGCGCCAGCTATCGCTGGTAAACCCGCGATATCGACAGTTTGCACCAGCTTGAGAATAGGGCGATAAATCTATCGCCACTTTTGCGGCGCTAAAGTGCAGATAAATCGGCGATGAGTCCTTGAGAATATGCCCCTCAGTTTGCAAATGGAAGTGGTATAAATCTTATTAAGATGGGGAGACAAGGTGAAGTCTGTCATCGCTCACAACATTCTATTAAGCTATACAGAAGAGACAGTATAAAAGTAATATTGGCAATGCGTAAGATATAAACACTTATTTTTTTTTTAAATACAGAAAGGTGTTTTGTCAGACAAAGTGGAGTGTACAATATGATAGCCGATGTGCTTGATTGTTGTTGTCTTCATTTCACTAAGCTTAACAGGGTGCATTGGGAAGATGGGAGCAACTCCACCTCATTGAAATTTTATAGATGCTCCTGTTCTTTAGGGGGCTGGGTGACCATTATTAGAGCTAGAAGTCTGCGCATGATCACATGGCCATAAGAACAAAAGCAACAATGTTTCCCACACAGAGGTGGCTCCCCGTTGACAAGTACCTTGTAACCCATCTTCTTGAAATGCATGTTTGATCAGTATCTCAGATATTTTAAGAACTAGCTTTCAATAAAGAGCAAAATCACCCTCTCTTGGCTGGTGCACCTACGTACTGCATTTACATACTTCAAGCAGAATAGTTGAAATGGTCTCATTCAGAGGCCCGGTAATCAATGTGTTGTTATCCAATTTTGAGCCTATTTCACTGGAAGGATCATTGACAGCTCTAAGGAGTTTAAAATCAGGTTCCTCATCAGACCAATGCTCGCCTGACCTGTATGCTTTAGGGGCGCATGTGATTAACCCTTTGGCAAATATGGTGATTAACTCATCTCTAGAATTAGCTAGGGTACCTAGCCCCCAGAAGCAAGCCAAAATGTTGCCCTTGTTAAAGAAACCCTCAGCGGATCCTGGAGTACAGTCGAATTACAGATCAAAATCCCTGCTCCCAGCTTTCTCTAAGATATTGGAGAAGCATGTGAATCACCAGCTCTCCACATATCTAGAATCCAATGACCTGTTCCACTCTAGCCAGTCAGGGTTCAGACCCCACTTTAGCATTGAGACAGCACTCTTGGAGATCTGTGAATACATCAAAGGCATTCTAGACGTAGGGGGGAAGGCGGTGCTGATTCTGTGAGATCTATGCTATGAGCAGCCTTTGATACGGTCCAGCATTCCAGCCTCCTGGGGTGTCTGCAATCAATTGGAATAGCATTTCAGGCCCTGAACTGGCTCTCTTTCTTTCTGGAAGAAAGAAGTCAACAGGTATGGATCCCT
Organism: Calotriton arnoldi; assembly: GCA_963921515.1. Lineage (NCBI taxonomy): Eukaryota > Metazoa > Chordata > Amphibia > Caudata > Salamandridae > Calotriton > Calotriton arnoldi. The sequence continues at coordinate 1,440,159 of CAWUFW010003386.1, read as the reverse complement.
CATTTCTTTTCAGAGCCCCGTGAGTTGACAGTGTCCCAGGGCTCTGCTTTGAGCCCTTCATTATTTAATGTATATCTCCCTCCTCTTGCTCAGCTAGCGGAGTCCCGGGGTGCTAAAGTCTTATCTTACACTGATGATACTCGGCTCCTGTTCGCATGTGGCAAGGGAGAGGAGCTTCCAGGGCATTTGATTAAAACCTGTCTGATGGCTGTTTTGTATTGGATGGAGATACACCAGCTTAACTGTAAAAAAAGACAGAGATTCTTTTCTTTAGCAATAGCTCTTCAAATAGCTGACAGGCTTTCTTGCCCAATAATGCCCCACCTGTGCGTCTTCAGGGAGGCATTCTTAAGAACTTAGGAGTTAAATTCGGTGATTGCCTGTCATTTAAGCCCAAATTAAATCAGTGGTGGGCACCTATTTTGGTGTATTGTGCTCGCTGAAAAGTTTCTACATTTTCTGTCTTTTTCTGCAATAAAAACAGTCATCCAGGCCCTGGTCACGTCAAGGCTGGAGTATGGCAATGCTTTCTATCTGGGTTTGACATAGTACCTGCTGGAGAAACAGCAGGTGGTCCAAATTGCTGCAGGCCGTCTCCTCCTGAAATTGCCTGTAAGAGTGCACATAACACCTCATCTATGCACTCTACACTGGTTTCCAATTAGTATGAGAATTTGGCTCAAGGCTCTAGTGTTAGTGCATGGAGCACTGTACTTATCGGGCGCAGAATATCTTAAAGCAAGGTTTTGTTTTCATATGTCAGCTAGAAACCTGAGGTCTGCCAACAAAATACTGGCAGTGACACCCAGAATTCAGAAGGTCAGATCCGGAGGCAGATCTTTGGCTCTTCCGGGTCCCACAGCTTGGAACAAGCTCCTTCTGAAACTTTGCGCTCTTAGTCACTCAGCAAAATTTAAAAAAAGGGCGAAAACCTCGCTTTTAAATCAGGATTAAACAACAGACTTGGCCTTTCATTCTTTTTTCTGACCTGTGCAAGTGTGCCGGGACACTCTGCGGAGTAGTAGTGCGCAATATAAGTTACATTCATCATCATCATTCACCCCCTTCTGTTCCATTGCTGGTTCCTCCCAAACCCACTGAATATTTTCTCTGTCAAATGCTTTGCCGGTACTAATGAAGGAAGATGCTCAAATTTCTTTGTTGTTGAGAAGGGCTGGCTGGTTTACCAAGGGGAGAGCTGTGGCTTACTTTTACCATTTTGGATTTTCCTGCAAGGACATCTAGGATATTCCCTTTCCCTTAAGGCTACTCTGAGGTCAGTAAATATATTACAAAGTTATGAAAGTAGGAGTGAGGACAGTTTATGGACAGATTTGATTTATCTCCGCAACCAAAGTGTCTTATATGGTCTATAAGTTATGCTCGGAGCTGGCACTAGTTTAAGCTAAATCACTCCAAAAGGATGATATATTATTTGTACCTATTATTCATTTCTCAGGACGTGTGGCAGATTCCAAGCTGATACTTTGTTTATGTAGTTTTACCCTGAACACCTGAATCTCCATTTAGCATTCAAGTATATATTAGACTTATTGAGATGTGAGGGATGAAATATGGTGAACATTTTCTACCAGACTAAATTAATATTATAAAATTACCTTCTATACTGAAAAGAAATCCAACTACCTCATGGAAATTGCCATGGGTGCCCCCTTGCTTTCACCCAGGGACCAAGGAGTTGTTACACCAAGACTTAAGGTTAGGGGCAGATCTGTTGCAGGCTTGCCTACGCTGGCAAATAGGTCAAATGGAATGCCTGTAACCTTCTAATCAGCTAGAAGACCGTTACAAGCTCACTGCACCCTTCTCTTTGGGATGCCATGATTGTGGAATTGCTGAACATTTTCTGCAATTCCTTTGCTGAGGATAGAGACAGGTTTAGTAAGCAAGGTGTTGACTTAGCGGTATGGAGAGAACCCTATATTCCAGAAACAAAGATGTCTACTATTTTGGATCTTGCCTGCAGGAAATCAGGGAGATCTCCTTTCCAATGAGGTAATCCAATGGTATAAGATATATATTATACTGTTGCAAAAGTGGGAGCAAGGACACTTTAGGGAAGCAATGATAGGTTTGTGACTACCTATCATTGGCAAATTAGCTTTAATCCTTTAGAAAACCATAAACAGCTCACTGGACTTCAAAACAAGCCTTTAAAGGTAGGAGAACAAGAGAACAGTGTTCTGATGTTTCTCAGGAAGTATGTGTGTTTTGCATGCTGGAGGAAATCTGGAAGAGTTATCGTAACCTTTAAACTGAACCTCCAAGAAACCGTTTAAAGAAATCTGGGAGACAACAAACTGTTCTGGGTCTGCTGATGACTGTCCTCTTTAACTGCTAGGGTTCTTGTTACCCAGTTGTCTACATACTGATGTTAAGTAAGTTCTGGAGATAGAGGGAGCTGCTAGTCTGTTACAGTATTCCCTGTAATCGGGCATGCTACTAGAAAGAGGATCTGCAGTTTTCCTAGATTTGGGGAGACCAAACGTTTTTCAAGAAACTCAGTTCACTAGTACCGTTGCAACTTACATCTATATGAACACACTGCATTTAGATCCATTTGTCCATAATAGTTTTTCTTTTCAGGACTTTTTGCTTTTCTGTAGGATACAAAAAACTAGCTTTCAGGGTTGTGGAAAACCAAAGAACATAAAAACATGATTGGACAATTGCACAACCGATTGAGGTGAAAAAACTGCTTTGTACCACTTAATGATGTTTCCACGCTGGAGAAGCCACTGACTGAGGCATCATATAGGAAATATTCATCTTCGAGGTCACCTTGTCAATCATCTGACTTCACTCAAGCTATAGGAAACAAGTGTTACAAATATCAATTTAGGGAAATCTATTTAGCAACCTACACCCTCACCACATCAGGCTAACAGAAGCTCCTTCTTCTCACTGAAAACATTTGCACCAGGTATCTGTGTCTCACATAGGGCTCCTGCTCAGCAGATCGTGACCCTGAGCCCATCTTGCATTTTGCCTCTTTACTTTGTTAATGTTTTTCATTGTGATTGTGACAACTTTGGCTGAGGAAACCTCATAGCTTCAGTTTCACTGCATTCACTGACCTTATTTGGTACCTACGCCCTGCCCACACCCATAAAAATGTAATAATATTACAATGTAGTCTGATTTTTCCTTTGACTGTTATTGAATTACTGTTTCCATTTGATTCCAACAATGGATTATTTTTCTTGTATACTAATCTCTGAACACTGTTTTTCTTCATTTTAAGAACTTTTTGGTTATTTAATTTGTTCATTTTAATTCACCTTTATTTTGACATTTTAGTTTTTTTGCTTAATCTGCATTGTTGGTTGGTCTGTTTTTTAAGCAACACTTCACATATATTTATCTGTGCATTGTCCTGCTGCTCATGTCCTGCTATTAAAGGTGAGATCTTCTTCCCTTAGTGGCAATTCTTTACCTTTGTGGATATTTTGGATTAAGAACTGTTGGAGCTCAGTCACAACTCACATCAGAGTGAGAGCTTACACTCGCATAGGCTACCAGATGGATTCCTTACACATTCTGTTATCCATCTTTATCCTAAGAACTATTCTGTGCTGTCCATTAAACAGGGCACATGAGAGCCTGATTCTGTGTTGCAGAATGTGCTGCGAGGAGCAATGCAGGAGAGTTGCAGCACTCCATCTGCACCTCATGGATTTCATAAGTGTACAATTTGATGCCATCCATTTGCCCTCCACAGTGCATAGCAGATTTGACTGTATAATGGGGAAAAACATATGAGGAGAGGGTCTGCTTGCACTCAAGGCACACCGCACATTGTTCTGACTCAGCCTCCTTCCTCCTCGCGGAGCAATGAAAAGGGCAGGGTTGTGGTAGCAACTGCAGTAATGTACCACTGTTGTATTTTCAATTTCTCATCGCATGGGCAGCACCTAATTTTAAAACCATGTCAGAGTATTAAAGGACCCCTTGCTGCTTACAATGTATTTACAGCTCTCCTAAAGCCACATACTTTACGTTGGTCCAGTGTCACATCACGCCTTGCAGTTAGGAACTATAACCAGCGGCGTAATGAAACTTGAGGTGGCCTCCTGCAAAGTACATGGAGGGCCCCCCCAGTCAGGAGCTCTCAGGCCAGGGACCCATTGCCAGTGCACAGTGCCGAAGGAGGCCCCACGATTTTGCCTCGCCTGTACTGCGGGCTGCATGGACTAATGTTATGCCACTGACTAACCATACATACACAGTCTTGTACCTAGCGCCTAACTGCGAGAGGAGATTGTGATCCATCGGAAGCATTATAATAGTTTTAATTTTACCTCTTACTTCTGCTACTTACTCATTTATCCTTCTAACCGTACTGGGCCCTCTACAGGTAGATGGATCACAGCATTACCCATACCATAGAGGCAAATGGTCCTCTGATGGATTTTTTTCTGCGGATAGGATGGGTGAGAATTAGGGTGTCCAAAACACAACGTTAGCCACCCAATGAGGACCAATAATTTGTGACTAACACAAAACTTTGAGATCAGGCTTGAATACACCACTCTCAGGACCATGCTATGCTATAGAAATAAAGTATCGTAGTAGGAAATCCCAACCTCCTAAAGAAGTTAAGTCTAACTAAAGTTATGCACACTAGGAGCTCTGCTACAACACAGAATAAAAGAAGCAGAACTTGATTCTCCCTACAACGCATTTAGATTTAAAAAGAAAATAGCACAGTTCAATAAAAGAACATCAGGACACAATAATAATCTATAATCTGTATTAATGATCCTCAATCAATACAGATTAAGTCTGGGCGGTGAACTCTGCTCCGCTCGCAGAGTTTGCAGAGTTTTCTGCATCCGCGTTACGCGGAGCTCGTGGAGTTCTGAAAAACTCTGCTTTGCGTAGTGAAGCGGAGTTTTTTCCTCACTCGCATTCGTCAACATCAAGTTGGCAAGCAAGGAAAATCCACCTCCCGGCAAGATTTTCCCTCGTTCGCGATCGTCAACATCAAGTTAGTGAGCGCGAGCGTGGAAAATCAACCTCCCGGCAAGATTTCTCAACGTGGCGGTCAGATTTCTCATTGCGAGTGGGCGTGTATGCTTGCGACCGCTGGCATTGAGAAACCATCCGTTCGCGTTGAGAAAGCTGCCGCTTGAGTAAAAATCTACTCGAGCGGAAGAAAGGAAGCAGCGCCCGTTTGAGCTGTGCATGGTGCCGTTCGCAATGATTGCACAGTGCGAACAAGCACCTGGCACTGAAAATCACCGCGAACGGCATTTATCTAACACACTCCGCTGCTCGTGGAGCTCCGTATACCTCCGCGTAGCGCGGCAGAGGTTTTTTTGCACTTAGCGGAGTTCCGCGAACTCTGCCCAGGCTTAATACAGATAAGTAATCTCTTAAGCATTTCAGTCAGGAATATTACGGCATGTAGTACAAGACTATACATTTAGTCAGAGATGCAAATCCAAAGAGGATGGTTTAAAACAGTCATCAGATACAAGGTTACAGGTTCCTACCACCATTAAAGGCAGAAGGATGGTTCATTTCTCTAACAGCATCAAAAGGTTCTAAAGCAAAACGGGGTAAAAGGAATCAAATTAAAGTCTACTCGGGGCAAGTCCATAAGCATGGGCAAAAATGGGAAATAAGGCAAAATCAATTAGTTCAGCAAAGAAGGATTCCAGCTCAACTGCTTAAGGAAACAGTATCGGCAAAAGCCAGCTCAAAATAAGAGATCAAGTATGGTCTATAAAATCATAGGAAAAGCGTTCAGTCCTCTTGCATGGGAAAAATATTCCATCTGTAGCTCTTGCAAAGGAAAGAAAAAGTGTGGCATAGAGTACATCTTCCAAAGAAAGGGAAATAATGGTGTTGTCTCACAAAGAAAAGAAAAAGTATGGCATTGCCCCAACTTTGGGGTTTCTTCTTTTATAGTCTTTATGGCGCTTTAATGATGTAATATTACTCCACTAGTCAGTCCATTGCATGATTAGTTTACGTATGAAATCACCAAATAAAATTTTGTTATTCCTGCATACTATTCCATGCTGATCATGAAAAAGAACTGGCTTTCCGGGCCCCACAGGTTGGTCAACAGTAAGAAGTTTACATTGCATCAATCCATGACATCACGTTATGGTTCTCTTTCCCACTGGACTACTTCACAGTGAACTCTAAAAGAATGTCCTTTAAACATAAGAAGATACATGTACAGAACAAATAAGGCAGCATTTGCAGAAATGCCAAAGGACCATTGTACTTGGCTAAATGGAAAAATGCAGCTTAGGAAAGAACATGTTAAAAAGGTCTTAAATTGCATATGTCAGCTTTAAATGAATTAAACTCAATAGAACCAAATACAATGCATTAAATCATCATTTCATAATGAGAGAAAAATAGTAATGCTTCACCAATGTATTATTACATGAAATTGATTAACATTAACTATGGCCTACTGCCACAATTTTCAACATCCATACATGTATATTCTTTTTTTATTTTTAGAGATTTATATAGTGTGAACTAGACCCAAGACATTGGGTAACAGAGAGCTTTACATGAGCACCAGTTTCGTGACAGAAGGACACATTAATTTTTGTTAGGCATGGGGAGATTAACTGATTTGCCCAGAATTACAGGATGTTGAGCGTCAAATTATTCTTAATAGTTATTTTACTAAAATCGCTTCTTCTATTCTATGATAATTATGGTCACTACTTTCACATTTGTAAATATCAGCTTCCTAACTAATCGTTTCACAAAATTGCACCACAATCTATTCATGATGCATTTCAATGTAAAGCAAAAGAAATGCTAAGCAACACCATTAGTATCATTAGTTTCAACACTTTTAAACATGCTTTTACAGTGCTGTTACTTCACTTGTCTCAACTGCTGTGTCACTTCATTTAATACGTGCAATGTGCACGTTCAGGTTTCTATGTCTAAAATCAGTAAATGTGTTGTGTAAAATGTTTTGAAATATTTCGCTTCATCAGTTACTAGGGGACTGTTGTCGCAGCAGAGTTTGGTGCAGAACTGCATGTGAAAATGTAACAGGGGTCATTCTATGTGTGTTTCATGGGCAGCAAAAATACTGTTGATTTGTCAATTATATACTGGGGACTACAGCCCAGCTCTTGACAAGCAGTGAAACCCTGAAGAAGTACCTGGGGTTTCCTCACCTCCTCAACTGACCATATAGACTCCTGGGTCAAATCTATATTTTGCATGCTTTCAACATTTAGGTGGCTCATACAGACATCTACTCAGGGCCATGGGCTCATGCAGACATCTACTCGGGCCATAGGCTCATGCAGACATCCATCCAAGGCCATTAATCAGGGCAGCATCCACTCTCAGTTCCTCATCCATTTTTTTTCCCTGACACCTACAATAGTTGACATACTTATTTCTGTCAACTTTATTATCATCATTTCTTTGAGATGGAAGGATCACACAATATTTAATTGGTCAACCCCAGCACCCTGGAAAATCAAAGGATCAAATACAAAATTCCACTCTAGGGTGAATCTCTAATCAGTAAGCTTTAAAATCATTGCCCGGTACTGTACCCCAGTGCTCACATCCACCATGCTCAATGAGCTTCACCAACGAAACAAATGAAGCAGCACCTCTACATTGCATCTCGACTTAACTCATGAACCTCAAACATTTCTATCCATCAAACAATCAATCAGGATTTTGTAGAGTGCACTACTCATCCATGAAAGTCTCAAGGTGCTGGGGGTGGGTGTGAGCAGTTCCGTTGGGGTCATTCCAAGAGCCAGGTCTTAAGGTCCTTCCTGAATTGGTGCAATGTCGGGCTCCATCGCAGGTGAAGGGGGAGTTTATTCCAGGTCTTAGCTGTGAGGTAGGAGAAGGATCTTCCTCCTGCTCTGGTCCTGTAAAAACGTGGGATGTTGGCTAGGGAGAGGTCGACTGAGTGGAGGTTTCTTTTGGGGGCGTGGAAGGAGATTCGGTCATTGAGGTATTGGGGTCCGGTGTTGTGGAGGGCCTTGTAGGCGTGCATGAGCAGCTTGAAAGATATTCTTCTTTCAAATGGGTAGCCAGTGCAGGTTGCGGAGGTGTTGGGTGATGTGGTTGTGCCGTGGGATATCGAGGATAAGTCTGGCTGCAGCGTTTTGGACGGTCGGGAGTTGGTGGAGGAGATTTTTGTTGATTCTGGCTTAGAGGGCATTGCCGTAGTCCAGTCTGCTGGTGATGAGTGCATGAGTGACGGTTATCCTGGAGTCAGGGGGGGGAATCCACTTGAATGTCTTGCGAAGTATGCAGAGGGTGTTGAAGCATGCGGAGGATACAGCATTGATCTGGCGATTCATGGTGAGAGATGAGTCAAGTATGATGCTGAGGTTGCGTGCATCATCTGTAGGGGTGGGTGGGTTTCTGAGGGCAGTGACCACCAGGTGTCGTCCCATGCAGAGGGAGTGGAGCCGAGGATGAGGACTACTGTTTTCTCTGAGTTGAGCTTCAGGCAGCTGTTCCTCATCCAGGTCGTGATGGCTTTCATCCTTTCTTGGAAGTTGTGCCTGGTGATGTTGGGTTCCTTGGTGAGGGAGAGGATGAACTGGGTGTCATTGGCGTAGGAGGCGATGTTGAGCCCGGCAGTCTCAGTGCTGTGGTTGCTGCGGAATCCGGATTGAGGGGTGTCTTGGATGTTGTTGATTTCTATGAAGTGTGCTAGCTGGGTGTTGACGGCCTTTTCAATGACTTTGGCTGCAAAAGGAAGAAGTGAGATGGGCCTGAAGTTCTTGAGGTCCGTCGGGTCTGCAAAGGGCTTCTTTAGGAGGGGGTTGACTTCGGCGCGCTACCAGTTGTCGGGGAATGTGGCTGTCTCGAGGGAGCAGTTGATAGTTCGTCATAGCTCGGGTGCGATGGAAGTGGTGGCTCTGTGGAAGGTGTGCGGCGGGCAGGGGTCAGAAGGTGCTCCAGAGTGGATGCTCTTCATTTGTCTTTAAGGTGTCTTCTGTGGTGAGAGGGGTCCAGGTGGGGAGGGTCTGCTGGGTGGCATCGTTGGGGGTGGGGGTTGGGGCGGCGCAGTGGTCTTGGTTGTTGAAGTTGTCGCAGAGCGTCTTGACCATAAGTCAAACAATAAAAGCTCTGTCATTGACTCAGCATGACCACAACATCCTTAGCAATCCCTAAAGGTCTATCCCACCTTGGACTTTTGCTGGTTACCATCCCAGACATGGCAGAAAGCTGCCCGCTCTACATTCTTGGGTGACAATCAATCCAAGTTAACATACAAATGGCCCTAACTTGTCTTTACTTGCCCTATATTGTTCTTTTTGCCTAAAAGTCTTGGTTGACAACAACAGGACATGTATTGTCAATTTAGGAGCAATGCATCGCCCTTCTGCATGCAAGAAAGCAAGCCACTTGCTATAAAATTGAAGGCCAATTCACAAAAGCAATTATGATTAAATGAAAAAATACTATATAAGTACTCTTTTACCTCTTCATATATTCCTTTGTGAATCGAGCTAGAAAAATCAAACTCCCAATTAGTAAAAGTGCTAATTAGAAAATATAATAACTGTAGATGAATATTCCCTAAATATTGCTATTTTATTCTCATTTTAATTTTTTTGGGGCCAATTCACAGAGGCATGTAACAGTATGTAAATAATACTAAAGGAGTACTATTTTGCATACTCAAAAATGCCTTTGGAATAGGTTCCTTGGTACGTTTGTCTGTTTAACATGCATAAAATGCCAGAACACCGTACTGTGTAAAAAATGTAATAAATGTATAAAAGAAGAAAATGAGCAGAGGAATTAGGAACATCGAAGAAACAAAAACATGAGGCGGCGCTTCACACAGAATTCATTGCAGTAAATATATTTAGGGTAAAAGGCTGAACATTAAAATTTTCACTTGTCACTGAAACCTTTATTTTGTACTAAATACTACAGTTTATGTATAGGTTATGGAATGTTTTTTTCACGTTTTGTATTGCAGTTTATTTTGTCAAAGTAAATTGTTAGGTATTTCTATGAATGCATTTTAGCTGTGTTTCCTGGGATTAAACTTAATGAACTGTGCTTTAGATTGCCAGGTGCAACATTTATTGAATTTGACAAAACCAGGGTTTCAGAAACACCTACATAAAGCACACCCCTGGCACAAGCAAATGCTGTCCAAAAGCTTGACATTACAGAAAATGCAGCAGTGTGGAAGCACATTTTTATGAATGCTACACTCGTTAGTCGGATTTCTATTAGAATTTCAGACACATCAAAAGAAAAAGTTAGGGTTCAGAGAGAGGCCTTGAGATTTGAATGGCAGTCTGTCAAAATATTGGAAAATGTCAAATTATGCCCTGTCATGAGTCAGTCAATTTCTGTCAAACATCTATCCGTCCTTTCAAATCAAAGTCTCTACTGTGCAAGCAATTGAATGTGAATAAAGGTTAACATTAACAAGAGAATTTGCTCTTTTCATAGCCAACGAAAATTCTTAAATCATTAAACTTATTTCGCTTCGTGTATCGTTGTCTTTCACATACCAATGAGCTCACTGCTGGAAGTTACAAACTTTTCAGGTTGGTCAACCAGTGCTGGACGCCATTGTTCCTACTGGGGATGTTGGGCAGCAGGGGTGAGACCCCTGCAGCCCCTGACGAGTGGGCGTGGCGGGGGGAATTTGGGGGGGGTGTTCAAACCCTTCACAGGGGCCCCACTCCGTCCAGGGCCAATGAATATATTTGAAATATGGAAGACTCAGGGGCCCCTGTTCACATTCTGCAGGGGACCCATCATTTTACGTTACACCACTGTTCAGCAGCACAAGTCCAGAGGTAAAAGTGTACACTTTGCGAGAGTGCATTGACTACTCAGCCCATGCTCTTGCCTGAACAAGGCAATGTAGCTAACTAAGGGTGGGTGAAATATGAAAAAGAATTTCAAAAAGAGTGAAATATGCCAAAAAATGTTCCCACCTGTGGAATGGAATTAAGGTTGTTCCACTGCTCCGCTGGCAAAAATGAAAAGCTCAGAGCCCAAGAACACAGTTGCTTTTAGGAGCACTTTCACAGATCAGGCATTTTATTTACCTTAATGATAATGTCATTATGGCAAATATATTGCCATGACCCCCGACTGTGCTTGGGACCTTAGGGGCATGCTTACAGGGTAATTTGGCAGCACTGCGCTCTGACATTTCCAAAACGCAGGGATGCGCCATATTTACAACATTACAGCACACTCCTCTGTTTTCCCTAGCAGTGGGGCTAAAATTAGCTGCCTAGTGCCAATGCAGGCACCCCTGCACCATAGTGCAAGGGTGCCTGCATTGCAGGGAACGATTGTTTATGCGCAGGAAAGAGTCCTTTCCTGCGCATAAACAATCATGAATGCCGTTTTGCTCTTAAGCAAAAACGAGGAGAAATAAACGTATTTCCCCTCGTTGTGCCATTCTAACGTCTGCTGTTGCATGGTGTTAGTTTCCGGCACTGCCTCAGATTTACACATCCTTGTAAATCTGGGGCAACGTCAAAATGCAATGGTTGTTGTTGTGGAACACCCACAGCAACACCCATTGAAAGCCCCTTTCATGCAAACTGATGCGTGTAAAGAGCCCATATTGACAAGGCAACATTAAGCCACTCAAAGTGGCTTAGCGCTTCTTTGTAAATATGGAGGAGGGCATAGCGCCACCAAAACACCACTAAAAGTGACGTTTTGGTAGTGCTATCCCCTTGTAAATATACCCCTTGGTGTGGCACATTCATGCAGGGCCCTTGTGGCACTCTAGAAGGCAGGCACCATACACCGTCTCCACATTCAGGGGCTTACGTACAAGCTCCTTGCGCCGCAGGCAGGTCACTTTTTCCCATATTAAAAGTGATGCACCATAGGCACAAGGGTCTTGTAAATAAGCCCCACAGTGTAGTTAACGTAGTGCAATTAAGGTTAAGATAATCACACTGCCTGGCAGCTGATGGGGGTGAAGGGCACCAGTATTCCTCGTTCCTCATACTCCTCACTTTGGGGAACGAGGAATTCCTGTGAGCAGGGCATTCTCTCTATTTTAATCTGTAGGAAGGAGGATGCAAAACCAGCAGAAATAGACAGAATTGCCTGAAGGAATTCACCCACTTTTACCACTAACAAGGGAAAACATTGCTGTCCACTTTGAGGTCAAAATGGCAGATTGACAAAAGTGTATACATTTATCTTTCAGGATTTTTTATGAAAATCTCTTATTCTTGCACAAAATATGAATTACACACTCATTTTCAGATGTTACACGTATGATACAAAACCCAACAATACCTTTAGAATTAAACAATGTAATATTTTAATGCTGTGCACAAATATTTGCGTTTTCATGGCAGAACCACATTACATTTCATATAGGCGCGATATCTCACATTCATTATTATTGCATTGATCAGAGCAATGGGCCAAAATAGACTGTAACTTACAAAGAGCTGAGTAACTGTTAAGAATTGCTGGATACACAAGCAAGGGTATTCTAATTGTCATTGAAAAGGCATTTTCAAGCTCGAGCCAATCTTTGCTCTGCTGTTAAAATGGATTTCTTCGCTGCTGCTCTGTGCTGTCGTTCATTTCTAATGGTGCGGCAAATGAAGATAGAGAGGCGCTTGTATAACAAGTGGCGTATCTGCCGGAGCGTGATGGGCAACCAGTGTTGTAGCTGAAGCACCTGTTTCTGCTTAATTTCAGAGAGTGCTGCAATACACAAATATGCGTCAAAGTTTTTGGTGTACCTATACCTGGTACTGTAGATACGAAGAAATGGGGTAACTTTAACAGCTAGATTTTTTTGTTGTTGCAATTTTATATCGCGTGAACTTGACCCAAAGGTATTGGAGTGCTTTACATAAGCACAAGTTACGTTACACAAGGACACATTAATTTTTTGGTAGTCACAGAAAGATTATGGGGCAGATTTACAAGAAAGTGACGCATCTGTAGAGATGCGTCACTTTCCATGCTCCACACTGACAAACCCTTGCTCCAGCATGGATGCGCCGTATTTACAATACGGCGCACCATGGCGGAAGGATTGACAGATGCGTCAGAAATTCTGACGCATCTGTTGGGGCAAAAGTCACGCATTGCTGCAGTCGTGTCGCAAGCACGACGCAACCCCAACAATGCTTTTTGAGGCCTATTCACACTACACTGCGTCACTCCTTACGCCTGCTTCAAGCAGGCGTAAGGTTTTGACGCAGTGCCGTCCTAGAAGTGACGCAGTGAAATCTTGTAGATTTCACTTAGTCACTTTTATGAGGCCTTCCTGCGTGGGAACGCCCACCCTGCATACATTATACCTGACGCAGGTATAATGTGACGCAGGGTTTTACAACATGACGCATCTTCCTAGATGCGTCACGTTGTAAATAGGCCGCATTGTTTGCGCCGCCGTTGCGTCCAAAAAATTGACGCAATGGCAGCGCAAGGAGGCGCAAGGGGCTTGTAAATCTGCCCCTAAGTGATTTGTCCAAAATCACAGAATGTTGTGCCAAACCCGAGACTCGAACCTGGTTCCCAGTTCCAAAGTTGGCAGCTCTGGCGGTTACGCCATATCCTCTCCCTAAAAACCCACGTTCCCCTAAAACCCAGATAAACTGCTTGGTTGCCATACCTGACGCGAACCTGAAGACAAAGAGGCAGTTTCAGTAGTACAAATTACAAGTTACAAATTAGTGTTTCTGCTCTATGTTCCATGAAAGGAAGAGACCCAGAGAGTGCTATATCTGCAAAGATATGGCACTGCTTCTCTCTTCTCTAATGATGACACACAATTATGCTGCCTTTCACCATGCTCACACCTTTGTGCATGTTGTTAAGCATAAGTTTTGACTGGGATAGTACCTTTAGAGTCTAAAATACTATGCTCAAATCTACTTTAAAATGTTGCCCACTTTGTATGTGTGATGTACAGTGCAGCGCACATGCAAAGTGAGGACATTGTGTAGAAAAAAAAACTTTTTCCTACATTGCCCCTACCTCAATGAGTCATATTTCTTAAGTGCAAAGGCCTTGCTACAAATGTTAGCAGATAGAACTTTGCATCAAAATCCATGGGTAGTAGTATGGGAATGACCATGTACCACCTATTGGAAGCCCCATGGTACAAAGTAGCGTAAAGCAATGCACAGCACTCTTTTGTTCTACTTTTAGGATAATTTCCATAGCAAATAAAGTTTTACGCTGGAAACTAAGTAACAAATAAACACTTTGGGGCCGATTCCGATTCAGGCCGGAAATCACTCCGACCGAGCCGGACCCGGAGAGATTTCCGACCGAATCGGACTCTGGCAGTCCGACCGAACGAGTACGATGCGCATGCATGCAATCGGACTCGAGTCGGTCGGACTCCCATTGAAGTCAATGGGAGCCGGACGTACAACGCATACGGGGGCTCCCATTGACTCAATGGGTGCGAAGCGAACAAGGGCGCCCCCTACAGCGGGTATGCCTCAATGTGACTCGCGGCGTACTTGCACAGGTAGGGGGGACCCATGGGTCCCCCTGTGTGTGACTCGTGCGGCTACGCGTACAGGGGGGTCCGACACGGACCCCCAAAGTCCGGCTCCAAACTGCTCTTTCGAGCCGGACGGCGTGAGTCGGTCGGACTGCTCGCGGCGCGCATTGTACTTGCCCGGCCGGGGAACGTCTCCATTGCGCGGTGCGAGTCGTGTCCGTGCGAGTCGGTCGGAGCGGTTCGGACCCGCGTACGAGTCGGTCGGCGATTTCGCGTGCGCTCGCATCGTACTCGCTCGGCCGGACGCACGTACCAATCGGTCAGGAAAGAGGGCTCCGAATCGGATCCGGTTAAGCCGAATCTGATTCGGTGCCCTACCGGCCGAGATCGGAATCGGCCCCTTTGTGTCAGTTTCCATCACTTTTGGTGAATTTATCCCAGCACAAAGTGTTGATATATCTGGCCCCAGTGTTTGAGAGGCAACACATACTTTAAATAATATATAACTATAAAGTACACTATCACAAGTTTATATTTCCATGTTTACATGCTCCCAAAATATTAAACACCATCCCTCTTGCCATTAGGATAAATCCCTCCATGTGTTCTTTAAAACAGAATTGTAAATCCTTCTCTTCCAGCAACCCTTCCCATTATAATGGGCTATAACTACTTCAAAAAGGTCCCTTGATCCTGACAGACACTAATAATCAAGGTTCGACATTTTTGTAGCTATCATGCCAATAAGAAGCCACAGATCAGACAGATCTAAAGATAAGATCTGATTGGTTGCCACTAGATCAACAGAAAAAGGGCAGCTGTTTTAGGGCTCGGGGACTCAGTCTCCTAACCTGAACAAAAGTTAAAAAAAACATATAGGTGCAGAGTGGGGATACCTTGCCAACCTAAGCCTGATCTGGGAGGAGGGGGGGGGGGGGGGGTCCCAAGCCCCCCTCCCCGGAGCAAAAAACTGTATTTTCGCTTTTTTTGGCAAGCCATGAATCAGAGGTACTATTAAAAAACAAGCATTTGCAATGCAGTAGGTCTCGCATTTGCAGGGTTTCAGCTATTGGCATTGTAAATGACAATGCCTTTTATTTACATGTTGGTTTTTTAAAACAGATAAAGTAAATAACGATGGCTTTAAAATGCCAATAGCTTAAGCTTTCACAAATGCGAGACCTATTAAGCAACGTGTAACTGGATCTGCTCCCCATGCAGCCTGCGATGTCGTCACGACCATGGAACTAGTGAAAGTTAAGAGAAAATAAAACTATAGTAATGCACTGCTACAATTAAGACGTTAGTAGTAAACATCTCAATTATAGCAGTAAACCATCCATAGTAAGTTTGAAAATGCGGAGAGAAGTCTTGCTTTTCAAGCCCTCTCACCATCCGGCCAGTTCATGGTATTTTGGTATCCTCGCAGAGAAGTATTTTATGCACACTCTCCATCTATGCTTCAGCATCCATGAAGCTAAAACCCAGTTTAACGAGTTCATGATTAGTCTCTGAAAGAAGAAACTGCCACTGGCGACCACCTGTATGGCTGTACGTATGTACAGCTGTAAAAAGATGCAAGCATTTTCTCCCTTGAAGAGTTAAGAAAAATGGTGGAAGCCTGTAAAAATCATCGTACCAGGAATCCATATACAAAGGAGCTCGATTGATGTGCTTCTATGTGCACCCTCGAAGATATGGAGTCGGAGTGAATATTCGACTATTTACATACTTGGCTTAATGATAATCCACCTTCACCCAGAGGCTGTGCATGGACATGCCCGTATATACCCAACCATGACGGTAAGAGGGCGGTGGGTATAATCCACCTCCACCCAGAGGCTCTGCATGGACATGCCCGTGTATACTCAAGCATGATGGTAAGAGGGCGGTGGGTATAATCCACCTTCACCCAGAGGCTCTGCACAGACAAACCCGTACATATGCAACCATGATGTTAAGAGGGCGGTGGGTATAACCCACCTCCACCAAGAGGCTCTGTATGGACATGCCTATATATACCAGGCCATCATGGTAAGAGGGTGGTTGGTATAATCCACCTCCACCCAGAGGCTCTGCATGGACATGCCCATATATACCTGGCCATGATGGTAAGAGGGCGGTGGGTATAATCCACCTCCACCCAGATGCTCTGCATGGACATGCCCGTATATTCCCTACCGTGATGGTAAGAGGGCAGTGGGTATAATCCACCTCCACCCAGAGCCTCTGCATGGACATGCCTGTATATACCCAACCATGATGTTAAGAGGGCAGTGGGTATAATCCATCTCCCTCCAGAAGCTTTGCACTGACATACCCGTATATACCCAACCATGAGGGTAAGAGGGCAGTGTGTATAATCCACCTCCATCCAGAGGCTCTGCACGGACATGCCTATATATACCCAGCCATGATGGTAGGAGGGCGGTTGGTATAATCCACCTCCACCCAGAGGCTCTGCACGGACATGCCCTTATATACCCAGCCATGATGGTGTGAGGGTAGTAGGTATAATCCACCTCTACCCAGAGGCTCGGCACTGACATGCCAGTATATACCCAACCATGATGGTAAGAGAGTGATGGGTATAATCCACCCCCACCCAGAGGCTCTGCACGGACATGCCCGTACATACCCAGAACTGACAGTAAGGGGGCAGTGGGTATAATCCACCTCCACCCAGAGGCTCTGCACAGACATGCCCATATATACCCTACCATGACAGTAAGAGGGCGGTGAGTTCAGCCTGGGCTGTCCTATATTGTCTATCACAACCTCCCAACAACAAACCAGCAACCAATCTGCCTTTCTGTTAAACGACTCACCACAAAATCAATTATTTTTTGTTGAACCTCTGTAGGAACACTGGAAAATACATGGAAACAGTTCCTCACAGCTAAAAACAGAGATGTAAGAGACTACCCACACCTACATAACGTACAAGCACACTCATTCCTGCCCTGTCCAGAAAAGTGACTAAAAGTAATTCCATTTCGCCCTTTACTAATGCGTATAGCTTCACCACTAATCAATGCATAGACCCTTTCACCAACCACTCTCAACGGGTGAAAAAAATAACGAGGCGGGGCAGTGAAGAAAGCCCTGGAAAAAAATTCTTTCAGTGGTTAGTTATTGTGGTGAGGATTATGCTGCAGCATAGCTGTTAGTAATCATGGCCTATGAAGAGTGTCATCATGTTAGTAATAGCTGTAGTGAGTTGTGCTAATGAACATAATCTTGTTAAGCGAGATGTGGGGTTCAATAGCCGTGCCTTAATCTGAAGTACTGTACCAGTAAAAATCTATAACACTGATCTCTTACTCTTCTGCCAGTAAAATTAACTCAATTTTGTTAATCTCTTCATATTTTGAAGGATAAAACTTACAACTTTAGCCCTCCAAACAGACATTTCATCCGGCTCCTGAATCAATTCTAGCCAGTTGCGTTTTGAGGATGATTGTGCAAGGCTAGCGTTTTGGTGCATATTTCACAAGCAGGCAAGGAACTCGAATGTTATGTGCTTTGTAGTGGATTCAAAGATATCCTCAAGCAGCCAGCTGCTCACAGCCGTCAAACTTGAGATACTGCCCTTTATGCCCATTCACCTCCCCGGGCAGAGGTTTTATCACAAAGGTTGGAACCTCAAGTGTAGAGATGACATCAGGTGTCAACTTTGTCCTGGGCTGCAGAGAGTGGCCCAGGAGTGCCTCAGGGGCACTACATACTAGTGGTTTGAATCAAGCTGACACTCTGCTCTTATCCAGGGTCCTGTCCCATCTCTCAGAAAGGCTCTTGCCTGCCTAGACTCCCCTACAGGGATCACTGTCCACCCCACCGTCCAGAATTTATACACCATTTTAACTTGCATGTTCATTTTTACCACAAAATAGTAAGCTTTGTAACAGTTGAGCTCTGTAAACAGTTGAGCTCTGTAAACAGTTCAGCTCCAAACTATTATTCTTAATTCTAGTACTATTGCCCCAGGACAGCTTTGCCACAAGGACCCTAATCTGGTTTGCAGTGATTCCCTTCACAACAATCCGAATATCATCTGCTCAAATTGAAGGTTGAACTACTTTGGGAATCTGGTTTACAGCTGATCGGAACCATAGCATGTAGGATAAAAATTGGGTTAATTATATTTAGAACCTCATAAGTTTCATCCTAATAAACTGTCAAACTTCTATACCACCACAGGTTGCTCTTGCCATTCCAAAAAAGGGAACTGTATTACCTTATGTATTCCATTGTAGCAATGCCAATTTATTCTGGAGTTTAGACTGAGAATGTAAGTTAAGAGATTCTCTGGATACGTACGTGTACACTGGAATTATGGTACAGGAGAGTAACACATTATGAAAAGGGTTGACCAAATTAAGCAGCAACAGAGGCAATATATACAGGAAGACTTTCCCTTGAAAAACAGCTCTGTAGCAAGAACATGTTTTGCGATTTCCTAACTGCGAATCCTTGCGATTCGAAAATAGGATATCGCAAAACAGCATGTATGAAAGTTTTTTGAACACTTTCTGCGATTTCCAGTGGGTTGCAAATGACCTACCTCAGGAATATTAATTAGGTAAGTCGCAATTTGTGGCCCATTAGGAATCGGAAAAATCACAGGGATGGTGGCCTGCTGAGGTCAGCAGACCTCCATGTCTGTGACTGCTTTTAAATAAAGCAATCATTTTTTTTGTAAAGCAGCCCGTTTTCCTTAAGGAAAACAGGATGCTCTACAAAAAGAAAAATGAAAGGTTTTCCTTTTGTTTTTTAAGACCAGGCAGTGGTCCGTGGGACCACTGCTTGCTCTTAAAAATGCATTTACAAGCATTCACAAAGGGAATGGGGTCCCTTGAGGACCCCTTCCCATTTGCGAATGGGTTATCACCTACTTGAAGTAGGTGGTAAAATGCGAATGTTTTGCGGCCGCATTCACGGTCACAAAACATTCATACATACCATTAGGATTCGCTATTTGGAAGGGACGCCCTAAACACGCTCCTTCCAAATAGCGAATCGCAATCCTATTTTGCGATTCGGTAACAGGTTACCGAATCACAAAATAGGGTTTGATCCATGTAAAAAGCCTTTTTTGTGTTCGCAAACGGGCTGATTCTGCGAATCGGCCTGATTGCAAACGCAAAATTGGTTGATACATGTGGCCCTATAATACATTTCATACCCATATACATATTTTACATTTGCGATGGGTCTGAGAAGAAGGATTCAAGACATGAAAAAACACAAGGAGTGTATGATTCTTTCATAATCTTAGGGTCTAGTTGAAATAGCGCTCCCTCTAAAACCAATGGCAGTAAACATGAATTTGTGATAGCAGCAAAGTGAAAACACAGGTATCATTGCATCCACCCATAGGAACTATATTAAAATACTTAAGGTTTTATTTTCATGTTGCTGACGAAATCTCTTCTATCTGTTCATCAAATGGGGATGTTTACACCATCTGGTCAACAGCATCTTCTTTGTAAGTGTTTGGTTACAGCTAAAAACTGCAGCACTGTACCAGGTCTGCAGCAATTTTAATAACATTTTATCTGTTTCCTCTTGGAAAAAAATCTTTTGTTTTAAAATCTGCACATTTCTGCAGCAGAAGATGGATTAAGTGGAGAGTGCAGCAACTTTATATTTATGCAGAAAACACTGTGGTTGCACTGGGAAGCGGTCAGCTGATTGGGAAGCGGTCAGCTGATTGGGAAGCGGTCAGCTGATTTTTATATAATTGCTAGTTAAACCGTGCCGATTTGGAATCCAATATATTAGGCATAAGCTTTATGTAATAAGAACAAATGATTTCTGTTTTTATATAGGAATTTTTTTGTGAATCTGATGATTTTAAGTTACAAATTGTAATGGTTTTTATTAACTATACACAATAAAATCTTTAAGTCACTGTGGTTGCACAATCTTGTTATTCCAGTAGACCTGGAAATTGCAGTTGCCTTCACAAATGTACTTTAAGTTACTTAACCAATTTGTCTTTTGTAGTCCTGATTTAAAATTTAGTCTAAATATCTACTTGTGGGGAAGCTTTGTTGTTTCTTAGTAAAAGAATGTACATGCTAACTACGGAACATATGTATTCAATATACCTTTAACTAGTTTCTTACAATATAACTAATGAGAATATAACACATGCATCTCAAAATGCATCTCAAAATGCTTTAAAGCATCTCAAAATGCTTTAATCCATGTGATATTATTTATATAATTATTATTCGTAGTATGCTATTTACCTATTTTCACTGTATTGTTAAATTAGACTTTGTGTAATAACACTATGCCATAATATCTTTCTTTCTCTTCTTTGCTCTATTTACTATGTCCACTGTTTTCTCTTTATTACTTGTTTCTGTTTGCGTTTTATTTACGTGGGATTGGTTTAGGGTTATAATAATGTATTTACATTTTCAGCAGCGTCAACTTTGGTTAGTAAATGGTTACTATGATCACATTCACCATTTCAAAATATATTTCGCATAAACCCCGAGCTGGACGCCTGAATAGTTTTACAATTGTTCGGTTTATATATTTAAAAACAATACCTACGCCTTGACTGTTGATTACGCTAAATTGCACACCTAATGTTCCCTACTAAGTATAGCGTAAGCGATCGATCTTTTATTTACCTACTAAAAGTGGTTGAGGGAAGGAAACAACTCAGACAGATATCAGCAAAGTCGTCATGCCTGAAAAGACCACCAACTCCAAATTGCAGTTTGATTATTTATTATAAGGCCAAAAACAATTGGATGTAAATACATCTCATTAGCAAAGTATAGAGGTACACAAAAATTAATACAGAGCCAAGTTTACGAATATAAGTAATTCGGCACAAAAGACAGATGATTATAAATTCCAAAATCACAACGCAACACAGAATAGATGCGATATTCAGTTCTCGGCTCATTGAAAGAAATCAAAATCTTTCCCTACACTGCTCTACATGAGGGCCCTTCCTGTCTCTCTTCTATCATTCCCCAACGGTGTCAGCACGTGTTGACTTCCTAAGAAGTACTCACGTCAAATGGGTCATTTTAGCTTATGGCTATGGAGCTTGCTCTAAGATGCTCCTTCTCCTCCGAAAGCTAGCAGAAGTCTGGTCTCGCTGTCCCTGCGCATTATACAAAAGATGGGATTCAACCCACAATACGTCATTCTTCTGAAAACGTTCCATTGCACCTCTATGCAGTAGCTTAGCTTTTTTTTATAACACAAATTTAATTAGTGATATCTTCTTTCCAGTAGCCTTGGCTTTCAGACAGACCAGATACGCAAGGCATCCTCCCTTCTCGCTTCCCAGCCATCTTCAAAGACATTCCGGGTCTCTCCTTAACTCTGAAAATAACGATGTGTATTCTTGCACCTGCAGTAGGATGAGAGCATTCTAATTTCGAACATAACAACATTTAATTATTTATTTCTCAAGAGCAAGGAGAATCGAAACTTATGACTTTGGGCTTATAATTCAGGCAACTTCAACTAACCACAATTACGGTGTATAGAAATAATATTGTCCTGCACATTATGCATGAAGAATCGTAATACATACAAAGTTCTACTTAAATGCGTTCACTAGTTTTCAACATCAAATGATTCAAATAAATGTTTCTTAATAGTCGTAAAACACTGCAAACAATACGAATACATGAGAGTGCATTTAAACCATGAGTATAGTGCACTCATACAAAATAGAGTGCTATCAGCGCTCTATCAGTTCCCCCCTCTTATGACTAGTGTCATAACACCAACTTTCTATTCTTCTGTAGTTTTTTTTTCTCCTTGTAGAAGAGACCAACCTAAACAGAAGCTGTAATTTGCCGTCCCTGTCTGAATCGTTCTAACCCCTTGAGGTGCTGGTAATGACTGTCCTGCAGTCGTTCAAGTTGGTGCTCTCGCTTTCTCGAAACAGTCTCCTGATGTCGTGCCCTTTGCCATTTGTAAGCCTTGATGGCTCCTAGTAGGACAATTATACAAATGACAGCTATTATAATAGGCTTCAAGATATATCCCATTATTCCTTGTCCCAAACTTCCAAACCAACTGCCTACCTTGCCAAATGCTTTCCCCACTTGTTCCCAGAGTCCTTCGGCAGCCATCTCACGCAACTCTTGGTGTATATCTGAAATATTGTTGATATATTTCCTTATATACCGACTGTTGTCAGGAATATAAGTACATCACTGTTGAACTTTCAATAATTTGCAGACTCCTCCGGCTTTTGCTAACAGCACATCTAGAGCAAGACTGTTTTGCAAAACCATAGCCCTTATCGAAACCATTTCCCCATCTACAAGTAATAAAATCTGAGCTGTATTTATTGAGAGCTTATCCACTAATGTTGCCAGCTTTCTGATTTTCAAATCATTCAGAATCACACCCATACTCGGTATCATAGCCCCAAATATGTCTCCAATCACTTCTCCTGCACTCACACTACGTTTTCCTCTGTGAGGTCTTTTTCTTTCTAGGGGCCATAAATCATTCACATGAAAAATCTTGGGAAATACCACAGCCAAATAACAAGTGCCATACCAATTTTTGGGCAGCTTCACATAGGCATTCTTTCCGCACACAAAATACACATTGGGCACTATTGTTATTTTGTCCAATAATGCTTTTCTAATTGATTCTTCGATCAAGAAGACGTGCTCACAATCGCTTTCACCCACAAATATCTTATCGTAGTATGTGGTCGGGTGTCTAATACACAACTTCCCCTTCTGCTGGAAGTCTAATGCTATGGGTCCAAAACTCCCCTTTGCTTTATGATCTAATTCTTCTTTAGTCCATGGGGTAACCTTGTGCTTTGGATCTGGTCTAAATAAAGTCTGTCTATACCGATCTTCTATCTGATCTATAAATTTCTTTTCAATGTCAGTTAACATGCAGGTTAAATTGTGTCTATGGGCATAGGACGTATCTAAAGTAATGGTAGGCACGAAATACTTTCACATTCGCTCTACTTCCTTAGAATAATCATATTTATTCATGTATTTAAGAACTGGGACTTCCGAGAGTACTACATCATAATTAGAGAAATAGTACTCGAAGTGTGCCTTGCTATAAAACATGCTCAACAACACACTACATGTAATGCCATAGGTCAAAGGCAAATGATGGTATCGAATGCCTTCTTCTACTGAAGCTGGTAATTGCATACACACATAGCAATCCTTCGCTTCCATGGTATCCACATACTCATACAATAATCGAGCATACGCATTCAAAGTGAAATCACCCTTTGACAAATCAACATGTAATCTACGACTGGTTTCCTTAATCATTTCTAGATCCCTTGCGGATGCATCCTCATCTATCTCAGGGATTAGTGTAGTGAGTGTTGCCTGTACCCTATTCTGTCCGACATCCTGAGATCCAACTAGAGATGCAATGATCACCACAGTTATAACAATAAGCACCACTACAATGAGGGTTCCAATGATGCACTTCTGTTTGCGTGTTGATTTTTCGGACACCATAGTTTCTACTGATCCGTTCCGAAGCACAAAAGGGAAAACACAGTCTCTTTCTGTTTTCTTTGTTTTAACAATGTCTTTCTCACTTCTCTCCTCCCATGCAATTAATGTCAAAGTTCATTCGATTGATACTAAACCTATTGAAGAGATGTAGTCCGCCCTATTCCTCACTCCATCATCTACTAGAAAGTTCCTAATTTTAAAGCTTCTTAAACTGGGGTCTAAGTTATCTTCTTTCTAAGGCCTAATGCTTTCTTTGGTTATAATTCAAGCTTCATCGTTAACCCGTTCGCTGCTTCTGTCGTCCAACGGCCGTCGCGAGCACTACCTCCGTAGTGCTGCGCACGTCCGTTGGCCGACGCGGCCACTCTTCAAAGCCGCCGCACCGCGGCGGAATTTCGGCCGCGGTAAAGGGGTTAATGATATTTGATCCAAGTATTTCGAGGACAAGTTGCAGAATCTCCGCACGAATTTCTCCAAATTCTTGCGCGGTGAGCTGTCGGCCAAATGAAGGGAAAACAACTTGATTGAGGATCAGGTAACGCAATCCACTCAGCCTTGGAGGATTTGGAACTTGCAGAGTTAGTGTTCCAAACGCTTCTACGCCTGGGACCAGCAACTGTATTTCAATCGAGAGGGTGTCCCCTCCGTAGCTCACCGTACCAGCTCCCAACCTCCCGGACTTCGCTGGGCTCTGCATCTGCAGCCAGGTACGTCCACTCAGGGGATGCGTATCTTTGAGACGCTATTCTTTCTCTTCTGGAGCATCTCAGACCATCCGGTCTTTCTTCCCTGTCACTTTGATCTGATTCAGATGTTTCAGGAATCGGAGCGACATTTTTCTCGGATGCCAGCCTTTCTTTTCTTGCTGGCACTTTTCCCCTCTGGCATCTGCTCTCCTCTCTTCCTCTTGATCTGATCCTTCTGCAATAGACCGCTCACCTTGATCTGGTGCAAAGTTCACATCTGCAATATCATCTATTTCAGGATCTGGGCTCAATTCAGGAGCACTCAGCTCTCGTCTCTCGTGCTCACTTGGCTGTTCCGTTTCATCCGAAACTCTTACAGCTGGGCCTGTGCCTTCATCGTTGTCTTTGGCAGGTCCACACATGCTTCTCGGAACCAGGGGACTCTCTTCCTCCGCAGGCGCTTGAACTCGGCGAGTGTGGGAAGCGTGTATCCAGTTCGACAATCCTCCACACTTCACAGCGGTACTTGTGACCAATATCACCTGATATGGTCCTCGCCAGCGAGCATCAAGACAACTCTTCCTCACATGCTTGCGAACTAGTACCCAATCGCCTGGATTAAGATCATGCAGCAGGTCTCTCGAGGTGGATGCAGTCGCAGCCTCGACCTGGTGGGATACAGAAGTAACCACATCAATCAGACCCTTACTATAATCCAACACTAAATCATCAGTGATGTTTATCAATGCTGTAGCTGGCACCATAGGCAAACGCATAGCTCTTCCGGTCAAAATTTAGTGGGGAGAAAGCCCTGTTCTCCTATCAGAGGTGCTACGCAGACTCATGAGCACCAGAGGCAGCGCATCTGGCCATTTCAATGAAGTTGACGAACACACTTTTGCCACTCTTGACTTGATGGTGCCATTAACCTGCTCTACAAGACCTGAAGCTTCCGGCCTGTAGCTACAATGCAGTCTCTGATCAATGTTCAAAGCAGAGCACAACAATTTCATGATTTCACTGTGGAAATGAGTTCCTCTATCTGTCTCCACTGATGTCGGAAATCCATATCTCAGGATCAATTCTCTTAACAACAACTTGGCAACTGTGAGACTGTCACATCGTCTAGTTGGATATGCTTCCACCCAACGCGAAAAGATACACACCACCACCAAAATGTATCTCAACCTATTGCATCTCGGCATCTCAATAAAGTCCACTTGTATCCTATTGAAGGGACCTCCAGATCTTCCAACGTGACTCACTGCAACCACAGTTCTCTTTCCAACATTCATTTGTTGACAAGTAACACACCTGTGACATACCGCTTCAGCCCACACACGAAAGCATGGATTAAACCACGTCTGCCTAAACACTCGCACCATAGCCTCTCTTCCCAGATGAACTGCTCTGTGGATTTGCCTTGCCATTGGGCTCAGTAGGCAATTGGGTAATACTGCTCTCTCATCTGTGGACACCCAAATGCCATCGTCTCTTTTTGTGCAACCTGCTCTGACCCATGAAGCAGCTTCCTCTTCTGGGACATCATCCTGCAACCGCTTCACCTCATCCCAAGTATCGGCTATAGCTAACATCATGCTGAGCTCGGTCTCTTCTGTGCTCTCGCCTATATATTCTCCATTGAAAACACAAGCATGTTCAGCGCAAAATCGTGCTACTTCATCTGCATAATTGTTGCCCTTAGTGACAAAGTCTTCTCCTTTTCCATGAGCTGCACATTTAACAACTGCTATCTCTTTGGGCTTCTGCAAAGCTTCCAATAGTTGGCGCACATACTCGCCGTTACGTATAGGTGACCCTGAGGACGTTAGAAACCCCCTGTGACCATAACTGCCCAAAGTCATGAACTACACCAAATCCGTATTGACTGTCAGTATACACAGTCACTCGAATATCAGCTGCAATGATACAGGCACGTGTCAAAGCGACAATTTCGGCCACCTGAGCAGAGAATACTCTATTTAAACAGGCAGCTTCCACTACTCCCATGATGGAGCACACAGCAAACGCTGCTCTCAAATACCCTTCATTGTCTCTTAAACATGAACCATCAACAAAAAGGATCAAATCAGATTGGGGCAAAGGTTCATCGACAATGTCAGGTCTGGGTTTGGTAGATAGGTCAGAAACATCTAGGCAGTCATGCTCTTCACAATCCTCATCTCCGTCCTCTTCCGGAACAGGTAACAATGTAGCAGTGTTCAGGGTGGTACAACGTCTCAGGGTAACATTTTCAGCGGCCAAGATAACCTGCTCATACTTGGTAAGTCTGTTGTTGGTCAGATACTGTGTTTTCGTTCTTGTCATCAA
The DNA here is from genome assembly GCA_963921515.1 of Calotriton arnoldi. Classification (NCBI taxonomy): domain Eukaryota; kingdom Metazoa; phylum Chordata; class Amphibia; order Caudata; family Salamandridae; genus Calotriton; species Calotriton arnoldi. The sequence goes on along the minus strand of CAWUFW010003386.1, from coordinate 1,413,157 downwards.
CAATTCTACGGAATGGGGCACATAAACAATGAGCGGATAACCCATCACTATGCTTTCACATCTTTCAATGCTGACACCGGTTGCAGCAACGGATTTCAGACATCCGGGCAACGCAGAAGCTACAGGATCTAATGTAGCTGAGAAGTAAGCTACTGGTCTACGGGCACCCCCATGTGTCTGTACAAGGACTGCTAATGCACATCCCTCCTTTTCACAGCAAAAGAGCGAAAACGCTTTGTTATAATCCGGCATTCCGAGAGCTGGAGCACGACCGATACTTTCCTTCAGCTCACGGAAGGCTTTCAAGCACTCGTCATCCCATGGTACCGGATCACTAACATCCTTTCGAGTCAGTTTCAACAGAGGCTTTGCTTGCAAGGAAAAATTTGGGATCCACTGTCGACAATAGCCGACCATTCCCAAAAACATGCAGACTTCTTTTTGTGTTTTCGGAGTTCCCATTTGCAGAATCGTCTTTATGCGATCTGGTGACACCCTTTGTTTTCCTTTCTCAATCCGGTGACCTAGGTACTGAACTTCAGACAAACAATACTGCAATTTGTTTGGAGACACTTTGTGTCCATGCTCTGCCAAATGATTCAGCAACGCCACAGTGTCAATCCTGCAAGCATCCTCAGTCTCTGAGGCGACCAAAAGGTCGTCTATATATTGCACTAAGGCTGAGTTTTGGGGCATCACCAGTCCTTCAAGATTCTTTTTCAGACTTTGACTAAAAATGGAGGGGCTTTCTGTAAACCCCTGAGGAATTCTTTCCCATGTTAACACACGATCGTCCATCCTAAACGCAAATAAAAACTGACTTTCTTCATGCAATGGTATGGAGAAAAATGTATGACACAAATCTATCTCTGTAAACCATTCTGCTTTGCATGGTATATGGAATAGAATAATAGCTGGATTCGGTACCACAGGACAACATAGGATCACAATTTCATTAACCCGACGCAGATCCTGCACTATTCTGTACTTGCCACTTGTCTTCTGCAGTCCCATGATAGGTGAGTTGCAGGGACTTCCTCTTATCTCCTTAAGAATACCTTGGGCAATCATAGTCTCAATCACAGGTCTTATTCCAACCACATTTTCTGGAGTCAATTTATATTGTGGCGTTCGTGGGAATTCAGCATTGGGTTTGACCTGTATCTTAACTGGCTCAACCCCTCTCATCAGACCTACATCCTCGCCCGTGAAATCCCACACTTTTGGATCAACTGAGTCTCTCAAGTCATGTGGCAATTCTGCTATTGTGAGCACCACAAACATTTCTGCACACAGACTCATGTTAGCCATTTTAAAATCAGCATCGTCATCATGTGTTTGCAATTCCACACCTCTCGGAGTGCACGATATAGTACAATTGAGCTTGCACAGAAGGTCTCGTCCCATAAGACAGACCGGACTTGAATTGTACACTACAAATTGGTGTTTATCCCGAAATGGTCCTATTCTCATGGTAATTTGTTTGTCAATGAATTGGTCATTTTCTGATTACTAACCCCCACTACTTGAATTGATTGTCCCGAAAGAGTTACATTTGGGACTACTTCAGTTCTCACATTGGAGCGAGCAGCTCCAGTGTCTAATAAGAAGGTAACAGGATATCCATTCACATCTGCATCTACAAACGGCCCACTCTGATCTACTTCTAGGATCGCATCTAAGGTGCATTCCTCGTGCACCCCCCTCTGGCACTCTTGTAAATCTTGATTTTGACCAAATCTATCTCGTATTTCAAAATAAGGCATCTGATGGTATAACTGATTATGCATGGGTATCCTAGGAGGTTGAGGTACTTGCACTTGCGGCTCATATCCTCCTCCATACATAGACCTGGGTCTTGTCACAGTATTGACAGTCTTGCACTGCTGTCCCTCTCCTTCCATCTGTATCTGATTTGCTGGATTCAATCTACACTTGCGCTTCCAATGCCTGATTTTGTAACAATAGTGGCAGGCAGTGACCCTTTTCTGTTGGGCCACCCATTCACTTACACCTGGATCCATTCCTCTTCCTCTACCCTGACCAGGTTGGGTCACCATCTGTTGTCCCATTCCTCTTCCACCTCCTCTACCTCTACCTATCGCTCCTCCAATCCCTTGCGTCATATCAGCGTTTCTCAACTGCACCAACATCAACTTGTCCTTCAATTTCTTCTGTGTCGACTCCACTTGATCACTGCAATATTTAGCATAATGCAGAATCTCGTCCACCGACTTATTCTGCCAACATATCAAGTGATGCTGTATCATCAAACTAATATCAGATTTCAGTCCCAACACAAACTTCGAGACAAATTGTCCCATATCTTTCTGTTCAATTGTATCCAATCCACTATGCTGCTTAAAAGCTAACAACAATCTTTCCTAATAATCATGTACTGATTCCTTAGAGTCTTGAGTGGTGCGGTCAATCTTCAACCAATCAACAATCTGAGCAGCTACCTTCGATTGCAAGCATGTAATCACTTGCTCGTATTTTCTCATTACATCAGGTGAAGGACCATGAGTCAATGAATCTCTAGGTGGCTCTGCAGTAGGCCACTCAATGGCCATTTTACATGCCACCCACAAATCCGCCGGCACTACTATATCAAACAAGGTGTTTAAATCAATCCACAATACTTTCAAAATCTTTACAAACCAATCTATTTCCTTGTACCACTCAGCAGGTTTTTCCCTCAGCCGAGGAAAATCATTCGTAAATGCTGCTAAATCACCCCTTCTCCATGGCACATGTACATACCCTCCATTCTGTACCTCCCTGAGGGGGAAATTTCCTGCAGCTTCCGTCCCTCCACCCGGAGGCGGAGTATTTCCTATTCCAGTCTTGAAGCTTTTCTTTTGGCCCATCTTTCTTTCCATCTGTCTAATTCTTTCCATGTCCGCATCCCTATCACTAGTTCTCTAATTTGTGCTTTTAATCCAATCATTCGCTTCTCTTCCAAATCCTTATCTGTGTAATTTAATCTGCAAGAACCCTGTATCATCTTGGTCTTTGACAAATCAACCTCATACCTTTGTGCCAAAAGCAACAATGCATAATAAGCTCGTTTGGCCTTTCTTGTCATGTCCTTTGCTACGAACAGTAGTTCGCTCGAGTCATACGTCTCAATTCTGTTCAGAGGTAGATTACCTTCAATCACCTCGTCTAGTTCTGCCTTTAATCGTACTACATCTAGCATTGGCGCTTTTATTGCACTTTTTAACACTTTCTGAATTTCCTCATTTCTTGTATCTTCCCTTTCACAGCTTTGGGTTCTCTTAGGAACTGCACCCTCTTCTATCTTCGAAGCTGGGCGTCTATCTCTTTCCCAGCTTCAACTTCTCCAATGGTCACCTGCACAAATAACCTGTGGCCCAAACAGTACTCTAGGCGCTTCTTGTCTCTTGCTTGCCTCTTCCCTCGGCATCATTGACTCTCTCACTGGTTGAACCCACATTCGAAGGTCAGACCTAGAATTCGCTAGAGCTCCTGTCCGTCCTCGTTCTGACCCACTATCCATTCTTGATGGATCAGCTGTAGCTGGCAATGGAGCACTAGATTCCTCTGGCATCCGACTTAAGCCAGTCCCACTCATTGCAAGGCTCCCTCCAGACATTGTCTCTTCCCCTTCACTTATTTGCTGTTGACTGTCATCGGTTCCTTCTCTAGGATTATATATCGTAACCACCGGCCCTATTGTGACTGGTACCGACAAAGCATCTGGTAACTGCATGTTTCCTGCAGGTTGTACTGGCTCAGGGTTTGGATACCTCATTCCTCCAGACCCTCCCGGAATGTGTACCATTGTAATCTTGCCTCTTACTCCTGCCGATTGTTCCTCTGAACCCAGTTGTCCCACACCTAAAAGCTCTTCTGATGGGCGCAACCTCTCTGTCTCTGATCTAGAGTCACACGGTGGAGGACGTTCCGCTAGCAATATATCGAGGAAGCTGTCATCTGTATCACTGTCCTCCTCTGTCGTCTTTTTCACTTCAGCCCCCTCTTTTAACATACGAAATGGGTACAAGCGTTCTCCCTCTATGGTGTCTACTCTCCATCTTTTCAACTGGGCATCCCATCTAGCATCCTGATATGCCTTCATTGCTTTCCTCATTCTTCCTCGTGAAGCCTCTCTCCTTTTTGCTAGAGCAGCTCTCATCCATGCATCTAATGCCTCAAATTGTGTGGGTCTAGGGGTAGGTTTCAGTGCATTCATCACCCCCCTCAGCTGGGTCAGCACTTCCATACGAAAAGACCCATAATGAGGGAAAGCCAATTCACCCTCTTTCTCTGTAATTTTATGCCAATTCTGAAGCCACACTATAGTATGAAGTCCTACATTCATTGCCATGTAATGTGCTGGTGTGTCTTCTGGTGGAGCTTCTTCTCCTACCCGAGTCACTACCCCTGTGTCGCCTCTACACAAATCTCGCAATACCCTAAAGCATCTCATTGTAAAATCGATCAATTGCAAGCCCAAAATACGCTGTTCCACTGCAAACGAACTTCCACCAATCCCAGCACGGCGTTACACCAACCAACCTATCACAGCGCGGCGCACCCTGACGTCACTTCTCACTCCTTGCAGCGGCTCACCCGCCTTTACAATCTCAACGCAAACTCACTTACACACATTCGTACCACAAGTAACTGTATATCCAAAAGTTATTAAACCAAGTAACTGTTCCTACACAATTACAATTACTTACAGTCACATAAAACAAGTAATTGTCTGTCCCTAAAGATTGATAGAACACTCTCACAAGAACCTTCAGCCGTTGTGACCCCCCGACCTGCGTTGGTCACTCAATCGCCATAGTCCACCCCCGGTACCTGAGGCTTTCTACCGTGACCTATTCCTCATTCACACAAAGTTCCCTAACACAAGTGGATCGTCGATAGCGCTTCACAACACCCATATTTGATCAGACAATTACAATACAAAACTATCCCAGGATCTTGGACTTCTCTTGAGTCCGCTCACCAAAACTTCCTGCTCTACACGTGTCCGGACCACTAAACCAAAAACCACATTCACTCAACATACATCCCAACTCCGCAAGACATCACCCACTTACTCATCACCACAATTTAACACCACAATTCCTTTCATACTCACGCCACCACTGTTTCCGCCGCACCATCAACGTCCGCCGGTCTCCGCCGTCTTCCACTCCACTTCAGGGTTCTTCGACCTTCAACCCTACCCCTGATTACTCCCCTCACCTTAGAGATAAACCACCTTAGAGGTAAACCATCCTCTGCTACCATTTGATTACGCTAAATTGCACACCTAATGTTCCCTACTAAGTATAGCGTAAGCGATCGATCTTTTATTTACCTACTAAAAGTGGTTGAGGGGAGGAAACAACTCAGACAGATATCAGTAAAGTCGTCATGCCTGAAAAGACCACCAACTCCAAATTGCAGTTTGATTATTTATTATAAGGCCAAAAACAATTGGATGTAAATACATCTCAATAGCAAAGTATAGAGGTACAGAAAATGTAATACAGAGCCAAGTTTACGAATATAAGTAATTCAGCCCAAAAGACAGATGATTATAAATTCCAAAATCACAACGCAACACAGAATAGATGCGATATTCAGTTCTCGGCTCATTGAAAGAAATCAAAATCTTTCCCTACACTGCTCTACATGAGGGCCCTTCCTGTATCTCTTCCATCATTCCCCAACGGTGTCAGCACGTGTTGACTTCCTAAGAAGTACTCACGTCAAATGGGTCGTTTTAGCTTATGGCTATGTAGCTTGCTCTAAGATGCTCCTTCTCCTCCGAAAGCTAGCAGAAGTCTGGTCTCGCTGTCCCTGCGCATTATACAAAAGATGGGATTTAACCCACAATATGTCATTCTTCTTAAAACTTTCCATTGCACCTCTATGCAGTAGCTTAGCTTTTTTTTATAACACAAATTTAATTAGTGATATCTTTTTTCCAGTAGCCTTGGCTTTCAGACAGACCAGATACGCAAGGCATCCTCCCTTCTCGCTTCCCAGCCATCTTCAAAGACATTCCGGGTCTCTCCTTAACTCTGAAAATAACGATGTGTATTCTTGCACCTGCAGTAGGATGAGAGCATTCTAATTTCGAACACAACAACATTTAATTATTTATTTCTCAAGAGCAAGGAGAATCGAAACTTATGACTTTGGGCCTATAATTCAGGCAACTTAAACTAACCACAATTACAGTGTATAGAAATAATATCATCCTGCACATTATGCATAAAGGAATCGTAATACATACAAAGTTCTACTTAAATGCGTTCACTAGTTTTCAACATCAAATGATTCAAATAAATGTTTCTTAATAGTCGTAAAACACTGCAAACAATACGAATACATGAGAGTTCGTTTAAACCATGAGTATAGTGCACTCATACAAAATAGAGTGCTATCAGCGCTCTATCACTGTTCTTATTCTAATACTTGCAACGTTTTTGGTGAAATTCTAATGAACTAGACAACTGAAAAAACACTCTCCTCACCCCTTTGGGGGCAGAATCCCATGTAGGTCTGCCCGGCGCAGCAGTTATCCGAGACTAAATACTCACAGTGGCTTCCTTTAGAACATATGAACATCAAATATATGATGTCACCCCCTCTGCAGACACACAAACGAGCAGTCCCCTTCAGGCCCAGTCATACAAATTAGGCTCAGCCTTAGCAGACAAGGCACACCTCCCTGTCATGCAAGGATGTAGGGATGCCACCCGGTGCAGCACCCCTCGAAAGGCGTGCAGAAGCACCACGCTGCCATTACCATGCACAGAGAAAGCTCTAATATAATTTTTTAGACAAAGCATTGAACTTTGTTCTCAGAGATGCCCATCCAGCTGCTGAATTGCGCACTCTGAAACTGGAAAAATCTGGGATTAATGTCGGCTGCCCTGCTTGACTAAATTGTGTGATCCTAAGCAAATACTTAATTTTACCGTACCGAGACTCCTTATTTATTTATTAATATGAGAGTACCTTGAAATACGTGAGTTCAGGAAGTGCACTGTACACAAACCTCTCATGTTTGATTTACTAACCTATAATGTCGCTCCATCTATAACAAGAATCTAAACCACATATAGGGCACACATGACCGCTGCTTTGCCTCTTAGGGACATATTATCTAGGAAGTGGCGGTGAGAGGTGTTAGCCTCCTTGGCTTAACGCCTCTCATCGCCACTTCGGAAACGCAAGGCTGCACCATATTACCAAGGATATGGTGCAGCCTGGCGTTTCCCCCTGCGATGGCGCTAAGTTTCCCGACTTAACGCCAACGCAGGCACCCTTTCACCAGAGTGCAAGGGTGTCTGCGAGCAGGTAGGTTTGTTTATGTACAGGAAGGTGTCCCTTCCTGTACATAAACAAACCTAAAATGCCATTTTGTAACTTACATGTGTGCTGCTTCATGCAGCACACATGTAAGTTACAAAATGGCATTTTAAAAAAAGGTTTGTTTATGTACAGGAAGGGACACCTTCCTGTACATATACATACCTTGGCATTTTGCTTTTTCCATGTGTGCTGCACAAGGCAGCACTCATAGAAAAAGCAAAAACGAGGAGAAATGAAGCATTTCTCCTCGTATCGCCACCTTAAGACCAGGATTTTCCTGGTCTTAAGTTCGGCGCTGCCACCTATTATCGCCTCTCTTGATAATAGGGGGCAGCGTCGAAGTGAATGGGTGTTGCGGTTGAACGCCCACCGCAACACCCACTGCACACCCCTTTCACGCTAAGTTGAGCGTGAAAGGGGCACTATTACCAAGGCAGTGTTAAGCCACTTAACGTGGCTTTTAGCCATGTTATGTGGTTTAACGCTGCCTTGGTAATAGGGCGCTGACCCTATCGCCACAACAACGTCACAAAAAGTGACGTTGTGGTGGCGATAGGGGCTTGGTAATATGCCCCTTAGTTTATTAATAGCATCGCCATCAGGGTAGGGGCATGAATGCTAGTTATTTCATGTCTAAAAACTCTCACTTGTAATAAATAGCCCTCAATCAACTGATGTACTATGGTGAAACACTTTCGTGTGTTGAAGAAATACACTCTTTTGAATCTTTGGTACATGATTGACATGTCAAATATTTTCAAGGCTGGGCTTGTGCACGAACTCTTAAAGCCAAAACGACCCTTGTCTCTCCATGTTAAAACGTTGGTTCGCGCACCTCTAATCTACTTACTATATGCATCTTATATCTCGGTCCTATTTATGCTGTTATCGTGTTTGCATACATTCAATATACTGTGATCTACTCTACTCTGAAAGTATTGCGATTAATTCTGTAATGTGGAAGTACTTAATGCCCTGCTGTTACCACTCAATATATGCAACGGCATTCTGCGCAAAAGGATCTTAGATACAGCACACGGAAACCTGACTGGAGTTGACGCTATATAAGATAAGAACTAAATAACAGGGACTGCAAAAGCCAATAGGTCTGGTTATGACCGAATCAGTTATGGCTGTCTCAACTCTCCACTTTGCAGTTCCTCTTCTACATTATATTCCCCATTCCTCCCAAATTCACACAGGTGTCCAACGGAAGGCGTAACCATAATGCAGCCATTTTTGTAAGCGCTTCCTCTTGGGACTATGGTACTTTTGTGGACTACGCTGCAATGGAAAAGGAAACCAATGCATTTATTTCCGCCACAAGCAACCTTTATGAGGGTTTTGGAAAGTTGCAACCTATGAACTTTGGGGAGGCCGTGGCCTTACTGCCAGAGCTGCGGAATTTGGAACTGGGTAAACAAGCTTGAGTCTTGGCGTCCGCTCAACATCCTGTGATTCTGGGCAAATCACAATCTACCCATGCCTTAAAAAAAGTGACCTTTTGAAATATAACAGGTGATCATGTAAAGCGCTCCAATAGCTTAGGGTCGAGTTTGCGCTATGTAAAACTACAATAAACAATAAGAGCGAACCCGCCCCACCTTCTTTCCTATCACGCACTGATCTTTCAAACATATCACCTTACGTCCTTCCTGACAAACCCATTTCTTTTGCACATCCTCATATCATTTCTACCCTGTAGCTGCTCCACTCTTGTCTGTAAACTGTTCCCAGTCATAAAACTCAGATCTCGTTCCTGTTCCTAAATCCATGGACGCCCCTCCATTTTAGTCCATGCACCCTTCGCTCTGCAAGCCCCAGTTCATACCCATCCCTACATACTTATGTTCATAAGCCCCTACTCACCCCTTCTCCTCTGTGCTGCTCATCTCTTTCAGCGCTCTGAGGAAGCTTCACAGCGCACTGCCTACGGCCATTAACTACAATAAATAAACCATCTCCGCTCATAGCGAGAACAGCCCCCACTAAGACCCTCTCCCTCCAAGTACTGCAGCCTTCATCTTGGAAAGGTAGTCTGGGAAACACCGTTCGATTCTTAAGGGACCGTGCTGGGCGCTACTTTACACACACGCCCCAAGCGTGCATACGCACTGGTTTATACACAGGTCAACACTCGGTATCCACAAACGCGCAATGTGGGGTTTTTCCACAACACGTTTGTGTTGTGATTGAAAAAACCAACACATATAAAGATATGTAGACATTATTCCAATCCCAAGAAGGATGGAGGGAAGCCTAAATTGGTCACAACGAGAACAAGCAGTCATCGACTGTACTCCCAGCTCAGAACTGCACGCAGGGAATGCATGTGCGTGGCTGCTCACTCCCACGGCAATAAGCCATGGGAATTAACTTCCCAGAAAAGGTGGGACATGCACCCACCAGTAGCCATTTGCAGGCTACGATTATTAAAAGACAGGCAAAAGCCAATCTAATGGCTGGGAGGAGTCAGACCCCCACAAAGTACCTACAACAGATCGCCTAACAGCGCAAACGCTGTATAGGCTCGACCTAAAAAGAGGCAGGCTCCCACCCTTTTTAGGTTGAGCATTCGAGACCTGCTGTATATACTTTAGTATATATTTCTCTGTGGCTTAAAGACAACCCTCTCCTTTTCATTTGGTTGTTTCAGTGTCCTTTACAAATCTTTGCTTACTAATGGTCAGTCCTGCCTCTTTATTCCTCCTTTTTCTCTTTTGTTCCCCCCACAGGAGCAGAGACCAAGTAATGTATCATTATGCTGTGGTTGTTATCAGTTCTTTGCGGGAATTTTTTTATTTGTTTTCTGCTCCTGTTACACTGTTGGTGGGTGTATGGTCAGCTCCGATGTCAGGCAGCCTACTTGCATTTGTCATGGCTGTGTTGCTGTTGCCAACTCTCCCGCCACGAGCCCAGGAATCATCTGCCCTTAATGCCCACTCTCAGAGGGCACTGCTGGTGAACATATCTCGGGAGCAGCATCTCTCCCGGCCCTACCCAGTCTTTCCTCACCCAACAGAATCTACATCTAATGACCAATGGCTGCCGTGGGCGCCTCAACCGCACACAGTCCATGCTGCTCAAGTACACCCCTGCCAAGAAACAAATACATGGGTTTCCTTTCTCCTCAGGCTTGATGTCCTGCCATGAACTTACACAGTGGAGTCACTGCTCTGAGAAGTGTGTTGTGTTTCCGAGTATCACTTTGTCAAAAAAATATGTTTTTAACTTTTATATTTTTACACCCTACACTGAACTGTTCTAGGTTTTTAGCGTTTCATTTTACCTGTCAGTGGTGAAGGTATCAAGATAATGTCTAAGTGGGTGTGTGTATGTGTGAGAAATATGTTGTTGATGTTGGAAAGGAAAGTTGAGGGAGGTGTATGGAGACGAAAATGTTGCTTATTGTCTATCATTGTCTAAATTTTGATGTTGGTATGTTTTGGCGAGGGAGTGGGAGAAATGGAAGTTGGGAAACCACGTTGACTCCAGCAGGCAAGTTTGGGAAAGCCCTTTGAACGCCTGACTGTAACATTAAGAAAGCCTGCTGGAACTGGAATATGAACGTCCTTATCATATGTAATATGTTTATTTTTTTGCTTAAAGGAAAAGGTAATCTATATATTTAAAAATGAACTGAATGGTTTTGAGAGACAATTTTTAGGGAATAAAGTGTACAGGAGTAAATGTTTTAGCGCTGCTATTTTAGTAACCTCTTGGATACTTTTCTGTGAGAGGAGATGATTGTAATTGTTATATTTTTCGCCATCCTTTCTTAGGTCACCCAGTCTGCGAGCACTGCGGTATATTAAAGGTGCGCATGTGTCTGCTTCTCTGAGCCACACCATTGTGTTCTTTGATCATCTGTCTTAGATTTTCTTTTTGTTAGATTATTGGGTTTGGGTAAGATTAATACATAGAGTATTATTTTTATTTAACCCTGAACAGGTGGGGTTGGGTACCATACGGTCACACTTCTCAAGTCTGCATTTTGGGGAATGATTACCCTATAATCTCCCAATTCTTCTGACCTGCTGCCACAAATATGTGTATTGTCACAAGTGTGGCTTGCGGCAGAAATGGCTGTGGCTGTAACCTTTATTCTGGTTTGTTTGTGGGTAACGAAGACTACAAAATTCCCTCATGCCTTCTTTGACATGTGCATATTTTTATACTACTACTGATCAGCTTCTGCTGTAATTATTTTAAAAAGTTGTTTAGTTTTTATTGTCAATCCTAATGACTCTGTTTTGAAGCTTTTATTGAAGCGGTGCGAATTTCTTGCAAAAAATTGTTTTTAGGCTTCTTTCCAGGGGATCCATGCCAGTTAAAAAACCAAGAAGCCGAGGATTTCTTTAAGGGCTGTTTTTGATAATGGGATTTTCTGAAGGTCGCCCGTGTTGCCCAAAAGTAGCAAAACAAGAGTGCTTTTTGGAAATGGTATAGCGTATACTTTTTTTTAATTAATAATCACCCTTGATGCTGCCAGCTTGTGCAGTCTGAGTACATTGTACTGACAGCTTGTGAAATCCTCAAGGCAGGCTGTCCTGAACCTCTCCAATGTAGGATAAATGGTTTCAGTGGAAAGTGAACAACGGAGAATCAAAGCCATGTAGGGGCCACTTGGCAATGTCCAAAGGGAGCCTTAGTCTGAAGAAACTCCAGTAGACCTTGTTCGTTTACTTGAACAGATATAAAAATAAGGCTTCTTAAAAATGTATTTTCTCCTTTTTCAAAATGAATTGGTAAAATGTTCTACCTGTGTGCCAAATAGGGAGAAATCTCAGTTTTCCTCCTTCTTTTGGGGCAACTTCTGCTTGGAGCCATTCTATGAGAATGCTGCACATCCACAAATTGGGCCAGTATGTGCTAGTTTAGCCCTTCGGTTGTTGAGTAGGTGGCATTTCACAGACTTGCTCACATTGTTCTCAACCTATTGTTTACTATGCATGCTGGACAGTGGAGTTACTTTACTGAATTGAAAAGAAAATCATGTCTGAGTAGTGTATGAGTGCAACCTCCTCCTGATTATTCGTGATAGGATCTGAGGTGAAATTTAATGTGGAGATGCAATCTTTTAAAGATAACCATGGTTGTATGTAATTGATTAGAGTTGTTTGGTTTATAGGAGGTGCCTGGTCAGAAAAGATTTTCTAGGGGAGCTGTTTTCGCATTATGCAAAGCAGACCACTCTACTCCAAAATGCTTGGGAAACAAGGGTGAATGGTTGCTCTTCCTAGTAATTTACCATAAGCCAATGTAGTCATGTCATTGTCTGTATGAAGTCTATCTTTTCTGTTGTGGTCCAAAGGTGCAGACTTTCACAACTTTTAGCCTGCCTGCAATGGTGGAATTAGGAAAAGAGGGAGGGCAAGGAGCACATTCCGAAAAAGAGCCCTGCCACTCTGGTGAGTGTTCGATAAATGACACTCGTGGACGTACAGGTTATTGCTGTAATTGTCTTTTAGCATCAATCACTCTTACCTATATCTGCTGGCCCTTTGGTTTTCTTTTTGTTTTTTTTATGTTCCTAATATAGAATTTCTAAAAGTTACTTTTTTAACTTGGCTCTTTTTTTCTGTATAGCTTTACATTTATTTATTTTTTAGAATATTATTTCTGTATTTCATTTACTTCTGAAATGCACCTGATGCATATTGCAAATTTTCTACATGTTTTGTTGTCCCCGTTTTGACTGGACTTGAGAGCATGCTCTGTCTTTGGTCTTCTGTGGTGGGACATTCTGCGCACACACTCTCGCTTGATCCTCAGTACAATTGCCTGAGAGAATCAAGTGCTCTCTATTAAAGTCTCATGGAAATATGAAAGGAACTTGTATGGTCTTGGGTTTCTCTCACCACCTACATTATTATGTTGGGATCCTCGTATTGACAGAAAATCAGTTCACTTTCCTGTGGCAAGTTCCCCTAACATTGAGTACTTGGTAGCGGGGTACACTAGCATGTGTTTCTATTCTACAATAGCCTTATTCAAAAGTTGCTAGAGAGTGCCTCTCACACTACTGCTAGTCAATGCACTATGCAAGCAGTTGGACTGACCCTTTCAGGTACCTGCCACTGTGGCCATGTCTGCATGCTAAGCTGAACTTCCCTTGTTCGACTACCTGTCCTAGTTCACTGGTCCCAGAAACTGTTGTAGAAGACACCAGCCCAACCTTTAGTAACTTATCCTCACTGGTTTGGACATTGCACCATGCAAGAATCTAAACTAGTCCATGCACAGGCACTTGTCCTAGTTCACTAAATAAAATTACTCTTTGCAAAAGCGGGTAGCTTGACTGGCCTATTTCCCATTTACATGGTCCATTAGTGCAGTCCCTCTTTCATAAAAGATAAAGTGCAGGTACTCTCTGAATCTCCCCATTTACCAGTCCTGGTCATTAAATGGCAAGAGGGTAAGCCAGCCTGTTTGAATGTGAATCCTCAATCTACATATAAACATACATGGGCACGCACAGAGTCTGAATTAAACATTTTAACCAAATATGGGTACATGTATTGCATCAAACTATCATTTGCTGCTTAGCAGTGAAAGGAAGTTGACTAATTGTGTGTGACAAGGAGCAGTAATTTTTGTATGTGTCCTCCCAGCAAATCCAACATCTGTGGTGGTGAGGCCCATAGGGAAGGGTAGGGCTGGGCAAGTAAATCTGGGACACACCACTCCCACCAACCCTATCAACGTTCCCTCTTACTCCCACTGCCACCTCTCATCTCTCCCCCCACTCCTACCAACCCTGTCATATCTCCCCCACACCTCCACTGCCTCTCTCATTTGTCGCTCACACTGCCCCTCTCATCTGACACTCCCACTGTCCCTTCTCATCCCTCCCACTCCCTGTCTCCTCTCTATACTGCCTGCTCACACTTGCTGCCTTCCTGTACCTCCTCGCGTTGTGCACTTGTCCACCTCTCGTCCCCTCTACCTCTCTGGAGTGCCCCTCCCACTCATCTCGACGCTGCTCTTACTTATACTCGGAAACTGGAAAATGTGCACAGCCGTTTCTTTCCTTGCTCTCTTTGTTGGTTCAATGCCTCTCTCGGTCCGGTGCCCATCCTCGGTGCCCTGCCATCAGCTGGTGGGTGGTCATTGCCTCTCTGAACACCTGGCTAACTTTGAGATTAATAAGGGTTCTTTGGGGGGGCGTGGCTAGCGCCCACGGCAGATGGCGGCGTCTCCATAGAACTCCCGGTGTCGGCGGAGTAAACGAGGGGAGCGGGATGTTCTGCCAGTGAAGAGGACCAACGAAATTTTCAGCGCGTCCGTCTGAACCCAAGTGGCACCCGGCGGAGTGTTTATCTTCGCGGGAGGGAACGTCCTTCGGTTTGAATTTATCTTTATTCTCCCGGCGCTCCATGGCGCCCGCCATTTTGTTTTCGCCCACGTCTTGAGGAGACTTTCTTCTTTTCCGGAGCCACTTAATTATGCCCTCCTGCTCTCATACTCCCCACGTACTGAGTTGCAAACTGCTTGTAAACAGTTAAACTTTACTATGCATTTTATATAAAAGCGTTTTGCTTCTTTTTTCAAGCTTGTGATTCTTCCTCCTCTGTTTGGGAGACCAACGGCCATTTTGTTTCCATTGAGCCTTGACAGACTTTTTATGGAAATCAGCGCGCTCGTCCCACCTTCACATGTCACCTGCTTACACTGACTAACCTTGGCACCTTATTTCTAGCTCCTTTTTGACATAATGGTATTTGAGTAGGTGTTATTGTATCGCTCACTGTTTTGCAACTATATCTTGATATATTGACATGTGTGCCACTATATATTTGTTATCCTGCTCTCTCCATGATAATTATGGTTTCTTCCTTACATAAGTGAGTTTCATGGTATTGTATATATGTATCAAGCAGTTCCTTACTCATGCATATGTTCTTACTGTATCGCACGCTTTTCATGTTTTTGTGGACATGACCGTTCTTATTGATCTTGACTGCGCCTTACTTCACTACTAAGGTTGTTGTAGTCTAAAGCTCCTGCTTCCCTATACCAGTGATAGACTCAAAGCTTGCTCTCTTCATTTTTTAGATAATACTATCTTTAGTCGTCATTTCTATGGGCAGACTGAAAACAGTTAAATCGCTGTTGGCTCATCTATTTCTCATGTGCACTTTTACACTCAACGCATCAAAATGGAAGATTCTTTGTCCTCTTCTCCAAAGAGTACCTCTGCGTCTTCATCTACAGTCACCAAGGTCTCAACCAAGCGGTTGAAAAAAGACCCACCGTCTCCACCAAAACAACTTTCGTCAGTCTCATTGGACCTTCTTCTAGAAGAAATACGTGCGCTCCGCCCATTTATAGAGGAGACTAATTCGAAGATACAAGTTTTGACGGATGGTTGGGCAAAAATGGAAGAGAGAATTACTGCAGTAGAACACTGTGTGGACTCCCTGGGCTCGACTTGTGCTCAGGTTGAAGTTCTTAAATCACAAGTTGCATCCTGCCAGAAGCAGATCGAAAATCTTGAAAACAGAAATAGGAGGAATAACCTATGCATTTATGGTTTGCCGGAGGGTTCAGAAGGGTCTGACTCTATAGCTTTTTTCAAATCATTCTTGCTAACGGTGCTCAAGTTGCCGGAAACCACTGTGTTGAACATCCAACGTGCTCACAGGCTAGGTCCTCTACATTCTTCGCCATCTGCTCAACGCAGACCACGAGGTGTTATACTCTATTTTTTAGAGTATACAGATCTTCTCAAGGTGTTGGCTGCAGTCCGATCTCTGAAACAGATTTCATCTTCAGGAAATCAACTTCTTTTCTCGCAGGATTATGCAAAACCCACAGCAGACAGAAGAAAGGAATTTCTGGCCATGAGACCTGCGTTGCGTTCTATTGGTGCACAATTTGGCTTATTTCACCCTTGCTTGTTTAAAGTAACTTTCAACAACAATACTGTTACTTACGAGGATCCGATCAAGCTCAAAAGTTTCTTGAACTCACATTGCCCGGAAAAGATGGAAATTTCTAAATCTCATCCTTGATGTTTTTCTCTTCATAGTAACCTTCGCTACAATCCCATCTATATACTCCGTTGAGATACTTATGCTGTCCACAGACTCTTCAACAGCTTATATACTGTTTTGATCTACCTATTGTAATTTAATGCTTGCTTTTTTAGGTATATAACTATAAGGTTGTATTAGCTGTTTATATTCTTATATTGTTGCTATTGTTTTAACCAACTTTTTTTCTCCTCACCGGTTCCTCTATGTATTGTTTCTTCCTCATGTCTTGTGGTCGCTCTTCCTGAAGTTTTCCCCCATCTCACCCCGTGGAGTCCGGACGTGTCACCGTTCCATGTGGCCTCTACCCTCCCCACCCTCTTTATGTTTTGGACTCATCCTAGGTATCGTTTTTTTTTTTGTGTACTATTCTATCATCTATCTCTTTCTTTTGCATCACTTCTTCATGTATTTTTTCTTTCATTCCTATATCTTTATCTGTCCTACCCTTTCCACTCTTCTCAATTGGTTTTGATTCTCAGTATCTTCGTACTTCGTATGAGGTTTTTTCTAATGTTTTCCATAGCTATTGCTGTTGAATTTTTCACAAGTATTATTGTTCGCAATGTACAGAATTTTACTAGTTCACTTATGTTTTTATTACTTTTATTTTACACATGTTTTTGAAAATTGTCACATGGAATGTCAGAGGCTTGAATTCCCCCATTAAACGGCAGAGAGTCTTATCCCACCTTTCCAAATTAGATGCTAACATTGCGTTACTACAAGAATCACATCTCACCGAAAGCGAATCACTAAAACTCAAAAGATATTGGGTTGGTGAAGTCTTTTTCTCGCCTGGAGATGGTAAAAGGAATGGGGTTATAACTCTCTGCCACAAAGCACTGAATGCCAAGCTTGTCTCTCAAGAATCCGACACAGAGGGTAGATGGGTTTTCACTAACCTCCTGCTGGGAAAGACCTCCTTGTCTTTGCTTAACATTTACGCCCCTACCAACGGCGATGCCACATTCTGGTCTCGTATTTCTCAGCTATTGCTCAAATACCCGTCAGAAAACTTCATTCTTGCAGGAGACTGCAATCAAGTGATGGACCCGTTTATTGATAGAAATTCTAAATCCCCCTTTAACTTGAACGCGTCACATAAAGCTTTCACACAAACTATCCAACAGACACATTTATTAGAATCATGGCGCCTCTGTAACGCTTCCACAAGAGAATACTACTTTTTCTCCCCTCCACATCAAACACAATCTCGAATAGACCATATTTTTATTTCACGGAACATCTCCCAATCCCTGCGTTCTGTTGACATAGGCCCTATTCTCATTTCGGATCATGCACCTGTCTCGATTCAGCTGTACATTTTGAACCAACCCACACTACCAAAAAAATGGCGCTTCAATAATTCCTTACTCCTCGACCCTAGTTTTAATTCATCTTTTGTCTCTTTCTCTCAAGAGTTTTTTCACATTAATTTAACGAATGATGTCTCCTTTCATACAGTATGGGATGCCTTTAAGGCCACTGCCCGAGATTTCATCATTAGATTTGTGTCAAAGAAACGTAAAGCTTCTCGCATACTACATAACACACTTGTTGCTAAGATTAAAAAACTTGAACATTCCTTCCATACCTCCAAGTCGAAGGAATCCCTTAAAGATCTCATCAATGCAAAGATCGCCTTTAATGAATCCACTACTGAACAGGCCTCTCTATACTTACTAAAATTCTCAGCGAAGTATTATGGTGGCCAAAACAAATCGGGCAAACTTCTAGCCAATTACCTAAAGATTAAACAACATAAACTCCATATAGATTCCATTATAGACGACAACCAAACACCGAGATTCAAAGACCCTGAAATACTTCAAGAATTCGTACACTTCTATAAATCCCTCTACACACCAGAAAACACACCCTCAGATGCAGACCTTTCCCAATATTTTTCCACAATTCAAAAGCATACTAATCCCCAATTGGATTTAGCTCCCTTGGAAGCTGACCTTACGCAAACAGAATTGTTAAATGCTTTAAAAACCCACAAAAAAGACAAGTTCCCTGGCCCTGATGGCTTCACTGTGGAATTTTATCTACATTTCGCTCATTTACTACTCCCATACTTACACACTCTTATTTCTTCCTTCATCACCTCCTGTAATTCTACTGGCTCCTTTTCCGAAGCGTTAATTTGTCTAATACCGAAAACTGATAAGGACTTACGTTTCTGTAAGAACTATAGACCTATATCCTTAGTCAACGTAGATTATAAAAAAAAATCGAAAGCTTTAGCCCTAAGATTAGAACCACATCGTCCCCTGCTGCTTGGCAAAGAACAATCAGGTTTCGTCAAAGGCCGCAACATCACTGACAACACACGCTTATTCTTTGACATTTTATCCAAATCATCACACTATCCAGACTCTTGGGCAGCAATCGCGTTGGATGCGGAAAACGCCTTTGACAGAGTTTACTGGCTATTCATCTTCCACGCTCTCAAATGGTTCGGGTTTGGACCGAGAATCATTTCTTTAATTGCCCTACTTTACTCTGAACCCAAAACTGCAATATCCACCAACGGTCTCACTTCCCCCTACTTCAATCTTAAACGAGGAGTTCGTCAAGGCTGCCCCTTGTCCCCTTTTCTTTTTAATTTGGCCGTAGAACACTTTTTGTCAAGAATTCGCCAGAATCACTTAATCACCCTCAACAAATTAAATTGGCAGCATACGCTGATGACATTTTAGTTTTTCTTTCCCAACCACAATCTTCACTCACAGCTTTCTTGGGAGAGGTGGAGGCCTACGAATTGGTGTCCGGCTATAAAATGAATAAAGGAAAATGTGAGTTATTACCCTTAACCAAATACACCTTCAAAGATGATTTTAAGATCTCTAACTTCACTTGGAACTCTAAACATATAAAATATCTTGGCATTTGGTTCTCTCCTCTATGAAGACATCCATCTCTCTAAACATGGACAAATGTTATGCCAAACTTAAAACACTGACTGCAAGATGGCATCCCCTTCATCTCTCTTGGTGGGGTCGTCTTGACACAATTAAAATGATGCTGACTCCTATAGTTTTGTATTTCTTTTCTAATATACCACTATCCATTCCATCTAAATTTTTTCAAAACATTAATTCCATTTTAATTTCCCTTTTATGGAACGCTAAAAAATCAAGAATGGCACTACAGAAATTAACAAGACCAAAATCTGAAGGCGGGGTCAACTTCCCTCATTTCTCCAATTATCACAAAGCCTTTCAGTTAAGACAACTATCGAATTGGATCACTAACCAATCTGAGGATAAACCTCTCTGGGTGGCTCTTGAGACCTCATTCTTAACTCCCTTCTCATTTCAGGAATATCTCTCCTTTGCCCGTAAGCCACAAAAACTCTCTACTCCCATAATTAAGCAATCCTGCAAATTATTATCCATTGCACCCCATTTAGCTATACATGACTCAGACACTTTTCTCAATTCCACAATTTGGCACAATAAACAAATCCTTCTTAACAGGAAACCCATATACTGGAAGGTCTGGAGAAACAAAGGTCTGATCTGGGTTCATCAATTTTTTGATCAAGGCTCACCCATTCAATTTACACAATTACAAACTCTTTATCATCTGCCTTGTTCCTTCAAACATACATTTTTAGCCTTGCAGAACGCAATACTCAATGCATACGCTAAACTCAAAACTTCACCCTCCTCACCCTCTCAACCCCTGTTCCCATGGCACAATCTTTTGCTCATAGACCCCAGAGCTTCTACTGTCTATTCCCGTCTAATGGCACCTCCTGAGAATCGGGACAAAACCAAACTGGAACTATCATGGGAATCCGATCTGGGAACGGATTGGCCCATTTCTCTATGGAACAAAATTTGGACGGAACTTAGGAAATCCTCCAGAGTGGCCAGCACAACACAAACACTCTTTTTTATTTATAATCCATTGTTTCTTACCCTCGCCTACCTGAATAAGATACACAACACAAATCCTAATACCTGCTGGTCATGCTCCCAGGGTGACGCTGATCTCAAACACATGTTATTCACTTGTCCACACGTTTTTACATTTTGGGAACAGGTTTGGCACCAAATTAACACTATTTTTCACACCACAGCTTCCCTCTCCCTTACAAACATTTTCTTAGGCAGCTTAACACCGGATTGGAAAAGAGGACAATCACAGATGCTACTTATTGATTTGTTACTAGCTGTAGCTGTTCAGCAGATATAAAAAAAATTGGAAAGATTCCTCTAAATTGTCTTATTTAGCTTGGTGGTATGCTGTGTGTCACAATCACCGCCTAGATACAGCATTCGTTCATCCTATCTCTCTTGCTACAAAACGATTACACCTTTGGTGCCCCCTCACACAATTTCTAAATGATACCGCGACGAAATCTTCTTCACTTTCTCCCTCACTACAAGCCTCCTTGACTTCCTATTGTTTGAATATAACCCTGCTTAACTTATCATTTCCCATAATATCTTTAAACTATGTATTTTTGACTTGTACTGTTATTTGCGATTCTTGTGAACCTTTGACCGTATTCATATCATTTTCTATGTTATCTCTTTCTTACTTCAGCGGTTATTGTATATCATTACCATTCTCTATTACTCTTTCTTGTATTTACGCATTGGTAGATGACTGTCTATACGAAGTATTGTTTTTATGATCATATTAATCCTTTCAATCAAACCTTTCTTGAATAAAAAAAAAAAATAAGGGTTCTTTGGGAAAAATAATGAGCCCCTCTCTCTCTTGTTCTTTTTCTCGCTCTGTCACACACTCTACCCGCCTCTCTTATGTGGTTGACTTCGGATCTTCGAGCACAGTTTCTTTCCCATGCCTTTTCAAGGTTTCCGTCCCTCAATCCCCCGCCCACCTCTTCTTGGGGTGTTTTCTGCATACACAGGTACTCCCTCTTTATGCATCTGTGGCCTGATCTCTCCTTTTCTCTCTCTTTCTCACACACTCTTTCTGCTCCTCTGCCTGGAGGTATTCAGCACTTCGTACACAAACTACCTATCACTCTCTGTCTTCCTATCATTTCTGTGCAGCTCTCACCTTTATCTGCCCACCGTGCCACATAATTCCAATACACAATTCCACTCCACACCACACAATTCCACAACTAACAATTCCAATACAACCCACATAATTCCACTCCACACATATCCACTCCACTCCAAACCAAAACACATAGGTAAAAGACATTGTCATTTGCAAAGCCAATAGCTCTAACTCTCGGAAATGCAAGACCTATTGCCATTGCCAATGCTTGTTAGTTTTACTATCCGTGGATGGGTTAAGGCTAGGGGGGCACAATATATTTGTTAATCTGGGCCTAAACATGTTTTCTGACCCTGGGCACAATGGTCTGTGTAAAACACTTTGGGGCATATTTACAAGCCCCAGTGTGTCGCTCTTGCACCTCACAACCCTGTGCAAGAGTGATGCAACTGAAAAAAGAGATTTATGAAGCCACGCAAGGCCAACTTGCATGACCCTGCATGGCTTCATAAATCTCAAGTAATGTAATACAGCGCAAATTGCTGCGTTGCATTACTCTGTGCCAGGAAGGCGTTTCCACTGGTTTGCCTAGGTGTTCCCACTCAACATCCATGGATTTTGATGCATTCCCAGATTTACAAAAACAGGTAAACCTGGGAATGCTGCCAAAAGATACACTTCCTGTGGTTAGGCATAAGGAGGAGAAATATCTTTATTTCTCCTCATTTTTTTCCCTTTTTCTATGTGTGCTGCATTCTACACCACATATAAAAAGAGGAAAATGCCTCAGGAGATTGTATTTGTGCAGGAAGGTGCCCCTTTCACACAAAATCAATCCTGCATGAACGCAGACACCCTTGCACCATGGTGTAAGGGTGCCTGCATTGGCGCTAGTCATCCCACTGTGCTCCAGCTCAGGGGAAAGAACAGGAATGCAGTGTATTCTTTTAGATACGGAGCATTCTTGTCCTTTCCCTGTCACGCAGCGCAGCAAGGTGACTTGCTACGCTGCATAACTTTTCTGTAAATATGCCCCCTTCACTTTAAGTCAAAGCATCTTTTCACCAGTACCTTGTAGTGACCCACATTTATGGACTCAACTACTAGTTTGCTGATCAGAGATTCCAAAGCCCAAAATGACTTTTAGAATCTCAGAACTGCTACACCAACAAGATAAATCACACCTGGCACACTAGAGCATCCAGTCTTTAATAGCTCTTTAATAACTGCAAACTATTAAGCACAGCACAAACCCTCAAACTTAGGTTTAAGTCCAAACTCCCTGGGTACTCATGCCCAAACTCTCGTTTTTTGCAAGAGTTCCTGAGTTCTAACGTTTTCAGCTCTGTTGTAACAAAGAAATTGACATCACTTTTATGTGTGCCCAGGCACCAGACAACCACTTTCCTTCTTCTACATTGCTAATACTTGACCCTGAAAGAAGCCTGTGACACTTGCTGAAAAGAATTTCCTCATCTGGATGTATATTTTGTTTATTGACTTCAATAGAGTGTATCTCACAACAGCTTCACATTAGAGTAGCGCCCGAACATCTTCTAAGAAAGGTGTCATCAGACAGTCTGCCGATGGCACCAGGTTCAGGAAAAGATCCAAAGGAAAGATTCAAAAGAGTGAATCATTACAATCCGTGTTGGGTAACCACAAACCTGGTCAGGACTTGAAATATATCCACCAGGAATACAAGTGCTATTCTATAAAATCCAAAATAAATTCTGAAGGGGGTACAGAGCCGAAAGTGAGGTTGTTGTCCTGGATTGCATCAAAGTTTGAGAAAAAAAAGCAACATTTCTACTAAGATATGGCACTCTGGGGTATATTTACAATATTTTGTCAAAGGGCAGTGCCACAAGCCTTCTAGCTGCACTGCCCTACGTCAAAAGAAACGGGCAGGAATGCACCATATCTAAAAGATACAGTGCATTTCTGTCCTTTCCTCCGGCACACAAATTGCACCTGAGCCCCAACACAGGCACCCTTTCACCATGGTGCAAGGGTGTCTGTGTTGTTGGCATGATTTTTTGTGCAGGAAGGGACACCTTTCTTTACAAAAACAATCAAAAGAGGAGTTTTTCTTGTTCCATGTATGCTGCAGAATACAGAACACACGGAAAGAGGAACAAACGAGGAGAAATGTAACCATACAATTTCTCCTTGTTACAGCTGCCTTGGGAAGGCATTTGTTTTGGTGCTGCCCCAAATTTACGCTATTTTGTAAATCTGGGGCAGTGTCAAAAATCATAGGTGTTGCATAAGAACATTCACAGCGAAACCCATGGAACGCCCCTTCCATGCAGAGTAAGGCATTGCCTTACTCCATATTTACAAGGCCATGAAAGCCACACAGGGTGGCTTTGAGTTGCCTTGTAAATATGGGATGGCACACTGCGCCTCCAAGCATCACTAAAGTGACACTCCACTGATTTAAAAGTGCCGCAGGAGCCTTATGAATATGCCCCCATGTGTTTTTTCTCCCCCAGCACTGGTGTAATTTAGGCTGCCAGACACTAATGCACACACACCATAATGCAAGTTTGTGCAAGTTCTGTCAAGTGTAGGTTCTGTAAAGGAAGGTGACCCCTCCAGTAGAAACACTATCATTTTATACTTTTTCCACTTTGTATGTGTGCTGTGCAGTGCAGCACATATGCAAACTTAGAAATATGTGCAGTCTTGTGAACGCTTCACCACTGTTATTCCTAGCTTGAGAAGGTGTAATTTTTTGTGCAAATCCCTGTGTACTGATGTTTTAGGTAGGGATATGCATCAAAACTCATGGATGGATGCATGGGAACAACCATGTACCACCCATGGTAAATCTCCTTGATGCAAAATAGTCCAAAATAATGAAAAGTAGCATGTGGCACTACTTTACCTTACTTTAGGCAACTTTCCAATGCAAATCATAATTTGTGCTGGAAAGTAAATTGTGGAGTACTTCCTGGTCTCTTACTTGTTGTACTATGTCATTGGTGGAATCATAATATGTCATCCATGGAATCTCATACATGTCATGAGTATATGTCATATAGGAATTGTATCCATGTCACTAGATTCTATTACTAGATTCAGATGTAACTAGAGCAGTTGGTGATGGTCTCTGCCTCTTGATGGATGGGATCCTTGATGGAATAAACTTATGAAGAATTATCCTTCCTGTGTCCTGCTCATATGTTACATGGATGTTTCACTGGCGTAGTCGGCAGGATGCACCATAAGGATCTCAACACAAAGATTTGGTGAGAAGCATCTTTTATATTTAAAAGGACACTTGAACACTGGGAACCTATCTCTTGCAAAGGTCATCTCCCTATGGCTGTTTAAAATAAGTTGGAGCATAATCTTAATTTAAAACAAGTCTTCCTCAAGCTATGACTTTCCACTATGATTTTCTCCTACTTAGGATTGGGAGCTTCGCCGCATGTTCGCCTCCCCTCGGTTTAATAGTGTGTGTTTTAGAGGTGTTAATCGATGCAGGCTCATCCTAATTGATTCGGAGTTTGTGTTGATGTCATCAAAAGCGCTTGATGTGTTTGCTGTGTATTAATCTCATTGGGAACTGCTTCGTAGTATTGTGCTCCTCGCAAGAGAAGAAATTCGGATATTCGCTTACAATTTGCAATCTAGTCTATTTCCCAATTATTATATTTATTGACTATTTTGGCGTATGATGAAGAAAGAGTAATTTGAACTTGCTTGTTTGAAGGAAAAACTGTATTGTTGCAACTGCGTCTCTCCTGTGCATTTTTTAAAAGTAAACTTTCATCTTGATGAGCGTTACTACCTGCTAGTTGACGTAGTGAGATCTGGAACTTCCAATGATCCGAATCTTCCTCCATACGCCTTCTCATCGTCACTGGAATCCAGAGGCTTGCTTTCTCGTCATTACTTGAATGCGCTCTCCGTCACTCCGTAACGTAATATTACGTGGCGGCCATCTTGAATTTGGATCGTCACTTACTTTAGCGTTACAGCGTTTCCTAGCAACGAAGTTCTCAGCTTGTCTGCTTGTATTCACGTTGCGCTGATGCGCACAGCTATACTCATACTCGATAAGGCTGCCTGGTAATTAACGCCTATTCTATATGGTGCACAGTTCATTACTTTTCACTCACGCTGATGCACACAGCACGTTTTCCTTGAAGTACATCACGCTGGTGCACAGAGCCATGTTTTCATAGTGATAATTCCAATGCCCTGTTCTCACATCTGAAACCTTTGGGAAAATTTGTATTTTGAGCATATGATAAGATTTCTATTTTACATATAATCTCTTAGTTTGTGATTATACATTTTTATTTCTTATTTTATTTTTATATATAGGAATTTTACTATTGTTCATCTAAAATGCAAAATGTTACTGCTGCACCATTCTTTCTAGCTATTACAGGAACTCCACCCATACCCTGGTAAAAATGGAAAGTGGTTTTTGAAAGATATGCTAGGGTGTGTGATCCTTCTCTTAGTGCGGAAAGGAAATATTCATTGCTTTTGCATTGTTTAGGGTCAGAGGGCCAGGATGTATTCGACCATCTACCTGATTTATCTCCAGAAGAAGCCAGAGACCTCAATGACTATGAGATTTGCATAAGAAAACTTGATAAACATTATTTACCAAAGGTGAGCACCATCTTAGAAAGATACAAGTTTGCTAAAAGAATGTAAGGGGATGATGAAACTGTTGAAGGATACGTGACTTATTTAAGAAAGCTGGCCTCTTCTTGTAAATTTGGTATTTCAACAGATGAACGCATTCGAGACCAATTTATGTTTGGGTGCAACATCGAAAAGGTCAGAGAAGAGTTATGGCTGCGTGATGAGCCTACATTAGACGAGGTTCTCAGTGTAGCCAAGAGAATAGAACTCCCTCTAAAATGTGTCGCAGTATTAAAGAAGGATTCTGAAAAGGAATGGAAGGTTCAAGAAGTTACTAGTAAAAAAAAGAGGTTGCGAATAGAGAGAAAAGTTTTAAAGGTATTATATTTAATAAGCCAAGATATAATGAAAAGAGGGTAGATTTCAAATGTTACAGGTGTGGCAAGATGGGACATCTTGCTAATGATAAGAGGTGTCCTGCACTGAGCCAAATCTGTTCAAAATGTAAAAAAAAAGGTCACTTTGCCTCATTGTGTAACAGTAAGTCTCCAAGAGTTAAAGAGGTGGAAATTTATGGTGGAGACAATCGTGAGTCAAGCAATGAAGACATTGAGTGTGGACAAATCGAAATACAGATAGATAATGGGGAAAAAAAGAAAACTTGTCCGTTTGATGATATATTGGTTGAAGGAGCAACCACTAAAGTACTATTTGATTCTGGTGCTAAAATCACCATTGTCTCGAGCAGTTTTTACATGAAAAATTTGAAAGATAAGGTTAAGCTCTTGAGGCCTGATATATTACCTTTGGCTTATGGGGGGGAACCTATCAAGTTACATGGATATTTTATTGAACTTATAGAATATAAAGGCAGGTTAGTTTCGGGAAAAATATATGTTTCTAGGAAAGGAGACAGCATAATTAGTTGGATTCATCAAGGTGAACTTGGAAGTTTTCTTGATCCCAATGCTGATCCCCCTATTCAGCTTAAAAGTGTTGTGAATTCTGTTCTTGTGAAGAAAGACGACGACTTTGTCTTCTCTCTTAAGAAAGAGTTCCCAAGTGTTTTCGGAACGAATCTGGGTTGTCTAAAGGGTTATCAGCATAATATAGTACTTAAAAGAGATTCCATTCCAGTGTGTTGCAAGGTAAGAAATGTGCCTTTTTTTGTCAGGGAGGACATGCAAAAAGAAATTGTTAAATTGGAGAATTGGGGTATCATAGAAAAGGTTGAAGGTACCGAATGGTTGGCTCCAGTTGTGGCAGCGCGCAAACCCAATGGGGATTTGAGGCTATGCATTGATTTGAGACAATTAAACAAAAGTGTGGTTGTTGATAGATACCCGTTGCCAAACATTAATGAGCTATTAGTTTTGTTGGGTGGAGCGAGAATTTTCAGCACAATCGATCTCACTTCGGCTTACCACCAAATAGAGTTGGAGGAGTCGTGTAGAGATTTTACATCTTTCATAACACCTTTTGGCACTTATAGGTTCAAACGGATGCCTTTTGGCTTGGTGTCAGCTTCATCAGTTTTCCAGAGAGTGATGGAAAACGTATTGCATGGGCTTACAGGCATATGCGTTTATCAAGATGATATTCTGGTCTTTGGGGATGATGAAAGTCAACATGATTCACGTTTAAAAGTGGTTCTGGAGAAGCTGTGTATGCATAATCTCACCATCAAAGCAGAAAAATGCAAATTTAGAGCAAATTCCATAGACTATTTAGGACACAACATTACTGGTGAGGGTGTCAAACCAAAGACTGATTTAATCAAAACCATTCAAGGCATGAGCTCTCCTTCTAATAAGAGTGAACTTATGAAATTTTTAGGAGAGGTAGAGTATTATGCGAAATTTGTAAAAAACTTTGCTGACTGTGCTGCAAACATGAGGTACCTGTTAAGAAAAGGTGTTGACTTTGTATGGTCTGATCTTTGTGAAAAAGAGTTTATTACTATCAAGGAGAAACTCAATGCCGCCCCTTCTCTTAGCAGTTTCAATCCCAAGATCAAACCTATTCTCATCACTGACGCTAGTGAAAAGGGCCTGGGGGCTGTTTTGCAACAACAAAGCTCAAATGGTATGCAAACCACAATGTTTCTGTCACGCAGCCTCAAGGATCCTGAAACTAGATATTCTGTAGTAGAGAGGGAATCCCTTGCGATCTTTTGAGCGATTAAAAAATTGAAAGATTTTCTCTGGGGCATTGATTTTGAAGTACACACCGACCACAAACCCTTGGTAGAGATATTTAGCAAAAAAGGACTTAATTATATTTCTAGTAGGATAACCAAATGGGTTATTGGTCTACAGGAATATAACTTTATATTGAAGTACATCCCTGGTGTAGATAATAACATTGCTGATGTTCTGTCTCGCCTTACACCCAAAATAGCAGATGAAGAAGAAGATTTGGAGGAGGTTGATGAGTGGGTTTGTGTGGTCGATCAAGGAATAATCTCTGAGAAGAGATGGGGTGATGAAATGGCCCTAGATTCTACTTTAAATGAGGTCATGTCTCTCATTCAAAAGGGTTGGGTCAGCAATAAAGAGGGATCAATTGCAACCAAGCAATTTTGGATTTTGCGCAATGAATTGTCTGAGGAGAATGGTTTGTTGCTTCGTGGTACGAGGTTAGTTCCTCCCAGCACCCTCAGGAAGGAGCTTATTGATTTAGTTCACTCATCTCATACTGGTCTCACTAAAAGTAAAGAAAGACTACGCATGTCGTATTGGTGGCCCGGCATGGACAGAGAGGTTGAACGCATTATTCGAGATTGTATTCCATGCACATTAAGTGACAAGTCCAAATGCACTCGTGTTCAACCTATGGTTCAAAGGAGACGTCCCTCTAACCCTTGGCAAGACATTGCACTATACATCCTTGGTCCCATACATGGTAATAATTCACAAACCTTTGTGTTGGTTGTAATAGATATGTATTCACGTTGGCCTGAAGTGTTTTTCTTACCAATTATTGATTCAGCTCACGTTATTCAATGTTTAAAGAGCTTGTTTGCAAGGGAAGGGATTCCTGAATCCATATTAACTGATAACGGGGTTCAGTTAATCTCAAAAGAAATGGAAGACTTTCTTTCCTCTAGGGGAATTTTACACCAGACATGTTCTCTCTATCATCCCGAGGCAAATTTAATGGTAGAGAGATTCAACAAAGTGATAAAAGAAACAATTAAACTAGCAAAGTCATCGTCATTAGATTGGAAATGTGAAGTGTTAAGGAAAATTGAAGAATATAGATTATCTCCTCATGCTACCACTGGTAAAACACCTTTTTGCTGTTCCGAGGTAGAGTTCCCAATACTTATGTGGAGCCTGCCTGGGTCAATAAGTATGAATTAAATAAAGGAAAAGAAAATAAGTGTAACAATCTTGACATCCAAAAGAGAGATGAAGAAAAGGCGATGCAGAGAAAAAAATGTTTTGATCTAAAAAGGCGGTTAAGAAAACTTATGTTAAGGTGGGCGATTGCGTAATGGTTAAACGCCCGGGATTAGTAGGAAACTCTATGTCCAAATTCATGAAACCCATCAAGGTTATTAAAGTGTTTAACAATGCCATAAAAACGCAGGACCATCGTATTTGGAATCTGAATAGGGTGGTTATAGTGAAAGGCAATCTAAATGAGGACTTAGGTGTAAGTTCTTATAATTTGCATCGAACTCATCTTTCTCCACAGCTTAGTGGGGAAAGTAGAAGCCGGAGGTCTTCTAGGAAATGCAAACGTCCACAATATCTTTCTGAATATGTATAATAGTTTTTGATTTCTTAATATTTTTGTTTTTAAGTAGGAGGGAGGTGTGTGGAGTACTTCCTGGTCTCTTACTTGTTGTACTATGTCATTGGTGGAATCATCATATGTCATCCATGGAATCTCATACATGTCATGAGTATATGTCATATAGGAATTGTATCCATGTCACTAGATTCTATTACTAGATTCAGATGTAACTAGAGCAGTTGGTGATAGTCTCTGCCTCTTGATGGATGGGATCCTTGATGGAATAAACTTATGAAGAATTATCCTTCCTGTGTCCTGCTCATATGTTACATGGATGTTTCATAAATTCCACCACAAGATTTTGAGCCGCGTTTTTGTCACTTATGTGATGCAAACTTGGTGCAAGTGTTAGTAAATCTGGACCATAGTCTCGGTGCTCAGGGTTCCTTCCAAGCCTGTGTCCAGGCCTTTAAGACTTGAGCATTCTGGGTCCAAAACTCCCCTTCTTTGACACACTGATGAACAAATACATTTTGTTACTGGCCATCTGTTCATCCTGCTGTAACAGTACTCTCTAGAGTTTATGGAAAATAATTGTTACAAGATGGTTGAACAAGATATTGTTTTATCTCAGTACAGAAGGTAAGAGTGGTGCAGTTCAGCGGCTGGTCACCATCCTCCCGAGAAAGCCCATTCATAGAAGACTAGTCTGTCCACAATGTTTAGCTTTCCAAAAGCGACTGTATCTTGTTCAAATGACATCTTAAATATTTCTATCAACCCTCAAAAGGGTAGACAGCATCTATCTTTTTTTTTGGCAGATTAATGCTTCAAATTGCAATGTGAGCATTCATCACAGGAGAAGACTATGTTCAGTAGGCACCAACTTGGTGTCCTTAATGTTCCAGCAAAAACCTCCCCATCTGAGCAAAGAATGAGAGTAAATCTTTATATGTTTTAGAATAGAAAATCATTGTTCAAAATGTGGTCAAGCACATATTGTGTCCCCTTGTCTCTTCCCAACCCACCAGGGGAAACAAATTAACAGTTTACGAAGGGCACACTCGTGCCAAGGTGAACTCATACCTAACTGCAAATCCTAGAATGAGGGCACTATTCTGAGACTGACAAGAGCCCAAATACTGACTCAATAGCTGCTTCTGTCAACATGCCCTCCCTTATTCCTCCCCTTACTACTTAGCGAGATGCATGTGGTAAGATAATGAAGTAGTTCTTTTAATATCCAATCAGACATTAAAATGACCCACATGGAATTGGATAGTGGAAAAATGAACCCGTAATGACCCACGTCTTTATTTTCCCAAGGGAGCTCCTTCTCTGGAGCAGGTGTGACCAAGATGTGGGTAAAGAAGTCGGTGGCAGCAGGAAATATTGAGGTTTCACAGGTGTGGCAGACTGACTTGGTCGAAAGCCCTAAATCTGTGTTATTTATCCTTCGATGGCTGCATAAAATATTGCCAAATTGGACTTTGCTGTCCTGTTGTTTCCCAAATCCACTATCCACAGGAAAAGCAGGCGTCTTCTATGTTTGATATTTGGCATCTATTTTTTTATGATCTAATTACAATTTTGCTTTTTTGTGTGGGATTCAGTTTTTGCATCAAGGATAAATAGATTAGTAACGCTAGTGCTAGCGTTTGCAATTGGTGGGAACTGGCAGAAGTATAGGGGGCCAAGAAATACTTTTGAACATTAGCCTTGGAGTCAGACTGAGAGGAAGAACTTAGATATGGGATAAAGAAAGGAGAATATAAAAATAGAAATTTATCACAAAGTGAGAAAGAACTTGTTAAAGGGAGATAAAGAGACTAAACGTGCAGAAAGGTGAAAGATGGGCAGGGCCAAGTATTAGCTCCTATGAAAAACTTTGAGGGACTGTACTTTTTTTTTACAAATTAAGCACCGTGACAGATACTCTAGCCACAACGAGCGAACGTCATCGTAATGTTTCAGTTACTTCAGAGCGCAATGGTTAAGATGTAATAATACATTTTATCGAGTTTGAAGTCAGTGAAATGGAGGTCCCATTCTGATAATACTCTTGAGTCGCAACCCCATGTGGATCGAGATCAACTGCAGACCTGCTGGAACAATTAGTTCTGTTTTCAGAATTTTTGTGAACGGCATGCTGTTTGGATCGACTCTTGTGTATAGATTCAGAGCATTACACAGCCTGAGGACTTGTCTCTGGAATGTAATTGTTTAAAGACTTTTTGGGTGATCAGGTGAGCAGTCCATGACTGCAGGATCCAGATAGATTTCTAGTGGTGTGATGGATTCTGCAAGGATCCTGGACTAGTGCCTCAGAAAGGCCAACTGGTGGATTGATATCCTGGACTGTTGCCTTTGTATTTACAATATGAGTTCATTCATTTTACTGTGTGATCACTCACCTCCGAGATACTTATTCAATGATTTGTACTTCATAGGTCCTCAACTCATTCACTCTACTGTAGTTGGAGGTATCATTTTGACAGAACCCTCTGGCTCTACATCCACTTCTAGAAAGTTCCACATGAGGAAGCTGTACATCATTGCAATTATATCAATGAGTTTACAACAAGATAGTCATTTTGCAAGGTATCAAAGGTCAAAAATACTTTATTCAGCCAATAAAAGCCATAAAAGCAAACAGTTAAAAACATTTCAAGAGACTTTAAAAAGCAATCAATACATTAGGAGAAGGAAATTGCACATATCCATTGAGAGAAACCCCATCATACAAATGTTATGTATACTAAAATTAATCGCTTAACAAATAGAATTAAAACTCATTACAGAAAATCTGACAAGTACCAAGACGCACATAAAAATACAACAGATAAAATACCATGGGGCATATTAGCAAGGAACGGCGATAACTATCGCTAACGCAAGTTAGCGGCAGTTTTTTTATCGTCCTCGATCCCTGAAAGTTATCGCCTTGTTAGCGACGTATTACCAACACGTCGCTAACAGGCGATAGCTACAGGGATCAGCGGTGAAAACTGCCGCTAACTGCAGCGCGATGGCGATAGGAAAACAGGCGATAGCGGGCAGAATCAAGCGATAAGCCCATTAGCGATAAAAAAATGCACGCTAGGCAGCAAGTGAGGACTTTGAAAAAATAGCCTATCAGTCCACCTCCCATAGAAAAGATGTCCAAAAAAACAGTAAAATGCAGATTGGAGCAGCCAGGGCCAAGTGCAGCACACATCAACAACCCCCACAAGCCACCCAACAACCAGGATAACCAGGATGAGAGCCTGGATGCCTCACTGGACCTGCGTCTGGATGCCTCGCTGGACCTGCGTCTGGTGCCTGGATGCCTCGCTGGACCTGCGTCTGGCGCCTGGATGCCTCGCTGGACCTGCGTCTGGTGCCTGGATGCCTCGCTGGACCTGCATCTGGAGCCTGGAGTGGGATGCGGAGGAGCCGTGGAGTCGATGAGCAGTGGCGTGAGACATTGATGTGCGACGATCGCCCGTACCTGGTGGTGAAGTCTGGCAGGTCGCATGGAGACACGTTGCTGACCTGTGTGAGAAGTCCGCCTTGCGCACCTTGGAGCAGTTAATGGTAGAGGCGCTCATGTGTGAGGTCTGCATCGCATACTACAATCCACCACCACACTGGAGTGCACGGAGGGGATTACCAACGGTGGGTGCCGACTCCCTGCATCACAGGCCGGATGATGTTGGGCTGGCTGTATGCTGTGGAGGGTGAGGCCCCTGTGCTACGCCGAACTTGTGTGGTCTGAGCGCTGCAACTACACACCTAAGGGAGCCCTGCTGCATTAACTGCATCGGGAGGTCCACCAGCAGACTAGGCGGCGACTGCTGTACCCAGCCCAGTGAAATCACACCTGGCTGAGGCTCCTGCTGGCTGAGTCACAGATTTGGAGAGAGTGCAGTGGATTGCGCCATGGTGTCAATGTCCAGGTAAGGAGAAGGTGGGACGCGTAGCGCAGGAGGGCCAGGGGGTGAGTCGCTCATGCCCCAGTGGCGGCTCTACTGCTATGGCGGAAGAGCGTTGCCCCACCACCTCAAGCAGTGCAGAAGAGGAACAACCATCACATGATGATAACTCAATCAATCAATAAATCAATCAGGGGAATTGCAAGCGCACTACTAACCCATGAGGATCTCAAGGTGCTGAGGGGGGGGGGCACAGATCTGTTAGCCGAAGAGCCAGGTCCAGAGGGACTTCCTGAAGGTGTTCAGGGAGGGGGAGCATCTGATGTCTGCCGGTAGCTCATTCCAGGTCTTGGCTGCAATGTGGGAGAAGGATCTTCCGCCTGCTCTGGCTCTGTGGTTGCGCGGGGTTTCGGCCAGTGCGAGTTTGGAAGATCGGAGGTTTCATTTGGGTACGTGGAAGTTGATTCTGTCGTTGATGTATTTGGGTCCGTTGTTGTGTAGGCATTTGTAGGCGTGAGTGAGGATTTGGAAGCTGACTCTTTCTCCACGGGGAGCAAGTGCAGTGTACGTAGGTGTTGGCTGATGTGTTCGTGCCGGGGAAGCCGAGGATGAGTCTGGCGGCGGTGTTCTGTAATGTCTGGAGTTGGCGTAGTTGGGGCTTGTAAATGCCGGTGTAGAGTGCATTTCCATAGTCCAGTCTGCTGGTGATGACTGCATGGGTGACTGTCTTCCTTGACTCTGGGAGGATCCATTTGAAGGTCTTGCGGATGATGCAGAGGGTGTTGAAGCAGCTGGAGGTGACGGCATAGACCTGTCGGTTCATGGTGAGGGATGAGTCGAGTACGATGCCGAGGTTTTTGGTGTGGTCCGAGGGGGTAGGTGGGCTTCCGAGGGCGGCAGCCACCAGGTGCTGTCCCATGCTGAAGAGGTGGTTCCAAGGACGAGGACTTCTGTCTTCTCGGTGTTGAGCTTCAGGCAGCTGTTGGTCATCCAGACTGCGACGTCTTGCATTCCCCCAGTGGATGCCTTTCATGGTCGAGGCGGTGTCTTTGGCTGTGACCGGCGCCCAGGTGGAGATGGTGGGCTGGCTGGTGTGTCTGGGGGGCGGGGGGCCGGCTGTGGCATCTGGTGGATGTTTGGCAAAGCTGTCATAGAGTTTTTTGATATTGAGGAGGAAGTAGGTTCCACGCTTATTGCAGAGGTCTTGGGATGGGGTGATGTCTGTGGCTTCGCTGCGTGGGTTGGTGAATTCATGAATGACACTGGTGGAGTTGTTGAGGATTTTGTTGTGGATGAAGTCTCTCTTGGTGGTTCTGATTTGGTTGTGGTAGTCCGTCATGGCGTCCTTGTAGGTGGTGTAGATTTCGGGTGTCTTGGTGTTTCCCCAGTTCTTCTCCAGGTGTCTGCAGGTGCGTCTTGCTTCTTGAAGATTGGTGGTGAACCATGCAGCTTACCTGGGGCGCTGTTTGTCGGGGTTGCGTAGCGGGGCCAGCTCATATGCGCAGTTGGAGATCCAAGTGTGGAGTTATCTGGCTGCGACATTGGCGTCGGGTGCCCAGGGGTGGTTGTCTCGGGTGAGGGTGGAGTTGAGTTGCTCGTCAGTAACCTTGCTCCAGTTCCTCCGTGGTGTGCGTGGGGCTGGTTTGGGTGCATTGGGTTTGTCAACGGCGAAGTGTATGCAGTGGTGGTCGGTCCATGGCGGTTGCATTGTGTGGCTGAGCTGAACGCTGTTTCCTGCTGCAAAGATGGGGTCGAGGGTGTTGCCTGCTCTGTGGGTCGGTGTGATGACGAGTTGTTTAGGTCCGATGTTGGCAAGGTTGTCACAAAGGATAGTGGAGTTGGGGTTCGCTGGGGTTGTCGAGGTGGAAGTTCAGGTCTCCAATAAGTATGTCCTTCATTGAGGCGATGGCGTGGGCTGGGATGAAGTCAGTGATGGTGGTGGCGAAGGGTGTCCGGGGTCTGGGGGGTCTGTAGACGAGGGTTCATTGGAGTGTGGAGTTGTGGCTGGTCTGGATCTGGAAGTGCAGGTGTTCGGCGGAGGGGAAGGTTTTGCTGGAGCTGGTGAGGGGGAGGGTGCTCTTGTGGGCGGTGGCGAGGCCCTCTCCCGGGTGGTTGGGGTGGTCCTTCCTCTGGATCTTAATCCATCCGGGAGGGCAGTGTTGATGTCGGGGGCAGAGGAGGCGTTGGTCCAGGTCTCCGTGAAGAAGGCGATGTCGGACGAGAGAGAGTCGAGTAGGTTCCAGATTTCCATGGCATGTTTGTGCACGGAGCGCACGTTGAGGAGGATGCATCTTAGGGTGTCGCCGGTGCTGGCGTCGGCTGTGTTGGAGTCCGGGGTGGTGGTTAAGGTCTGGTGGCAGTGGAGGCAGGAGAACTGGCCGTGGGTCGTGTTTGGCGATGCCTGTTGGCAGTCTCTGACTTTTCCGGGGTTAAGTGCGTGGAGGGTGGCTGTGCTGTAGCAGTGGGTGGCCCGGGATCCAGGGTTTCTGACGCTGGTCGCGGACGGGCGCAGAAGGGCTTGGCGCGACTGTGCAGTGGCTGCCATTAAGTAGGAGACGGTGGAGGAACGATCAGCTGGGAGGCGGGAATGGGCGAGGACAGGGGTGCGGGCCGCAGGGGCAGCAGCGGTGGGAAGCGGGAAGTGCGGGCACAGAGAAGCCAAAAAAACAGATTAAAAAGTGAAATACAAGGGATAACTAACTGATGTAATCATGCTATGTATCCTCGGGGGGTGGGTAGGGCATGGGCGGATTGGCATGCCCACTCAAGTGCGCAATGACTGTTTATCGCCCACTCAGGCCACCCAAAGCAGTCATGCGCACTTCCCTGTTCGCAATGCAGGCTGCATTACAGCCTGCATGTAGAACATGCCCACCCCTCCGGCCCCTGGCTGCATGACTTGTCCCGTTGGCAATTACCAATCCCACCGCCGCATCGCAGCATTGTGATTGACTCAGGGGAGGGAGCCTGGCTGCCTACTTCCTTTTCCTGGAAGCAGACGCAGGAGAGCAGGAGCTATGATGACACGGGACACGGCTTAGAGGTAAGACTTCCCTCAATACATTTTTAGCAACACCCGCTCACACACACATCCCCGCGTCCACGCACCATCCAGTGGTCTTTCCGGCATTTACCACCTCACAGCTGTCCAGCCCCCCGCACTTCTCAATGGTGGCCGCTGTGCGCCCATGCACAGCGGGCGTACCACTCGTGTGCCAAAGGCACATACGTAGTTGGCACGCATGCCATAACATTGCATTCCATTCCAATGCATACTAATACTAGGCACATTGCAACAGTAGAGTAGGTGTTGCATAGAGGAGACGTTAAGTTCACTGTTCCCACTTCAGTGAGTGCAACCCAAAACTGACCTTTGCACCACAAACCCAACTGTGAAGGCTGGAATTCCTTTTTGAGCCCCCAAAACACACCCACAGATCTCATTTGAGACTAATGCACACCCCATTTTTCATATTCTACCCCAAAACACCGCCCCATTTTTCATATTTTACCCCAAAACACACCCACTTTTTCATATTTTACCCCAAAACACACCCCATTTTTCATATTTTTCCCCAAAACACACCCCCTTTTTCCTATTTTACATCCAAAACCCATACCCACCTGAAAACATTAAATTACCCCATTACAGACCTCACAATGTGTTGTATTCCAATGCCATGTTAAGGCACCTGCGTTGTCAGAGTTGCGTTGTTCAGGATGTACTGCCTGCGTTGTAATGGTCGTCTCCTGTGCCAAAGGCAACCATAGGCTAGGCCGCTTGCGTCCGTCTGCCCCTGGACCGCACTCAGCACCAAGCATCATTCCTCTTGGACACTCCACCGATACGACGCCAGCAGCCTCCTCGCCATCAACCCTAGACACCACCTCGCCTGCCAGGACCAACCTCTGCTCCTAACCAGACATCGCCATTGCCGTCACTGACGGCTGCAGTATCACCCAAAAGGAGCACCCCGACAGTCAGAGAGGAGGCATTGCCATCACCTACAGAAGCACACTCCGACTGACCACGCACTCTAATGACCCAAGGGTGACCATGGACTATGGCAACTCCAAGATCCGGACCAGGCCCAAGAACATCCTCTGCGGCACCCTCATGTGCAGGCCCCCCGGGCCATGGCCCTAATTCTCCAATACCATTGTAGACCTCATTGCACCCCAGGGTCTCCCATCCACCGACCACATCCTACTCAGTGTACTCAAATTCCACCTGGACAACGCCAGTGAGCAGGACACCACCCCCTCATGGGGAAGGTCCCCTACATCAGACGCAAGCAGCAAGTCACCGCAACAAGCCACATGGCAGGACACATGGTCGAGCACGTCACCTCCGCCAGCATGCACTTCAACTGCAGCCACAACACCGGACTCTCCTGGACCGACCATCATTGGTAACATCACGTCTTCACCTTGCCCACCGGACGCCGCCGCCATCATCGCACCCCTTCGCAGCTGGATCAAGGCCACCGAAGAACATCTCGTCAACTCCCTCCGCACCAACACTCCACCTATGCTTCCAGACGATGACACCACAGTGCGCAACCACCATCGATGGATCTCCAACAGCGCCAACATTCGGGCACCCCTCATGAACAGCACTGCGTCAGTACCTTCCGCCTGCCTGATGGCAGGCGTGAGGGTGAGGCAGTGCCACAGGGATAGGCTGGCCCCATGCATTGCTGGAGTTGCATCATGGTTGTGACATGACTGCTGCAATGCGTGACTTTGGCGCTGGCAGATACGTCAGGATTCCTGACGTTTCTGTCATTACCTGCGTCATGGAGGGCTGTCCAGTGATTACAGCGCATCCATGCTGTCGCAAGCAGGGTGTAGTGAGAAGTTTTGCAACGCTGTCTTGTCACAGCGCAGCAACACTTTTCATGACTGGGGCACAGGAATGCGGACTATCCTATTGATTGTGCACATTCCTGCACTGTAGTTTTGTCGCAGGGCAGCGCTGCAACATTGCTTGCAGCGCTGTCCTGCACCAAAAGCTGCATTAATGAGGCCCCAAGTGTTATCACCATTTTTAAGACCTGCTTTTTTCTGGTCTTAAGTTCCTGCAGCTAATGGGACTTAGCACAAGTTTTTTATTGCTTCGCGGGTCCGGGCCATCCTTGATGATAGGGCAAAGTGGTGTTAGCGTGAGTTTTTGTGAAATTTTGAGAGGGAATGCCTACCTTGCATGTCATTAGCAAAAAATATCGCTGGCATGCAAGGCGATAAAAATTCCGGCCGCGATCACCAGGAAGCTGTCGCTAATGCCTGTTAGCGACAGCTTGCTAATAGGGCGATAAAAATATCGCCACTTTAGCGGCAAAAAAGTGCTGCTTAAGAGGCCGATACATATAAGAACATATAGAGGGCTATCCACCTGTAAGGAAGAAATTAAAAGCTAGAAAGGTACTAAAAAATCATAATGGTTATGAATTCGTAAAATAATTAGTTACCAGAGGAAAAAAGAAATAACAGTGTCCTAAAATATTGTTCTTTTCTTCATACAGCTAATATACGTTAGTGACAGAAAACATTGCATGCCAAAGTCCGCTCGGGGTTGTTTTGGATCATAAACACCCACGAGGTATGCAGAGTTAAAATATGGTTCTATTTTAAAACTTGTATAACATCGTAACAAGACATGATAAGATGTCTAGAGAAGGTGTAGTCTTAACTATGTTAGCTTTATTATGAAAGCTAGATACAAGATAGATACAAGTCTCACATCTCTGATCTATTTGCACTGGAATCTTTGGGTCTGTCCTTAGATACCTCTATTAGTCGTCACTTCTATTTTTCTCAGCACCAATTTTTTAAACTTCTGATACTGGCACAATGAGAGACACCTTAGACGAGAATCCCACAATAATTTATTGGGTACCTGTTAGTTCAGTACATTATTACATTCAATCAAGCAGGCATATTAACTCTAGACCATATTGTTGTCTATTTTTCATTTAGTAACCACTGTGACGGAGTCCTGAAGAAGGCTTATGCCGAAACCCGTTGTTTGTCAACAAGCCGCCAGTCTCTGCACATCATAGATTTGATTCATGGTTTTTAACATTCACATTTTTTGATCAAATAGAATGTTGCAATATTTTTGTATGTAATAATGAAATGAAAATATGACAACTTTGCTAATAGATTCATAGAGCAACTAAGATAACAGATGTGTTGATTGTAACAAGAGTACATTCTGTGTGGTTTATAAACAAGTATCAATATTGGAAGATATTTATATTTCTGCAATTTAAAAAAAAAAGAGAATAAGAAGAAAAATGAAAAAATAAATTGAGTAAATTTATCATTTGGGTATGAATTGTCTTTATATGAATGTTCATATGTGTATTGTCTAGAGCTTCTGTGTCTGCTTAATGTGAAATCCACCGTGCCCAGGTGTTCTGTTTCCCAAAGTAGCTAACGCCTGTTAGTGACAGCTTGCTAATAGGGCGATAAAAATATCGCCACTTTAGCGGCAAAAAAGTGCCGCTTAAGAGTCGATGAGCCCTTGATAATATGCCCCCATAAAAATAGATGCTCAGTAAGAACCCACTTAATTAGACATTTAAAAGGTGCTCAGGAATACATATGATGCCGTAACCATGTTTAAATAGATTTTTACATAACTTCTGCAGGGACATCTTCTTCCGAAATCTTATGGCCCCTAGCAGGAAGCTTGCAACCCAAAAGCACACCAAGGGGGAGGATAGCATTTGAACAAACTTGAACAAAGTTAGCCTCTCTAAGTAACGGCAATATACATTTTTTGCGTAGGGGGTCATAAGATTTACAAAAAAAAATTAAATGCAAAGTATCCTGCTCCGAAAAATTGTCACAGGGACACGGATTTAGGGTACCTGACAATGAGTATCCCTTAGGGAAGGCTAAAATCCAGGGTACCTGATTCAGCCAAAATCTAGTTAAAACAAAGCAATGTTGCGCGTTGGGGACCAGTGACAGATAGGGATGTAACTGTGGGGACAGATTTATAGTGACATACCTTCTCACTGAAGGCTTGGCTACTTCCATGCCCTCCCTGGTCGCCTGCTGCCTGGCCAGAAACCTCAGGTTAATATCCCTGATGGCTGCCTGACCTACAGGTCTAGGGGCCAGATGTACAACTCTTTCATTTAGCGACTCGCAATTTGCGACTCATTGCGAGTCGCAAATTGCGAGGGGCTAAATGAAATGTACAACAGTGTTATTACACTGTTTTGCGATTCCCAATGGGGTCGCAAATTGCGAGGCTCATTAATATTAATGAGCCTCTCGCAATTTGCAAGCCCATTGGGAATGCCAGCCCTCCCAGGGATGGTGGCCTGCTGGGCTTATCAGACCACCATGTCTGGGACTGCTTTTTAATAAACCAGCTTTTTTTTTAAATGCAGCCCGTTTTCCTTAAAGGAAAACGGGATGCATTTTTTTTTTAAATGAAACGCTTTCTTTTCATTTTTTAAGGGCAGGCAGTGGTCCCTGGGACCACTGCCTGCCCTTAAAAAATATTTTTGGAGACAGTCACAAAGTGGAAGGGGTCCCCTGGGGACCCCTTCCAAATTGCGACTGTATTACCACCCTCTTGAAGAGGGTGGTAATTTGCGAGTGTTTTGCGACCGCAATTGCGGTCACAAGACATTAACACATAGCATTACGGACGCAATTAGGAAGGGAACGCCCCTTCCTAATTGTGACTCGCAATTCCTAAATAGCGAGTTGCAAATAAATTGTGACTCGCTATTTAGGAATTGTACATGGCCAATAGTGATTTTGCATGCGCAAACGGGTTTGCAAACCCGTTTGGGCATGCAAAATCACGTCATACATCTGGCCCTAGGTTTGCTGTACATATCAGGGCAGCCCAGCCACTTAATTTGCTCCCAGTCCACTATGACCAACTGATTCAAAGTAGTGGTAGTGCTTGTTGGACTTGTCCCTTTTTGCAGGGTCGGCCCTGAACTTTTTACCTTCCTCTTAGCCTTTTTTCTGACATGGTGTTGGTGGTTTTAGGGCTCTGGGCACTTTAGCACTGCTGTCCAGTGTAAAGTGCGTGTGCTCTCTGTGGTAAACATGGTAAGATTGGTCTACACCTGTTTGGCATATTTAATTTACCTGTCAGTCCCTTGTAAAGTGGTATCTCAGATTCTCGGGCCGGTAAATTAAATGCTACTGGTGGGCTTGCAGCGCTGATTGCGCCACCCACCAAAGTAGCCTTTCAAACCTGTCTCAGGCCTCTGCCATTGCAGGGCCTGTGCCCGCAGTGTTACTGCCGCTGTGACGTGGCACCTAAAGTGTGTGCCACGTCTGTGACCCCCCTTTTACTGCATGTCAGTCACCCCTAAGGTAGGCCCTAGCTAGCCCTATGGGCAGGGTGCATTGTAGGTAAAGGTAGGACATGTACCTTAAGTGTGCGACATGTCCTGGTAGTGACAAACAGCCATTTTGGTTTCTCACTGCTGTGAGGCTGCCCTCCCATAGGAATCCATTGGGGATTCCCTGATAAGTGTTTCAGTGGTAATTCCTGATATGAGAGGAGCAGCGTGGCCAAGTTTGGTATGTTTGGAATAGTAATAATAAATGCTGCGCAATGGTGTGGGCAGATTTATTATCACTATTTTAGAAATGCCATTTTTAGAAGTTGGCATTTCTGTGTGCTATGTGTCTGCCTACCTGATGTGGATTGCATGTCTGGCTCTGGAGTCACAGGGGCTGGTGAGGTGTGTGTGGCTCCAGGGAGGGCAGGGTGAGTCAGCGCTAGGCTGAATAGGGGATCTGAATTTGGAGTAGTGGGATGAGTAGTCCCCTGACCCTGAATAGGTCTGTGCCTGCCTGGGTGAATGCTGGCTCCGCCCCCCTGTGGAGTGTCTGATGACCGAGCCCCCACCTGACAAAGGGGAAGAGGAGCCCTGTAAACAGAGTGCTAGAAATACCCCCCAGAACCAGTTGAGACTGGTTCCCCCAGCCCTGTGCCAAGGGCAGAACAAAGGAAAATGATGTATATATTCTGGGGCTGTGACCCCATGAATTGTGCTCCCTTGTGACTTGGGAGGGACTTGCTGCTGCTGGGCCCCAGGAGGAACCGCCATGAGGGACTGCCTCCCTGCTGGAGGGCCCTGTGAGCTGGCCTGCCTGGTGCCCCTGAAACTTTGCCCGAGAGCCTTGTGAGCGCGGGATCTTTCTCTCCCAGAACGGGGAGAGTGCTGGGGCTTTGCAGCACTGGGCTACGATGTTGCCAGGGGGAATCCCGGCATGGGGACTCCCCGGTGCTGCTGGGAAGACAAGCTGGAGCCTACCCCGCATTCTGGATGTCACTGCAAGCGGGAGCCTACCCTGCTGTTTTATGCCTCTTCTTAGCGGGAGCCCACCCTGCATTTTGTGGTCCTTTGAGAGCGGGAGCCCACCCCGCACTGTAGTATTTCAAGGAGGAGCGGGAGCCCCCCGCAATTCTGTAATTAACTGCGGGAGCCAACCCCGCACTGCGGATCCAAGAAGTGAAGCCGCCACCGAGATCGGCGGCCCGGAAGACAGGCAGAAGCCTGTGCCTGGTTGTGGGCAGGGCTAACTCACGGTCCACCAATGGAAGCGGGCAGGGAAGAGGAAGCTGCCGAGGCCACCAATTGCAATAGAACAATAATGGGTATGGCTCTAATCAGTAAGGCTGAGCCCCTTTAACAACAAGAACAAACCACCTGCCAATACTGATAGTAAATTCCAAATCGAAGTCAACACAGCGCAAGAACACTAGATCAATGCACGCCGTCACTATTCAATAGAATTTATTTTTGGAACATCATTTAGTTCACTATTATACTTTTTTTTACAAAACAATGCTTTATGTACAAAGATACACAGAAACACCACAAAAATATTTACCAAAGAGGCCACCAATTGCAGCGCGGCCGCGGAGGAAGTCAAGCAAGTGAAGCCTGGTCGTGGGCGGGGCTCCCGTGAGGTGGGGAGAGCCCCGCATGCTGCCGAGAATGAGCCCAGGAAGGTTTGAGGCGGAGACTTCGCTCCGTGCCTGTTCGTCCCCAAGGGACCTGTCCTGGGAGCTTTGTGTGCTGCACCGCGAGGTCGCGGGCTGCTGCAGTTAAGCGGATCGTCCATGAAGGCGGGTGAATCAGGCTTGAGCTCCAGACCACAAGACAGAGGAGCACAGGAGCCTGAACCCTCGGTGGTGAGACAACTGCCACGAAACTCGCTCAGCCCCCAAGGAATGGTGAGTGGGACTGAGCTTCTGGGCGTTTGGGGCTTTCTGGCTGATGAGCTCCGATCGCCGTGAGGGCTTGAGCGCTACCCATTCTGGGCCGGGGCAGAGGAGGGGGAGCAAGGTGTCAGCTTCCCTCCCCCGTCTGGGTCCGAGACTGCCCGGGGTACTTTTGTGTTGCCCGAGTTAGGGGCAAAGATTGGTGCTCGC
This sequence comes from Calotriton arnoldi, assembly GCA_963921515.1. Lineage (NCBI taxonomy): Eukaryota > Metazoa > Chordata > Amphibia > Caudata > Salamandridae > Calotriton > Calotriton arnoldi. The sequence continues at coordinate 1,369,067 of CAWUFW010003386.1, read as the reverse complement.
AGCTGCACTGCCGGGTTGCGGGCAGCTGCTTAAAGAGCACGCAGAGTAGAGAATTCCCTGACTTTGGAGGACTAAGGGCATTGAGGACAGCCCAGACAGGCCCCAGAGGAAGGCCAGTTGGCCTGGGGTCATTTTTGTATCGTAAAAGAGTGTTATAATGTGTTTATGCCTAATATTATTGCTGCATACTGTGTTTTATGCTAATGTGATGCCTAATGCAAATGTCATGCTATGATGTTTAGGCCTAAAGAGGTGGCATAATGTGTTTATGCCTATAATGATTTGTGCGTAATGTGTTTATGCCTAATGTGATGCAGACATAATGCGTTTATGTTGCAGGTGATAATGCCAAGTACAGTATTTTACCAGTAGTCTCAGGTTGTGTTTTATATGTGCTACTAGTGCTTTCTAAAGGTTCTGACAGTGGCCCGATTGGCCCTGTCCTGTATATAATCCCCTGTGAATATTGCCTAGTGCCAGTTGGCACAGTGTATATGTGTGATTATGATTCTAATGTGTTTGGGATAATACAAAGGCTATTTTTTATATAACCTTGTGTGGAGTTTCTTTTGTGGTGTGCCTAGTGTGTTGCTGCTGTGTGTGTGTGTGTTGCGCAAACGCTTTACATATTGCCTCTGGGATAAGCCTGACTGCTCGTGCCAAGCTACCAAGGGGGTGAGAAGGGGTTATCTTCAGCGTGTATTTCCCCTGCCCTGACTAGAGTGGTGGTTTCTGCCTGGCTTAGGCGAATGCCCTAGCCAACCAGAAATCCCATTTCTAACATTGGTTGTCAGCGGTGAGGATAGGACTTGCGTTTGCGCACTACCACAGCGACAACTGGTTGCACTACAAACTCTGCATTTAGATAATACAGGTTTGGGGATTATTTTTCCGGATTTTGATTTCTCCTAAAAGTGTCATTTTCTTTTTAATTGTGTTCTCCTGTTGCACTGTGGGTTGTGTATCTTGCCAAGATGGGGTTAGTCTATAATGAGGATGACCTTTTGGAGTACACCCGGGAGGAGTTAGAGGAATTCTGCAGAAAGAGGGGGATACCAATAGTGGGTAACATCCTCAGAAAACTGTTCCTCTATGAAGCCCTCCACAGGGGAGAACCCTTAGAGCCCTGGGGGGACCTTTCAGATTACCCATCTGCATACCTAAGTGGTGGTTTTGAGGGAGGTCCTGAAGAGTCTGCACAGGAGAGAGAAAATGGCAGGGCAGGGACGCCAGTAGGTTGTGAGGACCCCATAGAGAGGGAGTCCCTTGCTGGGTCCAGTGCCGGGGGCAGTGCCCCATCCCTTTCTCTGTCCCCAGAGGAGTGGGTGGATAGGAGGGAAGAAAGGGAGCATCAGCTGGCTTTGGACACGCTCCAGTCGGAGTATGCCAAGGAGAAAGCGCGGCTGGGTTTGGAGGAGAAAAAGGCCTTGTTGGCCCAGGAGTTGAGTCTCAAGGCGTTGGTCCTTGAAGAGAAAAAGCTAGAGACCGAGAGGGTCTTAGCGCAGGAGAGGATGGCGGAGGCAGAGAGGGCCTTCGCCAGGGAAAAACTAACTTGTGAGGATATGTCCCCTGAGTGTAGTTTTAGTGGTCTGTATTCACCAGTGAGGGTGGGGTCCAGTGGTGGCAGCAAAAGTGAGTCCAGTGTAGGAAGTCCCACTCCCAGATCCCAGAGCGTGGTACCTAGTTCCCAGGAAGATGGTGTCACACCTGAAGGGTATAGGTTGAGGTTCAGGGGCAGTAGGAAACTGTCTCACCAGTCTTGGGGGGAGTTTGTGGATGAATGTTGTGATGCACTGGAAGGTTGGGTGATGGGTAGCACTGCAAATGATTTTGAAGGGCTGTTCAATCTGTTTGTCAGAGAGCACATGTTCAGTAATTGTTTTCCGGGGCTACGCCAACACCTGTTGGAGTGTGAGTTCTCTGATCCCAGGGAGCTTGCACGGGAGGCAAACCTCTGGGTGAGTGCCAGGGGGTCTGATGAGGTATTTGGGAGTGATCCTAAAAGGAGTGGCTCAGGTATCTTCCAGCCCAGAGTGGTGGGAGAGGTTCAGAGTAGCCCAGCTAGGTCCCGGTGTAGTGGGAGGGGTGTAGGGGCTCACGTCCTGTCTCAGCAGAGAAGGAGTGAGTGTGGGCTGTGTCCCAAGCTGCCCGAAACCCAGTCTCAGGGCCTGGAGGGTTCCCTAAGGGAACACCAGGTTGGGAGCCTAGGCTGTACTAATAGGCCATTTGAGGGGGATCTCCTAGTGTCAGGAGAACCTGGAGCGTCTGTAAACGGAGCTCCAGTGGTTCTGGTGTCTGGCGGTGCCGCTCCTAAGTGGAGGGTGCAGAAGTCCAGATGGAGGGGTGAGAGGGGGAGTGAGTCCCCAGTGGAAGAACAAGTGGGTCAGGGGCCAGCCAGAAGGGCTGAGTCTCCTCGGAGTGACCATGGTGACACCACTTCTGTCCTGGGGGATCTTCGTGCACTGTCAGATGGACAGGGGTTGGGAGATCTGCGCCAGGCAGACTGTCACACAACACATGAGGTATGTGTTACCCTCAGGGGGAAGCTGTGTGCGCCCCCAGTCGTCCTGGTGTGTTCCAGACAAGTGTTCAACTGCAGGGTTTAGTCCCTGGGTTGGGAGGCCAGGTTCAGTTTCTGCCTGACCTGGAGGGAAGGACATCTGTAACCAGTGTCCTGACCGGTTTGTCTTCTAGGGGTACCACTCCAGGTGGGATGGTGCAGAACTCTCGAAGGGGGTGCAGAGGGAGGGATTCCTCGCCTCTGACCCCGGTTCAACCGCAGGGTTTAGTCCCTGGGTTGGGAGGCCAGGTTCAGGTTCTGCCTGACCTGCAGGGAAGGACATCTGTAATTAGTGTCCCTACCGTTTTGGCTTCTGGGGGTACCACTCCAGTTGGGAGGGTGCAGAACTCTGGAAGGGGGTGCAGTGGGAGGGATTCCTTGCCTCTGACCCCGGTGCAACCTGAGGGTTTAGACCCTAGGTTGGGAGACCAGTTACTGGAGAGAGGTCCTGAACTGGTGGGAGAGTTGTGTTCTGAGGGTGCCTCTCCAAGGAATGGTGAGCAAAAAAACGATGGATTTAGGCCCAGATCTCTGTACTGGGGTGAATGTACGACATTGTTCTGCATTCTGTCCATCAATTGTTGTTTTTGCATTTCTCCAAGGAGGAGAGCGCGGGACCCCAGAAGGAGAGGTAGGGGGAGGAGAGCCTCGCCCGTGACCTCTGGTCAGCATGAGGGTGCGGACCCTAGGTTGGAGGATCAGTGGCAGTTTAGGACTGCACTCATGAGAGGAAGAGTGGAGAATGGTTACTGTGTGCCAGGGGTTACTGCCCCCCACTCTGTGAGATGGCAAGGACCGGAGATATCTGGATGGCCTAGGGCCTGGTCCTGGCCGCGGACAACTAGGGAGTACCAGTGGGGTAGCTTAGTTGGTCCTGGGAGCTTTGACAGAGGGAACTACATGGGTTCAGAATGGCGTAGAACTGGAGTGTGCCGATGCAGATGCGGGCCCACATCCATGTTCTATCGCCCAAAGCAGGGAAGCCCATCCAGGTGGTGATTGGTCTACCCTGCATTTTGGCTGGAAGGGGGTTGTGTTGGACTTGGCCCTTTTTGCAGGGTCATCCCTGAACTTTTTGCCTTCCTCCTAGCCTTTTTTCTGACGTGGTGTTGGTGGTTTTAGGGCTCTGGGCACTTTAGCACTGCTGCCCAGTGTAAAGTGCATGTGCTCTCTGTGGTAAACATGGTGAGATTGGTCTACACCTGTTTGGCATATTTAATTTACCTGTCAGTCCTTTGTAAAGTGGTATCTCAGATACCCGGGGCCGGTAAATTAAATGCTACTGGTGGGCTTGCAGCACTGATTGCGCCACCCACCAAAGTAGCCTTTCAAAACTGTCTCAGGCCTCTGCCATTGCAGGGCCTGTGCACGCAGTGTTACTGCCGCTGTGACGTGGCACCTAAAGTGTGTGCCACGTCTGTGACCCCCCTTTTACTGCATGTCAGTCACCCCTAAGGTAGGCCCTAGCTAGCCCTATGGGCAGGGTGCATTGTAGGTAAAAGGTAGGACATGTACCTTAAGTGTGCGACATGTCCTGGTAGTGACAGACAGCCATTTTGGTTTCTTACTGCTGTGAGGCTGCTCTCCCATAGGAATGCATTGGGGATTCCCTGATAAGTGTTTCAGTGGTAATTCCTGATATGAGAGGAGCAGCGTGATCAAGTTTGGTATGTTTGGAATAGTAACAATAAATGCTGCGCAATGGTGTGCGCAGATTTATTATCACTATTTTAGAAATGCCATTTTTAGAAGTTGGCATTTCTGTGTGCTATGTGTCTGCCTACCTGATGTGGATTGCATGTCTGGCTCTGGAGTCACAGGGGCTGGTGAGGTGTGTGTGGCTCCAGGGAGGGCAGGGTGAGTCAGCGCTAGGCTGAATAGGGGACCTGCATTTGGAGTAGTGGGAGGAGTAGTCCCCTGACCCTGAATAGGTCTGTGCCTGCCAGGGTGAATGCTGGCTCCGCCCCCCTGTGGAGTGTCTGATGACCGAGCCCCCACCTGACAAAGGGGAAGAGGAGCCCTGTAAACAGAGTGCTCCAATACCCCCCAGAACCAGTTGAGACTGGTTCCCCCAGCCCTGTGCCAAGGGCAGAACAAAGGAAAATGATGTATATATTCTGGGGCTGTGACCCCATGAATTGTGCTCCCTTGTGACTTGGGAGGGACTTGCTGCTGCTGGGCCCCAGGAGGAACCGCCATGAGGGACTGCCTCCCTGCTGGAGGGCCCTGTGAGCTGGCCTGCCTGGGCCCAGCCTTGTGCCCCTGAAACTTTGCCAGAGAGCCTTGTGAGCGCGGGATCTTTCTCTCCCAGAACGGGGAGAGTGTTGGGGCTTTGCAGCGCTGGGCTACAATGTTGCCAGGGGGAATCCCGGCATGGGGACTCCCCGGTGCTGCTGGGAAGACAAGCTGGAGCCTACCTTGCATTCTGGATGTCACTGCAAGCGGGACCCTACCCTGCGGTTTTATGCCTCTTCTTAGCGGGAGCCTAGTTTGGAGGATCAGTGGCAGTTTAGGACTGCACTCATGAGAGGAAGATTGGAGAATGGTTACTGTGTGCCAGGGGTTACTGCCCCCCACTCTGTGAGATGGCAAGGACCGGAGATATCTGGATGGCCTAGGGCCTGGTCCTGGCCGCGGACAACTAGGGAGTACCAGTGGGGTAGCTTAGTTGGTCCTGGGAGCTTTGACAGAGGGAACTACATGGGTTCAGAATGGCGTAGAACTGGAGTGTGCCGATGCAGTTGCGGACCCGCGTCCATGTTCTATCGCCCAAAGCAGGGAAGCCCATCCAGGTGGTGATTGGTCTACCCTGCATTTTGGCTGGAAGGGGGATGTGTTGGACTTGGCCCTTTTTGCAGGGTCATCCCTGAACTTTTTGCCTTCCTCCTAGCCTTTTTTCTGACATGGTGTTGGTGGTTTTAGGGCTCTGGGCACTTTAGCACTGCTGTCCATTGTAAAGTGCATGTGCTCTCTGTGGTAAACATGGTGAGATTGGTCTACACCTGTTTGGCATATTTAATTTACCTGTCAGTCCTTTGTAAAGTGGTATCTCAGATACCCGGGGCCGGTAAATTAAATGCTACTGGTGGGCTTGCAGCACTGATTGCGCCACCCACCAAAGTAGCCTTTCAAAACTGTCTCAGGCCTCTGCCATTGCAGGGCCTGTGCACGCAGTGTTACTGCCGCTGTGACGTGGCACCTAAAGTGTGTGCCACGTCTGTGACCCCCCTTTTACTGCATGTCAGTCACCCCTAAGGTAGGCCCTAGCTAGCCCTATGGGCAGGGTGCATTGTAGGTAAAAGGTAGGACATGTACCTTAAGTGTACGACATGTCCTGGTAGTGACAGACAGCCATTTTGGTTTCTTACTGCTGTGAGGCTGCCCTCCCATAGGACTGCATTGGGGATTCCCTGATAAGTGTTTCAGTGGTAATTCCTGATATGAGAGGAGGAGCGTGGTCAAGTTTGGTATGTTTGGAATAGTAACAATAAATGCTGCGCAATGGTGTGCGCAGATTTATTATCACTATTTTAGAAATGCCATTTTTAGAAGTTGGCATTTCTGTGTGCTATGTGTCTGCCTGCCTGATGTGGATTGCATGTCTGGCTCTGGAGTCACAGGGGCTGGTGAGGTGTGTGTGGCTCCAGGGAGGGCAGGGTGAGTCAGCGCTAGGCTGAATAGGGGACTGCATTTGGAGTAGTGGGAGGAGTGGTCCCCTGACCCTGAATAGGTCTGTGCCTGCCTGGGTGAATGCTGGCTCCGCCCCCCTGTGGAGTGTCTGATGACCGAGCCCCCACCTGACAAAGGGGAAGAGGAGCCCTGTAAACAGAGTGCTCCAATACCCCCCAGAACCAGTTGAGTCTGGTTCCCCCAGCCCTGTGCCAAGTGCAGAACAAAGGAAAATGATGTATATATACTGGGGCTGTGACCCCATGAATTGTGCTCCCTTGTGACTTGGGGGGGACTTGCTGCTGCTGGGCCCCAGGAGGAACTGCCACAAGGGACTGCCTCCCTGCTGGAGGGCCCTGTGAGCTGGCCTGCCTGGGCCCAGCCTTGTGCCCCTGAAACTTTGCCCGAGCGCCTTGTGAGCGCGGGATCTTTCTCTCCCAGAACGGGGAGAGTGCTGGGGCTTTGCAGTGCTGGGCTACGACATTGCCAGGGGGAATCCCGGCATGGGGACTCCCCCGTGCTGCTGGGAAGACAAGCAGGAGCCTACCCCACATTCTGGATGTCACTGCAAGCGAGAGCCTATCCCGCTGTTTTATGCCTCTTCTTATCGGGAGCCCACCCCGCATTTTGTGGTCCTTTGAGAGCAGGAGCCCACACCGCACTGTGGTATTTCAAGGAGGAGCGGGAGCCCACCCCGCAATTCTGTAATTAACGGCGGGAGCCTACCCCGCACTGCGGATCCAAGAAGTGAAGCCGCCAACGTGATCGGCGGCCCGGAAGACAGGCAGAAGCCTGTGCCTGGTTGTGGGCAGGGCTAACTCACGGCTCACCAATAGAAGCGGGCAGGGAAGATGAAGCTGCTGGGGCCGCCAATTGCAGCGCGGCCGCAGAGGAAGTCAGGCAAGTGAAGCCTGGTCGTGGGTGGGGCTCCCATGAGGTGGGGAGAGCCCCACATGCTGCCGAGAGTGAGCCCAGGAAGGTTTGAGGCGGAGACTTCGCTCAGTGCCTGTTCGTCCCTGAGGGACCTGTCCAGGGAGCCTTGTGTGCTGCACCGCGAGGTCGCGGGCCGCTGCAGTTCAGCGGATCGTTCATGAAGGCAGGTGAAGCAGGCTCGAGCTCCAGACCACAAGACAGAGGAGCACAGGAGCCTGAACCCTCGGTGGTGAGACGACTGCCACGAAACTCGCTCAGCCCCCAAGGAATGGTGAGTGGGGCTGAGCTTCTGTGCATTTGGGGCTTTCTGGCTGATGAGCTCCGATCGCCGTGAGGGCGGGAGCGCTACCCATTCTGGGCCGGGGCAGAGGGGGGGGAGCAAGGTGTCAGCTTCCCTCCCCCGTCGGGGTCCGAGACTGCCCGGGGTACTTTTGTGTTGCCCTGAGTTAGGGGCAAAGATTGGTGCTCGCAGCTGCACTGCCGGGTCGCGGGCAGCTGCTTAAAGAGCACGCAGAGTAGAGAATGCCCTGACTTTGGAGGACTAAGGGCATTGAGGACAGCACAGACGGGCCCCTGAGGAAGGCCATTTGGCCTGCGGTCATTTTTTTATCGTAAAAGAGAGGTATAATGTGTTTATGCCTAATATGATTGCTGCATACTGTGTTTTATGCTAATGTGATGCCTAATGCAAATGTCATGCTATGATGTTTAGGCCTAAAGAGGTGGCATAATGTGTGTATGCCTATAATGATTTGTGCGTAATGTGTTTATGCCTAATGTGATGCAGACATAATGCGTTTATGTTGCAGGTGATAATGCCAAGTACAGTATTTTAAAATATAACCAAAGAAGACGGCCAAGCAAAATGACTGTCTGACATTAAGATGTCTGGCACCTTCAAAGTTTGTTATGAAAACCCTCACACACCAACCTGGTTGGTGTCATGCTTCATCATCGGGTCCCAGCCGGGCAGCCAAATGCTACCCAGCTGTGCTACGACACCTGTTTACAGTGGAGCAGGTTTTAGGTGTAGGTGAATGTGTTGAAGTGAGTGAAATATGTAAAAATACCTCCAGATTACTACCCGTTACTTTATTCGTGGTGATCTGGGGTATGGTTAAAAAAGACAAGAGAGTGGATAAAGAGTACTATACGTAGCTATTTATTATCCTCTGGTCGACATGTTTCAGCCCTTAGCAAAAAATGTTTGGGCTTTCTTCAGGACCTCTCTAAATAAATAAAGTGAGTGATGTGAAAAATGTGAGTGATAAAAAATTACCACATGAACAGCATTTTTAGCACTCACGCTAAGGAGTGCTATTTATGCAGCGAGGACTGGCGATGTGTCGGTCCTCTTAAAATGTAGAATACCTGTAAAGGAAACAGCATAACAAAATACATCAGATAAAGGAAGCATTAATACCACAATTATCGATCGTACTGGTGGTTGATATATGGTGCTCACTACGTGCAGTCCATAAATATCGCCAGTACTGGTGGTAAGTATCTTGTGCTAAATACTTAGCGAGGTGTCAAACATATATCTACCAAGTTACCACTTTTATACATGCCGTACCGTGCACACTACGCAACACGTAAATGTCATGCACACTGTACAACCTGTTGAGTGATTGTGCCTTCTCAGTTTATAAGAAGAAAAAAGGGGTGGGGGTGGGGGGGCGTTGTTCTCTGTATTATTTACAGACATGGGCAGTGTCTAGTATGTAGGATTCGTGTAATTAAGAATCCTCCCATAAGAGCTGTCGCGCTACTATTGCGCTGTGTACATGCTTATAAAAGGGTGTTTTATCTACCATTATCGAGCGCCATGTGACTATTTGCCATATATTTCATATAATTCAATTTCTTGATAATTACATTGATTCTGAGGTAGGCGTTCGTATCTGGTCCCGGGGGGGGAAAGAAGCACCTCTCTTAGGTCACATACTACGGAAAATGGGTTTAAAAACGGAGAGAATCAGTGAAGGTATCTCTATTAACTAGCTAGATCATGACAGACGATCTTGTGAAACGAATCGACTGGGCATACAGCGGTAAAAGACCGTTGTATACTGGAAAGGTCTTACTTTCTGTGGTGGTGTCTTCCTTGGACAACCTAGTGCGTGTCCCCTCGGTCAGGCTGGCAACCGCTAATGCTCCCAATTGTTGTTGCCATTTATTGGCTCTTCCACGTCCTCTTGTCTTGTTCTGATAGCTACTAGAGCTAGAGCCACTACTGTTAGACGAGGCATCATCAGAGCTATAGGACTGTTCACGATTCTTTTGAGGTTGGTAATCTGGATCGGAGTAGGGATATGATTTAACATATGAGAACTTCTTAAGATCTTTCTGAAAGTTCTGGATTTTCGACTGTGTCAAATTCTCCTTATATTCCTGCATTTCCTTATTTACCTCGTCTAATCTTTTTTTATATGCTGTTAGAGTTGTTTTAAAATGGCTTTCTGTAGTCTGGATCTCTATTAGATAAGCATCTCCCAGTCTTTTTGCTGTTTGGATTATCAGCACAATCCAATCTCTTGTGCATCGCCAGGCGATTTTGGCCCAATCCCTACGAAATGCGGCATCCTCAAGGAATATTCTCGGAGCGTTGGTAACTATCAGTCCTCTAGGAGCCGTGTTGGCTCTCAGATATTCTGTGAGTATTACGCCGTGAAGAATGGTTCGAATGTGATTGCGTTTCATTTCGGTAGGCGATTCCCAATCTGTACCTTGGGATATCGTTCTCGCTATATTAAGATCTGCCATCAGCGGTGGTGCTGCTAGGATGTCACTGATAATTTCTTCCGAAAAGGTTAAGCCCAGATTCTCTGCCATGATGTACACTACTCCGGCTGATTAAATTGAAAAAAGGGGGAAAAATCGGGGCTCTCGCAGCTGCACGCTGCCAATTATTCAAAACCAAAATAAAGAGCTAGGACTCTAGGACGGCCGTCCTTGTCCCTGTGATTTATAATGTAACCAAAGAAGACGGCCAAGCAAAATGACTGTCTGACATTAAGATGTCTGGCACCTCCAAAGTTTGTTATGAAAACCCTCACACACCAACCTGGTTGGTGTCATGCTTCATCATCGGGTCCCAGCCGGGCAGCCGAATGCTACCCAGCTGTGCTACGACACCTGTTTACAGTGGAGCAGGTTTTAGGTGTAGGTGAATGTGATGAAGTGAGTGAAATATGTAAAAATACCTCCAGATTACTACCCGTTACTTTATTCGTGGTGATCTGGGGTATGGTTAAAAAAGACAAGAGAGTGGATAAAGAGTACTATACGTAGCTATTTATTATCCTCTGGTCGACATGTTTCAGCCCTTAGCAAAAAATGTTTGGGCTTTCTTCAGGACCTCTCTAAATAAATAAAGTGAGTGATGTGAAAAATGTGAGTGATAAAAAATTACCACATGAACAGCACGCTAAGGAGTGCTATTTATGCAGCGAGGACTGGCGATGTGTCGGTCCTCTTAAAATGTAGAATACCTGTAAAGGAAACAGCATAACAAAATACATCAGATAAGGGAAGCATTAATTCCACAATTATCGATCGTACTGGTGGTTGATATATGGTGCTCACTACGTGCATTCCATAAATATCGCCAGTACTGGTGGTAAGTATATTGTGCTAAATACTTAGCGAGGTGTCAAACATATATCTACCAAGTTACCACTTTTATACATGCCGTACCGTGCACACTACACAACACGTAAATGTCATGCACACTGTACAACCTGTTGAGTGATTGTGCCTTCTCAGTTTATAAGAAGAAAAAAGGGGTGGGGGGTGGGGGGGCGTTGTTCTCTGTATTATTTACAGACATGGGCAGTGTCTAGTATGTAGTATTCGTGTAATTAAGAATCCTCCCATAAGAGCTGTCGCGCTACTATTGCGCTGTGTACATGCTTATAAAAGGGTGTTTTATCTACCATTATCGAGCGCCATGTGACTATTTGCCATATATTTCATATAATTCAATTTCTTGATAATTACATTGATTCTGAGGTAGGCGTTCGTATCTGGTCCCGGGGGAAAGAAGCACCTCTCTTAGGTCACATACTACGGAAAATGGGTTTAAAAACGGAGAGAATCAGTGAAGGTATCTCTATTAACTAGCTAGATCATGACAGACGATCTTGTGAAACGAATCGACTGGGCATACAGCGGTAAAAGACCGTTGTCTACTGGAAAGGTCTTACTTTCTGTGGTGGTGTCTTCCTCGGACAACCTAGTGCGTGTCCCCTCGGTCAGGCTGGCAACCGCTAATGCTCCCAATTGTTGTTGCCATTTATTGGCTCTTCCACGTCCTCTTGTCTTGTTCTGATAGCTACTAGAGCTAGAGCCACTACTGCTAGACGAGGCATCATCAGAGCTATAGGACTGTTCACGATTCTTTTGAGGTTGGTAATCTGGATCGGAGTAGGGATATGATTTAACATATGAGAACTTCTTAAGATCTTTCTGAAAGTTCTGGATTTTCGACTGTGTCAAATTCTCCTTATATTCCTGCATTTCCTTATTTACCTCGTCTAATCTTTTTTTATATGCTGTTAGAGTTGTTTTAAAATGGCTTTCTGTAGTCTGGATCTCTATTAGATAAGCATCTCCCAGTCTTTTTGCTGTTTGGATTATCAGCACAATCCAATCTCTTGTGCATCGCCAGGCGATTTTGGCCCAATCCCTACGAAATGCGGCATCCTCAAGGAATATTCTCGGAGCGTTGGTAACTATCAGTCCTCTAGGAGCCGTGTACAGTATTTTACCAGTAGTCACTGGTTGTGTTTTATTTGTGCTACTAGTGCTTTCTAAAGCTTCTGACAGTGGCCCGATTGGCCCTGTCCTGTATATAATCCCCTGTGAATATTGCCTAGTGCCAGTTGGCACAGTGTATATGTGTGATTAGGATTCTAATGTGTTTGGGATAATACAAAGGCTATTTATTATATAACCTTGTGTGGAGTTTCTTTTGTGGTGTGCGTAGTGTGTTGCTGCTGTGTGTGTGTTGCGCAAACGCTTTACACATTGCCTATGGGATAAACCTGACTGCTCGTGCCAAGCTACCAAGGGGGTGAGCAGTGGTTATCTTCAGCGTGTAACTCCCTTGCCCTGACTAGAGTGGTGGTTTCTGCCTGGCTTAGGCGCAAGCCCTAGCCAACCAGAAATCCCATTTCTAACAGTGCTCGACCAAATCCTCAGCCAACGTAACAATGGCGCAGCATCAATATGGTCAGAGATGTACCCCAAGCCAAGCTCTTCATGCAAACTAAAGGCAGGGGTGCTTGAGGGGGCAGCAAGCCGGCCACGCATGAATTTATTTTTGACCCCCAGAATGTCCCTCACATCCTTATAGCCCAAATATCACACCCATATGTGGCCATAGGGATACATTTTTCTTTATAAACATTGAGTAGGGCAGCCATTGGTTTGGACCCCAACCTTTTAGCAAAATCCCATATGGCCCCAACTGCTCTTGCCAGTATGTTCTTTTTTAGTTGTCTTTGCGCAGCCCAGGTCTCATGGTCATCAAACAACACCCCCAGATAAGGAAAGGTGGACACTTTTGACCATTCTACCCCCCTGCAGAAAAACTTGCTCTTAGCAGCCGTTTTGCTGCCCATTGTCATGGTGTGAGATTTTGAGAAATTGGTTGCTAAGTCAAGTGACTCCATAAAATCAATAAAAACAGTTAAAAGGTTTTGAAGGCCTACAGCGGTCCTTGCAAACAATACTGCATCATCTGCATACAAAAGTGCTGGGATCAGTTTGGCCCCCGCTCTTGGGATGTCTTTAGTGCTGGCTGAGAGGAGGTCCCCTAGTTTATTTATATAAACTTTAAAATGCAAAGGGGCCAGAGTGCACCCCTGACATACCCCTCGCTTGACCTCCCAGGAGTCTGTCAAAATGCCATCTTCCTTAAACCTTACCGCTGCAGTGGTATTATTATGGGCGTAATGTAAAAAAGACACCAGACACGGGTCCATACCCAGCTCCTCCCAAATCTGCCACAGTTTAGATCGGTTAACACGGTCAAATGCCGATGTTAAGTTCATAAATCCCATATGCAGGGTACCCCTCTTTGCAATAGTATACTTTCTGACCACCAGATTCAGATTAATACATTGATCGAGCGTCCCTCAACCTTGCCTAAAACCATACTGTAAATCATTAATAACATTAAAATGTTCTAGCCACGATGATAGATGATTCAAAATCAATTCCCCATGATTTTAGCAGCTGAGTCCAAGACCGAAATAGGTCTATAACAGGCAGGATCACCCCTTGAGCCCTTTTTAAAGATATGGATAATAATAGCCTTCACCCACGAAGGTGGAAAGCCATATGTGCTACCCACATTAAAAACCCTTGACAATATTGTAGCCCAGACCTGGGGGTCTGCCTTATACAGGTCAGCTGGTACCCCATCCTGGCCCGGTGCCTTTCCCCCAGATGTAGCAAGGATAGCTCTATGAAAAATTAAGTGGTGCTAAACCTAAGCTAGGCTCCCCTTGTATCTCCATCCCTTCCAGATCGTCACCACTGTACATACCCCCAGAAAACTCAACCCACTGTTCTGGGACTACGGTGCATTCTGTACTAGCATTTACAGTATCAGAGAAAAACGGGCTATTAACCACCACCCAGAACTTATTACTGTCTGAGAATGTGCTTCCTTGGCCAAGATCCTCCCAGGCCTTTTCCCTAATGGATTTCTTCTTCTCCTTCATTGCATGCTTGTAAATCCTCCTGCGAAACATGAGCTCACTCTCATCTCTTGGGTTTTGTTTAAGGGCCAACATTAACTTCCTGTGAGCAGTAGAACAGGTGCCATCAAACCACCTCTTCGCCTTAGGTCCCCCCCCTGCATGGGACGGTTACATTGATAGCTATCTGATTAGTTAGTGTTCCAAAGGTGTCTAGAACAGCTCTATCCTGTGCATTGGTATCAATACATTCTAAAACCTCAACTGCACACTCCATACACAGGTTATCTAAGAACCTTACCGGTACCACCTTCTCCCACTTCCATCTACATGATTGGTCCTTGGTGCTAATGTCAGAATTGGGGATAACCCTACTCTGTACTTCAAGAAAGGCAGATGAGTACAATAGTTCGAACATAAGGGGGTTATGGTCACTGTAGTTGCTCCAGAGCACACTCAATTTATAGACTGCAGGAGCTAAGGATGCGGAAATCATTATAAAATCAATGAAACTAGGGCATCTCCTGCCAGTGAAGGTGGGAATAGGAGTATTCTTCCCTGTTTGCTCTAAACAATACAAGTTGTTTGCTGAAAGAAGCCCTTCTATGAGTGTGCCTGACTCTGTATGTTCAAAATGTATGGTTAGTGGTAAGAAATCCCCATGAGCCTTGGTAGAGATACAATTAAGATTGCACTGATGAATATTAAAATCACCTAAAATGAAAATCTCAAAATAGGAATGTTTGTTCTTTCTGTAAGTATAACGGAAACCCTCCAGGGCAGCTAAATGTTCTATCGCGGAGGATCTAGTAAAATAATGATGAAAGTTAACTGGTAGTAACGGATAGTGATTCTTAAAAGACAACTCTACTACTAACATGTGGGGATAATGACACTCTAATTGGCTCAGCTTGCATCCTAAATCAAGAGAAATCAATAAAAGAAGGCCCCCTCGGCACGTCCTGATGTCGAGAGAATTGCATGCTTAACAAACGAGATAAACCCATCCAGGTAGAAACTTTCACCGGTATCCCAGGTCTCTTGTAGGGCAATCAAATGATTGCCCACACGAGTCCTCTGCTAAAGGACATCATCTCTTTTTGTCCCCAAACCTGCGATGTTTCACGACAGTATCCTCAAGCAGGCGGGGCCCACCCTAGAAGGTGCAGTACTAAAAGGGGGAGCAGGCTCTGGCTTCCACGATGAAAGGGCGTTTTGGACTCCAGTGGGAGCTGGTCTAGATGGTAGGACACTAATGGTTGCTGAACAAGTGACTGGACTAGATGATGGAGCAGACTCTAGTTTCCCAGGTGAGAGAGTAGTGTTGACAGCCGGGTCCTGAGATCTTATACCATAGTGGCTCAACCTCGGATAATAATTGTCAATCTAAGCCATCAAGCCTCTGTAAATTTCGCAAGGGTTCAAATCTATTGGCTAAAGGTAGGACCAATCCGAGATTGCTAATCTGGGTTGGCTTAAACGTTCTAGATGCCTGAAGCCAGGGACTTTTTGAAGAAGAAAGATTAGCAGGGGGTAAAAATACCGAAGGGGCAATCCTAATCATTGTTTTTAGTGCTACCCCTAAGCTCACAATCTATCAGCACATTGACTTGGACAGGGTGTCTCATGTTAACTATCACACAGCGCCCCTCAATGTTTTTCCCCAACCTGCGTCCCACCCAGCCCACTCTTCTAGCCATAATAATATCCGGAGATAGCCGATGGCCATTCACAATGTTAGCATTGCACCAGTGTGTGACCTTATGTACCAAATTCAATGTAGACTCCTTGCTCCCCTCTGTGATTGGAGGGACTCCCACTAAAACTATAGCCAAAGGTGCTGATTCCGGGGGCAAATCTACGATCTCATGACTGCCAGCTTGGGGCTCTATAGGATTAATTGAGGCAGGTATATCAGGTAAACGCCCCCTTGGCAATGATGCCCCTCGAGGTGGGACCACCTGGGCCGCCTGCACTGCCTGCGCCACATAAGGTGGGTTGCAGGTCGCACTGGAGGTCCCAGCCCCTTCAGTTACCCCTTGTTTCAGGTGCCCAATGTTTTGAGTGTTTTGAAATTCAAGGGGCACCTGGGCAGAACAACCAGACACAGCTGAAGGACCCACTATATCTGGTGTCCCTCTATCAGACACTTGTGAGGTAATAGGCCTAGCGGGGCCAAAAAACCCGCCTCCCACAGGCTCCTTTGCAATGTGATGACAGGATATTTTCGGTAAAATAGCATCAAGCCTTGCATCTAGACCCTCCAGTTTTTTCTGTATAGGCGCTAAAAGACTATCAAATATAGACTCCAGTCTTGGTAAAAATAAGCCAATAAAATGTTCTAGTTCAGAACTGACTGGCGTTGAAGGCCTTTTGAGCAGAGCATTTCGGGGGGGGCTCTTTCGCAGCCGGTTTTCTTCCTCTTGGTAGGGGGGCTAGGTAAGTCATGCTCCGCCAGTGTCAAACCTTCTCAGCATTAGGGTCCACCGCGAATCGAATAGCCAGAGGAGATGATACCAGCCCAGAACTAGCCTCTTCCACTCCAAGGCTATCTGTTATAAATTGAGCAGAAGCGGATTTTCCTATCTCCAAGGTGAGCCTTCTTTCAGTCAGGGCTATCTCCTTTGAGATAACGCTGGCCGCCCTAGTTAAAAGCGAATCAATGGTCACAGTGTTGTTACCCCCTGTCCCTCCAGCTGTCGTTTTTCTTTTGACCATGATCAATGGGTTTGGGATTAACTGCTCTTGGCGAGAGAAGAGGCAGTCAGACCAGGCCTGTGTCCAGCAATACAGTACCAGACCCTAAGGAGAGCCGCAAAGAGGGGCACACTTCTCTTAATTGTTGATGCCATACAATAGGCAGCAAAAATAGGTAAATAACTACAGGGAAGAGTAATATAAGGGTGACCGTACCTTAGTCTTTGTATCCAAATCGCAGGGCCAAGAGACCTGGCCCAGCCCGGCCTCCTCCGGTCTCGGACGGGTGCAGATGGGCCCACCCTTGGTCCGGGCTTGGTCGTGCAGGAGCCCCGAGCTGGTCTTAAGTGCCTCCTGGCACGTGTGCATGTTACGGCACGTCAGCAGCACTGTAGAGGCTGCAAAGAAGACTGGGGGTTGTGGTCTTTCTCTCTCCCTCCGGCACAAACGGGTTGCAAGGTATCATTTTGTTAGCGTCTGAAGAAGGACAGTAAAATGGCAAACATGGCTTCGTACCTTTGCATAAGGCTAGATGTGACATATTGTAGCAATTATGTCAATCCATCCAGACAGGGGTTCAGGGCCAATGTCCAGATGTTGTCTGCCCTCACACTGTCACTTCTACTACTTAGCAGTTTACTATAATTTCTGGATTGACAATGGTACCCTCTTTTATGTGACAATATAGCTGTTCGCTCAACAAACAATTATCCATCATATACTGTGGGTCTTCCTTACCTAGCAAGGGTGGCCATATGGCAGAAGACCTCAGGATAAGAACACTAACTATGAACTGTGTCTCTTTGCCAAAAATTACACATTGGACATCTGGCATGACAAGTATTGAGGATGTAAAATATGTTTCTATTCATACTAACTTCAATAATGTACCTGCTGTGCATTCAAAATAGAGTCCCTGAAATTAACTGTAGGTAGGTCAAACGAAACAGAAGGTGAAGATGTGGGTTCTGCAACACTGCAGCAGAATACATTGTGGGACCGCTAGAGCACAGTTGGTGGACCATTCAAGACATACAATCACACCCAGAAGGACATGCACTGGCAGGTGGTAGAGAAGGTCCTACCAAACCCTCACGGTAGGGATGGGTCGTGCATTCTGAATGCAAATAAATTGGCATAGGACACTGTTGAAAATAGACTGAACGAATATGAAGGCCAGGAGAAGCTATTGGTTACCACTCCCCGAGGTTGATGAAGTGGTTTCCCTATTATTACTAGTACCTGTACCCCCTTAATTCTCCTGTTGTCATACTCGGGCACCAATATGAAATGATTATTATGGAGGCCCTCCTGTTTTTTTCTCTGTTTACAGTAGCTTATAAATATTTTGCAGTCAGACATCCTTATTTACACTTGTTCACATATTTATGATGCACTCGTCATACACTCCTGGGGCAAACTTGAAAAAGTGGTGCAGTGCAGCACAGCAAGTCACTGAGAAAAGGCAGGAATGCATCATAAGTAAGGCCCACGGTGCTTTCCTGCCTTTTCCCCCCTGGCTGGCGCACAATGGGCTACCTAGCTCAAACCAGGCACCCTTGCACCGTGGTGCAAGGGTGCCTGCATTGCATGCAGGATTGTTTTTGTGCAGGAAGGAAAACCTTCCTGCACAAAATCAATCCTGGGAGGCATATTCCTCTTTCTATGTGTGCTGCAGAAAGCAGCACACATAGAAAGAGGAATTAATGAGGAGAAATGAAGATATTTCTCCTGGAGAAATGAAGATATTTCTCCTAGTTTTGCCTCTCTTGGGGAGGTGTATCTTTTTGGTGCATTCCCAGGTTTACAAGGTTGTGTAAATCTGGGAATGCGTCAAAAACTCCATTACTCCAGATTTTTGGAGCCACTCAAATGCTCAGTAATAACGTAACATTTTAAACTGTAAAAACCACTGAAATTTACCAGTTATAGTTATCTCAAGTAACTATAACTCGTGCCCTAACGTAACTATAATTCGACCCACGCCATGCACAGTTTTCTCATCAATAATTTAATTGCGAATATTGCAGTGATATTATCAATGGTGTCATAGAATATTTCATGAGTGATGTAATATGTAGGGTAATTAGCAGTGCATGTTGTGGGCACAAGAGATACTTTAGGGCACTTGGGATAACTATAACTATAATTGGTGAATTTAGTGTTTTTTAGAGTTTAATAAGTTACTTTGTAACTGAATATTTCACCTAACTATAACTTTACTTTAACCTTTGTTTTTTTCAGTGAATTTCTAGTTTTATTTTAACGTAAAGTAATATTTAATCACCATATGCAAATACAACCCCCTGCTGCACACAGCCTTGCATGGTGGGGAGTTGGCAGCAGGGACTGGCCGAAGGCCATCCCCCTACAGGCAACCAACCACACACTGCGCTAAGCCTTCAGTCATGCATGGTGGGGGTTGGCCATAGAAAATCTGGCCAATACCCCACATGCAGCCATCCCCACACTGCACACATCCTTCGGCTGACACCCTGAAACAGACAACCCCACGCTGCTCGGAAGCCCGCCTACCCCCACGGACCACGCACACACCTGGGAATCATCCTGGACTCCGAGCTCAAAATGGACCGCCAGATCAACTCCGTCTCGTCCTCCTGCTTCCACACCCTCTGCCTCCTATGTAAGACCTTCAAATGGATCCCCCTCGAACACAGAAAGACCGTCACTCACGCCCTGTTCACCAGCAGACTCAACTACGGCAACGCACTCTACGCCGGAATAAACAGAAACCTCACCCGCAAGCTACAGAACATCCAGAACGCCGCCGCAAAACTGGTCCTCAACCTGCCAAGACACTGCCACATCTCCCAGCACCTGCGCACACTCCACTGGCTCCCCATCGAGGCTAGAGTCACCTTCAAGATGCTCACCCACGCACACAAGGCCCTCCACGACACCGGACAAGCATACCTGAACAGCCGACTCAAATTCCACGCACCCCAAAGGACCCTACGATCAGCCCAGCTCTCCTACGCCGTGGTCCCCCGCACCAGAAAGACCAGATGGGGAGGCCCCTCCTTCTCCTTCCTCGCGGCCAGAGCCTGGAACACCCTTCCGCTCCACCTCAGTCAGACAACATCGCTCACCATCTTCGCAAGAAATCTCAAAACCTGGCTCTTCGACAGACCCCCTCCTTGATGGAATGGAACCTGCACCCACCCCCCCCAACGCCTGGAGACCCTTACGGGTGAGTAGTCATGCCCAACAAACGCCTGATTGATTGCATGTGGCTGTCAGTCGTGCCTTGCAGGGGGTCGGCCCCCATCCCCAGTGCCTTCTTTTTTTTAAACCAAAGGGGGGCTCACATGGCCCACCTCTCTGGGTTTACTATGGACCTGGGGACCCCATCCCAAAGTTTTAGGGAGTGGGGCCACATGCCCCCCCCCAAGCCTTATTAGGCCCTGGAGACCCCATCTAGCAGGACTACTCCTTAAAATAAAGAGCAGGGGGGCAGCACAGCTCCCTCCAGATCGGTTATCAGCCAAGGAGACCCCTTCGCCGGGGCCTGCATTACTGAAAGGTGGGTGCCACCCACCATACACTCATTGGGGGGTTGTGGGGGGAGCCCCAAGGCGCCCACGGTCCCAGTCGTCTTCCCGCATGCAGTGGGACCTGGAATTGCTCCTGCCCACAGTGAGCAGCTGCTTATGCTGCTCCGTCTGGGTGGGAGCAATATTTTGATCAGTGTCCCTGGCCGCATCATTGCAGACCAAAAGTCAGCTCCCAACTGGCAGGAGCATTTTCAAAGCTCCCACCGGCTGAGAGCAGGATTTGTGTTTGCTCCCGCATGGCGGGCGTTTTGAAAATATTTGCACCAGACGGGTTTAAACACAAGTTTCCCTGCCCGTGCTAGTGCTGGCAGAGAAACTGCTGTGTCCTGGGGTGGCTCCCCGAGACACAGCTAGTGAGGCAGCCCCAGGGGATGGGGTCCCTAG
The DNA here is from genome assembly GCA_963921515.1 of Calotriton arnoldi. NCBI lineage: Eukaryota > Metazoa > Chordata > Amphibia > Caudata > Salamandridae > Calotriton > Calotriton arnoldi. The sequence goes on along the minus strand of CAWUFW010003386.1, from coordinate 1,348,539 downwards.
GGCCATTAACGGCTCAGGGAGATGGTCTGCATGGCACCTCTACCTTTTAATTATGTTAGCGCCACCAGCGGATGGGATCCCCAGGGCTTTTAGAGGCTCGGGGAGGGGGCTGCATAGCCCCTCCTCTTAAAAATTGTGGAAGGCCCTGGATGATGGGGTTCCTGGGACCAGATATGGCCTGGGGAGATGGGGAGGGGGAGCAGTGTGTTCCCCTCCCCTAAAAAACACTTCAGGCCTAGGGGGATGGGGCCCCTGTAGCCGAAAGTGGCTTGGGGAGGTAGACCACATGCCCCCTCCCCTTATAACCGAATTCAGGACCAGGAGATGGAGTTCCCAGGACCACAAAAGGCCTGGGGCCCATGCTCCCTCCCCTTAAAAAATACCATGAGCCCCAGGGATGGAGTCCTTGGGGTCAAAAACGTAGAGTAGACGCTGCCGCCGGCACACCTGGGCCCATCGCCATTTCCACCCGGGATTTTAATCTGGGGAAACATCCATAACTTCACCGAGCTGACACTGCTAGGTGTGTTATTTTATACTTAGTTTTAAATCTTTTTAATCTTTCTCCGTTTTGTGGTTATTTCTGTCCCCTTCCTCTGCCTTGCTGATTGCTGCATCCCAAGTCCGCCGCAAGCATTTCCTGCTTGATTGTTGCAGAGAGAGGCAGACGCCCATACTCTCTACACTTCCAGTTTCCCAGAGAGGAGGGACTTTCGGGCAGTTTGTGGTCTAGTGTTTTCACTAGCACCGCTACTTATAGCACATGGATACGCGGACGCGCAGCATTCACGGAAACCTGGACGTCTTGATAGAGAAGAACCCACTATGCTTTCCTACTCTATGGAAACCTTACTAAAGATGAGAAATGGTGAGAATCACTGTCCTTGTGCTACCTTCGCAATTGAGAGCGAGGGTAAGCACTCGCAATACACCTGTACTTCCTGTGGCTACTCTATGCTCTTCTGTCAAAATTTCTCCAGGACAAACATGGTTGATAAACCTAATAACAACCCTGCTAAATTTAGCACAGGAAAAATAGGGAGATATAGGGGTCTACTTCTAAATGCTCGCTCCCTTAACATACATAAGGTGGAGTTCGCTATTTTGCTAGCTGAAGCGGAACCCGATTGGGTCTTCATCACTGAAATTTGGGCTAATATAGCCTCAGGACCTGATCTAGTCGATGCTATTCCGGCTAACTACTTTATTCAGAGGGTAGACAGGGTGGGACGCATGGGGGGGACTGGCGATTGTTTTTAAATCACAGTTTAAATGCCTGATAGACTCAGGGCTCAACCTTCAAACCTGTGAAGCCACTCATTTTAAACTTATTATTTCAGCCACCTGCTCATTCGGGGGATTGCTGATTTACAGACCCCCAGGTCCTAGACTGCCGTTCCTTTATGAACTTAAAAGTTTACTAGAACCTTTTCTAGTGAAGAAATGGCTGACCATTCTGGGTGACTTTAATTTTCACCTAGAAGAGATGGACAACCAAAACTCTAGTGCCCTATTAGAGTCTCTCGCTAGTCTTGGTTTACGGCAACTAGTACCTGCTCCTACTCATAAGGCGGGCCACACGCTGGATGTAATCTTTACTAATGATAAAAGAATTACCTATCAAAATACTATTCCTAACTGTTGGACCAACCACAGCGCAGTCTCCTTTGATCTCTCCCCTCCATCTACAGCCGGTAACACCAGAACTCCTCACCCCCTGGATAAATCTAGAAACTGGAAAGGGGTCTCAGCCAAGATGCTAGCCAATACCCTAAATAGTATACCCTGTACAATCCAAGAGAATTCTAACAGTGGGGCAGAGGCCTTTGCGACATGGCTGGAATCTGCAGCAAATATACTGGCCCCCCTGAAGACTCATACCGGTAAAAAGTGCCCCCCTTTGTCTCCTTGGTTTAATGATAGACTCAGGATGCTTAAACAGGCCTGTCGTTGCTTTGAGCAGGCCTGGAGGAAACCTTAGATGAGCGAGAAAGAATTCTATACAAAAGAAGCATCAAGGAATATAAACTCACACTGATGGAAGAAAAGTCTAAATACTGTACCTATAAAATAGAAAATTCATCCTCCACAAAAGAATTATTTAGACTAGTACAACAGCTCTCGGATTCTCAACCCAGAGCAGAGCCAGAGATTTCACAAGCTTTTTGTGATCAGCTAGCAACCTTTTTTCAGTCCAAAATCATGGATATCTACACAGAGTTTGATCCCAACTCTAGGCTGTCTAGTCACCCAGTGGTCTCTGGCAGGCATACTACAATTGCCCAGGAGGTGCCATCTGGCTTAAGCATCAACACCAATGGTCTCTCTAAATTCGCTACCCTTTCGTCCCAACAGATCACACAATATCTTTTGAAAACCCATGCAGGGTCACCCCTAGAAGCCTGACCTCCAGCAGCTCTTCACATGGCAGTCAATATCATAGCAGAACCTCTTTGTAAACTTATGAATAATGTGATCCTATCTGGATCCTATCCTTATAGTTGGAAGCAAGCCAATATTAGGCCTCTTCTAAAAAAATCCAACCTAGACCCCAGGGATTGTAAGAACCACCGTCCTATTTCCCTGCTCCCAGTCCCTGCAAAGATCCTGGAGATGCATCTTAATAGCCAGTTGATGGAAACTGTGGAACAGCAACTTTGGCTTAACGACGCAGCTTCAGGAAACACCATGGGACAGCAACCACCCTAATAACAGCCACCGACTACATCAGGCGCACTGTGGATGCAGGGCAGGGGGTGGTGCTGATACTCCTTGATCTGTCTGCAGCATTTGATACCATCGCGCCTACACTGCTACTGGACAGACTCCAGAATCTTGGCATTTCCAACCAAGCACTAGCCCTCCTGTCCTCATTTCTGATGGAAAGATCTCAAAGGGTGAAATTACAGCACTTACTCTAAATCCTTTGTTTTACCCTGTGGAGTTCCGCAGGGCTCATCGCTGAGCCCCACACTTTTCAATCTTTATGTGGCACCCCTAGCGACAGTGATTCACTCCTTTGGGCTAGAGGTAGTGTCATACTCAGATGACACGCAGATTATGGTGTCAACCCCTAAGGGTTCGTCGTCAGCATCAGAGAATATTCTCGGTTGCATGCCTAAAGTGGCAGAGTGGATGTCATGTAACTTCCTGAAGCTGAATGGGGACAAGACTGAAGTTATGATTTTTGGATCAGGGACATAACCCTGGAACAGCAAGTGCTGGCCCCAGTCCTTAGGATCTTGTCCTACTCCGTCCAAGTAGGCCAAGAATCTTGGAGTACTGTTGAACACTGAACTTGACCTTAATGTCAAAGCGAACCGTACCATCTCCACTTGCACCTGGATTATAAGGATGCTTAATAAAATCTTCCCCCTCATCCAACGGCTGGCATACAAACAGATAGCTCTTGCCCTAGTAATGTCCAGACTGGACAACTGTAACTCGCTGTACCTGGACTCAAACAAGAATACGCAATATAAACTCCAGGTGGTGCAGAATGCACTGGCAAGACTTGTCCTGGACATTCCTAAAAAACAGTCTGCGGGGAAGGGATTAGAAAACCTGCATTGGCTCCCCATCAATAAACGCATTAGCTTCAAATCACTCTGTATGGTACACAAGGCACTTTATCTCCCTTACCCTACAAGATTAAAAACCATGTTCTGCTTGCACTCCCCTGGTAGACCCCTCCGCTCATCTCTCCAACTGCGGCTTGTGGTACCGAGAACCAAAAGAAAGAAGTGGGGCGATAGAGCGTTCTCTGTGGCCGCAAGCAAACTCTGGAATTCTCTTCCTTTTATCTTAAGGGCCATCCCTCTTCACCTGCCATTCAGGAAGGCTCTTAAGACATGGCTATTCTCTGGCTAATTCCTTAGCTGGGGCGGATGGAATGGTGTATTGGTGGTTCGTGTCCCTGACGGCTAGTCTTTAGCGCCTTGATGCTTACGAGTGAATACTGCGCTCTATAAATTTCAAATCAAATCAAATCAAAAATGGCTTGGGGAGGAGGCCACACTCACCTGCCTCCCCCAAAAATAAATAGAGTCATCCCCCCAGGCCCTGTCCCACCCCTGGGGGTTTAAAAAAGAACTACGGGAGACCATGCTTCTAGTTTTTTTTCAAATCTTGCAGCGGATTCAAGTATTTTCTGTGAATTTACGGCAACTTGTTTTTAAAAAAACATCTGTGGACCCAGGCCTCCTGGTGTTGGGGTCCCCCTTATGTCTTTTTTGTCTTTTTCTTAGGACTCGGGACCGAGTCCCAAATCCTAAGATGGCTGCCATCACTTCCTGGTTGAAGTGGAGGCAGCCAATCAGATCTCGATTTGAGATCTGTCGACTCTGTGTTTGTCCGTGGAGTGAAATATACAATTATTTTAACCTTAATTTCTACAAAACTACTGAACAGATTTACACTAAAACACAATAGCACTCTTTCTGAACCAAGATCTAGCTTTCTGTCAAATTTGGTGTAAATCTGCTCAGTGGTTTGGGCTGCAGGTGTCTAAAAGTGTTTGGGCTGTAGGTGTCTAAAAAATTGAATCAGAAAACATGATTTGGGCTCCCCCTTTTTCTTGGCTCCCGCTTAACAGATCATCCCGAAACTTTCCATGCGCAAACTAGTTAAAGTAGCACTTTTTGGGAAATTTTCATGGAGATTCGTCGAATGGGGCCAAAGTTATTAGCAACACAAGAAATGCATTTCCTATGAAAACACGATCCTAACTATAGCGACCACCACTGGGTGATGAATTAGAGTTTTGAACTTGCACCTTTACAACCATCATATGTGAATAAAAGTCATTATTTGACTTAGCAATGCTGTCTAATGTTTATTTGTAAAACCAAAGGGGATGATGGACGGAGTGTTGAACATTGCAAGCACTCACCCCCAGTCAACTGATCTGGGTTTAATCCATCATCATTCTTTAGCTCACTCCGCCACCCCAGTTCAGACATGGCCATATGCAAATCAGTCTGACCCTGTGCCTCATGGGAACAGTCCAGCCCGAACTGCCAAGCCATGTCTTCCCTGGACCGGAAACAAGCATCCTGGGACCGGTTTCTGGCTTACAGCCATCATCAGCCAGGCTATCTTGAATCCAGTGGCAAAGTGAGCAAGGGACCCACGTCTGGGCATACCCTGCCAACTTAGGGCGAACATAGCAAAACCAAAGGGGATGATGGACGGAGTGTTGAACATTGCAAGCACTCACCCCCAGTCAACTGATCTGGGTTTAATCCATCATCATTCTTTAGCTCACTCCGCCACCCCAGTTCAGACATGGCCATATGCAAATCAGTCTGACCCTGTGCCTCATGGGAACAGTCCAGCCCGAACTGCCAAGCCATGTCTTCCCTGGACCGGAAACAAGCATCCTGGGACCGGTTTCTGGCTTACAGCCATCATCAGCCAGGCTATCTTGAATCCAGTGGCAAAGTGAGCAAGGGACCCACGTCTGGGCATACCCTGCCAACTTAGGGCGAACATAGCAAAACCAAAGGGGATGATGGACGGAGTGTTGAACATTGCAAGCACTCACCCCCAGTCAACTGATCTGGGTTTAATCCATCATCATTCTTTAGCTCACTCCGCCACCCCAGGACCTGGCTTGGCAGTTCGGGCTGGACTGTTCCCACAAGGAACAGGGTCAAGACTGATTTGCATATGGTTGGGTCCAAACTGGGGTGGTGTGGTGAGCAAAAGAATGATGGATTTAACCCAGATCCTTGTGACTGGGGGTGAATGTTTGCATTGTCCAGCATTCCGTCCATCAATTGTTTCTTTTGCATTTGTCGCCCTAAGTGGGAAGGGTATGCCCAGACGTGGGTCCCGTGCTCACTACACCACTGGATTCAAGCTAGCCTGGCTGAAGAAGGGTGATGCCCTGAAACCGGTCCCAGGATGCTTGTTTCCGGTCCAGGAGGACCTGGCTTGGCAGTTCGGGCTGGACTGTTCCCACAAGGAACAGGGTCAAGACTGATTTGCATATGGTTGGGTCCAAACTGGGGTGGTGTGGTGAGCAAAAGAATGATGGATTTAACCCAGATCCTTGTGACTGGGGGTGAATGTTTGCATTGTCCAGCATTCCGTCCATCAATTGTTTCTTTTGCATTTGTCGCCCTAAGTGGGAAGGGTATGCCCAGACGTGGGTCCCGTGCTCACTACACCACTGGATTCAAGCTAGCCTGGCTGAAGAAGGGTGATGCCCTGAAACCGGTCCCAGGATGCTTGTTTCCGGTCCAGGAGGACCTGGCTTGGCAGTTCGGGCTGGACTGTTCCCACAAGGAACAGGGTCAAGACTGATTTGCATATGGTTGGGTCCAAACTGGGGTGGTGTGGTGAGCAAAAGAATGATGGATTTAACCCAGATCCTTGTGACTGGGGGTGAATGTTTGCATTGTCCAGCATTCCGTCCATCAATTGTTTCTTTTATAATGTTTATTTGTTGTCATAGCTGGACTTTGCTTATTTCCTGATTTGTGCCCATATCCTGGAAGGCTTAAAGGTGATCAGTGGTTGCAGCTCATTTTGAGGGGCTCGCACCCAAGGTGCCTGGGTGATTTACATCCTCTTGTAGTGGCTTTTCTGGAAATTTAGAATACTCTACAATGGCAGATTGAATGGTTGTACCGTTGGTAATGTTGGAATTAATCACATTCCCCATGACTAACTTGAGAGAACACAAAAGACATGAGACTGAGGATCCATTTGGGGTCTGTAGTGTTACTGGTGAGCTGGTAGTTGAGTTTGGTCAAATCAAATCAAACAAGCTTTATTTGGTTTAAAATTCGCAAACCATAAAAGCATCCTAAAAGTCATAAACATCTGCACATCACAAAATCTACAATAAAATACATTTAAAATAACGATAAAATGAAGATTCCAACAGTAGGCCCCAGGAAGCCATGTACATAAAGTGCTACATGCAAAAATGTCTGATTCAGTGCACAGCTATAACTTTAAAAAACATCATCACATCGCCGAATATGCAATAGAATGCATTTAAAAATAATAGTGAAATTAGAATTTCAATGGCAGACCCCAGAAAAACCATATACATAAAGTGCTGCGTGCAAAATGACCAATTCAATGCAGGGCTATAACTCCAGTAACATCACTAGTCTTCTCAGAATATATATAAAATATATGAAATAAAGTGCGTAAGGTTAAGAATTTCATCAGTATATCTAAAAAGGCATAGTACATAAAGTGCCATATACGAGAATATATAGTTTAAGAGAACACAAAATACAAACACGGACATCATTTATCATTATGTGACCCAGTTTCTTCATAAACAAGGGCCTCACGATGAGAATTATTGTATCTCATTTTGATTGCCTTCTGAAAATAAACTGCCACTGCATTACAAACTCTAAGATTTACTAGGCCACAAATATTCTCAAAAGCGGTTTTATATGTGAACAGTATCTCCTTTAAAAACAGTGGCCGTAAGAGACTCTTCCTGATATCTCTATAAAAACCGCAAAATAAAATAAAGTGCAACGCTGTCTGATCTGATTTCCCATCACAAGGGCACTTTGGGAGATTATGGTCCCACTTGCCCATTTTAGGAAAAGCTATTAAAAAATGGGCTATCCCATTCGTAATCTTGTAAGGTAAAATCTATGTTTTATATTTGTGACCTGTAATAAATAATTTTGTATCCCTATCCCAAAGGTGTTATCGCAGTATGCCTTGGTCAATGGTTTCATGTTAGCATCAACTTCCCTTGACCAATTCCGTGATTCCATCAGGCTAGTCTTCAGATCTTTTTTTATCGTACTCAAGTATGTGGGAGGGATTAATAAAATCAATATTTGTGGCGCATTCATTTAAGAGATTTTTAATGTATATCAGACACGGGATTTTTTTTCCATGGTCAAGTGCATTACAGTCCTTGATGACATCATGTGTGAACTTTGTACCTTCCTTACTCCATATCCCATACCGGTTATTTAAACTTATTATGCTTATAAAATCGTTAATATATGTAGCTTCCAGTTCTTTATGCACACTATATATGTGGGTAGAATTGGGTACAGCTAACAATCTACATAAAAAGATATTTTCTTGAGTTTGAAGAATTGCACAGTTAGCCGCTCCCCAAAGTTCTGCACCATAACAGGTTCCGGTAAGACACTTGCTCTTATATAGTGTCATGATTTCCCTAATTGGCTTATTTCCCATTTTTTTGAGAATCTAAAGATTGCCTCAATTATCCTGACAAATTTTAATTTGCAGTGTTCAATGTGGGCTCCCCAGTGCCCCTTTGTTGTAAATACTAATCTCAAGTATACAAAGAATTTGTTGCTTCAATATGGACGCTATTTACATGGTGGGTCCTAGTTTTTGCTTTTCCTTGCCCACACACCATCGTAAATGTATTTTTCAAATTGAGTACTAGATCCTTATCGTGCATGAATTCTGCAAATTTTTCAATGAGAGTCTGAAGCCCATTCGCAGTTCTCGATAAAAGAACTGCGTCGTCCGCATAGAGTAAAGTCAGGATAGCACGTTTGCCTACTCTAGGAACATCGGCATTTAACTTTTGCAAACCCTCATCAACTCCATTTATGTACAGGGAAAAAAGAAGTGGGGCAACCATGCATCCCTGCCTGATTCCCGTGTTACCCTGAAGCTGGTGGTGTATTCTCCCTCTAGCCAATAGCGAACTCTTGTACTCAAACGGCTATATATTTGTGAGAGGTATATGATGATATAATTTGGTGCGCCCATATGAATCAACGTTTGCCATAACTTTGCATGGTTTACTAGATCAAAAGCACTAGTAAGGTCGACAAAACAAAGATGTAGATGGCCATTTTTTGCAATTGTATACTTACTAATCAATAGGTGCAAGTTTATACATTGTTCTATTGTCCCTATCTCCCTTCTGAAGCCGTATTGTGATTCAGTGAGAATTTTATTTTCACCTGCCCACAATTCCAACCTCTCCAACAATATCCTACCCATCAATTTTGAGGTTGTATCGAGGAGGGAAATAGGGCGATAGCACTTGGCATCACTCCTATTACCCTTTTTAAAAATCGGGACAATAATACTTTCAGTCCATGTTCTTGGTACCAAGCCCCCTGCAATGGTATTTAACACTTTTTGAAACAATGGGTCCCAAAGACCCATGTCAAGTTTAAAAATGTCTATTGGAACCCCAGCGACACCAGGGGCTTTTCCATTTGCACTTTTTTCTAGGGCCAATATAACTTCATCCAGGGTAATAGGATCCAAATTTGGAGGGTCAATAGTTATAAACATTTTATTTTCTACTAATTCCAAGGTACTGTTAGGGTCGTTATTTTCTATTAATACGGGAATTTCATCATCTGGATTAAAAACCTGCCCAAAATAACTTATCCACTCTTGGGGCTGCACTAGATTTTCAATTTTAGCAGCGCAACTATCTTTAAAATAGGGGTGGTTTATCGTCTTCCAAAATAGAGATGAATCCTTTGTTTTGACAGCCTGAGTAAGGTTTTCCCACGCGTGGTCTTGAATCTCCCTCTTCCTTTTTACTAGGGTCTGTTTATATATCATCCTCTGATTTTTGATCAGCTCACTATCTCTAGGCCTAATTTTTAAAGCGTTTTTCAGTAACTGGTTTGCCTTTGTGCATTCAGAATCAAACCTGCTGATTATTTTCTTCACTTTCTTCTTACTCTTAATTTTTAAACCCCTAGAGATTACAGCGGTGATGTTACAAAAAGCCCCAATGATCTGATTGTTGGTTGAATCCTCCTTGTTACATATTTCAATATCATGTTTACAATCACTCATCAATCTGTCCACAAAATCATATGGGTTTACCCCAGACCATTTAATCGATACACCATTTTCTCCCTGGGTTGATATAGAGGATGCTAAGCGCGGCCCTGCGTGGGGGGTATAATTTAATCTAACTGTTAAAAATAGTGGCTGATGATCACTTAAGCAACTTTTTATCACCTCCATTTTCACTATTTGGTCTTGGCCATGTGCCGAGATTAATATATGATCGATAATTGAACACTGACCGTGCCCTTCAAAGGTCGGTACCTCAAATTGACCATCCAAGATAGCCTGTTCCACTATTTCTAAATTATATTTATACATTGCCCCATTAATGGATTCACCATAAATGTTATGCGGAAAATGGGAATAGCTTTCCCTAGACTCATTCCCATATCCAAAGTGTTTCCCTTCTAGGATACCACATTTCCTACTATTAAAATCTCGAGCCCAGATCAGGAAATAATCACTTCTGATCTGTTTAAAAAATGAATCGAGCTCCTTCTCAAGTGACAATATTACTAGATTCCTAGTGTTATCAAAAACGTTATTATAAAAGTTAATTACTACAAAACACTGATAATCAATAGACTGTAACCACAAAAATTGAAAATAAGGTGAAGCAATATAAACTTTCTTTAGAGTCAGCGGGCATGTAACTGAAAGTAAAACTGCTAAACCTCCCTTTGCCCTTACATTTCGTGTGGGAGTCGCTTGTGTATCAACTATTGAGAAGCCATCTACGTGGAAAGGTTCCGTATGCCAGGTCTCTTGCATACAGATAATTTGGCAGTTATCTAAAAATTCAGGCCATACATTGTCATTTAATTTCTTATTAATGCCCGCAATATTCCATGTTACTAGGATCAAGTTCTTAGACTTTGAAATTGGAACTGGGAGTAATTCATTGCCAATAGGGTGATGATTTTGTTCAACGCCTGGTGTAGTCAATCCACATCACTGCACCTTCTGAGGGGTGAAAATCTGTTAAACAAGGCAAGAGGTCTTTGCCTATCTGCTATCAATGAACCATTTCCGGACACACTAAAATCCTCTATTACAGGTTTCTAAAAATATCCTAAGGGTACCCCAGTAATGAAATTTTTCTGATATTTAGATGACATTCCTCCTCTATTACGTATCTCTTCAAGCAAACTTTCGACCATCTCTGGGTGTTGAAAAGAGACAACAACACAGTCCCCTTCACAAGATTTCGGTGATTTCCCTACCCAGGGCACTCTTCTTGCCATAAGAATATTTTGAGCCAAGGTATTTGGGTTATAGTGGCAGTGTTTAGTAAACCAATACAAAACCTTGGTTTTCAGGTCTACCCAATCCTCATTGACTCCATCCTTTAGTTCTGGCACATCTTTGAGAATAACGGTATAGGGTGTAGCCTCAGGTGGTAAGTGTAGGGGTCTCCGATAAATACTTCGAGGTTGATATCTGTGCGCTGTTTTATCCAGGTTATTGATTGTGGATCTCGTCGTTTTTGTCATGTTGTGGGATAACGACGTTGAGTGCAGACCAGTGTGACTGTTTTCCTTGCTCATGGTCTCAGAGGTGTTTTTTCCTTCGCACAATATTGCGGATCCCAATGAACCAGATACAGTGTCATTTTTGATAATTCGTTGAATTTTGTTTGTTACTATTCTATCCGTTTTTACACTCGGGTTATTGTCAGATAAACGTTTCTCTGGTAATAACGATTCTACAATTAATTTCGATATCTGGGCTACATCATCCTTAATTTTCACAATTTCCGATAACAATTTTTTTCAATTGAATCAATCTTCCCATGTAGCTTTTTAAAAAGTAAATCCAGGTTATGGGAGCAGTCATTACTTGGGCTTGGGGTAGCCTTTTGACCCCCACTCTGTTTCTTAGACGATAGCTGTGATTGCTTGATAGGTTCTTTAATTTTTTCCTTCAATAACTTTTTACTTTTAGTTGCTGTGGATGTGATTAAATCTGAACCCTCTGTTAAAACCGATATTTCCAATGGTATGGTTGATACACAGGGTGTTGTAATAGTATTATATATTAAGGCTGTTATACTCTTGTGTTGGGGTTTATTATTTGAAACTGTCTCCAATACAGTTGCAGCCAATATAGTATCATCAACCGCGGTAGTAAGTGCAATCTTTGTGGCGGCCAAACGCTCCTCTACATTAACGATCTCACTGTTAATTAGTCCCATTGCAGTATTTAGGTAATTCGTGATAGGTGCACTCATTCTTGCATTTTTTTGTTTACTGCCTGAGGCAACACCCACAAGCTTACGCTTTCCCATGATTATGAAGGGCAACAAGGACCAAAAAATGGGGCACAGTAAGACAAATATAGTCGTAGGATGCAATTTCAGTCTCTTACCGTGATTCTAAAGGTCTTACTGCCAAATTTAGGGACATGGCCCAGCCCAGCTTCTTTCGGCCGCTGACGGGTGCAGACGGGCCCGCCCTGGGCCCACGTGCATCCCGCGCTGCGGGAGCCCGGTTCGTGATTTAAGCGCCTCCTGGCGCGTACTGAGGGCGTCGGCGGAGTCCGCGCCGCTTGGCTGCTGGGGGCTGTGGTCCACACTCTCCTGCGGCCTCCCCCGGTAAACTGCAGAGTCATGAGCTCCCGCGTTGCGGGAGCCCTGTTCGTGATTTAAGCGCCTCCTGGCACGTACTCAGGGCGTCGGCGGCGTCCGCGCCACTTGGCTGCTGGGGACTGTGGTCCACACTTTCCTGCGGCCTCCCCCGGTAAACTGCAGAGTCACGAGCTCCCACACTGCGGGAGCCCTGTTCGTGATTTAAGCGCCTCCTGGCGCGTACTCAGGGCGTCGGCGGCGTCCACGCTGCTTGGTTGCTGGGGGCTGTGGTCCACACTCTCCTGCGGCTTCCCCCGGGAAACTGCAGAGTTACGAGCTTGAGTTTGGTCATTCTGTCTTCATTTTCCTCTGCTTTTTAGCAGCTGCGGGGTTCCACAGAAGTGTCTGGACCTCATTATTTTCAACAGCCTCAGAGGGTCTAACAAACTTGTGGATGGCAGCTCTAAAGGTGGGGGCAGAAGCAGTTTCTCCATTAGAGCTCAGGGGCTACACCCCTCTTACATTCCTACACATTTACATACAAATATAATAAATAGATTGATTTATTTAGAGCTACAATCTTATCTCTAAACAAATCGATGTATTTAAGTCTGGGCTGTCTGTTTCAGGCTGCCTGCTCCACCTCGTTCTGAAGCAAAATATGGAAGCCAGGCAGTAAATCAACTTTCTACAAGGTGATGCAGGACGTAAGTCTTTCCGCTGTAAAGTCCTTCATTGTCACGGTTTCGGGCGTTGGAGACTTCATCCCTGCGTGAATTCAGATATCCGCCATTTAAAGAAAAAGATCCCATCCTTTTGTCACACGTGGGAGTGGATGTAAGCATGTCTGATTTGGTGCCTTGTTCTCGGCAATGGTGAGTGTTTGAATGCTAATCTTTGCTGTTATGTATATTGTACTTAGGCCCCTCACCACACTAACGTCTCCCACTCTGAGACACCAGGCCCTGGCTGCACATCGCGGGCCTCAATTAGAACTAGAGCTGCAGCATTTGTTCCCCCGCAAAATGGATCCAAAAGACGAACAGGCCAGCCCGGGTTCTTGTTCCCTTGTGAAGTTGATCCAAATATCCGAGTTAACGGCAAAGTGAAAAATATGTGCTTACAGTGGACAGTTCTCTGATGTATGATGGTTTCCAACAAGTTAGATAAGATGTCCTCATGGCTTTCGTTATTTGTCCATGACCAACATTTCAAATATGTTTGTACTATGTTGGCCCTACAAAGATCCAGTGGGTGCGATTTGGGAGTCACAGCCAGAGAGCTTTTTGAGTGATCCTAAACCACTATATCTCAATTGTGGAAGAAGAGGTACATGAAATAATAGTGGGAATATGGGCCACCATAGAGCAAACATTTTGATGCTTGTGGCTCTCTAACTCTTCACGCATTTTTGAAGGGAGGAGACTAGTGTGGTTAAACGGCTTAGTGCAATCATAAACTACTTTAGTATTGGAGAGCATAATAAATCTAATAAACAATAAGGATTGTTTATTACACTTGTGTATTTGGGTACATTTTTAGTCCATATTTGCTTGCAGGTCACCAACATTTGTACCATGCTCAAGCTGAAAACTTGGAAGACTCAAGACATAAGCTTAGTGTCATGCCTTTCTCCATCAGTGTTGTACTACACCAATTGTAGTGCTGGCCTCAACCTCACCCCTACATTTCAGCACATCTCAGAATTCCAGGCTGAAAGAAACCATGGCCTCTCATTAACAGAACAGACTCCAGTGTCCCCACCATTGGGCAGACCAGGGAATCCCTGGCAAGAGCTGACAAACACACCCAATACCTTCCTTGCAGGAATACCTGCAAGGCTTGGGAACAGAATGCGGCATAACAGAGCAGAAAGATACACCCTGCACAAGGTGTAGATGTACATGCTCTGACCTCATTTATACTTGTGTACTGTGGAGGACCATTTCCACAGCTACAGGACTTTCCCACATTACTGTGTCCTCCTGCCTAGCATCCTTGTGTAATTATCCCATACAATTCCTTTTCTCCCATTTGCTCCTGTGCCCCTATTGCCAGTGCCCCCATGACAGTGTGCTCAGGTCACAGCCCTGGTCCCATCATCTGTGCCCCTTTATCACTGTACCTGCGCATTATCCCCATGTCAGTGGAAGAGACCCAAATTCTGTGCCAGGGTCCCAATGTGATTGTGTGTCTGTCACTTAAGCAGTCAGATTACCAGTTTGACATTAAAACTGGCCCTGTCTTCATGCCCTTAAGTAAACCCTGATGTCAAAAACATGGATTGATTTACGAACAATGAATGTTAAAAACATTAAGGCAGTGCATTCAGTGATTTAATTCCTGTCTTATTTCACATGCTTTACTTAATCTTACATTTCCCAAGAGATAGCTATTTTATAATGTTATTGTTTATCTGTACTTTTTTTCTGTGCATACTTTGAGCCATGCCAGGTGTTTATGAGGGTCTTTGATTGAGCACGCCGGGACTAAGGCTGAAGCCAAACAAAGTGCCTGTGAGTGGGTTGGCCTCTCTGCAGAGCATACAGAACAATGTTTATGTATTCCATTTGCAACTGAAATTCTGTAACAATGATTGTGAAGGGGGTACTCAGATGCCAAAATATTTGCAAGGAAAGTAAGAGAAAATAAAGTGTTTAAATTTGAAGGAGTGCAGTGTATGTTTGGGGCAGTGAAGTGAGGGAGATGCAAGGAAGTGCTTTCAGGGAACTGTGAAAAGAGGGTGCTGAAGAGGAAAGAGAGGTGGTTAAAGATGTGCAGATGGACGAGATATGCAGAGAAAAAGAGGATACATATCTAACATAAAGCGCACATAACTGAAGGCCAAAACTCCTTCCACAGGCCGTAATGCTATTTAATTCACGGACTCACAATTTTAGAATTGAAACATTTCCAATGCTAATTATTTATAACAAATCCTTGTTGTTACTCATTTATCTTAAACAGCTAACAACAATTGGCAAAGCCAATCGTACTGACAGGTTAGGTGTATGTCAGTTGTTGTGCCATTTATCTGGATGCAATTACATCTCAGAGAGAAACCACAATACCAGTCAGGTGGCACACTATGGGAATCACAAAAGTGTATTTGACATGTTCCTTTATAGAGAACCCCCACATTTTCCATCCCACTTAAAGACCTGTCTGCACATATTTCTAATAACTGGTTGCAGCCTGCAGCTGTGGGTGCACCCCGAAGCCTGGTTAGAGCATTTTTTTCCAATGTTAATGCTTCATATAGTGCAAAACACTGGGAAAGCACACATTTAAAGAGCTAAAGTTGCCACGCTGTACAATTCACACATTACAGTAACTGTGAAACATATTAATGCAGTAAGATATGGAGCAGTTTTGAATGTGTTTAATATTTCAAGACTATATGTTCCCACTGGTTTATAAGCCTTACTTTATTACTACATTTGTTTGCTTTAAAATGCACCATTTGCCAATTTTTTTTCATTTAGTTCTCGGGAGAGGGACCCACCCTGGACTCCAGGTTTGTCCATTAGACTTGTTTATGTCACTCGCTATATAAAAGTCATGCCCAACATTTACGCTCACCACTTTCAAATATCATCAGCCGCCACTGGGTGGGGAAGCTCATGAAGGACTGCAAACCTCACCTGGACCTGGCCAGACTGTCATTGCTTCCCCTCGGCTCAACCCTCCGGCAGGAACAACTAGTACTGCTACCATGCCACAATACTTAAAGGAAGTGCATATGGTGGATACACCACCGGCCTAAGCTTTTTACTCCCAATTGCCCCACTTCGTTGCTCACAACTCCACTGTTAGGCACTTTTCAACAGATAGTATGTGAGTTAGTCAGCATGGGGGAGCACTCAGAATGCTTGCAGACCACACCTGGACCTAGCCAGGCCATCTCAGCTTCCCACTGGCTCTACCCTTCAGCACCAATGCCAAAATTTGTCACACTGCCAGGAGCTGCTCCAGAGATGAAATCGAAGCGTGGGTGTTGTAATCCTGAACAATGCTAAGCTAAGCTATGCTAAGTGAGGATGTGATGCTGCATATGCATATGCTCACTCGGTTGTGTGCTACCTAGGCCTGGGTGGAGTTCGCAGGGTTCTGCGAACTCTGTGGAGTTCCGCAAGCGGCAGAGTGCAGTGTGAACTGCTGTTCATGCTGATTTTCCTGCTCCTCAGGTAGAAATTCTACCCGAGCGGCAGTTCGTGCTTGCCAACTTACCGTTGGTGAGCGGGGAAAAAAGTCACGGAGTGCAGAAAAGTCTGAAAACTCTGTGAACAGAGCGGAGTTCACCGCCCAGGCCTAGTGCTACCCCAAAAGGATCTTCAGGGCGTTAGTTCATTTAGATAACACTGATTCATAGCAAGGACTGCTCTAAATTACTGGCTGGCTAAATCACTAGTCAACTGTCCCGGAGGAGGAGGAGGGAGTAACGGGTGACAAGGTCAGCAAAGGGACCAGCAACAAGCAGACAAAATGTGGCTGGCTCACCGTTCTCTTTTTCCTTCTCCTCCTTCCCCTCCTTGGATGCTTCTTAGGTGTCCCTTATATGGTCCTTTGACAGCAGTTGCAGGCATATTACTGGTGTAGGTTACTGGCCATCGATTAACTTGTAAAGTCGCTGAGGAACCACGTCGAGCTGCTCAAGCTTGGCTACTTGAGCAGCTCAGGAGGCTTAGGGAGGAGCACAAAGCGATAGAGCAGCACTGTTTCTGTTTCAGATGCTCATGAAACACCAAGGTTCTCGGCCCCGACCAAAACCTCAAACTCTCAGACCATCTTCTTACCGGGCATCTTGTGCTCCTCTCGGAGTATGGCTCCTAGTGATTCCTGGCACAGCCTACACGCACGTGGATATTTATGCGCTCCATCATTATGACTTTCATTGTTTTTAGATTTTTGGATTGTTATTCAGCTGGTTAATGTCAAATGAGTGCACTCTTCTACTTTTTGGTGCTGGCCAAGAAACTCATGGTCAGGTTTTACTCACGCATTTTCATTGGTGGAGTATTTCTTTCAAAATAAAAGAGAAAGTTTATGGCATTGAGTCAGCTGGCTCACTGGATGGCAAAAACCTACATCATTAAATCTAGGGACTGTAATTAGAATGCATGATAAATACTCAGAGCAAAAGGAGATTACTAATTGCTTATCATGCCATTATGTACGACAAATGCTCCATCAAATTCAGCCCCTGATTCAAATATCTCCTCTTACTATCCCATCAAAACATCCTCCTCAACATTCAGGAAGTTGGTTGACATCATTTCTGAAGCGATTACCATTTGTGGCTTGTAAACGGTTGAAAATCGTCTGATTCTGCTAAATCTCAGTCAGAAGCTGACAATAAAGGGGACACCGAGCCAATGGAAAACTGAATCTCTGTAATGATGACAAATTTTAGGTGAACGCATATTAGTGGTCGAGGTGCAAATTAACTCTCGCTTCTGACTATGTATATTTGTCTTTTGAGTATGCCCTTTTCCAGCCGACCTGCTCAACATTCAGATGTAACCAATCAGCCTAAAGCTGACATTTTTTGGGGAAAAAGAAACCGCCGATGCGTTTTGTTCAATTTTGTCAAGCTTACATAGTTGCAGATTCACAGAAATAGAATCACGGTGGGAGAAAAAGCAGCATCCCTAATGCACTTTCATGATGGAGTGCTTTCGGAGCAGCAGTTTCCAAAACAGTTCATTTGGCAAGCAATATTTGTATTGAGAAGGAAAGCTCTAAAAGAGCGCTGAAATATCAGATTTTTTTGTTGTCCTCATAATTTTGCTGTAGCTGTTTCTGTAGATGTTTTTGAGTGGCTTTCTTCAATGGTCCTAGAAAATGAAAAACGATATTTATTTACAGAAGTTGTTACTGCATTTAATACACTCGGCATAGAGCTGACAGATATACGAACTTCTGACTTTCAGACTCCTGCCTTACCCCCATGAAGATCCATTGCACTTTTTGCTCAAGTATTGCTACTTGAGATGCCAGAGCGAAATTTAAATGATGCTGATGCAATTTGCGTAATTTGAGGTTACAATTCGCCTTTACACCAAGGGGCATATTCTCAAGGACTTATCGCCGAGTTAGCGGCACTTTATCGCAGCCAAAGTGGTGATAAATTCGTCGCACCATTCACAACCTGGTGCTAACAGCCGATAACACCAGTTTACCTGCGATAGCAGCCGCAAAAAACATTGCCACGGATGACACCGGCAACTAACGCTAATGAGATGCAGAGTACGCGTTCCCGTGCTAAAACCCGCGAAAACACCACTCCGCAACATTCCCAACGACCAGCCAGATCGGCGATAATATTCAAACATGTGCCATAAGGCGCGTTAGCAGCATGGATTTAACACCTGCTCCTACCTGGTGCTAAGTCGGACGACAACCTGCACCATAAAAGGGAGCCCAGCCCACAGCCACACCAGAAGAACAACAGATGCCATGGAGCTACTGATCATGCAGCTCAGAGCCCCAAGAGGGCCACAACACCCACCGCCAACACTGCCAGGACCCCCACCCCCAGGAACCCTCCCCCCCGGACTACCACAGAGGCAGCGCAGACATAGACACCGGACCTTCCGAAAACGCACCAGCCTCGGAGACTTAACGCCAGAGGAAGTCATTGCCCATTACAGGCTCAAAAGGACAACCATCCTCCGTATCCTGACCCTCATTGCCCACAGGCTGACGGTACCAACACAGCGGAGAA
This sequence comes from Calotriton arnoldi, assembly GCA_963921515.1. Taxonomy (NCBI): domain Eukaryota; kingdom Metazoa; phylum Chordata; class Amphibia; order Caudata; family Salamandridae; genus Calotriton; species Calotriton arnoldi. The sequence continues at coordinate 1,329,448 of CAWUFW010003386.1, read as the reverse complement.
CCAACATCCCTCCGCAGACAAAGCTGCTGGCCATGCTGCACCTGTTGGCCTCTGGGACCTTCCAACCAACAACTGCCATAGTCGGAGGAGTCTCACAGCCAGCCCTGTCAAAGTTCCTCACACCTGTCTTGGATGCCATCATCAGCTTGGTACCCCAGCAACTTTACTACCCACACACTGCGCAGGAACAGCTAGAGATTAAGCAAGGCTTCTATGCCATAGCTGGATACCCGCACGTGTTGGGCGCAATTGACTTCCCACATGTACTCCTCGTGCCCCCTGCCGCCACTGCACACAATTACCGCAACAGGAAACACACGCATTCCATCAATGTGCAGGCAATAGTGGATCACCGGGGACTCTTCACCAATGTCGTCGCCAACTACCCAGGCAGTGTGCATGATTCCTTCATCTTCCGACAGTCCATCATCAACCAGCGCTTTCAGGATGGCACCTATGAAAATGCACTGCTCGTCGGTAAGTAACAACTGAACACACCACACACCTCAACTCCACCAACATACAAATCACAACTCTAGGAACGCACATGTCACAAAATCAAATACAACATGACAACCAACATCCCCACATTCCAGACACGACAACACAACTTACTGTGGCAACCTGGGCTAGCCATGTACACAAGCCATCAACGGCATGGCACCTCAGCCACACAATAGCAGAATGTGGGGAGAGGTGGGAACCCGGCATGTGCGAAGGAGGCAAGTGACCCATAAATGTGATAGTACACAATGCCAAGTGTGGCGTGGATGTGCTGGACAGACTTGAGTATGCAGACCACAGACATTTCCATGTCGACATACACTGCTGGTGTCTGCAGTGTACTGGACAGTGGACTCGACCATGATACCGCAGCCAGTGGGGAAGAATGCGGAAATGTAGCTTGTTACGTCCCCCCCTGTAAGCGTGAGCGGAGTGGGCTGGCCCGGCATACGCCAGGCCAGCATAGGGGTGTGAATAAAAAGCCCGTTACTCTGGGCGTGGTTCTCTTCCGGAATGGCCAACGTGTCTGCCAAGGCGGCGCCTCTCACCCCGCCACGAGGCCGACGCCGTGAGCGGCGGTGCCTGCGATCCTGTGCGCCTGCTGCACCCCAGGCCGCTGGTCCCCAGACCCGTCTTGCCCGCCCCAGTGCACCCAGGCCTCACTGCTCACCTGCCAACACCGGCGTGTGTCAAAGAGGGCCCACCACGTGCCGGTGCAAGCTCCAAGCCCAAGGCCCGCGACCATGGCAGCCTCGTCAGACCATCATGGCCTCCGCGACACAGGCCCCCAGTACTCCTTTCTCATTAACGTACTCCACCGCTGCCTCCGGCCTACACTGCGGTCCAGTAGGTCACACATTTGGAACTGAGTCCTGATCATACAATGGCAGAGTACATACGTTTATGGCAGATTTTATATCACCGTACGGCCTTCGATGTGGTGCCACCAACTCTGTGCATAGCATTCCAACGACACGTGTCTGTGGGCCCTTGCTGACTACTGCCTTCCGCCTACACTGCAGCCCAGCACCACGGGGTCACCTGTGTACTGCCTACACTTCGGTACAGCAGGCCTCCCACCAATCCAATTCAGTCCGGACCAGGCAGGGCACGGCATCGTCGCAGGCTGCACACACGCTCCGCTCTGGTGCTTCTACCTCCATCAACCACAAATCATTGCCACATGGCATTCCAATGTCGTGTGTGAGAGTACCAGGAGGAGCTGCCTGAACAGCGGTCGGCCCGCGCTGACCGCTGCCTCCGGCCTACACTGCGGTCAAGTAGGTCACACATTTGGAACTGAGTCTTGATTGTGCAATGGCAGAGTCCATATCATTGTACGCAAGGAGAGGAGTAAGAGGAAGACGCGGTTCAGTCCGGATCAAAAAAAGGATCCTCATTAAGGAGGTGACCGAACACTAGCAACAACTGCTCTGGTGCCACTGACTGTGCATCGCAAGCCAAGGAAACGTGGCTGAGGGCCCCTGCTGACCGCTGCCTCTGGCCTACACTACGGTCAAGTAGGTCACACATTTGGAACTGAGTCTTGATTTATTTATGGCAGAGTTTATACCATTGTACAGGCCTCATCGCAGACTGCATCCCCTTTCAGCTCTGGTGCCACTAACTCTGTGCCCCGAAATCCATGGACACTCTCTGGTTGAACTTTGGTGGCGTCTGAGTCTATGGCCTGGGGGTTGTCTTTATCATCATGTAGCTGATACTGACTTGGTGTAAAAATAAGTCTGTAGCATTCATCTCCTCCATATTGCCTGTGTCTGCTTGGTACTGCCCTCTGTATCATGCCCTGGAAGATCACCTTCCACTGTCCCCCAAAACACTCCGCGACATTTACCTTGGACATCGACGAGGACCCGCTCAGCTCTTGTGGCCCTACCTCAGTGCACCGGTAGTCATCGTCCCGTGGCAGTGTTCCATGTGCCGGCCGCTGTGCATCCGGGACCACTAACTCCGTGCAGCTCAAGTCATGGACCCTTGCTGTTTGAACTGTGAACTTCTGATTGTCTGATCCCTGTTGTAGTTGTTGCCAGCACCAACCACTCCTTGAGGGCTGGCTCACACTCACCCCACACCCATCCAGCACAGGCGTCACTGGACATGTGACCCTGGCAATAAAAGGGGCCGGGTGCACGTGCCCGAAGCCAGTTCCACAAACTATCTAAGTGTGTCCGTGTGGTCCTTGTGTATGCATGAGGGCCCCGGGCCCTGCCACATTGCATTGTGCTGTGTACAGCGGACACAACCATGTCACCTCAGGCAGTGGGTGAGATCTGGGACATGTAGTGCCGGAGTGGACTGGCGTACGACAGTCCAGCGTAGGGGTGTGGATGATCACCCCGGGGCTCTGGGCGTGGTTAAGTGTTGGGCTTGCCAATGAAGTACCTAATGCGTGTGTCTCTGTTGTAGTGTCGGCGCCACCCATCCCGCAATGGACAAAGTTGCAATGTAACATGCCCCCGGAGTGCGGGCTCGGCCGAAGGGATAAATGTATGAGGGCAAGCCCGCTCGGGGTCCGGGATCATACATGCCAACTGTTGTGTGTGTATCGCTATTTCCGCAGCATAAGCCAAAGGTCTTGCCTCCACCGCATCGCGAGTTCAGCCAGCCACGAACTCTACATCTGTGTCCGCCCTATCCTTACCATAGGCCGCCCACCTTCAACACACAACATCACAGTGTCGTTGTCAGGCTTGTGGACATGCGCAGACAGGCATGACAATGGTGTGCCGTAGGAGTGCAAGTGATGCAACCGCACAGCGCACACAGGTAATTAGGCTCGGGGGGAGGGAGGAGCAGCAGTGAGGCTACGTAATACACATTGATGGTGCTCATTTTCTACAAGCAGTACACGTCACACAGGAATCACTATGACACACATATCACACGCCAATCAACTAGTGAGTCTGCCAACACATCATGCAGAACCAACTATTGACTCATATCTCTCTGCACTGTCACAGGTGATCAAGGATATGCACTCTGCCCTTGAATGATGATACCCCTCCGAGTCACGAACACACAGGCCCAGAGGCAGTACAATGCAGCCCACAAACGCACCAGGGGCATCATGGAACGCACATTTGGCGTGTTGAAGTCACGTTTCAGGTGCCTGGACATCACAGGTGGGAGGCTCCTGTACAGCCCAGACATCGTGTGTAAGATGATTGTTGCATGTTGTGTATTGCACAACATATGTGTACGCACCAATGCCCCATGGTTACAAGTGCCAGATGCACCAGACGATGATGAGGAAGATGAAGCAGGTGGACCACACCCCACTGCTGCTGCAGCAGGAATAGCCTGTAGGAACACCATCATTGACAATTTCTTCACATGAGGACGTCACATTGTGGCAGTCCTTAGCAATCATGAGACAGTACAAAATGATCACAGGCACAGCATGTGCAAATAAATTCTTTTCAACACACATTCCCTGAGTTTCTGTATGTGTGCTGCAGTGTGGCACGGGGATCAGGGACATGATCCAGAGCCATTGTGGGTGTGCAGTGTGCTCTACTTAATTGTGCATGTGTGCCATTGTGCCCATCTCCCCCCATCCCCCCAGTCCCTGGTCGGTACTCATCCTGTTGATGTTGTGTCAGGTCATGTTGAGCAGTGTCCTGATCCCCGACTCCTGGCACCGTATCCCGACTGATGACTGTGGCCACCATTTTCTCAATGTCATCCAGCTCCTGGTGTGCCGCCGGTCCCCAACCTCCAATCTGCGTTGCTGCTTTCATGTTGGCAATGGGTTTCTTCTTGATTTTGCCCTTCACATCATTCCAGCGCCTCTTGACCTTTTCCATTGTCCTCCTCGACACTCCGACTGCATTCACGTTGTTCACGATGTGCTGCCATATTTCCGTTTGTGTGGCCGATGACACAGTGGAGGTGACGAACAGTTGTTGGTAGTGTTCTGTCACCTCTGTGACGATGATCCGGTTTTCCTGCGGACGGAACCCCATCTTCCTCTTCCTCTTCTCCTTGCCCTTCCCCGGCCCCGGGGTTCCTGGCTGGTCGTCTGTGGGGCTTGTGGGGTTCGCTTTGTCCTCTGCACTCGTTCCATGTGCGTCCCTGGTGCTACGCAGATACATTTTTTTCTCTTTTTTTTTTTCTCTGCTTTTATAGTGCATTTTCCTGCATGTCGCGTGGGAATCGCAGGCCTGTCGCTGGTTATCGCTGATTTTTGTTTCGCGATTTGGGACATCGGAACTTTTTGTGCGTTCATGTTTTGCATTTTTTCGGTGTCGCGTTGATTTTAACGCGGGCATTTGTCACGTTATCGTGGGACTATCGCATAGTGCCGCCGGGTTCAGAATACTGCGTTAACACGGTGTTATTTTCCCGCGAAAGACTGCGATGTGAGAAGTTGCGTTAAGCGAATTTGGCGATAGTTAACACACGTTCTTGAGAATATCCCCCCAAGTTGTGTAATTACATGACGTTTGAAGAAACATCTTACTGTGAGCTCCCAGGAGGAACTCGAACGGCCTAATGATTTAGCATTTTTCTCACCATCAAATACTTTGCCACGTGAAAAATTGTCACAAGGACGCATTTTGTGATACAATATACTGCTAATTGACGGATTGCATGTTGCTTAAATACATGTCATTTTCGTGAAATTTCCCGTAATTATGTAAAAGCACATTATCCAAATTTCGCACACCTCCAGACGAAAAGCCAGAGCTGAGATGTTCAGAGAGGGACAAAATTACAACTCTTTTTCACATAAGAAAATATTTATCAAGATTTTTGGGCATCGGAAACAGCTATGTGAATGCTACTCTCCTATCTACCTGCAAAGAGAGAATTTCCCTCACTGCTCCAAGGTCTTTGCCTCCTGTTGGAAAATGGTCCTCTCTGAAGGGTCACCACAAACTTCTTGCCTTCCTCCTCCTATTTTTCTGACTTTCTTTTTATTGGCCTTATGACTCTGAGGGGCATATTCACAAGCCCCTATCGCCACCACAACGACACTTTCAGTGACGGTGTGGTGGCGATAGGGGCCTCGCCTTATTCACAAGGCAGCATTAAGCCACTTAACGTGGCTTATCGCTGCCTTGTGAATAGGCCCCCTTTCACGCTGTGTTTAGCATGAAAGGGGCGTGCAGTCGGTGTTGTGGTGGGCGTTCCACCACAACACCCATTGATATTTACGCTGCCCCCTATTCACAAGGGCAGCGTAAATAGGAGCTAACGCCAAACTTAAGACCAGGAATACCCTGGTCTTAAGTTGGCGATACGAGGAGAAATGCTTTATTTCTCCTCATTTTTGCATTTTCCTTGTGTGCTGCCTTGTGCAGCACACATGGAAAATGCAAAATGCCATGGTTTGTTTATGTACAGGAAGGTGTCCCTTCCTGTACATAAACAAACCTATTTTAAAAAAATGCTGTTTTGTAACTTACATGTGTACTGCATGAAGCAGCACACATGTAAGTTACAAACTGGCATTTTAGGTTTGTTTATGTGCAGGAAGGGACACCTTCCTGTACATAAACAAACCTCCCTGCTTGCAGACACCCTTGCACTCTGGTGCAAGGGTGCCTGCGTTGGCGCTAAGTTGTGAAACTTAGCGCCATCGCAGGGGGAAAAGCAAGGCTGCACCATGTCCTTGTGAATATGGTGCAGCCTTGCTTTTCCGAAGTGGCGGAGAGAGGTGTTAAGCCAAGAAGGCTAACGCCTCTCTCCGCCACTTCCTTGTGAATATCCCCTTGAGTATCTTACCACTGCTGATCAGTGCTAAAGTGCATGTGCTTCTCCCCTAAACATGGTAACATTTGTTTATCCAAAATTGGGATATTTAATTTATCTGTAAGCCCCTAGTAGAGTGGAGTACCTGTGCCCAGGGCCTGTAAATTAAATGCTACTAGTGGGCCTGTAGCACTGACTGTGCCACCCACACATGTAGCGCTTTAAACACGTCTCAAGACTGCCACTGTGGAGTGTGTGTGTGCAGTTTTACTGCCATGTCGACTTGGCATTTAAAACCCATTTGTCAAGCCTTAAACTACCCTTTTATTACACATGAGTCACTCCTAAGGTAGTCCCAGGTAGACCATAGTGCAGGGTCCTGGGTAAGTAAAAGGTAGTACATGTAGGTTTAAGTTTTGCATGTCCTGTTAATAATAAACACCCACATTTGTTTTTCAATAATTTGAGGCCTACTCCTCTCATAGGTTAACATTGGGAATTCCTTATTACACTTTTAATATGTAATTCCTGATTGAGAAGGTGTAATTCTGTCATGTTTCATATAATTGCACTAGTCACATCTCCTCCGGGGGCCTTAGCTTCGCCACTTGCTGAAATCACTGCCAGGGCCTTTCTCACTGAATCTTCAAATGAGATCCCTATCCTGTGTTGACTCCAGATGTCTGTGCCCCATCCTTTATCCTGTGGACTTGGGCAGGTCCATTCCTGGTACAATGTGACAGCTGATTGATTGATGCAGATACTTCAACCCCACCCCTTTTCTCCTCAGGAGCTGAATGAAGCTCTGTTAATTGCTCAATTTGTATGGGGAGGCCTTTGTTCCTGCTGCTGGAGAGAAATGTAATTAACCTGGCGCAGGAGGGTGACAAAAGGTCTAGGCTCTGATTCTGAGCTGAGCCAGAGAACTATGACACTTCTGTATGACCCATAAGGTTTACAGATATATCCTTTTGAAGCATGCAGATCTGATTTTCTCGCACAGGTGACACCCCATTTCGATTCATTGTTTGGTCTCTGTAGGCCAAAGGAGACGAAACTGCACTCCAGGGCAGTTTTTCCCCTTTTTGTATAATAAATTGTCTCAACAGACAAAACAGTAAATGACACAGACTTTCCCTATTAGTGTACACTAACAGTATAAGGCCTACTCTAGGTTCTAGGTCAATATCTAACCCTGAAGAGTCCGCTCTGTGCCAGGCTACCTAAGCGCACTTACCAGGCTGTGCACTATGGTAGTCTGCCTTGCACAGCCCACACACATGTGCACACTTATGTCCATACGTGGTTACGTGTAACCAGCTGAATGCCCCTTATCCTAGCTGCGTCATAGCAGCCTTATCTTTAAAGGCAGACAATGGCGCTAAACACGCGTGGGCCATTTGCCATGTGATTACTGTGTGTGAGACACCTGTAGTGAGCTTTACCCACATTAAAAAGTCCAAAACCGAATGATCCAAAAAGAAAAAAAATCTGGGCGTACTGAATGGGCGGAACCCGATTACAACAGTTACTAGCTCCCAAAATTGCTTAGAAGTTACTACTGCTAGTTGTTATTTGTATGAATTTTTTGTCATAGTGGTCTCAGTCTTGGATTACCCATTAACTCTGTGTCTCCTTTCAGTCTAGATGCCTGTGATGGATAAGCCTTCTGAGTAATCCTACAGTTGGAGTTCACCTCACAAGAATCATTCGGATAAGTGGGAGTGGGACCTACCTTTGTGATGTCTTCCCTGTTAGCACTAGCTCCCTACTACCACCAGCATTAAGAAGGCCTTTTGGGAAACCCAGCAATAAGGTTTGGGTAGGCTGAGAGAATAGCAGACTTCTCTTAATTTATTCAGGTAAGAAGTACTAGTTATTAACTTAGTACTGAAGTTGTTCTTGGAAAAGAGAGATAGATAAGTTCAAGATTTGTGTTTATGTTGTTGGCAGACCCCATTGGTGGTCAAAAGTTACAGAGGGTAGGACAAGGACAGTAGCTAACTAGTATACAGTACCATTGATAGGTGGCTGGGTGCTGCAAAACCTCATCAAGCAATAAAGTAAAACAGAATTAGTCAGTTTTCTGTTCCCATGCTCATAGAGGGGTATACAGGTCTGCAGGAAGTGGTAATCAACCTACTGAAGAGTAAGACCATGGCATGGGACTTCAAGTAAGGAAAGTCTAGGGGGAAAGTCGATGTTCAGTATAATGTGTAACAATCAAGGGGACAGATTCTCGTCTTGCTCTCATCACTAAACCACAATGCTATCTAACTAGCAATGTAAGGACGGATAGTGACATGACAAAGAAAAAGGCCTATTTATTTTTTAAAAGATATGAAACCCTCCCTCTCAGGTCATTTGAGATGTCATCAGTGATGTCATCAGTGATGTCACTGACCATATCATGAATGATGTAATATGTGACGTCATCAGCAGTGCATTGCGGGGGCGTGAGTTATTATTAGCTGAACTAACTATATCGGTGGAATTTCTCTGGTTTTGTACGAGTGAAATCTCCAACTATCTATAACGTCCCTGAAACCTATGGTTTTTTCAGTGAATTTCTTAGGTTTTTTAAATGCTAATTTCTAACTATAACGTGCCTGAAATCTATGGTTTTTTCAGTGAATTTAAAAGGTTTTTTAAATGCTCATTTCTATCTATAACATAGCAGTCGCGTTTGCAGAGTGGTGGAGAAAGGTGAGCATGGCCTTCAAACACATTTTAGCAATCCCACTGTGTGGGATTTAGCGGACGTAACAGGAGGTAGCCCCCAACGTCAACCTGGTGGCCAACTACCCCTTTTATTACCTCCAGTAAATTCCACACAGCAGAATTGCTAACTTGTTATATCAGGCCCCACCCCCTCCCTGCAGCACTTTGCAAATGCGCTCCCTGGCGCGTTCTACGTTGGGGGATTAAGTTCCCTTTAATCCTGAGGGTCCCTGGGGGCCAACTAGCCCACCACGTACCTTCAATTTGCGCCACAGAGCTGCGTCACAGAGAGGTGTTCTGAGGCCACGCCCCTTTTTACACCTCTCTGCAATGCAGCTCTGTGGGGCAAACTGAAAGTACCTCATGGGCTAGTTGGCCCCCAGGGACCCTCATGATTGAAGGGGACTCAATCCCCCAAGTTACAATGCACCAGGGGCCCATTTGCACACTTGCCATATCAGGCCCCGTCCCCTCCCTGCACCACTGAGCAAACGCGCCCCCTGGCGCGTTGTAAGTTGGGGGATTAAGTCCCCTTGAGTCCTGAGGGTCCCTGGGGGCCAACTAGCCCACCAGCTACCTCCAGTAAGTGCCACAGAGCTGCGTTGCAGAGTGGTGTAAAAAGGGGGTGTGGCCTTTCACCTCTCTGCAACGCAGCTCCCTGGCCTATACTGGAGGTACCTGGTGGGCTAGTTGGCCCCCAGGGACCCCCAGTATTCAAGGGGAATTAATTCCCCAACTTAGAACGCGCCGGGGGGGTGTTTGCAGAGTGTTGCTGGGAGGGGGCGGGGCCTCCGGCGCAATGCCGTTTTTTAAAATTTATTATTATTTACTTATTTAGAAGGGGGGCTGTGTGGCCCCCTTCTTTTTCTTTTTTTGGGGCCCTGGGGACCCCATCCCCCAGGGCCTGACACCTTTTAAAAAAAAAAAAAATTTAAACGGGAGGGGGGCCGCGTGGCCCCCCTCCAGAGGCCAATTATGGCCCCGGGGACCCCATCCCCCGGGGCCTGGCCACCCTGTTTATTTTTTATTTTTTTGTTGGGAGGGGGGCCGCATGGCTCCCCTCCTCAGGCCAATTATGGCCCGGGGACCCTATCCCCCGAGGCCGGCCTGCCGTGTTTTTTTTTTTCATTTAGGGGAGGGGGGGCCGTGTGGCCCCCCTCCTCAGGCCAATTATGGCCCCGGGGACCCCATCTCCCGGGGCCTGGCCTCTTCATTGGGGACCGTGGGGGGAGCCCCAATGCCCCCACGGTCCCGCCGGCTCCCCGCCTCCTGCGGGATCCGGCATTGCTTTTCCACACAGGGAGCTGCTGACATGCAGCTCCCCATGTGGAAAAGCAATGTGGTTTGGATTTTGGAAGAGAGAGCAGGTTTCCTGCTCTCTCTTCCAAAATCCAAACCAGTGTTTGCTATGACAGGGTGGGAGCAGCACGGCTCCCGCCCTGCCAAAGCAAAAGGCAGTGTCCCGGGGGTGAGCACCCCGGGACACTGCAGGAGCCGGCCCTGGGGGGTGGCGGTCCCCAGGGCCATCACGGGCTCCAGGAGGGGGGCCGCGCGGCCCCTCTCCCATCACATGCACAGCCCCGGGGAGGTGGTGGTCCCCGGGGCTCGGGCGTCCGTAACGGACCCCCAAATTTGCATTTTAGTGCCCCGGGGAGGTGGCGGTCCCTGGGGCATGTGGGGGGGCTCGAGCCCCCCCACACAGGTCTATTGTTTTTAAAAAACAAGCCCCGGGGGATGCGGTTCCTGGGGCTGCGGGAGGGCCATGTGCCCCCCGCAAATATTTAAGAAAAGCCCCGGGGGGTGGCGGTCCCCGGGGCTTGGGGGGGCCTTTGAGGTCCCCCCACACATTTAAAAAAACAAGCCCGGGGGGGTGCCAGTCCCCGGGGCAGCGGGGGGCCCGTGTGCCCCCGCAAATATTTAAGAAAAGCCCCGGGGTGGCGGTGCCCGGGGCTTGGGGGGGCCTTTGAGGCCCCTCCACACATTTAAAAAAACAAGCCCCGGGGGTGGCGGTCCCCGGGGCTGCGGGGCCCCACTGGGCCCCCCCGCAAATATATTTTCCCATGCCCCCAGGACTTGGCCCACCCGGGGGCTTAAATACAACGAAGCGCAGGAGCCCGCGCCTCGTTTTTTTTAATTTCATCGGCGGGATTCGCGGATCCTTCGCGAATTTTGCCGTTTAAAAAAAATATATATATGCTTTTTTTGGCCCTGGGGGTCCTTGTGGGACCCCCTGAGCAGGCCTGGGGGGTCAGGGTGTTTCTACCCTGCCCCCTCTTCTTGTTTTTCAGGCTTGTTTCACTGTTTTCTTGTGACTCGGTTCTACCGAGTCACAATATGGCTGCCAACACTTCCTGGTTTGGAGTGTTGACAGCCAATTAGAATAAAGCTCGTGGTCGGCAGGGTTCGCGAACCCTCCTCGGCCATAGATATCGAAACTTTTATTTTTTTAATTTCTCAGCAACTACTGGACGGATTTACACCATTTAAAAATAAGGACGCTTTCTGAACCAAGCACTACCTTTTTGCTAAATTTGGTGTAATTCCGTTCAGCAGTTCGGGCTGTAGCCTTGGCTAAAGTTTCCTATGGGAAATTGATTTTCCGACCTCTATTTTTTAAATTCCTCTGGAACTACTGAACGGATTTACACCATTTAACAAAAAGGACTCTTTCTGAACCAAGGGCTACCTTTTTGCAAAATTTGGTGTAATCCGTTCAGCAGTTCGGGCTGTAGTCGTGTCTAAAGTTTACTATGGAAAATAACATGGAGAAAACACGTTTTGGGACCCCCCTTTTTTCTCGGCCCCCGCTTGACGAATCACCCCGAAACTTTCAAGACAGGAGCTGACCAGAGCACCCCACTAGTTTTGAACATTTTGCGATGATTCGTCAAACGTCAAAGTTATTGAGAAAACAAAAAATGCTTTTACTATGGAAAATAGGTCCTAACTATAACTACCTACTGGCGACCGACAGTAGGTAATATATATGTATATATTATCTAATGGCGGTCGCCAGTAGATAGTTATAGTTAGGATCTATTTTCCATAGGAAATCCGCAACATTCTATTTGAAATAACGTTGGCGCCGGTTGACGAATCTTCACGAAATTTTCCAACTTGTTGGGGCGCTCCGGTCCGCTCCTATCCTGAAAGTCTCGGGGTGATTCGTCAAGCGGGGGCCGAGAAAAAAGGGGGGTCCTAAAACGTGTTTTCCCCATTCATTTTTCCATAGGAACCGTTCATCGCGGCTACAGCCCGAACTGCTGAACGGAATTACACCAAATTTGGCAAAGAGGTAGCCCTTGGTTCAGACTCGTGCCTTTTGCTTAAATGGTGTAAATCCGTTCAGTAGTTCCTGAGAAAATCAAAAGTAAAATCACATATATATCTGGGCGGAGCCTAACCACACGTCATTGTGAGATCTGATTGGCTGTCAGCACTTCATCCTGGAATTGCTGGCAGCCATCTTGAGACCAATAGTACCCCATTGAAATGCATTGTAGTGAATCAAAGATTTTGAGGGTTACCAAAAGGAGAACTATAAAGGGTGATAACAGACTTTAGTTACATTAGAATTCATTTGTTGATGGTACCATACTAATTTCAGGAATTGTGGTGTGTTCTAAGGTGATTTTACCCTGTGGGATATCATGAATCATGTTTGAGAGAAAACTATTTTCACATGCTTGTCCCATAGAGTTTTGGAAGGTGCTCCAGACGCTAAAATGAGAGCATATTTTCTGTAAATTCACATTATCTTTCTCAGTCATGTGAGAATGAAGTCTGACATTCTCAGTAAAACATGTACATCCAACAAGGGCAGAGACTGTCAGTTGATTCCTTTGTGTTCTACTGCAGCTTCCCAGAGTGTTCTAAAGAACAACTAGAGTGCTAACAGCCTTACTTATGACAAAAGTATGGCACACCTGAAGCCATCTTGATTGGAATAAACTGGTAACACTTAAAACATTTAAGTTAAAAAGGAACAAAATGATGGGGTTCATTTTGTCATAGAAATTATGGTTAGTGCTGTAGAAAGAAAAATTAGGACATGTTTCAAGTGTGATCTCAAATATCTTCCTGTTATATTTCAACAGGAGCAGCCTGCCAGTTGATGCCTTTGTGTTCTACTGCAGCTTCCCAGAGTGTTCTAAAGAACAACTAGAGCGCTAACAGCCTTACTTATGACAAAAGTATGGCACACCTGAAGCCATCTTGATTGGAATAAACCGGTAACACTTAAAACATTTAATTTAAAAAGGAACAAAATGAGGGGTTCTTTTTAAATAGAAATTATGGTTAGTGCTGCAGAAAGAAAAATTAGGGCATGTTTTAAGTGAGATCTCAAATCCTCTTCTATTTCATTAGAAAATTCTGACATGCAGACTGAAACAATCACTTTCAATACCAGCAGCAGACTTCCAGTTAACTCCCTGGTGAGCAGTAGCTTTACTACAGTCGTCTAATGAGCAACTAGAGTGCTAACATTCTGAATTTATGGCAAATGTGAGACACATCTGAATGCCTTCTTGATGGAAATAAAAATGAAAAAAAATGAAAGCATTTCCTACTGAGGAGACTGCAGTAAATGAGGAAATTAGGAAACTTCATAACAAAGAAGTCTTCCAAGATGGCCACCAGAGAAAAAAGAGCACAAATGTAGCACAAATATTACCCAGATGTAGCCCACATATAGCCCAATGACAAAAGTGTGCAAAACACTTTTTATTTTTAGTTTTTTTGCAGTTTTATGTAGTGCAGACTGGTCAGGTATTGGAGCGTTGCATCTTAAAACATGACCCCCTACACTACAAAAACACCACTGCACTACCCTAAACCCTAAAATACTACCCCCAACACGACCCCCTACACTACACAAGCACCACTGCACTATCCTAAACCCTAAAACACTACCCCCAGCATGACCCCCTACACTACACAAACACCACTGCACTACCCTAAACCCTAAAACATTACCCCAAGCACGACCCCCTACACTACCCAAACACCACTGCACTAACCTAAATCCTAAAACACTACTCCTAGCATGACACCCTACACTACCCAAACACCACTGCACTACACTAAAACATGACCCCCTACACTACACAAACACCACTGCACTACCCTAAACCCTAAAACACTACCCCCAGCATGACCCCCTACACTACACAAGCACCACTGCACTACCCTAAACCCTAAAACACTACCACCAGCACGACCCCCTACACTACCCAAACACCACTGCACTACCCTAAATCCTAAAACACTACCCCCAGCACGACCCTCTACACTACCCAAACACCACTGCACTACCCTAAAACATGACCCCTACACTACACATACACCACTGCACTACCCTAAACCCTAAAACACTACCACAGCACGACCCCCTACACTACACAAGCACCACTGCACTACCCTCAACCCTAAAACACTACGCCCAGCACGACCCCCTACACTGCCCGAACACTACTGCACTGCCCTAAACCCTGAAACACCACCCCCTTCACGACACCCTACACTGCCCGAACACCACTACACTGCCCTAAACCCTGAAACACCACCCCAGCATGACCCCCTACACTGCCCGAACACCACTGCACTGCCCTAAACCCTGAAACATCACCCCCAGCAAGACCCTCTACACTGCCCGAACACCACTGCCCTAAACCCTGAAACACCACCCCCAGCACGACCACCTACACTGCCCGAACACCACTGCACTGCCCTAAACCCTGAAACACCACCCCCAGCACGACCCCTACACTGCCCGAACACCACTGCACTGCCCTAAACCCTGAAACACCACCCCCAGCACGACCCCTACACTGCCTGAACACCACTGCACTGCCCTAAACCTTGAAACACCAGCCCCAGAACGACCCCCTACACTGCCCGAACAACACTGCACTACCCTAAACCCTGAAACACCAGCCCCAGCACGACCCCCTACACTGCCCCAACACCACTGCACTGCCCTAAACCCTGAAACACCAGCCCCAGCACGACCCCCTACACTGCCCGAACGCCAGTGCACTGCCCTAAACCCTGAAACACCACCCCGTGCACGACCCCCTACACTGCCCAAACACCACTGCACTGCCCTAAACCCTGAAACACCACCCCCAGCACGACCCCCTACACTGCCCGAACACCACTGCACTTCCCTAAACCCTGAAACACCACCCCCTGCATGACCCCCTACACTGCCCGAACACTACTGCACTGCCCTAAACCCTGAAACACCATCCCCAGCACAACCCCCTACACTGCACAAACACCACTGCACTGCCCTAAACCCATAAACACTACCCCCAGCAAGACCCCCTACACTGCCCGAACACCACTGCACTGCCCTAAACCCTGAAACATCAACCCCAGCAAGACCCCCTACACTGCCCGAACACCACTGTCCTAAACCCTGAAACACCACCCCCAGCAAGACCCCCTACACTGCCCGAACACCACTGTACTGCCCTAAACCCTGAAAGACCAGCCCCAGCACGACCCCCTACACTGCCCGAACACCACTGCACTACCCTAAACACTGGAACACCACCCCATGCACGACCCCCTACATTGCCCGAACACCACTGTACTGCCCTAAACCCTGAAACACCACCCCCAGCACGACCCCTACACTGCCCGAACACCACTGCACTGCCCTAAACCCTGAAACACCACCCCCTGCACGACCCCCTACACTGCCCGAACACTACTGCACTGCCCTAAACCCTGAAACACCACCCCCAGCACGACCCCCTACACTGCACGAACACCACTGCACTGCCCTAAACCCTGAAACACTACCCCCAGCAAGACCCCCTACACTGCCCGAACATTACTGCACTGCCCTAAACCCTGAAACATCACCCCCAGCAAGACCCCCTACACTGCCCGAACACCACTGCCCTAAACCCTGACACACCACCCCCAACAAGACCCTCTACACTGCCCGAACACCACTGCACTGCCCTAAACCCTGAAACACCACCCCCAGCACGACCCCCTACACTGCCCGAAAACCACTGCACTGCCCTAAACCCTCAAACACCAGCCCCAGCACGACCCCCTACACTGCCCGAACACCACTGCACTGCCCTAAACCCTCAAACACCAGCCCCAGCATGACCCCCTACACTGCCCGAACACCACTGCACTACCCTAAACCCTGAAGCACCAGCCCCAGCAAGACCCCCTACACTGCCCGAACACCACTGCACTGCCCTAAACCCTGAAACACCAGCCCCAGCAAGACCCCTACACTGCCCGAACACCACTGCACTGCCCTAAACCCTGAAACACCACCCCCAGCAAGACCCCCTACACTGCCCGAACACCACTGCACTAAACCCTGAAACACCACCCCCAGCAAGACCACCTACACTGGCCGAACACCACTGCACTGCCCTAAACCCTGAAACACCACTCCCTGCACGACCCCCTACACTGCCCAAACACCACTGCACTGCCCTAAACCCTGAAACACCAACCCCCAGCACGACACCCTACAATGCCCGAACACCACTGCACTGCCCTAAACCCTGAAACACCACCCCCAGCACGAACCCCTACACTGCCGGAACACCACTGCACTGCCCTAAACCCTGAAACACCACCCCCTGCACAACACCACCCCCTGCACAACCCCCTACACTGCCGGAACACCACTGTACTGCCCTAAACCCTGAAACACCACCCCCAGCACGACCCCCTACACTGCCCGAACACCACTGCACTGCCCTAAACCCTGAAACATCACCCCCAGCAAGACCCCATACACTGCCTGAACACCACTGCCCTAAACCCTGAAACACCACCCCCAGCAAGACCCCCTACACTGCCCGAACACCACTGCACTGCCCCAAACCCTGAAACACCACCTCAAGCACAACACCCTACACTGCCTGAACACCATTGCTCTGCCCTAAACCCTGAAACACTAGCCCCAGCACGTCCCCCTATACTGCCCGAACACCACTGCACTGCCCTAAACCCTGAAACACCACCCCCAACACGACCCCCTACACTGCCCGAACACCACTGCACTGCCCTAAACCCTGAAACACCAGCCCCAGCAAGACCCCCTACACTGCCAGAACACCACTGCACTGCCCTAGACTCTGAAACACCAGCCCCAGCTAGACCCCCTACACTGCCCGAACACCACTGCACTGCCCTAAACCCTGAAACACCAGCCCCAGCACGACCCCCTACACTGCCCGAACACCACTGCACTGCCCTAAACCCTGAAACACCAGCCCCAGCACGACCACCTACACTGCCCGAACACCACTGCACTGCCCTAAACCCTGAAACACCAGCCCCAGCACGACCCCCTACACTGCCCGAACACCACTGCACTGCCCTAAACCCTAAAATACTCCCCCCAGCATGACCCCCTACACTACCCGAACACGACTGCACTGCCCTAAACCCTCAAACACTTCCCCCAGCACGACCCCCATACACTACCCGAACACCACTGCACTGCCCTAAACCCTAAAACACTCCCCCCAGCACGACCCCCTACACTACCCAAACACCACTGCACTGCCCTAAACCCTAAAACACTACCCCCAGCATGACCCCCTACACTACCCAAACACCAATGCACTACCCTAAACCCTAAAACACTACCCGATGCATGACCCCCTACACTACCCAAAGACCACTGCACTACCCTACACCCTAAAACACTACCCCCGCACGACTCCCTACACTACCCAAAGACCACTGCACTGCCCTAAACCCTAAAACACGACCTCCTACACTACACAAACACCACTGCACTACCCTAAACCCTAAAACACTACCCCCAGCACGACCCCCTACACTACACAAACACAACTGCACTACCCTAAACCCTAAAACACTACCCCCTACACTACACAAACACCACTGCACTACCCTAAACCCTAAAAAACTACCCCCAGCACAAACCCCTACACTACCCAAACACCACTGCACTACCCTAAAACACTACCCCCAGCAGTACCCCCTACACTACCCAAACACCACTGCACTACCCTAAACCCTAAAACACTACCCCCAGCAGTACCCCTACACTACCCAAACACCATTGCACTACCCTAAACCCTAAAACACTACCCACAGCAGTACCCCCTACACTACCCAAACACCACTGCACTACCCTAAACCACTACCCCCAGCACGACCCCCTACACTACACAAACACCACTGCACTACCCTAAACCCTAAAACACTCCCCGAGCAAGACTCCCTACACTACCCAAACACCACTGCACTACCCTAAACCCTAAATCTACCCCCAGCATGACGCCCTAAACTACACAAACACCACTGCACTACCCTAAACCCTAAAACACTACCCCCAGCATGACCCTCTTCACTACCTAAACACAACTGCACAATTTGTTACAGGTGTTGCAATGCAGGCCTGTGGTGCTTACTGGAAGTACCTGGTGGGCTAGTTGGGCCCCAGGGACCCTCAGGATTCAAGGTGACCTAATCCCCCAACTTAAAACGCGCCACGGGGCGCGTTTGCACAGTGGTGAAGGGAGGGGGCGGGGCCTCAGGTGACTTGTGCGCAAACACGCCCTGTGGTGCGTTTTAAGTTGGGGAATTAATTCCCTTGAATCCTGAGGGACCCTGGGGGCCAACTAGCCCACCAGGTACCTTCAGTAAGCACAACAGAGTTGCGTTGCAGAGAGGTGAAAAAAGTTGCGTGGCCTCGGAACGCCTCTCTGCAACTCAGCTCTGTGGTCCTAACTGTAGGTACCTGGGGGCTAGTTGGGCCCCAGGGACCCTCAGGATTCAAGGGGACTTAATCCGCAACTTAAAACGCGCCACGGGGCACGTTTGCACACATGTCACCTCAGGCCCCCTCCCTTCACCACTGTGCAAACACGCCCTGTAGCGCGTTTTAAGAGGTAGTTTTAATCCCCCTGCCCTATTATGTACTAGGGACTTACAGAGGAGGTCATGCTAATCACAGGGGTACCCCAACGCATAGTTCCCTAGTGTATGTAGGTGTTTTCACTGTATTCTAAGTGTCTTTTAGCATAGCACTGGCTCTGGTTAGTCAGAGTCAGTTACCACCAGTACCCGTCTGAAAAAGTTGTGGGCACAGGATGATTTTGGAACAAGGCCTTTTTCTGCTCCTCTGTTTGTTCTTTCTGCACATCTTTTGCTTCTTGCTGCACTTTTCTTCGTCTTTGTGGACTTCTCTTGCTTCTTTCTGCATATCTTTTGCTTCGTTCTGTGCGTTTTTTCTTCTTTCTTCACATGTCCTACATCTGTAGGCATAGTTAGAAGCTAGCATTTAAAAAACCTTTGAAATTCACTGAAAAAACCATAGGTTTCAGGCACGTTATAGTTAGAAATTAGCATTTAAAAAACCTTTGAAATTCACTGAAAAATCCATAGGTTTCAGACACGTTATAGTTAGAAATTAGCATTTAAAAAACCTTTGAAATTCACTGAAAAAACCATAGGTTTTAGGGACAGTTATAGTTAGTTGGACATTTCACTCGTACAAAACCCGTGAAATTCCCCCGTTATAGTTAGTTCAGCCAACTATAACTTGCGCCCCCGCAATGCACTGCTGATGACATCACATATTACATCACTCATGACATGGTCAGTGACATCACTGATGACATCACTGATGACATCTCAAATGACATCACTGATGACATCACTGATGACATCATCCACGTGATAATCTGATGCACCTCCTCACACCCTAATATAACCTTTGATACACCCACTCTAAATTACAGACTGCCATTCGCCAAACCATAGACACTCCAACACCAATAACTACATACCCACTCACTGATTCTTAGGTCTACACACACACATCTACTCACTCACCCGTACAGTCACTCATACTTACAGTCACTCAGTACAGAACTATCATATGCACTCATACACCTATATGAACACTCACACACCGCCACTCATCCATAGAGGAACTCACACACCCAGTCAGTCATGCAAAAAAATAATCACACACCCATCTACTCACCTATACAGTTATACACACACCAGCTCACTTACTCATACAAATACTAGCACATTCTTACGGTCTTATACAATAACTGATACAAGCACACACGCATCCATACAGCCACTCTCACAATCACACACTCTCATTTATAGCCATTTATATACTCCAACACACATATATACTGCCTTTCACATATGTAGTTACTCGCACATGTACCACTGAGATATACATTCAATCACTAACACACCCATACACACACTCACCCACCCAAGCAGTCGATCACAGATGCACTCTTTAAATCATGCACCCAGTGAATCACCCACTCACACATCTATGTACAGAGTCACACACACCCCACCCACACAAACACTCAGGCACCCATACAGATACTCAGACAACCAATCAATAACCCAAGTAGACAATCATGTAGCTATTCACAAACCCATGCAGCCGCTTACACACCAACAGAAAGACGGATACAGACATTCACACAGTTTAGTCACTAACCCATGCATTCAGTAAGATACATTTAATCACTCACTTATATAGTCAGTCACGCACCTACTAAATCATCCATTCAGACACTTATACACCCACTCATTCTTCAATACGCCTTTCCCTATATATATTAAACATATTTAAACTTTACAGAAACACACAGTCACTGCATGATGTCATCAGTGATGTCACTGACCATGTCATGAGTGATGTAATATGTGACGTCATCAGCAGTGCATTGCGGGTGCGCAAGTTATAGTTAGCTGAACTAACTATAACGGGGGAATTTCACGGGTTTTGTACGAGTGAAATGTCCAACTAACTATAACTGTCCCTAAAACCTATGGTTTTTTCAGTGAATATATATATATATATATTCACTGAAAAAACCATAGGTTTCAGGGACGTTATAGTTACAAATTAGCATTTAAAAAACCTTTGAAATTCACTGAAAAAACCATAGGTTTTAGGGACAGTTATAGTTAGTTGGACATTGCACTCGTACAAAACCCGTGAAATTCCCCCGTTATAGTTAGTCCAGCTAACTATAACTCGCGCCCCGCAATGCACTGCTGATGACGTCACATATTACATCACTCATGACATGGTCAGTGACATCACTGATGACATCACTGATGACATCTCAAATGACATCACTGATGACATCACTGATGACATCATCCAGTGACTGTGTGTTTCTGTAAAGTTTAAATATTTTTAATATATATAGGAAAAGACGTATTGAAGAATGAGTGGGTGTGTAAGTGTCTGTATGGATGATTTAGTAGGTGCGTGACTGACTCTATAAGTGAGTGATTTAACGTATCTTACTGAATGCATGGGTTAGTGACTAAACTGGGTGAATGTCTGTATCCGTCTGTCTGTTGCTGTGTAAGTGGCTGCATGTGTTTGTGAATAGCTACATGAGTGTCTATATGAGTTATTGAATGCTTGTCTGAGTGTCTGTATGGGTGCCTGAGTGTTTGTGTGGGAGGGTGTGTGCAACTCTGTGCATAGATGTGTGAGTGGGTGATTCACTGGGTGGATGGTTTCAAGAGTGCAACTGTGATAGACTGTATGGGTGGGTAAGTGTGTGTAAGAGTGTGTTAGTGAGTGAATGTATGTCCCAGTGGTACATGTGTGAGTAACTACATATGTGAAAGGCAGTATATATGTGTGTTGGAGTATATAAATAGCTATAAGCGAGAGTGAGTGATTGTGATAGTGGCTGTATGGATGAGTGTGTGCTTGTATCAGTGATTGTATAAGAGCGTAAGAATGTGCTACTATTTGTATGAGTAAGTGAGCTGGTGTGTGTATAACTGTATAGGTGAGTAAATGGTAGTGTGTTTAATTATTTGCATGACTGACTAGGTGTGTGAGTACCTCTATGGATGAGTGGCGGTGTTTGAGTGTCTATATAGGAGTATGAGTGCATATGATAGTCCTGTACTGAGTGACCGTAAGTATGAGTGACTGTACGGGTGAGTGAGTGGATGTGTGCGTAGACCTAAGAATCAGTGAGTGGGTATGTAGTTATTGGTGTTGGAGTGTCTATGGTTTTGCGAATGGCAGTCTGTAATTTAGAGTGGGTGTATCAAAGGTTATATTAGGGTGTGAGGAGGTGCATGAGATTATCACGTGGATGATGTCATCAGTGATGTCATTTGAGATGTCATCAGTGATGTCATCAGTGATGTCACTGACCATGTCATGAGTGATGTAATATGTGACGTCATCAGCAGTGCATTATGGGCGCGAGTTATAGTTAGCTGGACTAACTATAACGGGGGAATTTCACGGGTTTTGTACGAGTGCAATGTCCAACTAACTATAACTGTCCCTAAAACCTATGGTTTTTTCAGTGAATTTCAAAGGTTTTTTAAATGCTAATTTGTAACTATAACGTCCCTGAAACCTATGGTTTTTTCAGTGAATTTCAAAGGTTTTTTAAATGCTAATTTGTAACTATAACATGTCTGAAACCTACAGTTTTTTCAGTGAATTTCAAAGGATTTGTAAATGACAATTTTTAAATGTATTAATTGTTATATAAATTTTTTTCATACTGATTTCCAAATTTTTTAGAAACAATTTTTTTTTACATATTTTATTTTTTAAATTACATTGTAATTACATTATACATTACATTACAAAAAATACTTTCTCAGAATGAATTACTTTAGTTTAATTACTTTGCACATAGGCAATAGACTTTTAAGTACAGTAGTTACAGTTGTTGCAATGGGCAACACATTTTCAAACACAATGCAACATTCAGCTCAATGTGAATTTCTAGTTAAATGCAATTAGTTACTTTATGGATTACTTTTCTAACCACATTACTGGATCCTAGATTCAGTCCTGGGACATCTCCTGTAAACAGTTGAGTAAAAGCGTTTTGGTTACAGTCGTGATTTTTAAGGAATATTATTGTACTTTAAAAGTTCACACTTAGAAACTTTTTCTCATAGAATCACCAATGTTATCCTATGGAAGGAAATTCACTTAGAAGTTAAAAACTGTTATCGTTACTTTTTCTTACTCAGTGTTGGATCCTGGATCCAGCACTGGTGCATCTCCTGTAAACAGTTGAAAGAATGCGTTTAAGTCATACAGGCGATTTTTTAGGAATATTTGTAGTTTGTGAAAATCGACACTTTGAAACTTTTCTGCTGAAAACCAGACAATGATATCCTATGGAAGGAAATTCAAGTTACTGGTAAGTACGGTTAAAATTACTTTTCAGGATCAGTACTGGGCTGAAAGATGCAGCACTGAGGTCTCTCCTGATAACAGGTTAGTAAATCGGAATTCGTATTTCGGCTTATTTTAGAGGAATATTTTAATATCCAAAACTCCACACTTAGAAGAATTTCCAAGTGAAACCAGTCAATGTTAGCCTATGAAGGAAATTCAAGTTACCGGTAAGTACGGTTAAAATTACTTTTGAGGATCAGTACTGGGCTGAAAGATGCAGCACTGAGGTCTCTCCTGATAACAGGTGAGTAAATCGGAATTCGTATTTCGGCTGATTTTAGAGGAATATTTTAAAGTTCCAAAACTCCACACTTAGAAGAATTTCCAAGTGAAACCAGTCAATGTTAGCCTATGAAGGAAATTCAAGTTACCGGTAAGTACGGTTAAAATTACTTTTGAGGATCAGTACTGGGCTGAAAGATGCAGCACTGAGGTCTCTCCTGATAACAGGTGAGTAAATCGGAATTCGTATTTTGGCTGATTTTAGAGGAATATTTTAAAGTTCCAAAACTCCACACTTAGAAGAATTTCCAAGATAAACCAGTCAATGTTAGCCTATGAAGGAAATTCAAGTTACCGGTAAGTACGGTTAAAATTACTTTTCAGGACCAGTACTGGGCTGAAAGATGCAGCACTGAGGTCTCTCCTGATAACAGGTGAGTAAATCGGAATTCGTATTTCGGCTGATTTTAGAGGAATATTTTAAAGTTCCAAAACTCCACACTTAGAAGAATTTCCAAGTGAAACCAGTCAATGTTAGCCTATGAAGGAAATTCAAGTTACCGGTAAGTACGGTTAAAATTACTTTTGAGGATCAGTACTGGGCTGAAAGATGCAGCACTGAGGTCTCTCCTGATAACAGGTGAGTAAATCGGAATTCGTATTTCGGCTGATTTTAGAGGAATATTTTAAAGTTCCAAAACTCCACACTTAGAAGAATTTCCAAGTGAAACCAGTCAATGTTAGCCTATGAAGGAAATTCAAGTTACCGGTAAGTATGGTTAAAATTACTTTTGAGGATCAGTACTGGGCTGAAAGATGCAGCACTGAGGTCTCTGCTGATAACAGGTGAGTAAATCGGAATTCGGATTTCGGCTGATTTTAGAGGAATATTTTAAAGTTCCAAAACTCCACACTTAGAAGAATTTCCAAGTGAAACCAGTCAATGTTAGCCTATGGAAGGAAATTCAAGTTACTGGTAAGTATAATTAAAATTACTTTTCAGGACCAGTACTGGGCTGAAAGATGCAGCACTGAGGTCTCTCCTGATAACAGGTGAGTAAATCGGAATTCGTATTTCGGCTGATTTTAGAGGAATATTTTAAAGTTCCAAAACTCCACACTTAGAAACTTTTTCAGCAAAAAGCAGGCAATGATATCCTATGGAAGGAAATTCAAGTTACTGGTAAGTACGGTTAAAATTACTTTTGAGGATCAGTACTGGGCTGAAAGATGCAGCACTGAGGTCTCTCCTGATAACAGGTGAGTAAATTGGAATTCGTATTTCGGCTGATTTTAGAGGAATATTTTAAAGTTCCAAAACTCCATACTTAGAAGAATTTCCAAGTGAAACCAGTCAATGTTAGCCTATGAAGGAAATTCAAGTTACCGGTAAGTACGGTTAAAATTACTTTTGAGGATCAGTACTGGGCTGAAAGATGCAGCACTGAGGTCTCTCCTGATAACAGGTGAGTAAATCGGAATTCGTATTTCGGCTGATTTTAGAGGAATATTTTAAAGTTCCAAAACTCCACACTTAGAAGAATTTCCAAGTGAAACCAGTCAATGTTAGCCTATGAAGGAAATTCAAGTTACCGGTAAGTACGGTTAAAATTACTTTTCAGGACCAGTACTGGGCTGAAAGATGCAGCACTGAGGTCTCTCCTGATAACAGGTGAGTAAATCAGAATTCGTATTTCGGCTGATTTTAGAGGAATATTTTAAAGTTCCAAAACTCCACACTTAGAAGAATTTCCAAGTGAAACCAGTCAATGTTAGCCTATGAAGGAAATTCAAGTTACCGGTAAGTACGGTTAAAATTACTTTTCAGGACCAGTACTGGGCTGAAAGATGCAGCACTGAGGTCTCTCCTGATAACAGGTGAGTAAATCAGAATTCGTATTTCGGCTGATTTTAGAGGAATATTTTAAAGTTCCAAAACTCCACACTTAGAAGAATTTCCAAGTGAAACCAGTCAATGTTAGCCTATGGAAGGAAATTCAAGTTACTGGTAAGTACGATTAAAATTACTTTTCAGGACCAGTACTGGGCTGAAAGATGCAGCACTGAGGTCTCTCCTGATAACAGGTGAGTAAATCAGAATTCGGATTTCGGCTGATTTTAGAGGAATATTTGTATGTTTCAAAAATCAACACTTAGAAACTTTTTCAGCAAAAAGCAGGCAATGATATCCTATGGAAGGAAATTCAAGTTACCGGTAAGTACGGTTAAAATTACTTTTGAGGATCAGTACTGGGCTGAAAGATGCAGCACTGAGGTCTCTCCTGATAACAGGTGAGTAAATCGGAATTCGTATTTCGGCTGATTTTAGAGGAATTTTTTAAAGTTCCAAAACTCCACACTTAGAAGAATTTCCAAGTGAAACCAGTCAATGTTAGCCTATGAAGGAAATTCAAGTTACCGGTAAGTACGGTTAAAATTACTTTTCAGGACCAGTACTGGGCTGAAAGATGCAGCACTGAGGTCTCTCCTGATAACAGGTGAGTAAATCAGAATTCGGATTTCGGCTGATTTTAGAGGAATATTTGCACAATGTTGAAGGGAGGGGGCGGGGCCTGAGGTAACATCTGTGCAAACGCGCCCCGTGGCGCATTTTAAGTTGGGGGATTAAGTCCCCTTGAATCATGAGGGTCCCTACGGGCCAACTAGCCCACCAGGAACCTCCAGTATGCGCCAGGGGCTGCGTTGCAGAGACATGTACAGAGGCCACACCCCTTTTACACCTCTCTGCAACGCAGCTCTGTGGCGCTTTCTGGACGTACCTGTTGGGCTAGTTGGCCCCCAGGGACCCTCAGGATTGAAGGGGATTTAATTCCCCATCTTAAAATGAGCCACGGGGCCTGTTTGCACACATGTCACCTGAAGCCCCGCCCCCTCCCTTCACCACTGTGCAAACGCGCCCGTGGCGCGTTTTAAGTCGGGGGATTAACTCCCCTTGAATCCTGAGGGTCCCTGGGGTGCAACTAGCCCACCATATACCTCCAAAAAGCGACACAGAGCTGCGTTGCAGAGAGGTGTAAAAAGGGGCGTGGCCTCTGTACACCTCTCTGCAAGGCAGCCCCCTGGCGCATACTGGAGGTTCCTGGTGGGCTAGTTGGCCCCAGGGACCCCCAGTATTCAAGGGGAATTCGTTCCCTCTCTGCAAACGCGCCAGGGGCGCATTTGCAGAGTGGTGAAGGAAGGGGCGGGGCCTACGGGCCCGATCGTTTTTTTTTGTGTGTTTTTTTTCCCCTGAAGGTGGGCTGTGTGGCCCCCTTCCTTTTTCCTATTTTTAGGCCCTGGGGACCCCATCCCCCAGGGCCTTACCCCTTTTTTAAAATTAAAATAAAAATAAAAAAACGGGAAGGGGGCCGCGTGGCCCCCTTACCTGGGCCTGTATTGGCCCCGGGGACCCCATCCCCCGGGGCATGGCCTCATTTTTTTCATTATTTGGAGGGGGGCTGCGTGGCCCCCCTCCTCAGGCCATTTAAGGCCCCGGGGACCCCATCCCCCGGGGCCGGCCTTGCACTTTTTTTTTTTTTTTCCTTTGGGGAGGGAGGCTGCGTGGCCCCCTCCGTGGCCTCTTATGGCCCCGGGGACCCCATCCCCGGGGCCTGGCCTCTCGTTGGGGACTGTGGGGGGTCCCCAAACCCCCACAGTCCCGCCGGCTCCCCGTGTCCTACGGGAGCCGGCATAGCTTACACATGGGGAGCAGCTAACATGCTGCTCCCCATGTGGAAAGCAATCGGCTTTGGATATTGGAAGAGAGAGCAGGTTTCCTGCTCTCTCTTCCAATATCCAAAGCAGTTTGCTATGGCAGGACGGGAGCCGCGAGGCTCCCGTCCTGTCATTGCAAACAGCAGTGTCCCGGGGTAGGCACCCCGGGACACTGCAGGAGCCGGCCCTGGGGGTGGCGGTCCCCAGGGCCATCAAGGGCTCCAGGAGGGGGCCGTGCGGCCCCCTCCCTACATCAGCACAGCCCCGGGGAGGTGGTGGTCCCCGGGGCTTGGGGGTCCAAAACGGACCCCCATTTTAATTTTTCTTAGTGCCCCGGGAGGTGGTGGTCTCGGGGCGTGTGGGGGCTGGAGCCCCCACACAGGTTTTTAATTTAAAAAAGAAGCCCCGGGGAGGTAGTGGTCCCCGGGGCTGCGGGAGGGCTCAGAGCCCTCCCGCTTCATTATACATAAAGCCCCGGGGGTGGTGGTCCCCGGGGCTTGGGGGCCCTTAGAGGCCCCCACACATAAAATTAACCCCCCAGCATGCCCCCGGGACTTGGCCCACCCGGGGGCCACTGCATCGAAGCGCGGGAGACCGCGCTCGAATTTTTTTTTTCGGCAGGGTTCGCGCTCCCTGAGCGCATCCTGCCGATTTTTTTAAAAATTTTTTTTTTTTTTTGCCCAGGGGGTCCTTGTGGGAGCCCCTGAGCAGACCTAGGGGGTCAGGGTGTTTCTACCCTGCCCCTTTGTGCGCTTTGCGCACTTGTTTCTGTCCCTCGGTTCTACCGAGGGACAAAATGGCTGCCAACATTTCCTGAATCGGAATGTTGACAGCCAGCTGACAGCCAATTAACATGCAGCTCGTGCTCGGGAGGATCCGCGGCCCTAGATATCACTATCTTTTTACTTTTGATTTTCTCAGCAACTACTGAACGGATTTACACCATTTAACAAAAGGGTTCTTTCTGAACCAAGAACTACCTCTTTGCCAAATTTGGTGTAATTCCGTTCAGCAGTTCGGGCTGTAGCCGTGTCTAAAGTTTCCTATGGAAAATTGCATGGGGAAAACGCGTTTTGGGACCCCCTTTTTCTCGGCCCCCGCTTGACGAATCCCCCGAGACTTTCAGGGTAGGAGCGGAACGGAGCGGGCCATAAAGTTTGAAAATTTTGCGAAGATACGTCAACCGGCAAGAGAGTTATTTCAAATAGAATGTCGCGGATTTCCTATGGATAATAGGTTGTAACTATAACTATCTACTGGCGACCGCCAGTAGATAATATATATATATATATATCTCGTAGGTTAAAATATTGTTGAATATATATATATATTATATAAATCTATATGTAGACACATATATTCAACATTATTTTAACTTACATTATTTTAGTATATATTAAATAATTGAATATATTGTACAGAAATATTTAATTAATAGTTTACAATTTTCTTACTTTTTTATAAGAATATTTGAGGTGTTTTAAATGATCATAATATTTTAACATTTTAAACACATTTTTTCAGCATTTTCCCATTCATTTCTATGGAGAGATAGTGTTTTATTTTAGTTTCATTTAGCAGCCAGTTTTCTTTACCGATACCTTAGATTTTGTATTCTATTTGGGTCCTTTTTTAGCCTACTTGCAGATATCGAGGTCGCAGGAAGGTGCTGCTGTTCGTCAGAACTGGTAAGTCCTTTTTCATTTTTTTTAAAGGTTTTGAGGGTGGGGAACATGGGTGGGATATCTAGAGGTTACCATTAGTGTTGTTTGCGCGTATATTGCACATTTAGTGGCCGATTACAATCCCTTTGGAAAGCATTCCTATCGAATCGGTTCCGGAATGCTTTCCGGACGACTCGGATCGGGGGAGTCCGACCGACCGAATTGGATGCATCCGGAAGCTTCTGCATACGATTCGGTTGGACTCCTATTGACTTCAATGGGACCCTGTGTTCAGAACGAGAACACAGGCTCCCATAGAAGAAAGGGGTGTCTGGGGAAAACCTTGCAAGCTGTGGCAGGCACGTTGCCTGCCACACTGTGCATGGTTGGAAAGGGGGGTTCCTTGGGTACCCCCACAGGCCCAATTGTGAGGGTCCTGGGTAAAGGGCGGTCTGCCATGAGCCCCCAAAGACAGATTCTGGCAGCCGATTCGTTCCGGAGGAACTGATTCGGAATGGCTTTCCGAATCGGTCATCGTACTCGCTCGCTCGGAAAACAAGTCCACGATTAGACTCCCAAAAGACTTGACCTATCCAAATGCCTTTCAGAACCGATTCGGACAGCCCTACCGGTTTAAGGGCATTGTAATCGGTCGTTCGGAACTGGGTACGATTTGGTCGGAAACAAGGGCTCCGTATCTGATTCAGCAAACCCAAATCCGTTTTGGAGCCCTTCCGAACGGAATCGTAATCAACCCCTTAGTTGTATTAATGGTAGTATTTTTTACTAGTGTGTAAGTTGGGGTTTTTGTACACTGTTTTACTAATGCTTCTTTATGTTATGCTATATTTTGTTATGTTGCATATTTTATGATGATTCAGTGTAACGTATATGTATTGTCTGGAATGTATGTGTTTTACAGGTGGGTTTTCTTGTTTACTTTTCCAGGTTTTGGTCAACGAACATGTCTTATGGGCATTGGGCTTTACCTTTTGTTTGAAGAATAGCACTTTTAGTTTATATTTAACCAATATGTTTAGTTTTAAATTCCTTTTTTCGGGTTTGCAGTAGGGCTTCTTTTTTAAAACAGTTTTTGGGGTTTTTAATTGTTCCTGAATACTTTGGATTATTTCGTGGGATGTCTATTGAATTTGTTACATTTTTGTATTTTTGGGAGGATTTTTGGGAAAAATATTTTTCCCGTTTTTGGTAGATTAATACTTTTTTACTACATGGATGCAAAAGATGATCTGCAGATACTAAACAGTAAGGTGCATTTATTTTATTATTTTTGGGTGAGAGATGTTAGATTTTGTTTTTGTAAATATTATGTGATTATGTTTTTGGAAAAGTATCATTTATGTGTTGTATTTATTTTACTTGATGAATTTGGTTTGTTCTTTGAGCTTTTTGGTTAGTCAGGTTCATAGTTCAAATGTAATTAATTTACATACTATTTTATTATCTCAGTTTTTTTAAATTTTGGAGTTTCATTTAATATTAAGACTGATGTAATAAAATATTATGTTTATTATTTACATCAAAAATATTTTGTTATATTGGTTTAGATTTTGTGGCAGGTTTTTGGAACTTTAAATTGTAGCATGTAGTACATTCTTTTGTTTTTTTTGCTAAGTTTAAGAGCAACTTGGCTAACAGATTGCTCAATTTGTAGTTGATGGGAGCTTTGCTCTTTTTGCAATATTTATATAAATTTATAGATTGTAG
The DNA here is from genome assembly GCA_963921515.1 of Calotriton arnoldi. NCBI lineage: Eukaryota > Metazoa > Chordata > Amphibia > Caudata > Salamandridae > Calotriton > Calotriton arnoldi. Next base: position 1,298,920 of record CAWUFW010003386.1, on the reverse strand, counting down.
CTTGGCTTCTGCCTAGTGTGGATTGGAAGGCATTGTGTGATCCTTCCACTGCATTGTTTGTTTTGGCTTCCTGTGCCAAGGTGCTGTCATAGACATTCCACCACGATATTTTGAATTTTGGTTGGTGTCTGTGTCTAGAGCAATGCAGTCTGCCAGCCCAAATGTCTTTGAAATAATCATTAGGGAGTTAGTTGGTCTTTGTTTTGTTGACAGAAAGGGATTTCTATTAGTAAATTGTAGTAGTTAGCTACTTCTGTGACAGGAACATAAGTTAGTGCGATCATTGTTATTTATTTCAAAGGGGAATTGGCTGTTTGTAGCAGACTCTACACTTAGGGCCTCATTACGATTTTGGCGGTGAGGCACGTGGTCCACCCCGACACTGCACCGCCAAAGCCGTGATCAGACCACCCACCAGATTAGGAGTTTCCTCCTGTCTGGTGGAATGTTTTTTGCGTTCCTATGGCGGTGCCTCAGAAAATGGGCACCGCAATAGAATGCCAAAAACAGTTCCTGCACGGAATGGACTAAAAAGTCCATGCCGTGCAGGAACTGCTGTGCATGCCCACAGTGGGGCACATGTTATGCCCCCCTCTGTGCATCCACATGGGGACGAGGCATAGGGAGCCCTGCAGGGCCCCCTCTGTTTCCTTTTCACCACGGTGTTCATGGAGTAAGAATCTCCATGACACTGCCGGCTGAAAGGAAACTTGTATTATGCTTGGCGGGACTGCGGCAGTACCACCAAGCATATTGCAGCCTCCTGACCTCCGCAACACCACCAGGGAACAGTGGTTTCCTGGTGGCTGCGGCAGGGCTATGGCAGTCCGACTGACCGAATCATAATAAGGCAACCGGGAGACCACCACTCCCACGCCCCCAATAGTCTGGTGGTCTGTGGACCGCCAGACTCGTAATCAGGCTCTTAGGGTAGATTGATGGTGGTGTCTCCATATGCTTTGAATGAAAGGATACTATCAGCTTTGTATGGCTCTGTGGGGTTAATTGTTTTAAATTTGTCCGACTCATGGCTTGTTCAAAGTTTATGATAAGGTTTTGTGGGTACTGGGTATTTGTCTTATGTTTAATGTAGTTTAAGAGTTCGTAGTAAGTTCTGCTTTGTTTGTTTGGTAGTAGGGCATATATAAAAGGGATATTTGTGTTTTGAAATTCACTGTGTTTGGTGCATATTTGAGTGAATGGGTTGGGACACATTTCGAAGGTCCCATCCATCATCCATGTTTGACAATGGCTTAGTTTTAATAAGTTATTTGCTATAGAGAATATTAGGATTTGTTTCTCATTGCTTAGATTGTCATATAAAAGGAAAGGTTCCTCATAATGTGTCTTTGTTAAATGTTCAGGTATTTCTATGTCTTGGCAATTTCTAGGGACAGGAGTAGTGTCACTGGCAGCTTGTTTAGTTCTTGCAGTCAAACATTTTAAAGTGGGAATAGGTGGTAGTTGCCCTGTGATGTGCTCAGGGACTTTAGGCAATATATATTTTAGGATTTTGGTTGTGGGTTCCTGGGACCTAGTGCTTGCCTCTCTTATATCCTGTAATACCTCCCTTACTTCTATTTCTGTCACATTTGGGGGCTGGTTGTGTTCTCTTACATGAATTACAAAATAATTTTATGAAGTGACCCTCCCAAAGCATGAATTAGAATAATATTTCAATCGGGCCGTGCTGCTCACATCAGCGACATCCCCCTGGGCACAGCAGAAAAAAACTGCAGGAAGCAGAATATCTCGTTCCGTTCAATATGAAATAGAGGATAATCAAAATTGTTCGTGCTTTTTGTTGTTTTTATTTCATCATGAATTCACTTCATTCAAGGGTGAGCTGAATGGCTATACACATTTCTATAATGATGTGTTTAAGCAAATCTCCCGATGCATTTCGGGCCAAGCGCCCTTCGTCAGGGGTGTTAAGTGAACCGAAGGTGCATTCTACATGTAACGGTGATGGTGACGGTGACCGTTACATGTAGAATGCACCTTCGGTTCACTGAACTCCCCTGACGAAGTATTGACATCATTGTGCGTGTATAGATTTCAGCATGCATCGTTATTGCATTTATTGGTACTGCCGCTGCTATGAGGGCTTACATCAGGGTGTACATTGCTATCATATTTATCGATCTCAACACAGTGTTTATCATTTAGAAGTATTTAGTAGGTAAACTTTTATTTATATACCTGCTGTTTGTGGCTGCTGGGGGGACTACACTGACCACATGCCTCTTGCCTTTGTGCACTCCCAGGAGGGAGGTGCTTGCTGATCCAGCGCTCAAAAGCGCCCGGTTCCACCGCGACGCGGGACGCCCTGCTGTTTGTGGCTGCTGGGGGGACTACACTGACCACAAGCCTCTTGCCTTCGTGCACTCCCAGGAGGGAGGTGCTTGCTGATCCAGCGCTCAAAAGCGCCCGGTTCCACCGCGACGCGGGACGCCCTGCTGTTTGTGGCTGCTGGGGGGACTACACTGACCACAAGCCTCTTGCCTTCGTGCACTCCCAGGAGGGAGGTGCTTGCTGATCCAGCGCTCAAAAGCGCCCGGTTCCACCGCGACGCGGGACGCCCTGCTGTTTGTGGCTGCTGGGGGGACTACACTGACCACAAGCCTCTTGCCTTCGTGCACTCCCAGGAGGGAGGTGCTTGCTGATCCAGTGCTCAAAAGCACCCGGTTCCACCGTGACGCGGGACGCCCTGCTGTTTGTGGCTGCTGGGGGGACTACACTGACCACAAGCCTCTTGCCTTCGTGCACTCCCAGGAGGGAGGTGCTTGCTGATCCAGCGCTCAAAAGCGCCCGGTTCCACCGCGACGCGGGACGCGCGCGGGCGGAGCCCGGGCGAAGCCCGGGCCAAGGGCGGGCCCGTCCTTGCCCGTCATCGCCAGGAAGAGGCAGGGCTGGGCCACCTTTCTTTGAAATACGCTCAGGGTGGTGTGACTGTCTACTGGCTAACCATAGCGCCTGACAGGGGGATTGCGAGCGTCTTTAGGCATTTTCCGCTCTTCTCCCCAGGAGGGGACTGCACTGATCAACATCCTCAGTGCGTTATTCCACGGCTGACCTGCGCCCGTTTGAGGCTGACTGATACTGGGCTGTGACACCTTCCGGAAAATCTACTGGACAAGGTACTGTTGGTGAGGACTATAGAGCTTGGTGTTCGGTTGCTAAAATGGGAAAACGGAAGGCAGGGGATGTTGTTAACCATGAGCACAGTATTAAAAAACCAAAGAAATCTGGAGTAAATAAACGAGGGGTTAGGCCTGGGGGTATTGGTATTGCTCAAGAACAAACCACTTTGGCGGACATTGACACATTAATTAACGAAGTAGAACAGTTGCTTACAACAGGTAACAATAAAAATAAGGTCAAATTGGCGAAGGTTCCGGCATCGTTTAAAAAATCAATTGCATGTGGGGGTATTAACCCGGCCATATCTTTGTCTGAGAACCCCTGCTCACTACGATCCTCTGATTATGAATGTCAGTCTAATGAGCTTGTTCCTGTTGTGGATCAGGCGTCTGTATCCTCCAAGTCTATTGATATAATAATTCTTGCTGACCAATTGACTGAGACCCCATGTTCTTTATATCCATCAATTGCTGTAATTCCCAATATCCCCTGTTCTAACCGGTATGGCCCAATTGCCCCTTTGGATGTACCTGAAGGAGTTGAGCTCTTGGATTCTATAGCTCAGGCTACTACTTTTTTGCCAGGACCGCAAGGTGCACATACAGCTATGGAAAAATGTTTAGTGGACAATGATATGCTGTTTAGTAAAATGACTGAGCTTTGTACCCAATTGAGAATACTGTCATCAAACGTCCTGTCTTTTAAGTCTAAGTTTGTGTGTAGTTGTAGTTGTATGAATTCTGGGCTTTCACCAAGTAAAATGATTTCTCCTTCTGGAGTGGGTAGTGATGTAAGGCTGGCTACTGACTCTGTGTATGGAAGGACTAATGGGAAACATTGTACGGAGGCCCTTACTGGTCTCAGTTCCTTTAATAATACCAATAATTTGGATTCTATAATTCAAAACCAGCCAAAGGACTTATTTCCCTTGGCTACGAATTCCAACTCTGTGCTTATGAATCCCTCTGCACTTTTACCTAAGTGGTCTTCAAATCAAATGTTAGTGTCTGAGCCTCCCTTCTTTAGAGGGCGACCACAATCTTTTGCTTCATCCCTGAAGTTTGACCATCAACTACCTAGGGATAAGGGTAAACGTAATAGGTCCATTTATATGGTACAGGTTCCTAAGCTGAATTCAGGTGTTAGGGAAGATACAGAGGCACTGATTAATAAGGCGATCTACTGGTTGAGACATGAGCGGAACTGTCTATCTATAATCAGATCTGATATTTTATTTGCAAAGAGACGTTCAACTCCACTCTCGCAGTTTGATCATATCCATATTGTTTTATGTTCTAATTTTTTAGCTGAAAATTTAATTAATTTTGCTTTGCGTACTTATGATTATGTCGGGGGGAAACTAACTGGTATACAACTAAAAGCAACTTCCCCAATGCAGTGGGCCCAGATGGGGCAACTGAATGAGAGCCATGCTAGATCATCTGATGTCCCCAATACTTGCACTCTTCCTTTACAATCTCCCATGAATGCATTAGATTGACTGCATGTAAGACCTGTGTGCGTAAATACCATCTTGGGAAGCAATAGCCCTGGAGCAATGAGCCAAGTAGGGGTGGGAAAGATCGTGTGTGGTTTAAATCATGTTACTGAACAAACGTCTTCTTTGGGTGGCTCTAATATTGAAGCGGTTTCAAATGATATGGTGGATAGGTCAGGTGGGAAGCTGGAGAGTGGTGAACTTATTATACTGCGACCCTTGGATGACTATACTAGATCTCAGGGTATGATAGAGCCTAGTATTGATATTCATATAGCTGATGAGTCCAATAACTCCCAGAATTTAAATTTAAATCTATTGTCTTGGAATATTGCAGGTATTGGCCAGAAACTATGTGATCATGACTGGCTAAGATATATAGAGAGGTATGATGTTTGTCTATTGCAGGAAACTTGGGCTATAGAGAAAACTTATATAGATGGATATGCATCCTTCAGTGTAGACGCCAAGCCAGCCCTTCATTTTGGTAGAGCTAGTGGTGGACTTTTAACTTTGATCAAGAATGGTCGCTTTAGCTCTGTCACTACTATTGAAATAGACTGTCTAGATTTAATGGGAACTTTAGTCACCTTATCGTCTGGTCTTTCTTTGGCAATTTTTAATATTTATGTAAGGCCAACTCGATCTATTGATACGTCTACAACTTTAGCATTATTGGACACTATATTGGATAAACTATCCCCGGATACAAGAATTATAGTGGCGGGAGATTTTAACACCGGCTTTGAACCCTGCTCCTTCTTATCTGAGACTACTGTGGAGGAAGACGAGCAATGGGGAATTCCTACATTGCAGGTGCCCCTGAGGAAAAATTTCACATCATGTGCTTTACAGATAGTTTCACTGGTTATTGGTAGAGGTCTTAGAGCCCTAAATGGTCGCACTACCTCTGATCCCCTGTGTGCACCAACATTTAAGAGAGGTATGTGTGCCAGTATAATTGATTATGTATTGATTGATGTGAGATTGTGGCCCCTATTAGCTGATATGAAAGTCAACGTTAGGTCTGATAGTGATCATAACTCTCTTGAAGTGGTACTTGCGGGAGAGCTTTTGGTTTCTGGGTGTGCTGCTATTTTTACAAACGTTCCTGTAGCATTGGCTACCAATAATCGACGTGCTGTTAGATGGCCGGAAGTTATGGCTAACCCGGATGTTTATTCAAAAGTTTATAAACAGTTTATTACCTCTTTTGACCCTTACGAGGGGATAGATCCAGCAGGAATACCTATTTTATCAGTCCATATGCAGTTGTTTGATGGTCTTCAAAAGATATTCTATAGAGAGGTGACTACTACGAAGTCGGTACACTTTAAGTATCACGACTGGTTTAATCCTGCTTGTAAAGTAGCGAAGAATTTATTAAAAATAGCTATTGATGAGGGTGACAGAGGTAAAATTCGCACCGCTAGAGGTTTTTATAAAACACAGCTTAGAAAGGCTAGAAGAGATTGGGAAGATGAGTTTTGGCAGGATCTACTTGCAGCTACAAAAACCAAGGACAGTAGATCGTTTTGGAAATTGGTCGCCCAGAGACACTCCGAAGGAGTAAAATACCCAAGTTTTAATATACCACCTGACAACTGGGTAGCTCATTTTTCATCATTGTATTCGCTAAGGAAGCTAGATGATATTGACAGTGGTACTAATATAGTGGAGGACGCTATTTCGCCATGCATAGTGCAAGAACATTATAGTAACCCTGTCAAATTCAGTCTTGAAGAGACAATCTGTGCAATTCAGTCTCTTAAAATGGCCAAAGCGCCGGGACCTGACAAAATCCCGGGTGATCTTTTTAAGTCAGAGCCGTTAATCTGGTCAAGCTATTTTAATCTTCTATCGAATGCTATCTCCGCCGGGGGAGCGATCCCTGATTCATGGAGGGGGGCTGAGATAATAACTATTTTCAAAAAGGGTGATGCTAATAACCCAGCTAATTATAGGCCAATTAGTTTGCTAGATAACGCACAAAAAGTTTTTAGTCGCCAAATCCTGAACAAATTAATTGAATGGATGGAAGAAAAAGAAATACTTTCCCCCTTCCAAGCAGGTTTTAGAAGTAAAATTAGTACTGTTGATCAGATTTTTAGATTTACATTATTGTACTGGAAGACTGTGCTTTTACGTAAGGGTGTGCTGTATGTGGCTTTTATTGATCTTAGAGCTGCCTTTGATCTTATTCCTCGATCGAATTTGTGGCAGGTTCTTATTAATATGGGTGCTCCCAGCAATCTTGTATATTTATTGAGTAAATTACATGAAAACAACTATGCTCAAGTACGCTGGGGACCAAATGGAGAACTAACCGATTGTATTCCTATTGAGCGGGGGTTAGGCAAGGCTGTGTCCTTGCCCCCACTTTATTTTCCCTTTATCTAAATGATGTGGTTAATGTCTTGGAAAACTGTGTAAATGATTCTCCTATGTTAAACGGTAGGAAGATACCAATATTGCTTTTTGCGGATGACTCCCTACTTATCTCAAAGTCCCCTATGGGTCTCCAGATCCTGGTTAATACATTTTTAGGGTTCTGCAATGAGAGGGGACTTGAGCTTAATGTTAATAAAACAAAATTTATGATTCTAGGCAAGGGGGTCAAGAAAGGTAATCTGACTATTCGGGTTGGAAAAGACGTCCTTGAGAGGGTTGAAAACTTTGATTATTTGGGAGTACGATTTATGGATAATTTTAAGTGGTTAGATCAGATCATGAAAAGTAAATTTCTTATTGAGCATAGGTCAAATGCCATTTTGAGAACACAAAAGAGAACGGTATCTCATGTGGTAGCCCCGGTTATGGAGATTTACCGCGCAAAGGCGCAAGGGGCTGCTCTTTATGGAGCTGAAGTGTGGGGCTATGTTGATGCTAAGCCTCTTGCACTGGTAGAAAACAGTTTTGTTAGGAAAATGCTATGTCTACCCCAGAGCACACCTCTTATTCCATTGTATTTAGATCTAGGATTGAAAAGAATATCAGATTTAGTGGCTTTGAAAGTCTTGATCTACTGGGTTCGTCTTTGGTGTACACCGGAGCTAGTTGATTATAGAGAATCCCTGACTGATGTCTTAAATATACCAGGTGCTCGATCGCTCCCATGGTTTAAACACGTGTTTTCGTGGGTGAGTAGATTAGGTCTCCGTAGATTTTGGGATGACCCTACTAAACTTAAGAAAGTCGATCAGCATCTTCTTAAAACTACTTATTGGAATTTTATCAATGAATGTGTACTAAGGAAAAATTATGTAGGATCTCTGACCAATAGTTTTTTTGATTTTAAATCTACTCCATTATTGGAAGATTATATGGATTTTATACCTTTTGCTTTCCCTAAAAGCCTTTTTATACGGTTTCGCTTGGGGACCTTGCCTATAAGATCATTCACACATAAATGGAATCCTGCACAGTCAGAATTGACTTGCCCAATGTGTAAACAATGTGATGAAAATGAATCGCATTTGCTATTTTTTTGTCCAGAGTATAAGTCCCCTCGTAGGAGGTGGATTATTCCGCTTTGCCGGGAATTGGGACTTGTACATTACCAAATTGCATTACGGATTCTAAAAACTAATCTCTCCCCTAGAATAGTTGTAGCTGTTAGCAAATTTTTAGAGGCTATCTGGTATAAGCGCAATGCAATTTTAAAGATTAGATCAGTGTAAGGATTAAGGATGTATTTTATTGCTTTTATTGATTGATGAATTGTTTTATTCTGTATTGTTCTGTTAGGTGTAACTTTTAGGTATTGTCTGTTGTTGGATCATATGTATAGTGCTAATGAAATTATTGTCTTTTAACAATTATGATATTATTGCTGCTGTTATTCTACCCAACTATGAAGCACTATGCACTTTATTTATGGACCTATTGCTGCTATTATATTTTTTACAATTGAAACGTAATTTGAGGCACTATGCACTTTAAATATGGACATACTGATGTTATTATTGCTGTTATTGTACATATATTTGTTGCGTCATTGGTCATTTGATGTATAGGATGCTGGTTGATATTATTGCTGCTGTTATTGTACCAATCTATGAAGCACTATGCACTTTAACTATGGACCTATTGCTGCTATTATATTTTTTACAATTGAAACGTAATTTGAGGCACTATGCACTTTAAATATGGACATACTGATGTTATTATTGCTGTTATTGTATATATATTTGTTGTGTCATTGGTCATTTGATGTATAGGATGCTGGTTGAAATTTTTGCTGCTGTTATTGTACCAAACTATGAAGCACTATGCACTTTAACTATGGACCTATTGCTGCTATTATTTTATTTACAATTGTAACGTAATTTGAGGCACTATGCACTTTAAATATGGACATACTGCTGCTATTATTGTTGTTATTGTACATATATTTGTTGTGTCATTGGTCATTTGATGTATAGGATGTTGGTTGATACTTTGATGGTTGCAATAACCGAATAAAGTTATATACTACTATTAATATGTAAGCTGATTTATAATGTATGTAGTTAATGGTAATTTGTTTTTAGTTATATTGTTATTAATTTAGTTATATATTTTTGGATGGAACTGTAAATATTTTGGTGATGTAAAATGTTTATTTTTAATTTTAACATGTGTGTCAAATATTTTATGTAATTGATTTATGTACAAATTGTTTATATAAGTATTTATGAATGATATTGTAATTATTTTGGCAATAATATTGGAGTCAAAATGCTGTGAAACAATATTTTTTAATTATTATATATTTATTCAAAAGTGACGATATTTTTGTTTCAAATATTTATGTTTTGTATACCAGTAAAAATCAATATTTCTCACGATATTTGTGTTTTTATTAGTTAAGTATAGGAAGGAGATATTTTTGTTAACAATATTTATTTTCCGACATTTCTGTGCTTCGATATTGTATGCATCGATATTATGACAGTGATCCATGTGATATTATCAAGTAAGCAATCAGTCTCAACAAAAGACTACCTCCATCACCATACAATGTCAAAGCCTAAAAAATGATCAAAGAAATATTCAGACGAGACTGCTCTGATAGGCTGTTTCCCAAGAAAGCTTTCAAAAAATAGAGGGCCTGATTATGATGCCGTTCGGACTGCAAACGACGGCTCTGTGAGCCCGTCGGAAGAAGAGCGGAATCCCCACGCGGTTTCCCTCCGACCGCCATCATTATAATAAGGCGGTCGGAGGGAAACCCTGGATGTCAGGCGGAAAGCCTCCGACAGACTGTTGGATGGCTTTCCGCCCAACATCCAAATCAGGCCATATGATCAAGTTCTGAATATGAATAGGTTTAGAAGAAGATCAGTTTAATTTACAGTGGTAGTTTTCTTTACATTTTGGACCAATTTTGTAATTTCATTAATGTCCCAATTGCAGAGTTTCTATTGAGGTGTAACTCCTATCACCCAGAGTTTCTCTTAAGATTTTGGGGCATCTATAGATACCCCAAAGCAGTCTTAATGTGTTAGTCAACTAGTTTTAGATATTCTTTGAATTCAGGTCATTAAACATTGGTTTAATGAATATCTTTGGACTCACGTCAAAATTACAAAAGTTCAGTTTGGCAAGCCCCCCAAAAGAAACAACAGGCACCCAAGAACGTGGGAAAAACCTCTGTTCCTCTCAAGTTCCTTTATGACATTGCCCTTCCTCCACTGTAGGAGCCTGAACTGCTTGTGTGTACTTGCAGACTGCAGACTACCTCCTGCAAATGAGCAGAAGGCCTCTGCCATCAGATGCATCAAATGATCCAGGCAAAACACCTACAGCTCTTCAACAGTGCAGCACATTCCTGTTGTTTCAGTTAAATACAAATCAAGGTGTACCCCTAAGCTGGAGTAGGTCACATTTACTTTCTAGAGGAACTTTCTTACGTCTTACAACATAATATTAGAACAGCAAGCTGCAAGACCAGCCATTGATTCTCCCGAAAACATTCCCATTATAACCAGAAACAAACCTGAGCTCCTCAGAGTGTCAAAGCCACCGACAGCTTGGAGCTAGGATGGTACTTCAGTACACAAGAAAGCCATTTCATCAGGCAAAAAAATAACTTCAGCTTATTAGAGTTGAGGCACTGCAGAGCATTGCAACAGAGCAGCTCATCTTCAAATTTCCACCCATCAGATTTCCTTTCATTTTCTCCTGGTCATCGAGGATGAAAAATGTAGTCAGCAGCCAATTTTCTGCAGTTTTGCCGAATTTCTGCTCGCAAAGACTTTGACAACATTTTGAAATTTGCCCGAAAATGTGATGAATGGTTGCAGGGGCGGCTTTAGGGCAGTGCAAATGGTGCAGCTGCACTGGGTGCTAACCTGTAGAGGAGGCGCTGACCTCAGGGAGGAGCACTGTGTTTAGCAATAACTTATAATTGTAGAGATGAAGAGCACTTTTGCCTGGTGGTAGTTAGAAAATCCGAGGAGGCGGTCATGGAGTGTGGGGGCACCAAAAATGATTGTCGCACCGGGCGCCACCAGCGCTAAAGCCGGCCCTGAATGTTTGCAATGTTGCCCTTGCCTTTTCTCAGTCCATGAACCTCCCTTTTCTGTTTCATTTTGTCTGTAACTAGCTTATTCGACAAATCAACAAACAATAAACCATTTTGTGCTCAAATAGCAGCCATGACTTTGATAGTCAAAAAGTTTCCTTTAAGAATCTACTTCAAGTATTGAAGCGTACTTTTCCAAAATGTATTCTATTCTGCTCTCTTCTAGGTAAACATCCTATGTTATTCACTCCCGCCACTCCTGCATGAATATGACAGCTACTGTAAAGTGAAATGCATAAACCCGCTGCATGGCTTTATACCATCCATTCATCATTTGCTCTGCTCATGGCAGGTTTACAGAAGTGAATTACTTGTTCATTAGTGTCCTGGAAAGGGGAGTCATTCCGCTGACAATAAAAATCCATTTCTGGGATGTTTATGTGAACGCACTTTCCTAAATAAAGACATTCTTGCTTTGCAAATTAGATACTCTGGCCAAAGTGCGCCTACATTTGGTCAAGGAACATTTTAGAAGTCGTAGCCGTGGCTAGACATATTTTACAGTGTATACCAGACAGGCTGCAATTCACAATAAGCAATTTTAATCTGAAGCAAATTTCAAAGTTCCCCAAAACTATAGTCATTATTTCTCACTTGCTGTATCTTTTTCACGAGAAACGAAAAATACTCATTAAAGCTGCAAGTAATACGATTCACCTGGCAGTTTTATTTTCAGCAATTTAGATTCAACACAAGGATGTTTGAGAAGAATTATTGGGTATCCCGCCGTTTCTGCAAAAAAAATGCTTCCACAGTAAACACCCAGGGCCATATTAGCAAGAACGGTGTTAAAATTATCGCCGCTTTAGCGGCAGGAAACTGCCGCTAAAGCGGCGATAATGGGCTTGATAATATGCCCTGGAGAATTCCAATAGAAGCCCATGTTCACACCAGAACATGGACTTCTATTGGAATTCTCAAGGGCATATTATCAAGCCCATTATCGCCGCTTTAGCGGCAGTTTCCTGCCGCTAAAGCGGCGATAATTTTAACGCCGTTCTTGCTAATATGCCCCCCAGTATTCAAGAACTCACTTCGGGGCATATCTACAAGGGCTGGCGATAAAATTATCGCCGTTTTAGCGTCTGTTTTCGGACGAAAAGCGGCGATAATTTTAACGCCCTATTAGCAAGGACACGCTAACGCGTGAATCCATGCTTCTTCGCCCTTTCCTTATCGCCCAGCTTTGCATCTCTAATGAGATGCAAAGTGGGCGTTCCCCCCCCAGAATAATGGGAGAAATGTCGCTATGTGACATTTCTCCTATTATCAAGGGAATCGCTAACAAGCATAGCGATAGAAAAGTAGCGATAACCACGGTTATCGCTACTTTCCCTACGCATGCTTTAATTCTGACTTAGCCATGTAATCCAATGGGAGGTGGATTACATGGCTAAGACCACCCTGCCCTATCAGCAAGGTATCGCCGGTCACAGTGCGATTATCGCTGGTTTCCCAGCGATAATCACACTGTTTTCCAGCTATCGCTTGCATTTTTATCGCTTTGGAGATAAGCGTTGCTGATAGCACGCTATCTCCGCGATAGAAAGCAGCGATAGCCGGCGATAATTATCCTAGCGCTAAGTGCGCTTAGCGATAATTATCGCCGGACCTTGCTGATATGCCCCTTCATCTTTATAATTGGGATAACGCTTTCAAAGTGCTTATGGGGCATATTATCAAGAACGGCGATAAAATTATCGCCACTTTAGCGGCAGAAAACTGCCGCTAAAGCGGCGATAATGGGCTTGATAATATGCCCTGGAGAATTCTAATAGAAGCCCATGTTCACATCAGAACATGGACTTCTATTGGAGTTCTCAAGGGCATATTATCAAGCCCATTATCGCCGCTTTAGCAGCAGTTTTCTGCCGCTAAAGCGGCGATAATTTTTAACGCCGTTCTTGATAATATGCCCCCAAGTGAGGTGAAATGTGCTAAAACCGCCAGGGCTGTCAACACCATCCTCTTCTGTTGACCGTTTGTGAATTTTGGGGCATATTAGCAAGACCCACGTTAAAATTATCGCCATTTTAGCGGCAGGAAACTGCCGCTAAAACGGCGATAATGGGCTTGCTAATATGCGTTATAGAATTCCAATAGAAGCCCAGGTTAGATGTCCTGCACATCTAACCTGGGCTTCTATTGGAATTCCATAACGCATATTAGCAAGCCCATTATCGCCGTTTTAGCGGCAGTTTCCTGCTGCTAAAACGGCGATAATTTTAACGTGGGTCTTGCTAATATGCCCCTTTGTTTGTTGCAAACAAAAAAATCACTGTACTTGGCGTAACTCCTGGTTTGAGAATAGTAAACGTGTAACGAAGTATAATCAGTAATTCACGAATAGTTTCCAGAAGAAATGTGTACGGTAAAAATATAGTAACCTATAACAAATTATTTTTCATATATTAGTATATCATTCAATAAGCATAGATTGCCATTTAATTAATAAAGGTCTACCTGTCACATTTTATGATAAAATGGGAATGTTTAAGCAATTCAATCTATTGTTCTACATGTGTTATTGCAGTAGAAAGCAATCATCCTGCAGTCTACGAATGCCTTTATCAAAATAACAAAATAAATCCTAGCGTTACACGTAGTAATCTATTCGCTATAATTAAAGTATTTTGAAATTCTGTAAAAAATACCTTGAACACGAGACAATATGGGTTCTGGAAATTATCAAAATAAGCGATGTTTGCCCTCACCAACACACACATGTATCACATATATAACTTATTTTAATTTTCTTAACCCTAGAATCCTAGATGTGGGTAATTAACCCATGCACAGTGCTTATCATGTTGAGTGCAAATCAGTAAACAATATTTATTTTTGTAACTCTAGTTCTGTATAATTGTTATATCATTATGCATTCCACAAGTTCCTTTTGTCTGCACTTTGTGCATAATTTGCTCTAGAATAATTCGGGTGTAGACAAACTGCTTGGAAAAGTGTAGCAATTACATTGCTGACCTTTTTGTATTTAATTTTCTTGACTACTTATTTGTAATTTATCTGGCTGAGCACATACACAATGTCCATTCATCATGCAAATGTGCCCTAATGCACTTATATGGAATGTATCTTATGCAAACCAAACGCACACAGAAATCATGTGTCATCACTTTCATTTATGTATCAAGCACAGTCACACAGTTAAGCATTTGGGGTTGGATTCAGAAAGGTAAAGCTAGACCAAAAACTAACTTAGACCAAAAGTCTAACTTTAGTACTTTTTTCATAAAGGTAAGTTACTATTAGTAACTTTAGTACTAGTAAATGGACTAGTAGTAAACTTACTAATAGTAAAGTTACTACTAGTAAAAGTTCTAGTAGTAAAGTTACTAGTAGTAACTTACTTTTGTGAATACCAAAAAGTAGTAAACTTAGGGGCCTATTAGCAATAACCGGCGATAATTATCACTAAGCGCACTTAGCTTTAGGATAATTATCGCCGGCTATCGCAGGTTTCTATCGCGGAGATAGCGTGCTATCAGCAACGCTTATCTCCAATGCGATAGAAACCCTGGAGAACAGTGTGAATATCGCTTGAAAACAAGCGATATTCACACTGTGACCAGTGTTAGCTTGGTGATAGGGCGAGGGGATTTAGCCATGTAATCCACCTCCCATTGGATTACATGGCTAAGTCAGGTTTGGACCAGGCGCTAACAAACCAGCGCTAAACGTGTTTAGCGCTGGTTCGTTAATCACCTCCCCTGCCTCGCTAATAGGCGATAGCGACCTTAGCGACTGTTTCCAGTCGCTCTTAGGTTGGGAACGGCTACTTTGCATGCCATTAGCGATAAATATCGCTGGCATGCAAAGCGGCACCCAACCCGGTCGCTATCGCCTAGAAGCTGTCGCTAACAGCAGTTAGCGACAGCTTGCTAATAGGGCGATTGAATTATCGCCGCTTTAGCGGCAGAAAAGTGCCGCTAACGCAGCGATAAAGGGCTTGATAATATGCCCCTTAGACTTAAGTCTAAGGGGCATATTCTCAAGGACTCATCGCCGATTTATCGGCACTTTAGCGCCGCAAAAGTGGCGATAGATTTATCGCCCTATTCTCAAGGTGGTGCAAACTGCTGATATCGCCAGTTTACGAGCGATAGCTGCCGCAAAAAACATCGCCATGGATGAGTGCGACAACTAACACTAATGATATGCAGAGTAGGTGTTCCCGTGCAAAAACACCCAAAAACACCACTTCGCGAGATTCTCAACGACCAGTCAGATCTGCGATGCGAACCAAGAACAGGCGATAAGGCGCGTTAGCAGCAGGGATTTAACACCTGCTTTTTACTGGTGTTAAGCAGGATGACCAACTGCAGTAGAAAGGGAGCCCAGCCCAGAGCCACATCTGAAGACCAACAGATGCCATGGAGACACTGATCATGCAGCTCGGAGACCCAAGAGGGCCACAACACCCACCGCCACCACCCCCAGGCCCCCCCCGACCACCCCCCTCCGGATTACCACCTAGGCAGTGCAGGACAGCGGACGACCCTAAAACGCACCAGCCCCAGAGACTCAACGCCAGAGGAAGCCATTGGCCAACACAGGCTCAAAAGGACAACCATCCTCCGCATCCTGACCCACATTGCCCACAGGCTGACGGTACCAACACAGCGGACAACCTACATCCCCCCGCAGACAAAGCTGCTGGCTGTGCTGCACCTGTTGGCCCCTAGTACCTTCCAACCAACAACTTCCGGAGTCGGAGGAGTCACAAAGCCAGCCCCATCAAACTCCCTCACACATGTCATGGATGCATGTCCACAAAAGCAACGGCGGGCCCCTGTATCCGCACCAAACGATAGTTCCAATTCGTAGTGTACCTGCGCAACCAACTCCAACGCCAGCCGTGCTAGACGCCTCCGTGCCCCAGACCCAAGATCGTAGTAACCGAAATGTGGGTGCGCCAGGTCATGAAGTCCAGTAGTCAACAGTAGTGTAAAAACAGAACTTTATTACAAATACATAAATCAACAAAACGAAAAGCTCAGACAATGCGTTCCATTCCCAACGGGGAACTTCAACAGGGCAACGTGTCTTCAGAAACCTGTGGTAGAAATGGTGACAATAGTCAAACTTCCGTATAGTCACATGCCTAATCTGGTACAGTGTACTGCACTTGGACAAACCGGAATGCTCACAGGCCTGATAAACCAAGCATGAGAAGACCGTAACAGAACTACGTGTGGCCGTAACCGTCGTAGGAATGAAGAGGCAGGTAACGACCACACAAACTGCTGTTACGGTCACATCATGCAGGACTCATCATACCTGAAAGCATCACAGTGTGTGTCAGCTCGATACCCCTGCCCCTCACTCCCCCCACACTGTGCAGGAACATCTTGAGACCACGCAAGGGAACTACGCCATAGCTGGCGTCACGTACGTGTTGGGGGCAATTCACAGCCCACGTGTATGACTTGTGCCCCCTGCCGACACTGCACACAATCACTGCAACAGCAACCACACGCATGCCATCACTGTGCATACAAAAGTGGACCACCGTGGCCTGTCCACCAATGTCGTCGCAAACTCCCCAGGCAGTGTGCATGATTCCCACATGTCCGCAATTCCGCCACCAACCAGCGCTTTGAGGATGGCCCCCATGGAAATGCACTGCCCATCGGCAAGTACCAACTGAACACACCACACACCTCAACTCCACAATCCCCCAACTCACAACTGTGGGAATGCACACGTCACCAATCCACCACCAAAGTGACTACTGCGTGTGTCTCAGTCTCCGCCACAACCTGCCCATAGGCCTACACACACGCGGCCGACCACCTTCAACAGGCACATTCACACTGGAGACGAGGTGGCTATGTCCCAAACCAACCCGCGCACATCACGGTCATCGCATGCAGGGTCGTGTCAGCAAGGGCGGCGCCCCCCACCCAGCCACGAGTCCACCGCCGTGACCGGTGGTGCCTGCGCGATCCTGTGCGCCTGCTGCACCCCAGCCCTGGTCCCCAGACCGGTCTTCCGCCCAGCGATGACTGGCCGCCCCTGCGCACCCAGGTCTCAATGCTCACCTGCCGCCACCGGCGTGTCTCCAAGAGGGCCCACCACAAAGCCGTTGCATCCTCCTCAGCCGATCGCTGGATTCCGCGCCACAGGCCCCCAGCGCACCCTGCGGCACCGCACCGTGGAGTCATGTGTGTGCTGATTGCTGCCTTCGGCGTGCACTACAGTCCAGCAGGACTCACAATTCAAATCGAACCACGGTTAGCAGGACGGCTCATCGAGGCCTATGCATCATCGCAGGCTGCACACCTGCTCAGCTCTTCAGGTGCCACTGACCCTGTGCCCCGCAAGTCATCATCACGTGGCGGTAGGCCCCTGCCAGCCGCAGTGCAGCGGGTGCCCCTAACCCTGTGCAACGCAAGTCATCATCACGTGGCGGTAGGCCCGTGCCAGCCGCAGTGCAGCGGGTGCCACCAACTCAGTGCGCCACAAGTCATGGACCATTTATGATAGGGTAACGTGGTGCAGACGCCATCATGTCATCTCCGGCAGTGGGGAATGTGATGTGCTAGGCCCCTTTTATTGGCAGGGTCACATGTCCTGTGACGCCTGTGCTGGATGGGTGTGGTGTGGGTGTTAACCAGCCCTCAGGGAGTGGCTGTGGCATGCTGACAACTAGACCAGTGATCAGCAGATCACTACAGGGAAGACCTGGGACATGTAGCTTTGTCCCCCCCTCTGAGCGTAAGCGGAGTGGACTGGCCTGGCGTATGGCAGGCCAGCGTAGGGGTGGGAACAATGAGCCCGGGGCTCTAGGCGTGCTTCAGTTCTGGGCTGGACAAGGAAGTAACTGATGCTTGTGTCTCTGTTGTAGTGCCTACGCCACCCGGACCGCAATCAGCAATGTTGCACCCTGTGACTCAAGTCCCACGACATAAGCAACATGGACATAAGGGGGAATCACTGACCCTACATTCATCCATACTCTCATACTTGAATGATCAAAGGCATGAAACATCTGTGCGATTCTGAATGTTTAATTCACATCCAGTGGAGTGTTGCAGCTGGAGCAGTACAGGGCCATTGAAACCCCACTTCACATTATTGGCCCATGGAGGGCCAGCCAGAGTCCTTCAGGGAATGACAAGTACATCGGAAGAGTTCAGTCCGCAGTCTGATCGCTATGTCATTGGTAACCAAACAGAAAATGGCAGTCCATGTCGAGGTCCAAGGTGAGTGTCGTAGAGTGTATCGGGGGACAGTGGAAGGTGATGATGCAAAGGGCAGAACCAAGCAGAAACAGGCCATATGGTGGAGATGAATGCTACTGCCTCCTCCTTACCAGTAAGGTTGATTCACCCGCATCTTCGTCCTCTGATGTCACATGTGTCTCACACGTGGGTGGTGGTGGATTGCCTGCCGCACTGTGAGGCACTGACACATCAGGGGGCGGAGATGTGGATGTAGAAGCAGCAGCAGCATTCATCTGCGCAAGGCCTTGAGGCAGCAATGCCATGACAATGTGCTGCAGGGCATGGAAGGTCCCAGCCACATCTCGCTGGTGTGCAGCCGTGGCAGCCATTCTTTCTGCCGTCATCCGCTCCATGTTCTCCATGAGCCCCCGCATGTGTCCCAACTCCCGGCTGACATCGCTGGAGCCACTCTGACTGGACAGTTGTTCTTGTCTCAGTATCATGACTCCAGCGATGTCAGACACGGATCATTGGAGAGCATGGAGCGGACTGTGGGTGTCCGTTAGGGACTGTAAGTGGTCCTTGATGGTACTGAGACACCCATGTATGGCATTAAGTTTGGCTGCCATGAGCTCGAACCCCACCCGCACCTGTTCAGCCATCTTCTCCTGGACCTCTAACACACGGCGTTGGAAGGCCATGTGTTGTTCGTGGGGGTCCTGGGAGACAGGCGGGTGGTAGGTGCTTCCTGCTGTGTGGTCTGTGCAGGGGGTGGGGTCTCCTCGATGCAGCTGGGCTGCCCTGCTCCTGGAGGTGGGGTGCCGAAGCTGTCAATGAGGGTTTGGAGGGCTTCGGTGTCGATGTCGGGGATGTCCTCATCGTCATCAGTGAAGAGTTGTTGGGGCTGCTCTGCAGGATGTGTTGATGCTCCCTCTGCAATGTGAAGGGGAGATGCAGTATTACATTGTGTTCACATGTATGTTGTCGCATTGTACAAGTTCACATGCAGACTGCATGACAATGTACATTGTGACTGTTTAGGAGGAGGTGCCTATTTGATGCGGGACAGTGGACATTTCGTCAACATCACGGATATGTGTTTGTACTAGTACATTGACATCTCACATTTCCCTGCTATGCCAAATGTGATTGGCCAGTTTCTACACACAAGCGGCACCTGTTGTGTCCTCTGTCCTGGTGTAAACGTGTTGCAGTTTGTACCACATTGTTGTCAATGCTGATGTGCTCTGAATGTCATGTGTGTGTGCTGCATTTTGGGAGAGTCACCCCTGCAGCTTTGATTTTGCTGCCCCATGTCCCTTTCAGGCGGTGTGCCTTTGACTTCTGTGCCCATACAGTACTGAGATGTTGCAGACTTGGGTGAATTTGGGTCTTGGTGGGAGTTGGGAATCTGGGGCATGGTTTGTCCGCAGATGTGTTGTTGACGTCAGGAGTTGTTTGTGCAGGTGGATGTGTCAGAGTGTGACCTGCTCCTTTACGGATGTGGTCCACACTCAGCCACCTCAGTGTGGTGGCGTGCATCATGTCATGATGATCGGACTGCAGCCATGCTAATCGTCATGCAGTGTCACTTGCATTGTCAGTGTGGCTCACGGACCCGCAACTTTGCTGGGTTCAGCACATGTGCATGGGTTGGTTGTGAGATTGGTGATGTGTGGGAAGGGCCCCCTCTGGGCACATAGTCGACGGGGGCCTACTTGCTGATTCTAGGTGAGCTGCAGTGTGCCAAGGGGATCAGGGACATGATCCAGAGTCATTGTGGGTGTGCACTGTGCTATACTTAATTGTGCATGTGTGACATTGTGCCCATCTCCCCCCGTCCCCCCAGTCCCTGGTGGTTGCTCACCCTGTTGCTGTTGTGTCAGGTCATGTTGGGCAGTGTCTGGTCCCCCAACTCCTGCCACCGTCTCCACACTGATGACTGTGGACCCCATTTCCTCCATCTCATCCAGCTCCTCCTGTGGCGCTGGACTCCCACCTCCAGTCTGCATTGCTGCCTTCTGGTTGTTGGCGAGTTTGTTTCTGCTTGGTCTTGCGCTTCACATCATTCGAGTGCCTCTTGAGCTCTTCCATTGTCCTCCTCAGCACTCCGACTGCATTCACCTTGTCCACGATGGACTGCCATGTTGCCTTTTTTGTTGCCAATGACACAGTGGAGGTGACGAACAGTTGTTGATGGTGTTCTATCACCTCCGTGATCAGGATCCTGTTTTCCTGCGGACTGAACCGCGTCTTCCTCTTCTTCTTGTCCTTGCCCTTCCCTGTCCCCGAGGTCCCAGGCTGCTCCTCCGGGGGGCTTGTGGGGTTCTGGCCGTCCTCTGTACCTGCTCCGGCTGCCTCCATTGTGCTTCGCCGTAGTTTGGTTTCTGTTTGTGTTTTTTTTTTCTGCTTTTGTAGTGATTTTTCCCGCCTGACGTGTGTGATTTGCAGGCCTGGTGCTGCTTTTCGCTGTTTGTCTTATCGCGGTTGGGCCCATCGCAACTTTTTTCGCGTTCGGGTTTGGATTTTCATCGCCGTCCCGGTAATGTTATCGCGGACATTTGAGGCGTTATCGGGAGACTATCGCATGTTACCGCCGTGTTGAGAATACGTAGTTAACACAGAGTTATTTTCCCGCGATAGATGCCGATATGAAAACTTGCGTTAACCTATTTTGGCGATGTTTATAGCACGTTCTTGAGAATATCCCCCTAAGTGTACTACTTAAGTCTCAGTTTACTACTATTTGGTACTCACAAACGTAGGTTACTACTAGTAAATTTACTACTAGTAAACTTACTACTAGTAAATTTACTACTAGTCAACTTACTATTAGTAAGGTTACTACTAGTAAAATTACTAGTAGTAAAGTTACTACTAGTAGCTTACCTTTGTGAATACCAAAAAGTAGTAAAGTTGGACTTTTGCTCTTAAGTTAGACTTTTGGTCTAACTTTACCTTTGTGAATTGGGCCCATTATGTTGTTCTGAGTATCTCAGTTGTGCTAGGAAATCTGTCTGTGTGCTCCTGTCTCATTAACATCATGGAAATGCAAAAAGAGCTGTCTTATTCAAACATAGTGTTATGCATATTTCTGGTATAGGAAATGTCTTGTAAAACGTTTGTCTAGGTCCTTTACTCTCATTTACTGAACTTCAATCTGCAATTGTTAATATCTGCAGATCCTTAATTTATAATTCATTTTTTTGAAAAATATGTCTGCAGATGATGTGTTGAACATCTAAGAATAGGATGTGCAAAATCTCGGAATTAAGACTGTACAATGTTGTAAAGCTATACTTGATTTGACAGTAGTCGCTCCCTGGCTTATGGTACAGCCAAAGTTTCAGTGAAAGATATTTTTGACCTGTTGGTTCTTAGACCTTCTTTTTCAATCTGGTGAAACTTTCCGAAAACATGCTTGGACCGTTATGTAGGGCATGTTGATAAAGGGGCCGAAGATTGTGAGAGGCCATTTTGATTAACAAACAAATATCATATTGCTCAACCATAATTCATAAACAGCTAACAAAAATATTTGTAATTTCTAAATCCAATGCATGTAATCCTGAATAAGTACCTTTACAGGGTAGGGGAAAATAAGCTAAACAGATTTTTCAGAAATGTATAAAAATTAACTGTTGGAACTGGCCCTTTTTGCAGAGTTACCCCAAAATGTTTGCCTTCCTCCTTCTCTGACCCTCTTTATTTTGGCCTTAGGACTCTGAGCACTTTACCACTGCTGAACAGTGCTAAAGTTCATGTGCTTCTCTCCTAAATCATGTTGACATTGGTGTATACCTGATTGACATATTTAGTTTTCCTGTAAGTCCCTTGTAAAGTGGTACATCATGTACCCATGGCCTGTAATCTACATGCTACTAGTGGGCCTGCAGCACTTGTTGTGCCACCCACACAAGTAGCCCTTCAAACCTGTCTCAGGCCTGCCATTGCAGTGCCTGTGTGTGCAGTTTACTGCCACCTCGACTTGCCATTTAAAACCACTTGCTAAGCCTTAAACTTCCCTTTGATTACATGTAATCCACTAAGGTAGGCCCTAAGTGATCCATAGGGCAGGGTGCTGTGTAACTAAAACTTTTAACTTTTACATGTCCTGGCAGTGGCAAACAGCTAAATTCATTTTTCACTGCTGTGAGGCCTACTCCTTCCATAGTCTAGCATTGGAGATTCCTTAAACCACCTTTAAAGCTGAAATTACTTATTGGAAAGGAGTAGCTACTTCATGTTTAAGATCTTTGGAAAGGTGGTGATAAATCCTCTTTAATGCAAAAGTTGGATTCAACATTACCATTTTAGAAATGGCAATTTTAGAAAGTGGATATTTCTCTGCTCTTAACTTGGCTCTGCATGCCTGCAACCTGTCTCCAAAACACGTCAGGTCTAGGTGTTAACTACACTTTGTGCATTCCCTCTAGACAGCCACAACACATGAAGGGCTGGGTGTGACAGGGGATTCATCAGCATTCATATGCATAGTGATAGCCTTCCTGGACAGGGAGGAGGAGAGGTGGCTCACACTTTCATCTGAATTGGTTGTGTCTTGGAGCCAGGACTGGGCTGAAAAGGATATGTGTGCACTTCAGAGAGTTCCTTTGAAGTCACCCAAACACACATCAAAGGTACTTTTGGGTATAAGTACTACGGCTCTGGCCCTATCAAATCAGTACACCATTGCACCCTGGAAGAACTCTGCTGGAGTAAAAACTGCTGTGCTGAAAGGATTGCCACTTTGCTGTGACTGCCTGTTCTGAGTAACTGCTTCTCTGTTTTGTTGAGCTGCCCTGTTGCCTGCTAATCTCTGCCCAGCTGAGAACATGAACTGGACTCTCTCACTTGAACCCAGAGTGACTCTAAGGGTTTGCTGGTTTGCCTACTGTTTTCTGACATCTCAGGGACACAAAAACACTTTCTGCAATCCTGCTGGTGCTGCTGGACTCTGCCATGGGTGAGTCCTTCCCTTGCCTGAGGTGCACCCCTTCAGTCCTGTGCCTCAGAAGTGGGTTCTGAAGCTGAATTTTGCAAAAACCGAAGCATTGCTTCGACTGGGTGAGAATTTCTGCTGCAGTGCCTCTTTGACGCCGATGCAGAGGCTGTTCGACAAAGAAGAATCCACAGCCTTCACAGCTCGACGACGACGCAGAGGTGGCTCGATGATTAAGCTTTTCATTCACTTCAACGGTGCTCAACAACGCAGGACCCTCTGTACAAGGCTTGATGACGATGCAGTAGACTCTTGACATCGACAAAAGCTCCCTCCAATGTATTTCTTGAGCAGGATCTGTCTGGGTCCTGTAGCTGGCCTGCCATCCATCGTGGTCGGGCCTAACTTTGACTTTGCACCGGTCCCTCTCCACCTCAAGTAACTGTTTAACCGCTAGTGACTTCTAAGCACTTTTTTGGGTTTAATCGTTAAAAATTAATATCTCAACTTCTACTTATTGTGTTTTTTGTTTTGGTTTTGTTTTACGCAGATAAATATTCTCTATTTTACCAAACCTGTGTGTAGTCTTTTCATGGTGTTTTCATTGAGTTACTGTAATTTAAGTATTACACAAATACTTTACACATTGGCTCACTCCTCTGTGCTACCAGAGAGCAAGCACAGGTTAAATTAGGGTGTGTATCTGACTTACCCTGACTCTTGTGGTGGTCCCTACTTGGACAGCATGCAAACCTCTGTCAACTAGAGACCCCATTTCTAACAGATACCAATCAATTTTGAATGGTGCCATCTTAAATGTGTAGATTTCTTTAAAGGAGTCTTAAATATTTATGAAACAGCAGCTATTATAGTATAATTGAATCAAAGGTGACATATCTTGACATATGAGTCCACGTGAGCATGCTGAAATACTGTGAGACCTGGTATTTATTTCATATTCAAACTTTTACATGCTTTATTTTCTGGTCTGTGCTTCAATGTATACAAAACAGCTCCATATATAAGTGTGAGTAAATTTACAATGCCACACTGGATCTGCTATCCCTATTTCCAACAATAGGTCATGGGAAGTTGTGGCTGTAGCCTGTGCTTGGTGCCACAAATAGGAGATTATGTTAATGAGAAACCATGGTCATACACTATGACCAGTATTTGAAGGACTTGTTTGGTTAACATGAACTGTGACAATAAGTGATGCTCTGTTTTAATCACTTAGGTTCACTAAAATTTACAATGGGCCTGCAGTTGCTGTTCATGTCCACTATGTTGGGGTTCGATAAATAGTTTTCAGTAAATAGTTTTCTGGGTATGTTTGATAAATATGAAACATGGCTTGCCTATCTATTTTTCTAACTGGTCCTCTAAACACAGTGAATAGCCAATCTGCATGTTGCTGTCTCCTGGGCCTGTTAAAAAGGTATAGCGAACATGCAGAAAGCTGCATGTCATGGCCCACATCTACATATACCACACAGTTTTTCTAAACATAAGTAAATAAAACGAGGATGTAGAACAAGGGTTATGCATCTGAGTCTCATGGAACTGTGCTGTAAAGAAGGAGCATGTACACATGCTGTATTCTATCTTCATCAGAAAGATCTCTCCTGAATATCTAGTTATCACTCACTTCAATGGTGGTGTCTTTAATGTCAACAGAATTATTTCTTGGTAACCTCCGTGCAAAGATAGCGCTCAACACATCCTATTCATATTGCAAATATGTTCAAACAATTCAGTTCCCCAAACTTCTTACACCTAGGTGTTAGAAATTGTGTTTCTGGTGTTATGTTTCATATAGGTAACCTAATATAGGCCCGGGTAATATCATACACCTACACCTACATTACCTCCCCTACACTACACAGTAACGGACCTTTTTGGATTGAACCTTACCTAGTTCTAGTCCTGGGCGAAGAAGGAGGGTTTCTCCCTGAACAATAGTGTCCTATAACTTCATCAATAGACTCACACAGTATGAATGAATATTCATTAAGGATTCTTGGAAACCAGGCTGGGGCTACACCACCTGCATAATATCTATATAAAAGGTTCATCCCATACGTCATCCTCACATCCAACAATGGCTAACACAAGAGACAAGGGACAAAGGAACCCTAGATACTCTCTGTATAAATACAGCACATCTTGCTAGTGTTAGTCAGAGGGAACTGAGACTTCCAGGCCGACACATTGACCAGAGACGCTGAGGCTCCTGCATGCAGACGCTCCAGCTGACAGTGGTCTAACACATCCCTCGCGGGGTGTCCAACTCGAGACCAGGACGGGCTCCTACATTCTCACACTTCAGGTAATGGGGTTCGACTAAATCCTAGAGGGATTCTTGGCTTCACACCTACTCACATGCTAGGTACACTTAGGTACATCTAGATAGGCATCGTAGGAGTACGCGCTTTCTTTTATCATGCATTTTATATTCATGTATGCATTTATGATTATTGCAAAATGGTAGAACTGTACTATCCATTTATATTCACTATACTGCTAATCATAAATATCTGCTACTGTCTAATGGTTATTGCAGCACATCTATTTTACACTAGAAGAACAACTGTGCAATAAATTGTTATTGTAACACGCCCGACTGTTTCTTCTGTGTAACTCTCTGAGACCGAATAAGTGAACACGAGTGACTGAGCGAAAAGTAGTATATTGTTTCCACAATCCTGAGGGATCAGGGTTGTCATGCTCTGAGGTTGCCAGAAACTATTCTCTCCCGATAAGAGGAGACACTAGTGGCATTGTGAGCTAGCTAATGTAAACAGGCTAACATTTTTGGTGGGGGTGTTCAGAGTCAGTCTGCCACCAAGCCCACAGTTCATGTTATCCAAACATGCAGATTCTGTATAGGTTATATATAGAAACTACACGACATGGCGCCGCCAACGTTGGTTGGGTACTTATTTAACAGTAGAATCTGAGTAGTTCAGTCGTACAATTCTCAGAGACCCCTACTCACAAAACACCAGAGACGTCTGGAGTGGGTGGGCACAAACTCCGCCACAGCTGAGTAGGCGAAATATCCTATTTATTAGCTGTTGGTTAATCAAGCTTGAAGGACACAGTGTTCCTAAAATTTTGCAATAAAACCTTATCTTAGTTCCCTTGAACAAACTTCTTTGTTACAAAAGTGACTGAGGGCAAAGATAACCCAGTAGTAAATATACATGTCTCAGATGGAGAAGAAGATACAAACGCAATTCAAATTGCAGCTAAATTCAGACGTACGATCACCCTGAAACTAGTAGAAAATGGTTTATCAGCTAGGGGTGGATTAGTAGTTTTCGTGATTGAGGCACACGAATCAAACAAAACAGAGGTATTTGATTCGTGGGTTACATTCCCAGCAGCAGATGCAAGAACACAAACATTTCACTACTATACAGAAGGAGATGCACCAGTGGATTATGGTCCATTTGAGGTCATAGAGGTTCCACTCACGTACCAGGAACACTTATACTGGTTTAAAGGCACCCTACCCCACACAAGAAGAAGAGTAAGATTAGGCCCGCTCGGAGGAGAGGGGGGCAACATGGCCGATATTAGCGGCCTACACACCACATCCTGATATTGACACAATGCCACA
Source organism: Calotriton arnoldi (assembly GCA_963921515.1). Classification (NCBI taxonomy): domain Eukaryota; kingdom Metazoa; phylum Chordata; class Amphibia; order Caudata; family Salamandridae; genus Calotriton; species Calotriton arnoldi. The sequence continues at coordinate 1,271,956 of CAWUFW010003386.1, read as the reverse complement.
AGGAGACTTACTCATACAACACAAAGATTTAATTAAAATCTACAGAAACTTGACACAATTCATCATGAGGACTTTCACAGTCCAACCAGCAACAGTTGCAACAAATGGTACTCAGTCTCAGGGTACAGCAACTAAAATCACTCCACAACCATTACACGCGGTAATGGGCAAAATGCCCATGAAACGTGAACAAATGTCATTCTGGGTATCTCAGAAAATTACTCAGCTCGAGGCAGTATTCCCGAATACTACCCCGTATGAAAAACACAGAATGCTAACAATCTGCTTGCCCATGGGGATAACACCACAAGTAGAGGATTGCACCTCTTGGGGTACAGTCTTTGCTGCAATTTATACCAGAACCCATGGTATTCCTTCACTAGCAGTAGTACCTGATGTATTAGGACAAATACAAAACGAGTACGGAGCAGAACCGGCTCTGTACTTAGGGATGAAGTTACTAAATAACTATGACCAGGTATCAGCCATAATACTAGCTAATATTAAAGGGGAAGCAGCTTCAGTGGCAATCCGCCAAAGTCTAAGGGAGTACAGTCCGTTGGATCAATAACACGAACTGCCCAAAATAATTGAAACTGCATATGCAGAATTAGGCAGAGACAGTTTGGGTGGGAAAGCTTTAAAACCCCAACTGATGGGCAGTCCTGAAATGGACATTTCCAAGCAGACACCTGCTTCTTCTTAAAAGAAGTGGGAAAATAAAAAACAACAAAACTTTAAAAACAGATCTCAATCCTGAGGCAGATCTCCTCCATAGGAGCCCTCTGAAAAGAGGTACAACTTTAGGAATAGGGATAATAGTAGGAAACCTGACAGGTATCAGGAGAGTGATACACGTTCCTCTCGTTCCTTTCAGGGCTCAACGAAAAACTCAGAGAGAGAAGGATGGTCATAACACAAGTAAGAGCGTACAAAGTCCAGAGACAAACAGCACGCTCAAGACTATACTTTCAAAAAAGAAGAAAAGCCAAAATCAAAACCTCAGTTTAAGAAGAAGAAAGTTGCAGATCTAAAGATCAGACATGCCCAGAATTCTGAGGACACAACTTCTGAATGGGGAATGGGCTCAGACGATGCTAGACAGTGCAGCAGAAGTAACAATAGCTCACCAGAACCTGATGGAATTTCTGGTGACAGCGGACTTGAATGATTACATCACGGTGGAAACACCAGATACAAGGGTGAACGTTCCACATAAGTTACACGAAATAACACTCCAAATGGAGGGGGACAAGCCCAGGAAAGTTAAAGGTCTCTTTTGGAAAAACCTATCATCTGGTTATGACATCCTATTAGCTGAACAAGATTGGCCGCCAGCATTCGTTATGGAGTGCCCTAGGGCAGAAACAGTAATTTTTCCAGCCTTCTCCGATCTCGTTCCCATACACCTTAAACATGCATATGCACAGGAGTGGGCAGTTGCCCTAGCTCCAGCATTGTACAAAAATCATGCCGGATGGGATGAAGATTCAACCCACCACGTGATCCCGTTAAAAGTTTCACCAAATGCACAGAGACAATATGCAATAAAGCAAGAAGCTAAAAAACAGGTTAGGGAGATCTTAGATCAACTTAAATACCAAGGGGTGATTGAAACATGCACCTCACCAATGAACAATCCTTTGTTTCCCGTATCAAAACCGGACAACTCATATCGTCTAGTTTTAGATTACAGACATTTAAACATATGCACAAAGACATTTGCTGTCCAAAACGCACACAGTGCCGCATTAATGAATAACATTGTGTGGAAAAAGAACAAAACAACACTAGATATCTCAAATGGATCCTTCTGCCAAAATATAGCGCCTGAAAGCAGGTATTGACCGCATTCTAAGTGTTGGGGTCCCTGCGGCAATTTTGTCGCCTCCCTCAAGGGTATAAGAATAGCCCGGGGGTATTTTCAGCAAGAGTAACTGAGTTACTCCAAAATTTTGATGAGGAAGCATTGTCCTATGTGGATGATATTTATCTGACAGACGATGACTTAAAAAGGCACTTGACCAGGGTGAGCACCATAATTATGGGATTCGCCTCTGAGGGCTACAAATTTAATTTTATAAAATCAAAAATCGCCCACCTCAATGTCCTGTTTTTAGTATATGAGCTGTCAAGTGAAGGGAAAAGTCTGGCAGCTAACTTTTTAGAAATATGTGCGCTGCTCCAGCCTCCAAGATCATTGAAAAATCTACAATCGATACTGGGATTCCTAAATTTCGGCAGAACATACATTTTGGATTGCGCAGAAAAAGTAAAACCTTTCTACGACTTAATAAAACCTGACTTTTCAGTTAGACAATGGACACAGGAACACACAAACATCATACATTCACTACAAGAATACATGATAGCTTCAAAACACTTACAGACACGCGTAAACGTACGCACCTTAGTGATCCGTGTAATAGCGGGTCAATGCGGATACACTTACTTAACCTTCAATGAAGGCGAAACGGTACCAATCTCTTACAAATCACACCTGTACACAAACGCAGAAATGTATTTCACTTCAACAGAAAAAATCGTGAAAGCAGTTCAGACCGCTGTAGCAAGAGAAAGAGCCCTGGCTCAGGGAAAACTCATAATTGTCGTGACCCCAGTACCAGCTTTAGAAGCTGTTGCAAAGGCTAGCATTCCAAATACAAAAGCCTTACATCCGAGACGGATACAATGGGCTAATTCCCTTACTGCAACGGATGTTGAATACAGATTTGATTCAAATCTAAAAACACAGGCATTCCTTCAATACGAACAAGAATATCCTCTACCGAATGAAATTTTGCCTCTAGATCAGTATGAATATATATTTTACACTGACGGATCTGCTCAACCGGCCATAGGGAGTAAGCAACAATACAGTGCAGCATGTGCAATCGTTAAAGGTCGCATTTGGGATGGAAAATTCCATCCAAGTTGCACCAAAACCCAGTCTCTTTGAGACTGCACGGCTCAGATGGCAGAGTTAAAAGCACTGATACTAGCACTGGTGAATACAGATCACGAATTCCCCACACTGATAGTGTGTGATTCTTTTTACTGTGTGCAATCATACAATGATTATTTAAATCATTGGGAACTAAACGGGTTCAAAGACGCAAAAGGTGGCACAATTAAGCATAAAATGCTATGGGAACAGGTAGTTGAGTTGAGAAACGAACTACCGAGGACTCACGTGATTCATACACTGAGTCATCAACGTGATGGCGTTCACGTTGAAGGGAATTCATTGGCTGATGAAGCCGCAAAGGGGGCTGTACGAACGGCTTCCGTAGCTGCAAGTACTCGTTCAAAAACGAGGATAGTCGGTGAGATTATGGTGGCTGTTATTGCTTCAAGCAAAAACAGCGGTGCAGTACCAAAGAGATTTCCACTCAAGTACTCCTACAAGTTAGATGCAAACAACATTCCATATGCTCAAATTCCTGGAGTGGGGGACAGAGTAATACCAAATATGGATCGTAGGCAAGGTTTAATTATTGCTACACACGAGGGTTTGGGCTCTGCACACACAGGCGTTACGGCGACTATTTCATTGTTGAAACAGCACTATTGGTGGCCAGGCCTGACAAAACAAACTAAAGACTATGGGGCAGATTTACGTTGAACTAACGCAGCGGGATACAGCAAGTCATTTTGCTGCGCCGCGCTGCGTTAGTTTTGAAGCACAGGATGCGACATATTTACAAGAATATGTTGCATCCTTGTGCTTCCCCTGCGCTGGCGCACAAACTGCAGCCATGCCGGCACAGGCACCCTTGCACCATGGTGCAAGGATGCTCATGCTTGCAGGAGATTAGCTTTTGTGCAGGAAGGGGAACCTTCCTGCACAAAAACAATCACTACACCATTTTCTCTTTCAATGCGTGCTGCGGAATTCAGCACGCATTGAAAGAGGAAAAATCTGTGCGCCGCTACGCCACCTCTAGGGTGGCGTAGCTTCAGGACGCATCTCCAGAGTTACGATTTCTCATAATTCTGGAGATGTGTCTTGTTCCATGAGTGTTGCGTGGGAACACCCACAGCAACACCCATGGAACGCCCCTTCACCGCAAAGTGCTGCGTGTGAAGGGGCCGTATTTACAAGGAGAGGAAAAGTCACGCAGGGTGGCTTTTCTCTCCTTGTAAATATGGAGCAGCCTCTGCGCCACCAGTACGTCACGAAAGTGACGTACTGGTGGCGCAGAGGGCTCGTAAATCTGCCCCTATGTCTTGAAATGTGACATCTGCCAACAGATGAAAGGCTCCACCATAACACGCCCGGCACAGACACCGTTACTAAAATCAGACAAACCTCTTGCATGTGTGTATCTGGACCACTGCGGCCCATTACAATTTGATGGGGCTTACAAGTATATCATGGTTGCAGTGGATTCCTGCTCAAGATTCCTATGGGTATGGCCTCAGCGCTCGGCTGACGCTTGAACTGTTATTAAAGATTTGCGAGTCTTTATAGGGACATACGCAGTTGGCACGTTACATTCGGACCGTGGCCTGGCGTTTAGCTCTCGGGCTTACAAAGAGGCCATGGAAAGTATGGGCATAGCATTGCGGTACTCCTCTCCGTACCATCCTGAGGGCAATTCGGTTGTGGAGCGGAAAAACCGGGACCTAAAGCAATCTTTAACAGCTAGGGTATTAGGCAAGGGCGGTAGTTGGGTCAATCATCTATATGGGGTACAACAAGCCCTCAATAACCAGCCAAGAAGTTCTCTAGGGGGTGTCACTCCATATGAGGTCCTATTTGGGACGAGAATGTGAGTATCTGATCTTGATTGTGAAGGCACAGTGGCGGATGAGAAACCATATGATATCCATGATCGTTTGGCTGTTTTACAGGATCTAAATGAATCCAGGACACAACACAGTAACGTCCTCCAGAAACAGACCGCCACTGGGGAAGTCAAGGCAAACACAGCAAGACCTGTCTGGATCCCAAAGGTCGGGGATCTGGTCAGAGAGAAAATAGCGGACAAAAAAGAATTTGGACCATCATACAGAAAGCCTGTACCTGTCCTAGCAGTTCAAGGAACAAGAACTGTACTTTTGCCGCCTCTTGCCGGAAAATAGGAGAAAAGATTTGTCTCAATCGACTTAATCAAACCACACTATGTGGCCGAGACTGAACAGTAGGCCTCGTGGACTCCACAGTAGCAGACGCCCTCCTCTAGCTACAATCTAAGAAGTTCAAACAGAAAGACTCATCACGTTTGAAGAGCCTCTTGTACGGAATGAAGGACTATGCAATAATGCTGTGGAACTCGTTCCCCTTGAACCAGAAGTTCAACTTCAAAATTCAATTCAAAATAACACACAAGTTGCAATTAGACCAAATACAGAAGTCTACGTCAACATGCCTCGACAAGAGCAAAATGCGATTTCAACAAATCCCGATGCAATTCCTACAATTGATCGAACTGCTTCTGGCTACTTCATGAACTTTGATACATTTTCTTTGGATCCAAGTGAACCTGAAACGACGCCAGCCCAAAAATCACGCAAGCAGCAAGTTAAAGACTTTCTGAACTTTCTCAAAAAGACTTACCTGGTATCGCCTTGGGTAGAACTCTGGGTAATTACTGGGATACTGTTCTTTCTTTTCTGGCTAGGCTTAGTTATAACTTTTAGCATGCTTATTAAGGTTGATACCTTCAACAAAGCTCCGCAGCCCAAAAAGTTAATTTGATTCTGAAACCACATCAGTCCTCACATCATGAGCAAAGAGACTTGTCATCAGTGAACATCACAGCAGTTCCTATACCGGACGGTATAGTTTGGGACAAAGTTGATTTTGATATATTCGGTCCGACTGAACTTTTAAAACTTTCACATGTACTTAAAATTTCATTGAGTGATATCATTACCTACAGTACATTTTCTGATGATTGGGACTCTGAAACTGTTAATAACATGTTGTCTGATTTAGAACAAACAGCAGCATTTCCAAACACTGAAATGTCAGAAGGTAATTCAGACTATGACGCTTTGTACTGTTACCAACATTATGGTCATCATTTCCTGCACAAATCTATATCACCTAAAAATGTTTTTGAGTACCACCAGTGGGAACATTGCCCTACACCACCTAAAAGTAGTTCACATACATTTGCACAGAAATGTTCATATTTGTCAGGGTTTAACACCACAGACCCGAAGTCATTTTATTATAAAGTTGCACCGACATCAGCAATGAAAATTATGTTGACTAACACCAAACAGATATACTCTGCTTCCTTTATTGCCCAATTGCCTGAACAGGGTTTTGACCTATGGAAGGACACAATAGACTTAAAATCAGTCTGGGGTTCTAGAGACTGGCTAGTCCAGGGACCAGAAGCACTATTTAGAGCATGCCTCATTCCACAGCAGATGATATTCCTAAATAACACTGTGCAACAGACATCCTGTCTTGGACTAGCCAAGAACAAGACCCTGAACACACCCCGGTTTCCAACACCATCACAGATGGAGGGGTGGCAAAATTCAACCAAACAGGGAGTGCCAACAATAGACGACATTTTACAGTACAACAGAACAGACCCTAATTGGAAAGAATGGTTGGTTTGGCTCTTAGACACAAACACATGCCAGAAAAGATTCTGGGGTATAACCGAAGGGTTCAATATCCACAGGCCAGACCCACGGTATGTACAAAGAAAACATCCATGGGTAGTGACGTCCTACAGTGTTGGGAAGTTGTGCCTTGATTGGCTAGAGACCTCAACACGCACAGAAGTGAAACAACACTTGACCTTACTCACACAAGACATGGATCTTAGGGACTTTTTACTAGGCCCCAGGAAATCACGTCAGAAACGTTTCATATATGCTGGCATTTATGCTGCCTACAATGAAAATTGGAAAATATCCCAACAGGAGGCCACAGAGAGAATACGGGAAATAGACCGTATTAACTTAGAAAAGGCATTAGCAGTAGTGGATAATGGGTTAACAACTTTGACCTCCAGGGTATATTCCTTAGGCAACATTGTATCTTCTGCGATAGACATACTGGAACAAGATTTAGCCATATTACAACACGGGCAATCTCAGTTACGTTCTATTATGATATTAAGCTGGACGCTACAATCTTTGCATGCAGGCATGCAGTACGTCTCTGTTTTCTGAATACAATCTAACAGATAAACAGATGGAAATGGCACAAAGGAGAGCAAAATATACTATGCTGCATATTGAAAAACTGGACAGACTACCGTTTACGGTAGCGGAATCTCCATCTATGGAGTGGCTTATCCATGGCCACATAACTCTACCGGTCACTACTTTCCTGTTTCAAAAAGGCAGACTGGCAAATATGAAAGATGGGTAAGGACTACATTAAGGAATCTTGGGAGTTACCATACAGATTTCGATGCCGGAGTGGGGATCGAGAAGTGTTTCTAAGCGGTACAAACTGCAAGAGCGCTTTAAGCAGTTCTCTCATGTGCCAGGACATTTCACTGCACGGGGCTTGCAATGGTTCAATAGCAAACTTGTCCTGCCACATGAAAGGGACTCCAGCAGCCGTGATTACACCGGTATTCGAGCTGCTCTCGAATGGGAGTTACTTGATGCTGAACGATCAAGGTTGCTGTGGGATGCTTCCGGGCATTGCCTATCTGGTCACTGTGAACTCCAGGGTCACTTGCTGTATGCAAGTATTGTTTCCCCCAACAAGTACAGTCAGGGAGGCGCCGTTATGGCCTTCGTTGAATGTTTCCTTTATACAGTTTGATACTTTGAGCAGACTGAAAGCCATGCTTTTACAGCAAACCGTACCCTTAACCTCCGCTCGAGAGACCTTTGATCTTCAAATCGCAAGGACCTCGACTGAGATACAGGCCCTTATACGTACAAACTGCCCCATTCATTTCGCAGAAATGGTGGGTCGTATCTTTAATATGTCTGATACGAGTGGTATTGTACATCTATTTAAGACCATAGGGTCAGGATTTCTAAGCACCTTTCAGACAATCCTCGGAGTTATTCCAAATTAATTTTATACACTCCGTATTGGGAAGCGTTTTCGGAGGTCTCCCGCTGATCCTGCTTTCTATCGCAGGAATCCTGATTGTCATTTTTTTGCTACGCAATGGACGATCCAATCACCAACGAGATGGCAAAAGCACTCCTGGAGCGCAAGTACCGTGAACGCATGGTACAGCATCTGGGCACACCTCGCCTACGGGAACTGAGCACCTCTTGGTTCCTATCGTTTAGACCAGTCTGGATGGACTGCATCTTAACTGTTCTTCGATGCCTGTTTTGCGGTGAAGAATGCGTGTTGGATCTCTGTCTGACACGTGCATCGGACACGCCTGCAGACTTGAATGCCAGGCTGGAACCACTGAGGGCCCATGCTCGGCAATGTCCCCAGCGTATTCCCATATTGATGGCTGCATTCCTCGAGAATCTGCAGGTGCCTTTTACAACTGGGTTGAGCATTAGCTCTTCCACTAGCACTGAGGTCACGACAACAGCACCGGCTGCCTCTACACCAGCTATTGGCAGCTCTGAATATCATTTGTGCTCCATTGACGTACTCTGCGAGGTGTTATAAGGACCGTCCCCTGCTGTGGCAAGCAACGACGAAGTTGCGTCTCCCAGCCAGGACACTTGATCTATAATTGGCTCATCGTGTGCTGGGAAAGGATTCAGTTTTTCTTTTTCTTCAAAATTCAACTAAATTTTGGAACTTTTCCTTTAAATTGACACTTTCGCTGAAAAGCATGGCCTTCTGATGCTTGTAGTGGTTCGACTTATATAAATTAACTCAATTAGGACTTTGGCTTAAGTAACAATTACAAAATACTTTTTCAAATTTTTTTTTCCCCTCTTAAGACTGTTTTAAAAAATGATTTTAAGAAAATGTTTTTACAAGGCTCACTGATAGTTTTTACGCGCTACTGCCTAGTAAAGAGAGTAGTTTGATGGCATTTTATTATTGTTGACTATTCGGAAGAGGAGTGGGTGTTATGTTTCATATAGGTACCCTAATATAGGCCCGGGTAATATCATACAACTTCACCTACATTACCTCCCCTACACTACACAGTAACGGACCTTTTAGGATTCAACCTTTACTGAGTTCTAGTCCTGGGCGAAGAAGGAGGGTTTGTCCCTGAACAATAGTGTCCTATAACTTCATCAATAGACTCACACAGTATGAATGAATATTCATAAGTATTCTTGGAAACCAGGCTGGGGCTACATCACTTGCATAATATCTACTTTAAAGGTTCACCCCATACGTCATCCTCACATCCAACAATGGCTAACACAAGAATCAAGGGACAAAGGAACCCAGGATACTTTCTGTATAAATACAGCACATCTTGCTAGTGTTAGTCAGAGGGAACCAAGACTTCCAGGCTGACACATTGACCAGAGACGCTGAGGCTCCTGCATGCAGACGCTCCAGCTGACAGTGGTCTAACACATCCCTCGCGGGGTGTCCAACTCGAGACCAGGACGGGCTCCTACATTCTCACACTTCAGGTAATGGGGTTCGACTAAATCCTAGAGGGATTCTTGGCTTCACACCTACTCACATGCTAGGTACACTTAGGTACATCTAGATAGGCATTGTAGGAGTATGCGCATTCTTTTATCATGCGTTTTATAATCATGTATGCATTTATGATTATTGCAAAATGGTAGAACTGTACTATCCATTTATATTCACTATACTGCTAAATATCTGCTACTGTCTAACGGTTATTGCAGCACATCTATTTTACACTAGAAGAACAACTGTGCAATAAATTCTTATTGTAACATGCCCGACTGTTTCTTCTGTGTAACTCTCTGAGACCGAATAAGTGAGCACAAGTGACTGAGCGAAAAGTAGTATATTGTTTCCACGATCCTGAGGGACCAGGGTTGTCATGTTCTGAGGTTGCCAGAAACTATTCTCTCCCCGATAAGAGGAGACACTAGTGGCACTGTGAGCTAGCTAATGCAAACAGGCTAACATTTTCGGGTGGGGATGTTCAGAGTCAGTCTGCCACCAAGCCCACAGTTCATGTTATCCGAACGCGCAGATTCTGTATAGGTTATATATAGGAACTACATGACACTGGTTGGCTAAGGTATGCACCTAAGCCAGGTAGAACCCACCACTCTAGTCAGGGAAAGTAATTTACACACCAAAGGTAACCTGTGATCATCCTCTTGTAGCTTGGCGCCGAGCAGTTAGGTTTAACATCAGAGGCAATGTGTAAAGCATGTGCTCAACACACTCACACAAAAACACAATGAATACTCCACAAAAGAGACTCCACACAGGATTGTACAAAAATATAGCATATATTTTACATAAAACACAGACCAAAATGACATGAATCATAAATACTGTGCATATAAGGCCAATCCTGACAGAGTACTCATTATCCTAACAATGTAAGAATGAAAACGACATGCATTGTACATCGGGGCATGAAATGCAGCAATTAAGTTTGTGGCATGACACATAAATCACGAAATATCACCATAAACATGAGCAACAAGAAGCCCATGTAGGCATAAAAAGTGGACTGCAGGAGCACCTGCGAGCCTACTTTAGGTGATACAGAATCTTGGGATTCCACGTAGGGCACAGGAGCACATGCATGCCTACTAGCTCCATTATGATAATTTTATGGGTGCTGATCCAACTGAGACCCAAACAATAGGAATCTAGTACATACTCTCCAATGTTATGCAAATAAACCACTGTCATTCGTAGACCTGAAGCCACCAGGTAGAAATGAGGACATTCCCCTGTATACTAGTTATGGTATGCAGGTTTTACAGTTTAGCAAACGATTACAGCACTTAGTAGAGCACTTGTGCTCCTCTTAATCATTTTTCCGGTACAGGAAGGGAAACATCCGGATTCCTCAACTGGTAGTTACTAAAAAGTTTTCCTGTCATTCTTGCAGTCTTGCGCTCCCCTTGGGGCCTTTCACAGAGGTTTAACTCCGTAATGTGAGAAGAGAAACACCAACCAAACAAAAGCATGTCTGGAGACCTCCTGAGTTATGCAGACCACTGCTCATGCTGTGCAGAATGATGGGCTGCAGGCTTTTGGAAGGGTTAGGGCGTCCTTTCGCTCCGATGCCAGTAATTACTATAATTGACAACGGTCTCCACCAGGGAAATCTGCCGGGACTGATCCAGCTGAGGAGAGGCAAGGCAGTGCTCCAAAAGCCCCTTGGGGGTTAATTCTTACTGTGGAAAAAGGAAGAAGAAGGCCCTCTCTGGTTGGAATGTGCGGGAAGACCTCGCTTGCCTACTCTCACACACCGGCACTGCAGGCAGCATGACGGCCAACTTTGACTGCGCCGCACTGGGGATTCCTGTTGGAGCATGCGGCCATTCTTAGTTGGTGTCAATTCTGGACACCACCCGCGCTGTTTCAAGTAGGCGACGGAGCACGACACACATGCTGGAGAAATCTATAAGGGGCAGAAAACAGCGCTCCTCCTGCACTTAGATTAGCAAAGGTTGGCGCAGTACACAACGGTCCCCATGCACTTTGCTTCTGGGCAGACACTTTGGGGAGCAAGAAGCGGTGGGCAGATGGCAGACCAGCACATAAGGCAGGAGCCAAGTAACAGTCCCTCCTGCAGCCCAGCAGTTAGCAGGCAGCAGGCTGACAAAACAAGCAGGCAGCCCAAATGGAGGTCCCTCCTGGTAGCACAACCGTCCTCTTGGTGATGGGAAAATTATAGAGTCAGCAACGTCTGGCAACAAGTGCACACAGTGTCTAGCAGGACCAGAGTCATGGAACAGCAGGGAGCAGGGCAACAAGCAGAAAAGCAGTCCAGTTGAGTCCTTTAAGCAGCACAGCAGTTGGCATGCAGCAGCGCAACAAACAGAAAAGCAGTCCAGATGAATAATTTAAGCAGTGCAGCAGTCCTTCTGACGGAGGTATATTTCCATATCCAAAAGTGCTTCCCAAACATGGGGTCAGAGCCCCGGTACTTATACTCAAAATTTTCTTTGATGTAGGGGGTGACTTCACAAAAACCTTTAGAAGTGCACAACAATCCCTTTAAAACCAGCCCTGGCTCCAGACATCAATGGGGGGTATAAATCAGCTCTTTGTGTGAAGGCAGGACACAGCCTATACAATTGTAAAATGTGTTAATCCCTCTCCCTTTCCCAACCCAGGAAGACCATCAGTATGCAGATGAATGCAGATCTCATCCCTGTCACACCCAGCCCTTGATGTATGATGGCTGTCTGGAAAGTATGCACAAGGTGTAGCTGTCACCCAGGCCCAGACGTGGATTGGAGTCAGGCTGCAAAACATAAAGAGTCATACACACAGAAATGCCTACTTTCTAAAAGTGGCATTTCTAAAATAGCAATGTAAAATCCGGCTACACCAGTAAGCAGGATTTATCACTACCATTCTAAACATACCAAACATGGCAACACTACTCCTTTCAGATTTCAGTAATTACCACTTAAACATATATAAGGGAATTCTCAATGCTAGCCTATGAGAGGAGTAGGTCTCACAGCAGTGAGAAACAAAATAGGCTGTTTGTCACTACCAGGACATGCCACACAATAATGGCACATGTCCTACCTTTTACTTACACAGCACCCCGCCCATAGGGCTACCTAGGGCCTACCTTAGGGGTGACCTATGTGTGATAAAAGGGGAGTTTAAGGCTTGGCAAGCAGTTTTACTGACTGATTTGCATATAGCTGTGTCTGAACTGGGGTGGCAAAGTGAGCTAAAGAATGATGATGGATTCAACCCAGATCTGTGACTGGGGTGAGTGTTTGAAAAGTTTCAGCACTCCGTACATCATCTCCTTGTGTAAGCAGTTTTACATGCCAAGTTAAAGTGGCAGTAACTGCACATGGAGGTCCTGCAGTGGCAGGAATGAGACAGGCTTAAAAGGCTATGTTTGTGGGTGGCACAAGAAGTGCTGCAAGCCCACTAGTAGCATTTAATTTACATTCCCTGGGTATATGGGATACCACTTTACAAGGGACTTACCAGTAAATAAAATATGCCAAACAGGTGTAAACCGATATAACTATAATTTAAACCATTTTTAGAGGAGAGAGCACATGCACTTTGGCACTGATTAGCAGTGGTAAAGTACAGAGAGTCCTAAAACCAACAAAAGAAGGTCCGAAAAATAGCCAGAGTAAGGCAATAAGTTTGGGGATAACCCTGCAGAAAGGGCCAGGTCCAACACTAGGAAAAACATTCCAAGAGATTAGAGTGTGTAAAGTGTTCATATAGTGGCCAGACTCTCCTCATGTGTATTGGTTGCACCAACTTATGCACCTAGGTGAGATTGTTTGGTCCCCTTGCTATTCACTCCAGCTATGTCTCATAAGATTTGTGCATCTTTAGACTAGTAATTATTTTGCTTAGATGGCTGTCATATCTCTTTCATTTATCACTTGCTCTCAGTCGCAAGATCTGTTGTGATGCTGTCAGCTTAAGAATTGACAGAAATTAAACTGGCTGCTCTGGAATGGTGTAGGTGGCAGTAATGTAGAGAATACTCCAATAGACTCCCTGGTGCTTAAAGTCTCAAAGGCATTTAAAAAAAACACATTGTTTTAAAATATTTAGAGTTTGTGGTCTTTATTAGGTGATGCATGGACAGTACACTGTGAAAAACACTGCAAACCACAGCTTGATTGTTGGCTCTGGGTATCGTGGCATTTTGAACAAAACACAATCTCTTTACAGCTTGTGACACTAACGTCCATGCCCCATTAAGGAGCCAGGCGCTGTTTGGCATGTTTTTTAAACTAATAAACAATGCAAGTAGCCTCATGCTCCTTTTTGATGCAAGGAAAAACACAATGGTTGGACTTTTTTCTTAGCCTGAGAAAAAAATATTATAAGCATCAGACTCCTTGCTGTGGCACCTACATGTGTATCTGTGCCCCGAAAATGGCCCAGATGGTGTTTGGATTTTTTTAGCCAAAAACAAAATGCAAGCAGCTTTGACTCTTTATGGCAACCACAATAGAACGGTTGTATGATAGAGGCATGACTGGATAAAACAGGCGTGCCTCTACCACGCAGCCTAAACCACGAATGCGTCTTAACCACACATTCCTTTACCACCCATGCCTTTACCACGTAAGTTTGTGGTAAAGGCATCAATAGTAAAGGGGTATGCGTGGCTAAGTTCGTGACCCCCCTTCCCCCGCCCTAAGCTACAAACTCACCCTCCACCCCCCTCCCCGAGATCCAAAAACCCCTACCCCCTCCCAGCCCCCACACTGTCCCTAACCCTTAAACACTACCTCGACCCCCTCCCACCCCCTTGCGCTGTCCGTACAACTATCCCAACCCCTTCCACTGCCCTTAGGCAAACCCCTATTTTAAAAAGCTACCTGACCCCTCCCAGCTCTAAAGCCTACCCCGCCCTCCCCTAAGCCCTAAAAACTACCCAGACCATCAATTCCCCTCCCCTGCCCTGAGGACTAAAATCCTGTCCCATAACCTGACCCAGCCCAGCCCTGACCCAGCCCTAAAAACTACCCTACTCTCCCCTAAGCCTAAAAAACTACCCCAACTACCCATTCCCCTCCCCCTGCCCTGAGGCCTAACACCCTAAACTCTAATTAAAAAAACTACCCTGACCCTCCCCCAGCCCTGAAAGCTACTCGGACCCCTCAGCCCTGAAAACTACCCCTGACCCCCAGCCCTTAAAACTACCCCGAACCTCAGCCCTGAAAACTACTCCAACCCCCAGCCCTGTAAAGTACCCCCGACCCCCCCAGCCCTTAAAACTTCCCTGACCCCCCAGCCCTGAAAACTAGTTCTAGCCCCCCCAGCCCTGAAAACTACCTCCAACCCCCAGCCCCGAAAACTAGTCCCGCACCTCCCCAGCCCAGAAAGCTACCCCGACCCCTGCTAGCCCAGAAAACTACCCCCGACCCAGCCCAGGAAACTACCCCAACCCACCCCAGCCCAGAAAACTACCCCCTACCCCCCAGCCCAGAAAACGACCCGACCACCCCAGCCCAGAAAACTACAGCCCCACTTACCTCACTGCAGATCTCTTCCTGCGAGGTCTTCTGCTTCTGTCCCCAGCAGCCAGCAGCTAGACCGTGCATTGCCTTAACCACACATGTGCATGGTTAAGGCGTATGTGTGGTTAAAGCAAGCGTGGTTTAGCTTGCATAGTCAGAACACGTGTGGTTAAGACCGTGGTGTTCCGGCTGTTTCCCCAATAGAACAATTAGTTCATTTTCTGCTGTCACTTTCATTGGCTCGAATCTTTAAATGTGTAGTCATATACCTCAAATTTTTTGACATCTCTGCATTCCAAATAATAACATTACATTGAAGATCTATTTCTTCTACTTTATGACAATGGCACACAAACAACAAACAACCTCTCCTTATGTGTTCCTTTCATAATCATTAATGTATTAAGCATGCCCCTTTTTTACTTCTACTCTACAATTAACTGCTCTTCTTACCAGAAACGTCACAAAAACATCCTTGATAATACTCCTCAATTGATATTTCCATGCTCCTTCATACTCAACCCTCAATTAAAAATTGTTGTTAGTTACAGTACCAAGCTGTGGCTTCATCCTCACCATGCATTTAAACATTTAAAAATCACACTTGATTCTAATGTCCATAACATCTGTCTGCTCTACTTTCGTTCTACCTTTGCCATTAATAGAGAAAGTCACTCACTGCATGAATTCTTTACCATGTTTGGCTCTCCAAACAGAGACATGTCTCTGTGTTCTCAGCCTGACTTGTCACCTACTACTAAATTGTTATCACAAGGGGATGTGTGAAGTTGTATCAGGAAGTGGAGCCTGGAAGAAAAGAGGCTAGGAGTGTTGGGACAGAAATGTCCTCTGCATGGATGAAGACATGTACCCCTGCACTGAGTGCCCAACTGTACTGTTGTCTGGATCCCTAATGCTGAAGGTTTTGCCATAGTCAAACACAGATCATGTGTGTGCACCATGACATATGCCTGTTTCATGGATTTCAGTCTTGTTGGACCAGGATGGGCGCCTGAAGCACTACCCTCATAGCGGTGGAAGTCTGCCACCTTCACCAGGAGTTAAGCAGCACAGCGGTGGCAGCATACTAACATACTGTGTAGTGATCAGTAGTCGTGAACAAGACCTTTTTACCCTGTGCCACTGGAGTGAGGCATACAGGCTCACTCACCTTTTTCAAGTTCCGCTGCTGTCTGCTTAACCCAACCCTTGGCCTACCTCAGGTAGAGGTGGAGTGATGCACAGCTAAGGAGTAGTGACTGCACTTGTTGGATGTGTGCCTGGGAAGGGTACAGTACAGGGATAGGGCAGTACTGTGCTACCTGTGTATGGTTGGTGCATGCATTGGGTGTATGTATCCATGTAAGGAATACATGACACCAGAGATGTAGTGCTGTGCCATGTGTGCACAATGAGAGCATGTGCTGGGTATGTGTGCTTGCATGAAGTACAATACATGAAGGGTAAAGTGTTGTGCGGCATTCACATGGTAAGTGTGTGTGCTGGCAGTGTGTGTGTTTGTAAATATTTCCCCCTTGTTAAATATAGAAAAGAGCTTCAGTGCTGAACTGTGCAGGTGGATGGATTTTGTGTGCTAAATGCATGTGTACATGTAAGGGTACAATGCATGGAGGTGCTAATGCTGAACAGTAACTGTGCTGTGAATGTACACTGAGTAAGTGTGCCTGCAATGGTACATTACATGGAGGACCTTATGTTCTATTTTGGGAAGCCCAGGCCTGCTTAGTGACGAAATGAGGAGGAGAGGAATACCCCCAAACAGATTTGGGTATTGCTACGTTCCTGTGACCGTCTCGGCATGGGCATTTGCAATAAGAAAGTTAGCGCCAGTGTTTTTACAATTACCATGGCTACCCAGTATGCCAGGAGGGGCTGCCGGTACCAACATGCCAAAAGATTTGGGTTGTAACCCCACGGAGAGGCTGGGGCTATGTTCCATGGGTAGGAAATGCACTGTGAAGGAACTTCACCTGACTGACCTGAAGGCTGCGGAGACACCATGGAGGACGTCGAACACTCACTGGGCTCCAGGCGGGAGCGAAGAAAAGATTTCCACGCATGCTGGGTTAAGTCAACTGATCTGTGAGCTTCTCCGACAACCGAGAAGGACTCCGGCAGCACCGCTCAGGAGAGAGAACCTTCGCCGCCGGGTGCTGCTGTGTGGACAGTGAGCGCCCAAATCCTCTGAACTGAGTAGGACTCATGGGTGCGCGCTCCAAGGACACCCGCTGCTCTGCCAAACTCCTCCATGCTGTGAGAGCGGGTAGGATGTGAACTGGGCCAGACTCGCTGCTAACGGTGCTGTGGTACTATAGACACTTTTGTCTAAAATCCTGGAGAATTAAAGGGGAACTCTTGAGTATGGTCTAATAATGTGCATTCCCTTGATGTGGCCATCAGTGAATGGGGAATAACCCCAAACAGGTTATACGAAGGAGGGAGGGAAAGGGATTTTCCTGACAACTACTAGAGCCCCGACCTCAAGGGGGATTGTTTTGTTGTTTCTGAATGTCGTATACATTTGCATGTGTACAGCTAGAAATAAAGTACCTATTTTGTTTATATAAAATCAAATATTTGACTGGATATTGATTTATTGTTCATACTGTGCTATCTTTGAGCTATGAGCTGTGTTTACTGACCTGTATCTACACTCCCCCCACCCCGAGGGAGACTTGACTGCTCGAACGCAGCTACCACTGACAGTCAAGTGTGTAAGAGCACTTGGCCCAATTACTTAGAATCCTTAGTAGGCCCTGGGACATCAGGAGTAAAAGGCCTCAACTGTCACGGTTGGCCCAGTAGCCCCGGGGTACCCCTTGGCTCTCTGAATGCGGTTCTGACAATTGGCGACAACCTGTGGGGAGCCTAACGTTTAGGAGAAAAAGATAGAGAGGTGGCATTGGTCTTTTTCAATCTGCACCAGTACTGAAATAAGTCCAGTTTTTTTCTTCTACGCACAAAGGCAACAAGCATAGGCAATGGAGAACAAAGATTTGCAAACTGACCACAGAATCAGGTCAGTAGATCAGATGAAGGATTTATTTGGTGACAGAGGATGGAGGATTCCCAGGAGTAGGGACACAGAGGTCCTCGCTAATTTCATTAGGGATCAGTTTGAGATACCGGGTGAAAGGGAGGAGACTGTAGCTGACTCTGGGAAGGGAACCATGGTAGGTACCCAGTAAGAAAGCGCTGTGGTTTCAGGGTCTAGGATCCCCTTGGCACAGATATATCACAGACACATGTTGAGTGTGTCCCCAAATGCATTTTTCAGAGTTTCATCATCACACATACCTCCTTACACCACCTCGAATTTCTAGAGTACCACTGTCCCCAATTCCAGGAGTAACCACTTGGGTGGGTTGAGTCTAGCAGAGATCCTGAGATTTCAGTTGGAGCTTCAGAAAGCTAAGGCTGAGGAAGATGAGAAAGAAAGAGAGTTCGAGAGAGAGAAACTGAGACTAGCTCACCATAAACATGAAGAGAGGAGCAGGGAGAAACAGGAGGAATGGGATAGGGAAGAAAAATTGGGAGAAAGAGAGGACAAACAGAGAGACAGGGAGGAGAAACAGAGAGAGTAGAAGGAGAAATAGAAGGAAAAGGAAAGTGAGCTGGAAAGGAAAAGAATTGCCCTTGAGAGAGAGAAACTTAAGATGGCAGCAATGACAACTCCATCTGTGATAAGTGACTCTACTTCTAAGGATGTGGCAAAGGTTTCAAAAGATCTTATGCATGTGTATGTGGAAGGTCAAGATATTTTGGAATAGTTTGAGAGCTTTAAAATTGCTTGTAAAGCACAGGCCTTAAATGAAGTGTCTGAGGCCGCAGACTTAATGGGGCGCATGCCATTGGAAGGGACAGCCATCACTGGGAGGATGCCTGTGGCAGGCCAAATGGTCTATGAGCGAATGACGGAAGTTCTCATTAGATGGTTTGGGCTGAAGCCAGCTCACGACCCACAAATATTCTGTGACTACAAGAGAGCGGATGGTGTTCTGTTTGAGACTTGGATGCATGGTGTATTGCATGATTAGAATGAGTGGATAAGAAGAATGGAGGTCAAGGATTTTCAGTCTGTAGTAATGGAGTCCAACAGGCAAGATGTAGTTTAAGATGATTTATTGAAGTAAATTACATATAGAAGAGTTCTTGTGTAGCAGGTTGATAAGTTCATGTGAAGCAGCCCCACCAGGAGCAGCCTGCCTGCTGCTCAGCCCATTCTCCAACTGTCACACTTCACCTCACAGGCACCCAACATTCCAATACGCATCATCACTCCAACATTCCATGCAGCACACAGCACATTCACACTGGCTGAGCAGGAGGAGGGATAGTGGAAGAACATTAACATGAACAGGATACTAAATATCCCCCTTTCTTATATAACAGAAGCATAAATATGGTTGCCTGAAAGAAGCTAAAACAATGTGAACCAGGAAAAGGAAATAAAGGAGAGGAACACAAAATAAACTGAGTATGTGCAATGAAGTGAACAAAGAGGAGAGAGCATAAGGATAGGTGGAAGTAAATGAAGAGAAAGCAAAAGATAAATATACACAGGTAGATATAACCCATCCTCCCCTTCTATAAATTTCAAAAGAATAGAATACAAATGTAAGGCATAGGAAACAACGAGATGAGAGGTTGACGAAATGCACCAATGGCTACCCCCAAACACACCCACTGGCCAGACAGGCATGCAAGAAGGAAATACATAGCACGATCACAGACTGAACATTAGCCTAACACCCAGACACACAAAGTAGAGAAGGAAAGATATCCTCCTATACAAGGAAGAAAGAGAAAAACACTACAATGAGGGAAAGACTGTGGACAAAGGAGGACTAACAACCAAATATAGTCCAGATTCCAAGGATGAAAACAAGAAAAAACATTACGAGGACAACTGAACAAGCGAGAAAACAGAAAAGATGAGAAGAAAATACAAAAAGTACCACTCATCCTCCCCCATTTTCAAATTGACAATGTAATGAAATATAAGCATAACGTTGCGAGTAAATAACAGCAAAGTCTAACTATAGACTCAAAATACACTGTACCCCAACAGGGGATTAATAATGTAAAGCTAGTGACGAGAAAACTGTATGACACCCATAGGGACAACCCTCGTGTGAGGGTAACCACTAGCAGAGATGGGACTAACACCCCATAAGACACACCCTAAGTAGGGCAATAATGTGCCACTAGAACATGTCGATGGGACCAAAACCGATGACCTACCCCTGACATAAGGGTGGTTAGCTTATGGAGATGGGACTAAAACCCATGACCTACCCCTGACATAAGGGTGGTTAGCTAATGTGAATGGGACTGACACCCATGACCTACCCCTGACAAAAGGGTGGATAGCTAATGTCAATGGGACTGAACCCATAGCCTACCCCCAGAAATTATGGGTGGGAAGCTAAAGTAGATGGGACTGAAACCCATAACCTACCCCGAGAAGTAAGGGAGGTAAGCTAAAGTAAATGGGACCAAGGCCCATAAACAGATACCCTGTGTGAGGGTTAACAAAGTAAATCCATGTAAATGGGGCTCAAACCCATACCAGTCCCTAACGAAAGGGAGTGTGAAAATGAAACATGAGAAGTGTAAACACCCACTAAGATATTTGTCCTCCTAAACGTAAGGGTACCTATTCTTTCTTAAGTAAATAGTAAACAAACCAAATACGTAATCCCACGTGAAAGGGATAAAACATGCACTGTAGAAGTGTAACCAACTATATGGTATCATGACGAGCAAAGTCAACTGTTGTAATCCTTGCCAAAAACTGACAAGAAAGAAAGTAAACAGTGGACACCACAGGAATTCCTTGGATAATCTGAAGGCATATTCCTCCAAACGTGTCCCAGCGTTATTTATAACTATGATCAAAAGACAACCAAAATGTCAAAAATAGTGGGGCTATACCACACCGATCATTCGTCGTGCGGAGGATAAGTCAAACGAGATCCCACAACGTGACCAGTCTTATCCAAGGTCACAAAGCTCTAGATACTCACAGCAGGCTCCCAATACTTGTGACTGTCAAAAAGAGAACCGAAACCATCTTGTCAGAAAAGTCAATTACATATCCACGATGAAAACGGGGAGAGTCTAAACCCAAGATGGCGGCACGCTGTGGACATGCATGCAGAGAGGCTCTCGGTGCGTTCGTGCACCAAACGTCTTTGGAAGGTTTCATTCAAAGTATAACATGACAGTGGCAGCTCCGCATCAGGTGCTTCACGCGACCACAAGAAACGGTAAGTGGCGCTCGAACATTTTAAAATATGCCACGCAGACCTTTTTGAATGATGCGTTGTGTCAACCGTAGAGTAACGGTTTAACTGGCTTAAGTGCATGCAAGTAATTGTGGTGGTGACAAAATAAAAGAGAACTCACCACAGTATCTGTCGTCAACATACGGCCGGATCCAGCTGCCAGTAAAGAGACCGCGTAACAAATAGTAAATACTGAACAGGTCCCAGTGACCGTAATGCACACAATGTAAATCGCATAAAAAAAACAATACTTCCTTGTGATGCCAGACAAAAAGTCACTCACAAAATTTCTTCAAAGACAGACTCAATTAAGACAGCACGTAGGGTAGAATTTCGAGCAAGTTCTAATCTTGTGAAAACACATAGACGTCTGAACATCTTGTAAAATGCCTCACATGCAACAACTTCTCCATTGTTGAACACCATCACTGTCAGTTGGAGGCAAAAACTTCGCAAAAGAATGTTCTCCAGTCCGGATGGGCTGAAGTACTTGAGCTCACACAGGTTGACACAGCAGCAAAGTTCACTGACCTCCAAAAACACATTTTGGCCCTGTGCAACTACGCGTCTCCCAAACACCGAAGCACCGTAGTGGTAGGTTGTAGCCAGCAACAAACACTCTGTTGTAGACAGAATTCATCAACGCTGTGTCACTTGCCGTGGAAGATCGTGGGAAGAGGCCGTTCTTCCGATCCTTGTTAACAGGATTGTTTTCCCTTGCTCCGTGATGTTTTTGCATGTCCACAGGGTCAAAAGAATTTACAAGCTGTAGGTTGGTAGGCTTGATGACAGAATCACTGCTTGAAAAATTCAAAGTCCCAAGTAAGTAATTCAGATGAGCACAGCACGCCTGGGCTAGGGCTGTCAGATGATGATGACACTGGTGGGGCTGAGAGGCGTAGTGCTTCATCTTCATAGGTTTCTAGTGTATATCTTTGCTTGTTTGTGAAGTACTCCTTGCTTTCTTGTGGACGTCTTTACTGTTCTGTGTAGAACTCCTATGTTTCTTGTGAGCGTTTTTTCTTTTCAGTGGATACCTTCTCTTGGTAATATACGTTGCGTTGCCAGCATCTGTAGACTCTGTAGGTAGCTTCATCTTCAGGTCCAATTGTAACACATAGGTTAGTCACCAACACGTCGTCAAAAAAATGTAGTAATGAAGTCCAACAGGCAAGATGTAGTTTAAGATGATTTATTGAAGTAAGTTACATATAGAAGAGTTCTTGTGTAGCAGGTTGATAAGTTCTTGTGAAGCAGCCCACTAGGAGCAGCCTGCCTGCTGCTCAACCCATTCTCCAACTGTCACACTTCACCTCACAGGCACCCAACATTCCAATACGCATCATCACTCCAACATTCCATGCAGCACACAGCACATTCACACTGGCTGAGCAGGAGGAGGGATAATGGCAGAACATTAACATGAACAGGATACTATACAGTCCCTTAACCAGTTGGAGGTGACGGAGCGACTCAAGAAGGAGTGCTCTACCCTACGTAGGCAATGCCTGTCTGATAGGACTGAGGGAGATCAAACAAACCTTGCAGTGTTAGCTGATAAATGGGTAGCTAATGAGGTTCACAAAGGTCTGTAGCAGCACGGTTCTAAGCCAAAAGGGGAGATGAAAATCTTGTTCCAAACCGGAGGGTAAGGGCCAGGCTACTTCTCATGGGACTAGAGGGGGGCCCAGGAAACTTGGGAATGCTGATGGTATAGCCAGGAAGGAGCATTATGAGAAAGCAAGGCAAGGGAGCCCTTCTCAGTCCAAGGTGGTGACTTGTTTTAAGTGCCATAAGTTGAAGACACTACACGAGAGACTGTCAAGAGATGGAATTTGACCCAGTGACACCCATGTTAGCATGTATGTTACACATGGGTGAAAGTGCCTGAGAGGGACCAGTTGCACTCAAAATAAAAGCTATGGACATTTGGGAGAGGAACCCAGATGCTCTGAAGCACATCCATCCACTTACAATGGGATTTGTGAAGGAAGTTAGTCTTAATGGGAGGAAAGTGCCTGCCCTGAGGGAAACTGGAGCCTTCATCACTATGGTTGAGAGGAAGTACCTTAAGCCTGAGGAGGTACTTCCTGGACCCAAGGAAAAAGAATTGGTAACCAGTAGAGAGGGCATAGCATATCCACTTGCCAGGGTTGAGATTGAGCGCAATGTCAAGGCTGCCATGATTGATGTTGGAGTAAGGGAATAACAAGGCGCTCAATGTCACTTGGGCAATGTTTTATTTTCCCCTGGTTTGGTGCCAGGACCAGAGCCTTTATGGCTTGGACATCATCAGCTGTGTTGACCAGAGCACATCAGTCTCAGGATGAAGCTGGAATCACCTCTGATTTACAGGGACCAAGACAAGGTAGTTTGCAGGAAAGGTCAGACTCTGGGAAGGCAGTGGCTGTGGAAGTCATCTTTTCTTCTCCAGAGGGAGCGGAGGATGAGGCTCCTGGAGTGTACCATTTTCTGGAGTCTAGGTTGCTTCCAGAGCTGTAGGGTTTGTTATCTGCTGGAGGGCTTACTCGAGAAGATTTCCGCAAGGCATGCGTGTGGGACTTTGGAAGGAAGCCCAGGATCAGGTCACCAAAGGAAAAATCAGGAAACACTATGTTGGCTGGGAGCATGGTCTACTCTATAGTGAACTGGTAAATTCTGAGCCATAAACTAGCAAGAGGCTAGTGGTTCCATTAAGGCACATGAACTTCCTGTTGCCACTGGCCCATGAAGTGCCCTTAGCAGGACACTTAGGGATTAGAAATTCACAGGATAGGTTGTACCCTCTGTTCTACGGGCCAGGGATCTGCAGAGACATAGAGTGGTTCAGTAGAAACTATACAGCTTGCTAGATGAGTGGTAAGACAGGAGGGAAGACAAATGCACCATTAGTGCCCCTACCATTTACAGGTGTTCCATGTCAGCAGGAAGAAATGGGCATTATTGGTCCATTTGACACCCCTCTGAGGAGCATGACTGCAAAGGTGGTAGTGAAAGCTCTCCTAGGGATTTTTTCTAGGGTCGGATTCCCAAGGACGGGAATTTATGACCGGGGAACCAATTTCATCTCCTGTTATATGCAGAGATGTGGGACCAAGCTGGTATGACATATAACTTTTCCACAGCATACCACCCACAAACCAATGATTTGGTGGAGTGGTTTAACAAAACACTGAAGAGCATAATGGGAACTCTGCCAGAGAACATCAGGAAGAAGTGCAATCTTCTCTTGCCATGTCTTTTTGTTGGCTTACCAAGAGATTCAGCAGAAGGGAGTAGGGTTCAGTCCGTCTGAACTTCTGTATGGACACCCAGTGTGCTGTCCACTCACCTTAGTAAGAGAAGGGTGGGAAGGAACCTCAGAGTTTCCACAGAAGGATATATAGGTCTATGTGATTGGCCTCAGAAAGTTGATTATGCAATACAGTCAGGCAAAGTAAAACCTTCAGTATAGCCAAGCGCTGATGAAGGAATGGTAAGACCAGAAAGCCATGCTGTAGGAAACCGCCTCTCTGTACAGTGTACTACAATGTAAGCCTGGGTGGAGTTCGCAGAGTTTTACTCCGCGAAGTTCCAGAAAAACACTGCGTGCTCCACGGAGTTCCGCCAGTGGCAGAGTGTGTTAAGTTGCGGTGCTCGCACTGATTTTTTTAGCGTCAGGAGTTTGTCCGTGCACCACGTGTTGCACCAGAGGGTGCTGCTGCTTTCTGTTGCTCGAGTAGACATTCTACTCAAGCAACAGCTTCCTCAACGCACATTGCAGATTTCTCAACGCGAGCAGTCGTGACCTGCCACGACCGCCTGTGATGAGAAATCTCACCAGGAGGAGGTCTGGCGCATTTTTTTTCTTGCAAGCGCTCGCCAACTTACCATTGGAGAGCCGCTTGAGAAAAAAAAAATCACTCTGCGTCACTTCGCTGAGTTTTTCCGAACTCCGCACAGAGCACGGAGTGGGCAAAACTGGGCGAGCTCGAACCGGCGGAGCAGAATTCTTCACCCACCCCAACTAAAATGAAGTACACTATGTAGAGAGTGTGAGAGATCCCCAAAAGGCAGGCAGAAGCAAAAAGGAGATAATAATCTCGTTTTGTGGTAGTGTGGGCGAGCAGTTAGGCTTATCCGAGGTAGTGTTAAGCATTTGGTGTACTCACAGAGGCGGTGAATGAGACAAACACCCAAGAATAAATCCGAGACCAATTTGTAAAAATAACATCAATTGTGATATCCTTTTTAAGCAACATCAGGAAATAAAATGATGGACGGAGTGTTGAAACTTTTCAAACACTCACCCCCAGTTACAGACCTGGGTTTAATCCATTGTTATTTTGCTCGCCATCCTATCACAGTTTGGTCCCAGCCTTTTGAAAATCAGTCTTGACCCTGCTCCCCATGGGAAAAGTGCAGCCCAAACTGCCAAGCTAGGCCCTCCCTGGACCAGAAACAAGCATCCTGGGACCGGTTTCAGGGTATCGCCCCTCATCAGCCAGGCTAGCTTGAACCCAGTGCCACAGCGAGCAACGGATCCACATCTGGCGTACCCTTAGCCACTTAGGGCGCACATAGCAACATCACAAAATAAAATGATGGATGGAGTGTTGAAACTTTTCAAACACTCATCCCTCACTCACAGATGCGAGTTTAATCAATCGTTATTTTGCTCGCCACATCACCCAAGTTTGGACCCAGCCATATGCAAATCAGTCTTGAACTTGCTCCCCATGAGAACAGTCCAGCTTGAACTGCCAAGCCAGGTCCTACCTGGACCGGAAATATGCATCCTGGGACTAAACTGAGGTGGCATGGGGAGCAAAAGAACGATGGATTTAACCCAGATTGCTTGTCTGGGGGTCAATGTTTGATTTGTTCTGCATTCCGTCCATAATTTGTGTGTCTTATATAATTTTTAAGACCATAAACACAATTCTAAGTTAAGGACTTTAGGAGTTATGATTTTTCAAAGTTCCGAAAATATATCACTTCTATGTGCAATTATGCACCATAGAAAACAATGGGGAAAAAAACTGAAAAATACACAGAAATTCAGGCAATGCTTTTATGAAGTTCACCTTCTCGTTTTAGGTTGATGTCGGGACCAGGTCCAAAGTTCCAGCAGGAGACGTTCTGGAGCATCCCAGATTGGCCAGAGCAGAGGTGCTGAGGTCTTGGAAGCTTGTGTGCAAAGATGAAGGGGGGCAATTGAAAAAGCACTGCACAGAGGGACGTACAGGAAAATCAGGTGGGTCTCCTTAGAGAAAGGAGGTTGGGAGGGCCTGGGGACCATGGGAGCAGGGCTGTTTGGTCAGTACTGGGACAGGTGGGGCCAGGTGCAGAGCAAACAGGTCAGCTAGGCATCGTGCTTCTTGAGGTCCTCTCTGTCAGGAGCAGGCAGTTGCCTCCAGTTGGAGAGGCCATCTTGGGACAGCTGGGCCACTCAAGAAGTAGGTCTTGGGTGTCTTGATGTCGCTTGATGGGTACTTGTATCTGGAGTGTAAGCAGTCCGGTGTGGGTTCTTCTTCTTGGTTTTTATAGTTGGGGGTCCGGTACCCCAGGTATTAGTACGCCACATCTCCGGTAGGCCCTGGTGCCTCCAAACTTGGTAGGGAGGGAGATCTGACCCTTGGGAGCTGTTACACCTCTTCTTGCTTTGGTGCTGTGTTGAAGTCATCGGGGAGCAGCAAGTTGACATACTGGATTTCATGGGATCGGTTCCTGCGGTGTGCAGGCGAGTGTTACCTTCACTCCAAAGGAGCTTATCAGTGATTTCTTGAAGGCTGGAGGTGCTCCTGGGTTCTTGGAGTCCTTTCAGGTTTCAGGACAACACAGCAGCAGCAATTGTTGAGTCCTAGGAGCAGAAGGCAGGGTTTGTGCTTTTTTCTTCTGCAGCAGGCCTTCAGTTCTCGAGCAGCAGGTCTTCTTTGTCTTGGTCTTCTCTTGTCCATCGAATGTGATGTTCACATCTTGGAGTGCCACCTAAATACTGAATTTAAGGGCCTTACAAGGGGAGATATGTTGTAGCCAATGGAATACCTACCTTTAGGGTGTCAACACCCTCTAGTGACCTAGCCCTGATTGGAGTCTTCTCCACCATTCCAAGATGGTGGAATTTAAGGAGAGAGGTTCACATCACCTGCCCCACTCTACGGGTGTTGTAGGTTAAGTGGGGACCCTCTTCATCATCTAATCAATTTTCCCGCCTTTCCTCCCACCAAAAATGGAGCAGGGAAAGGGGCTAGGCCTCCCCCACTATCTGGAGGTTTGTGGGTTGGATTTCAAAGGCGGCATTGACGTTGAAGCTTCCCACCCAGGAAATCCATCATGTCCTGGAGGCGGTGTGAAGTATCTCTGCCCAGAGCAGGCTTTGTCTCCATCCTCTGAGAGCCCATGAGGTCAGAAACATGTTGGCTAGTGGCAGGCTGGCAAAAACAACTCAGGAACCACACCAGTGCTTGGTAGGTTTTCAGGGGATCCTCTAAAAGAGTGTCCTGTGTGAATGTATTAATAAGTCCATCACTGGCATCAGTGAGGATTTATTAAGACAAGATGTGTGGTACCAAACATCTCAGAAATCAGTGAAGCCATCATAGAGCTAGGAAACTCGTGTTGACAAGCATGCAGCCCTTGTACTTTTTATGGCTTCCCCGTTCACTTACAACATCCCAAAATTGACTGGACATTGAAGGGGCATATCTGCTAATGCAGGTAGGCCCACACACAAGATATAGTGCACCCCCTGCCTTAGGGCTAAAGGCCTGCAGTAGAGGTGACTTACCTATATCGTATGGAGGTATGGGAGGCATAGCACACAGGGCTGTGAGCCATATTGACTCTTCAGATTTTCCTGCACCAAGACATGCACCCTGCAGTAGGAGAGTGCATAGCCTTCGTGTGGGTTCCTGGGTGTGGCACAATCTTTGCTGCAGCCCCAGAGGACACTCTTGAGTGCCCATGTCCCAGGGGTACCATTTATTAGGGGCTTTCAGGGGCCACTAAAGTTGTGCCAATCGTGGTACAGTTTGGGGGAAAGCGATGTGGCACTGGGGACCTGGTTAGCAGGGGCCCAGTGCACTTACAGTTCAAAATTACATCAGACATCAGGCAAAAAGTGGGGGCTAACCATGTCAAAAGAGGCACTTTCCTACATGACCCCCCCCCCAAATGAAAGAGGATGGCCTAACCTTCCCGTAGAGAGTCTTCAAGTGGAAGAACATGAAAAGTCCATATGCATTGGCATGGGCAGTCCCAGGTCTGTATTTCACTTGACAGTCCATTCCCTGTAGGGATATAGACCACCTGAACAGTTTGGAATTTTCACCTTTCAACTGCATTAACCATCTTAGAGACCTGTGGTCGGTTTGAACAATGAAGTGAGAGCCAAACAGGTATAGCCTCAGCTTCTTCTGGGACCAGACCACAGCAACGGCTTCCCTCTCAATGGCACTCCAACACTGTTACCTTGGGAGTAGCCTACTACTGATAAAAGCCACAGGCTGGTCTTGACCGTGGGCATTTATTTGGGATAAGACCGCTCCTATCCCATGTTCAGAGGCATCAGTCTGTACAATGAATTGCTTGGCATAATCTGGAGCTTTTAGAACAGATGTGGAACACATTGCTTCCTTCAGAGTGTCAAAAGCCTTCTGACAGCTCACTGTCCAATTCACCTTTTTGGGCATTACTTTGGAGGTCAGTTCTGTGAGGGGCATCACAATGGTGCCATAATCCTTCACAAACCTCCTATAGTACCCAGGCAAGCCAAGGAAGGCCCTGACATGAGTCTGGGTAGTTGGAGCACCCAGTCCAGAATGGTCTGAAGCTTGGGTTGTAATGGTTGAACCTGGCCTCCACCAACAAAGTAGCCCAGGTATACAACCTTCCCCTGCCCTATCTGGTACGTGGTTGAGTCAATAGTGAGACCTACACTTTTCAAAGCCTCTACAACTTTCCTAAGGTGGATCAGGTGATCCTGCAGGTGGAGCTAAAGACAACAATATCATATAGATAAGCTGTGCTGTATGATTCCAAACCAGCAAGGACTTTGTTCACCAACCTTTGAAAGGGTCTGGTGCATTCTTCAGTGCAAAAGGCATCACAGTAACCTGATAATGCCCCTCTGGGGTTAAAAATGCAGATCTTTCTTTTGCTCCTGGAGTCAGACCTATCTGCCAGTACCCAGACGTGAGATCAAAGGTACTCAGATATTTGGTTGCTCCCAATCTGTCAATTAATTCATCTGCCCTTGGAAATGGGTGTGCATCGGTTTTGGTCACTGCATTGAGACCCCTATAGTCAACACAGAACCTCATCTCTTTTTTACCACCGTGGGTATGAGGCTTGGGGACTAACACCACTGGGCTGTCCCAGGGGTCTCTGATGCCTCTATGACTCCCAATTCCAGCATCTTCCTTACTTCAGCTTTGATGCTCTCTTTCACATGATCAAACTGCCTGTAGACATTGTTTTTGACAGGTAGGCTTTCACCAGTGTCCACATCATGGGTACACCAGCTGGTCTGACCAGGGGTCAACGGGAAGAGCTCAGTAAACTGAGTTAGGACTTGCCTGTAATCAGTCTGCTGTTGAGTAGTGAGGTTGTCTGACAAGACCACTCCTCCCACTGACCCATCTTTTGGGTTGTTGGACAGGAGGTCAGGGAGAGGTTCACTCTCTTCTTCCTGATCCTCACCTGTAACTATGAACATGGACACATCTGCCCTGTCATAATAGGATTTAAGGTGGTTCACATGGAGGACCCTCGGTGTTCCTGTAAAAGCCAGGGTCCACCAGGTAGGTGACCTCCCTTTCTCTCTCTAGGGTGGGATAGGGCCCACTCCACTTATCATGGAGGGCCATAGGTGCCACAGGCTCCAAAACCCATTCCTTCGGCCCTGGTTGCAACTCCACCATAGCAGTCTTTTGGTCATACCATTGCTTTTGAAGCTCTTGGCTGGCCCTCAAGGTTTTGGTTTGCTTTCTCCATGTATTCAGCTATCCTGGTGCAGAGGTCAAGTAAATAGTCCACTATGTCCTGTTTAGGTCAATGAAAGGTCTCTCCCAACCCTTCTTTAGAAGGCACAATGTTCCCCAAACAGGATGACCAAACCAAAGATCAAATGGGGAGAACCCCACTGCCTTTTATGGCACTTTCCTGTAGCCAAAAAGCAGGCATGGCAGTAAGATATCCCATCTCCTTCTGAGTTTTTCAAGAAGTCCACCAATCATATCTTTCATGGTCTTATTGAATCTTGCAACAAGGTCATTATATGGCAGATGGTAGAGGTAGTGAACCTGCAGATCATTCCACACTTCTTCCACATGTGTTTTAGGTAACCAGACATGACGTTTGTACCACTATCTGATACCACCTCCTTAGGGAAGCCCATTCTGGTAACGAAACCAATGAGGGTCCGAGACACTGCAGGGGCAGTGTCCTAAGGGGAAACGCTTTAGGATACCTGGTGGCAGGATCCGCTACCACCAGAATATATCTGTTCCCTGAGGCTGTAGGAGGGCCAAGGGGACCAACAATGTCAATCCCTACTCTTCAAAGGGAGCCCCAACCACTGGAAATGTTATTAAGGGGTCCTTTGGGTGCCCATCTGTCTTGCCACTGGCTTGACAGGCAGGTGGGATAGGAGTAGCAAAACTTCTTCACCTTCTAGTACATCCCTGGCCAGTAGAAGTGGTTGACAAGCCTGTTCCAAGTCTTGGTCTGGACCAGGTGTCCAGTTAAGGGGATGTCATGGGCCAAAGTGAGGAGGAATTCTCTAAACACCTGATGCACTACCACTCTCCAAGTGGCACGAGGTTTGGGGTCTCTGGCCTTAGTGTAAAGGATTCCCTCCTCCTAATAGGTCCTGTGGGAACCACTAACATCACCACCTTCCTTTGCAGAAGCTTGCAGTCGCAGGCATTCAAGAGTGGGGCAGGTCCTCTGCCCCTGGCACAGCTCTTCCCTAGAGGGTTCTCGGGCCCAAAAGCTCAGCCTGGTAAGGCTCCAGCTACTGAAGCTCAGTTTCCTCCGGGGCTAACTCTTCTTTCCCATGAGGAGAAGGATCTGGTATCTAATTTGCAGCTGGTACCCCACTCTGATTGCCTTTTCTCTTGGAGGGTTGGGCCATTCTTCCAGACTCCAGCACCTCTTTTTACCCTGGGTTCTGCTCTGTGCTCCGGATTTTCTGTTCTGGACTCCAAATCATTGCCAAGCAAACAATCAACTGGCATCGATGAAGAGACTGCTACTTCCTTTTTTCCAGCAACCCCTCCCCAGTCAAAGGACACCATTGCCATGGAATGGGTTTTTGTCATACTGTCAGCATTGGTGACTGGATAGGTCCTTCCAGGCAGATACTGATCTGAGGACTCCAGCTCTCAGTCACCATGGTGATGCTGGCACCAGTGTCTCTCAGGGCTTCCACCCTAACCCCATTAATTAAAGATGTTTTCTGTATTTTTGCATATTAGTGGGCCAGACAGCTATGGTGGCTAAGTCCACATCCCCTACAAGGGTCGCCTCAGTGAGTTCTCTGATGGGTCTGGTCTCACCTGA
The DNA here is from genome assembly GCA_963921515.1 of Calotriton arnoldi. Taxonomy (NCBI): domain Eukaryota; kingdom Metazoa; phylum Chordata; class Amphibia; order Caudata; family Salamandridae; genus Calotriton; species Calotriton arnoldi. The sequence goes on along the minus strand of CAWUFW010003386.1, from coordinate 1,240,073 downwards.
GATCCCATCTGGAGATTGGCCACTGCCTTTAATGCAGGTGGACCAGATGCATTTAGTTTGTTTTTACAGCCTGGGTCTCCAATTCGATGTCCAAGTGCCTTACAGTCATGACCCCAAGCCTTTTTGGGATCCCAGTTCTTACCCTGGTACCTTTCCTTGGGCTGTGATGAGTTTCTGGGCCCACCCTTCAGAGTAGGTTTTTGGGGCCATGAAGAGGACTCATTTTTGTTTTTAGGGTTACCCTCTTTCCCTTGAGGGGGCTTTTTGCCCTCTTTCTTTTGGTCTACACCACCAGTGGTAGTTCTGGTCACCCTTGTTTTGACCCAGTGGTTTGCCTTCTTCCCCAACTCTAGAGGAGAACATGGACCTAGGTTTACCACATTCTGATGTAAATTCTCATTGTAACAATTACTCAGAGATGCTCTTTCATGATTAAAATGTAAATGCCCTTCATAGTCCTTTACATTGTTAACTGTTAACCAACCATCCAGTGTTTTTAGTGAAAAGTATACAAATTCTACCCAGGACTGACTCTGGGTTTTTCGAGTCTCCCTGAATCTTATTCTATCATTCTTCAGTGGTTACTCCAAAGCCCACAATCGGGGTACCCTCCATGAGGTCATAAGACTCAGCATCTTTTTCAAGTAATGTAGGGAGTCTATCCCTGCATTTCCCTGAGAATAGTTCCCAGAAGAGAGGAGCCCAATTTGGTCTAGCTCCTTTTATCCCTACACTGACTCTCTCAAATGCAGTAAACCATTTGGTGATGTAATCGCCATCTGAATAGTGAGGGACAATCCCTTTGTGGAGTTTTGAACTAATAGGAACTGCTATTCTACCAAATTACGTGTATTCTCCCACCAGAGATAGGTCTTAGGCCCTTCTATTTTCTTTGCTTTTCTAGCTCCAAGAGCTGTGGCTCAAATCTCAGTCATCTGGTCAATCTTTACAGTATGAGGTCCTCATCTGAGGGGGTCTCAGCTGTGTTTGAGGGGACTGACTCATGTCCTTCCTCAACATAATCTTCGTTGGTATTATCTTCATTCTCAGACTGGTTTACCAGTTCTGGGTGATGTCTCTCAAACTGAACTATCAGCTCTCTGAGATATTCCTTTTTAGGACTTTTGCCTGGTTTGATTCCATAGCTCTTACAGAGGACTGGTGAGCATGGCTCCGGACCGTGTAAGGGGTCAGGTCGAGTTCCTGAACCTGGCTATTGGAATCGGGCATTATTTTACTAAAGTTGGGACATTTTTAGGAAGTTAAAAAATAGCTATCACTGAATATGTTGTCCTAACTAAAGCACAGGCTTTTACATTTCTACCACTTGGTTTCAAGGATTTAGCCAAAGCAGTTCATTTTAGAAATTTGGAAAAAAATTAGACTAATCAAAAATTAGACTGTCTAGAGACAATTTTTGAAGTTATTCATGTGGTCACTTATTGTCAAAGTGGTCCAGCAAATGCAGAGTCGTTTTCCCACCGCTGATCCACCAATGTAGAAACACCCTCTCTGTACAGTGTACTAAAATTAGCACACTATGTAGAGAGTGCGAGATATCCCCAAAAGGCAGGTAGTGGCAAAAGTAGATAATACTAACTCTCGTTTTGTGGTAGTGTGGGCAAGCAGTTAGGCTTATTCGAGGGAAATGTTAAGCATTTGTTGTAGTCACAGAGGCAATAAATGAGACACACACGTATGAATAAATCTGAGACCAACATGTAAAAATAACATTGATTGATATATAATTTTTAAGACCATAAACACAGTTCTAAGGTAAGTACTTTCGGAGTAAAGATTTTTCAAAGTTCAGAAAATATATCACTTCTATGTGCAATTACGAACCATAGGAAACAATGGGGAAAAAGCAGAAGAATGCATAGAAGTTCAGGCAATGCTTTCACGAAGTTCCCCTTCTCGTTTTAGGTCAATGTCGGGATCAGGTCCAAAGTTCCAGGAGGAGAAGTTCGGGAGCGTTCTAGATCGGCTGGGAGCAGAGGTGCGGAGGTCTTGGAAGCTGGTGTGCAAAGACATAGGGGGCCACATAAAAAAGCACTGCACAGCAGGACTTACTGGTAAGTCTGGTAAGTCTCCTTAGAGGGAGGTGGTCGCCAGGACCTGGGGACCATGGGAGCAGGGCTGGTTGGTCAATGCTGGGGCCGGTGGGGCTGGGTGCAGAGCGAACAGGTCAGGCAGTTGTTGTGCATCTTGAAGTCCTTGCGGTCAAGAGCAGGCAACTTAGATTTGAGATGTTAGTTAAACGATCTGATCCAGCACACAGAAGCAGAGTGGGCCTGTAGCCCTCCACTCCAGTGACACAATAAAAACAGAAACCTTTGGTTACAATTATGGATTCACAAAACACTAAATGCTGCAACCACCTATGTATTAAACCTACTGTCAGTGGGCTGATGGCACGCTTGGTGTGCCTAGGCCTCTGCCCACACAATAGGATAGTGTGAGGCTAGGGCCAAAATCAAAAAGCAGGATACTAGATACACAGACTCAGGCACTCGGGCCGGGAAACACAACTATAAACCGTATTGGGGACATTCTTGCCCCAAAAGCCTCAATGCCAAGTGCGCGAAGGGGGTAGCGAGATTTATTGTATCAGGTAAAATATGATGCCCTGGGATTCAGAATTTTCAGGTACAATAAACTGCACATTTTATGAGTTTCTGCATGATAACTGAGAATTACAACACAATTGTGTTGCTTTCTGATTCAAATTCCACGTGTTGGCATCTACCATGCTTTTTTCTCCATCAGAATTAAAGAGGTTTGAGCACCTAAATCATATCCACTAGTATGGTCCTTATCACATCCGGTAATAAATGGGTGCAGTAAACTCTCCACCACTTGTAATTGTGACCCCTGTGCAAACAGATGTTTGCACAAGGATAAAAAAAAAGACACGAGGACTTCATAATCACAGGCTTAGACCCTATTACAAGTGAACTAGCGTGATTAGCAATATTTATCTCACCAGGTAAAATCGAATTTCCAGGGTTTGGAATTTACCTGGACTGACAAGCTGCACCTATCACAAGTTTTACCATAAAAATTGTGAATGTGGTTTTGACATCAGTGCTTTCCGCTCCAAAATCTGCTGGTCCCTCGTTTTAAGAGTCTTTGTCCTGCGTTAGATTTCAGCAAGTTTGACCTGCCAAAAATTATTAAACTTGTAATTTTAAGCCCTGCAGAAAAAGGACTTTGCAGGGGATTTGAAAATATGTGCGGCTCTCGCAATCGATGCCTTAGTGTTTGAATCTGAAATAGTAGCAAAATGTGTGAAAATCCAACTACTGCATGTTTTACCATGCCACCACCTTACTGCCGTCCTCTCGAGTGTTCACTGCAGGCCTCCAGATTGTGGGATGATGGTATTTCATATTCCAATTGGGCTGACAGCATTTTTATTAAATTTCCTATAGATGCCTGAAACTCAAACATTGACCTGCTTTTAAATCTTGTGCAGTAACATGCATGCGTGTTTGAAACAGATGTACCTGACATAAATTCACCGGATATCACTGACAGCGTTTACAAAGCAGTGCTTTCTATTGTGGTTTCTGCCACTGTTGTCACCCTTTCAAGGTTAGAGTTTGAAACAGTGAGCACATGGGAATGGTTTTCCTAGTAGAGAATGATCTAATTTGCTATTTGAATTTGAACAAATGGGCAAAAAGTAAAAGGCTGATGAAAAAGTAATTATTTATTTTTGTAAGAGAAAGTAGTATCTAGTCTAAATGCAAATGTTGTTTTCCTCCGAAAAATGGATTACATTAATTGAATGACTATCAGTTTGTCCGAGGATACATGTATACTTGCTCCTAGGAAGCATCAATAATGTATGGATACGAACAGGATAGTTAAAAACAGTCTAAACGGTTGAATGATCTGTACAAAAAAGGCTTACTTAATGAAAAATAAAGTAAGGTTTTCAAGGTAATGCTCAAAGACAAGGCAACACATTGCTTTGTTTATTATTTATTAGAGCAGCATCAGCAAATTTTTTTGCTCAATCCAAAGTCCTATCTAAACCAAGATAGTGAAAATGAATTTCCCAATGCCCTTAAAATTGAATTAGAAATTGTCTTTCAAAGCTCCTTCTTGCGAGATGCTCATAGGGGCATATTATCAAGAACGGCGTTAAAATTATCGCCGGTTTAGCGGCAGAAAACTGCCGCTAAAGCGGCGATAATGGGCTTGATAATATGCCCTTGAGAATTCCAATAGAAGTCCATGTTCTGGTGTGAACATGGGCTTCTATTGGAATTCTCAAGGGCATATTATCAAGCCCATTATCGCCGCTTTAGCGGCAGTTTTCTGCCGCTAAACCGGCGATAATTTTAACGCCGTTCTTGATAATATGCCCCATAGGGGCATATTATCAAGGAAACACGATAAATATCGCATTTCCCGCTTTGCGCGATTCTGTTTAACGCCGCATATCGCAGGATTTAATCGCCGAGATATCGCGTTATTATCAACGCATATCTCCACGGCGATTAAATCCTGCGATAGCGGCGTGAAACAGAATCGCGCAAAGCGGGAAATGCGATATTTATCGTGTTTCCTTGATAATATGCCCCAGGGGCTCAGCCGTACGATCCACCTGCCATATCAAGTATGGCTAAGTCGGATTCAAACCAGGCGTTGCAAACCCGCGATAACCGCGGTTAGCGCGGTTAATTCTATCGCATCGCGGGTTTGCTCGAGGCTTGGTAATAGTGCGCTACCGTGTCAGCGCGGATTTCCAGGGAGGAATGGAAGGGAACGCCCACTTTGCATGTCATTAGCGATATTCTTCGCTGACATGCAAAGTGGAGTTCATTGGGCTGCTTACTCAAGGAAACACGCGTTAGCGTGTCCTTGATAATTGTGCGGAGTACAATTCGCCGCTTTTCGGCCGAAAACGACCGATAAAGCGGCGAAAATGGGATTGATAATATGCCCCATAGTCTTTATATAGACATGCTCCTATGCTGTTTTTCTTTTCTTTTTTAATAATTCGCTTTTATGAGCACAGGGCAAGACCAAGGATTCACTTAAATGTTACTTTTCCGTTATACAGAAGGGAACGCTTTAAGGGAATATACAATTAACAGGGAAGAAATGCAGTAATGGAACCAAAAGAATAAAAGGTGTGATTTTCTGGAACATCAACAGTGGCTTTATTTTGTATTTGTGCACGATCACACTGATGGTTACATTACAATTTCAACTTTGTGATAGTTTTGACGTTTCATTTCATACTTGAAACTTTATTCTCCTTTGTTAACACGAATTTGAAACAGCCTTGTTTTACAAATTTTTTATTTCCCTCTTTCATAACATAGGGGCCGATTACGATGTCGGGTGGACTTGTATCCACCCAACACCGTCTCGGAAACGGGACCGTACGACCTCCAGTTGGCAGTCCCAACCGCCTGATTAGGATGTGACCGAACACTGTTCGGTCGCATTCCGATATTTCCCTATGGAAGCATGTGTTATGGCCGTAAACCGGCCGTAGTACATGCTCCCATTGGGAAATGGGAGGTGGTGTTAATCCCTGCACTTCGTGGCAGAAACCTCAAGGGGTGCCTGCCATGGGGTGCAGGGATTAACAGAGGGGCACCTATGGGCTCAAAACCGGAGGCCGCAAGGGAAAGGGGGCACTGCTAGGGGCCCCCAAACACCCTTTCCGACAGGGTTTCCATGTCAGAATGGTCAACATGGAAACCCTGCTGGAAACCGTGTATATAATCTGGACGGCGTAATCCGCCATCCATTTGGATTACGTGCTGGTTCTGACTGGCCGACGGGCTCTATGAGTCCATTGGAAGCCAGCGAGAAGGACCAGCTGGTTTCAATTCCGACCAGCTGAATCAAAATCAGCCAGTTGGAATTGAAACCGACAATATCGGTCGTAAGGCCTTCGACCTGTGGTTGGAGGCCTCATGACCGACATCGTAATAGGCCTCTCAGTGTTATCGATGTGCAGAAATTGGCATTTTTGCTTTTTCCCACATTATGATGTTTTCATTAAAATGTTGCCAACTGTGTAACCTTCAGAAAAATGGGTGGAGTATAAAAAAAAGTTTAAACATCTTTTTAGAGAATAAATACCAGGTTCCCCCAAAAGTGTTTTTTTCTGAAACGTTGCATCCGGTGAAATAACGTGAAGTCCCAAATTCAACACCCTCAAGGGTTACATTTCTCTGAATTTTGCACAACTTTGCTGATAGCTCTAATCCAGCTGCCAAGATGGCTCAGCGAGACGATTGCTTGCCATTTAAACATTTCTATAGGCAAGTCACAATTCTGAGCCAGGGTAAGGCCAACTTAGCATTCCAGCTTTCCGAAGTCAATAACTAATAACAACTGTTATATGCACTGCTAAGAAATGGAAGCAGTGCTATAAAGCATTAGATAGAAAAAGTTATTATTTATCTATCTGATCTGATTATTCTTGGTTGTAGCTAGATTGAAAGAGAAGCAGCTGATCTTCTAGCATGATTAAAACATTTTCTTGAGTAACAGCTTTCAAATCTTCGAAACAATAAAATAAGCTTTCTTTAAAGCATTGTGGTGTATCGTGATTGGGTCCATAAATACTGCGAAACATAAATCTTTTTCCCTGGGGTTTCACATCCGGATCCAGACCATTCCTTTACAACTTTATCACCTCAGTACGTTTATCCTTAAAACATAAAGGGGCATATTCTCAAGGACTCATCGCCGAGTTAATAGCACTTTAGCGCAGCAAAAGTGGCGAAAGAATCATTGCCCCATTCACAAGCTGGTGCAAACTCCCCACATCGCCAGTATACCAGCGATAGCTGCCGCAAAAAACATCGCCACGGATGAGAGAGACAACTAACGCTAATGATATGCAGAGTAGGCGTTCCTGTGCAAAAACTCACGAAAACTCCATTTCATGATATTCACAATGACCAGCCAGATCTGCAATGCGACCCAAAAACAGGCGATAAGGCGCGTTAGCAGCAGGGATTCAACACCTGCCTTTTACTGGTGGTAAGCAGGACGACAACCTGCAGTAGAAAGGGAGCCCAGCCCAGAGCCACATCGGCAGACCAACACATGTCATGGAGCTACTGATCATGCAGCTCGGAGCCCCAAGAGGCCCACAACACCCACCGCCACCCCCCAGGCCCCCCACCCCCCCAGGACCAACCCCCCCAGACTACCACCGAGGCAGAGCAGAATGAGACAGCAGTCCTTCCGAAAACACACCAGCCTCGGAGACTTAACGCCAGAGGAAGTCATTGCCCACTATAGGCTCAAAAGGATGACCATCCTCCGCATTATGACCCACATTGCCCACAGGCAGATGGTACCAACACAACGGAGAACCAACATCCCTCCGCAGACAAAGCTGCTGGCTGTGCTGCACCTGTTGGCCTCTGGTACCTTCCAACCAACAACTGCCAGAGTCGGAGGAGTCTCACAGCCAGCCCTATCAAAGTTCCTCACACCTGTCTTGGATGCCATCATCAGCTTGGTACCCCAGTACCTTCACTTCCCCCACACTGCGCAGGAACAGCTGGAGACCAAGCAAGGCTTCTACGCCATAGCTGGCTTCCCGCACGTGTTGGGGGCAATTGACTGCACACATGTCCTACTTGTGCCCCTGCCGACACTGCACACAATTACCGCAACAGGAAGCTACACGCATTCCATCAATGTGCAGGCAATAGTGGACCACCGGGACTCTTCACCAACGTCGTTGCCAACTACCCAGGCAGTGTGCATGATTCCTACATCTTCCGACAGTCCATCAACCAGCGCTTCCAGGATGGCACCTACGGAAATGCACTGCTCGTCAGTAAGTACCAACCGAACACACCACACACCTCAACTCCACAATCAGACAACTCACAACTGTGGGAATGCACACGTTACAACATCACATACGACATGCCAACAACATGCCCAACTACCAGACACGACAACACATGGAAATGTGGTAACAGGGGCCAGACATCCAGACAAGCCATCCACGTAATGGCACCTCTGCCACACAATAGCAGGATGTGGTGAGAGGCGGGAACCAAGTATGTGTGAGGGAGGCAAGTGACTAACCCCGGGCAAAGCACTACGCTACGCTTGCGTAGTTTGCGAAGTTTGCGCTACTTCGCACTACGCGAATTGCACGTAGCACAGTGCAAACACGCGTAGCGTAGCGTAGTGCAGCGGTCATTTTTTGCTTGCTCGCAGTCCTCAACGTCAAGTTTGCCACCGCGAGCAAGCAAAATGACATCCCGGCGAGACTTTTTCCTCGTTCGCGATCAGCAACATCAAGTTGCCGATCGCGACTGTGGAAAATAAACCTCACGGCGAGATTCTCAACGCGGGGAGGTCAGGTTTCTCATTGCGAGTGTTCGCGTATGCTCGCGACCGCTCGCGATGAGAAACTACCAGTCTGCGTTGAGAAAGCTGCCGCTCGAGTAAAAATCTACTCGAGCGGCAGTAAAAGACAGCTCGCACTGTGCAAGATGCCGTTTTCAATGATTGCACAGTGCGGACAAGCATCCAGCACTGTGCAATCATCGCGAACAGCGCACTACGCAGTTCGCGTAGTGCTACGCGTAGCTCGCGTAGTGCGAAGTGCACTTCGCGTGGCTTCGCGTAGCACTACTTTGCGAACTACGCCCAGGGTTACAAGTGACCCATGAATAAGAATGTACACAATGCCAAGTGTGGAGGGGATGTGCTGGACAGACTTAAGTATGCAGAGCACAGACATGTCCATGTGGACATATGCTGCTGGTGTTTGTAGTGTCGTAGACAGTGGGCGCTACCATGTTACCTCAGGCAGTGGGGTAGACCCTGGACATGTAGCCACGTCGTCCCCCCCTGTAAGCGTAAGCGGAGTGGGCTGGGCCAGCGTAGGAGTGGCAATCAATAGCCTGGGGCTCAGGGCGTGGTTCACTTCCGGGATGGCCACCAAGGCAACTACTGCATGTGTCTCTGTTCCCGCCATATCCTGACCATAGGCTTACACACACGTGGCCGACCACCTTCAACGGCCAATATCACAGTGTTGTTGTCAGGCTTGTAGACATGCGCAGACAATCATGACAATGGTGTGTCCTAGGAGTGCAAGTGTTGCAACTGCGCAGCGCACACAAGTAATTGGCTCGGGGGAGTGAGGAGCAGCTGTGAGGCAACGTACTACACATGGATGCTGCTCATTTGCCACATGCAAGACACGTCAGACATGTATCCCAAAGTCCCACACATCACACACCAATATACTAATAAGCCTGCCAACACTGCCAACACAGAATGCCGAACCACCGATTGACACATCTCTCTCCCCTGTCACAGGTGATCAAGGATATGCACTCTGCCTGTGGATGATGACACCCCTCTGAGCCCCGAACACCCAGGCCCAGAGGCAGTACAATGCGGCCCACATACGCACCAGGGGCATTGTGGAGTGCTCATTTGGTGTGTTGAAGTCATGTTTCAGGTGCCTGGACATCACAGGTGGAAGACTCCTGTACAGCCCGCAAATAGTGTGCAAGATGATCATTGCATGTTGTGTGTTGCACAACATATGTGTACGCACTATTGCCCCATGGATCCAAGTGCCTGATGCACCGGACGATGATGATGAAGATGAGGCAGGTGGACCACACCCCAGTGCAGCACCAGCTGGAATAGCCCGAAGGGACACTATCATTCACAATTTCTTCACATAGGCACGTCACAAGGGGACTGTCCTTTGCAGTCATGGGACAGGTCAGAGTGACCACAGGCACAGCATGTGCAAATAAATTCATTCCTAGACACACTCCCTGTGTGCATGTCACTCCTCTGCATTGGCACATCGCTCGGACAAGTGTATGTGCAACATTTAGTGCTGACAATTTCACCAAGGGCAAGGGCAATTGGATGTCACCTCCATTATCGGGATCCTGTTTTCCTGCGAACTGAACCGCGTCTTCCTCTTCTTCTTCTCCTTGCCCTTCCCTGGCCCCGAGGTCCCAGGCTGATCCTCCGTGGGGCGTGTGGGGTTCAGGTTGTCCTCTGTACTTGCTCCAGCTTCCTCCATTGTGCTTCACAGTTGTTATGTCTTTTTTTATTTATTTCTGGGTTTTTTGCTGCTCTTATGGTGATTTTACCCGCCTGACGTGGGAATTGCAAGCCTGCCGCTGCTTGTCGCAGATTTTTCGATCGCGGTTGGGCACATCGCAACGTTTTTCACGTTCGGGTTGAGATTTTTATCACCGTCCCGGTAGAGTTATCGCAGACATTTGCCTCATTATCGGGGTACTATCGCATGTTACCGCCGTGTTGTAAATGCCACGTTAACACAGGGTTATTTTCCCATGCTAGACGGCGATATGATGACTTGCGTTAACCTATTTTGGCGATGATTATCGCACGTTCTTGAGAATATCCCCCAAAATTGCTGTCCCTCTTTATTATCACATCATAATGTGAAAAAAAACTTTATCCAGACAGTCTTCAGCACGGTGTCAGTTTCACATTGGTTAACTACATTTCTTGTAAAGCTGTTATGAAATAGTCACAGAATGTTAAGCCAGGTCCTTTGCTTTCTTTGTTTCCTTACCTTTAGTAAGCCATTGGTATTCAAATTAATCATTTTTAGGATGCCATCTTAAAAGAAACTCCTGGATAGAGGATACCAACTGATACTATAATAAATACCTCATTTAGCTATTTTCTTAAATTTTAAATGCCTCCGTTGTGTAGTTCTTTTCTTTATATGGTTTTGTTTTTAAATTTGTGTCAAAGTCCTCGTACACACTCCTATAATACAACCTTGCTCAAGGACACCCCTTTTCTCTGGGTGCATTATTTATGGTTGGTTTGGTAGCGCAGCTGTTACCAGGCAATTATGTGAGCATAACTAGAGAGGGGCTTCGGCTCCACCCACATGTTGGGAGCCAGGAGTATATGATTTGATTGGGCAAAAGGTATGTGCTTCCACAAAAAGAGTTTGCCCTCCACACAGCCGTGATCATTTTGTTTATTTCTCTAGCTGCCTGAGGTTGAACTATCAGGGCCACACAAATGATATCGTAATGCTATTGAATCTCATGGATAACTAAATAATTAATGGTGTTTTCTCTGGCATCAGCACAGATTGGAGAAAGGCAGTCAATAACCTACATGGATTATTAGGTCTGGCTTGACAGTGCATGCCAGACCTATTGGCGTTGCCAATGCTGTTTCCTTTGGCTGCTGGAGGCAAATTGTATCTGTTCTTTTGAATATTTCAAAAAATATATGTGCTTCTACATGTCTGCCTATTCTACTATTTGGAAAATATTCACCAAGCTCTCAGGATAGATGGCAATTTAATCTGTGCATGTTCCATGTGTTTTAAATGGACTTGGTATTCTGGCTGCCATTATTCCCTGGCTCCACTGGATCTCCTTGTTTATATCAATCTCTTCTTTTTTGGCGGGATCTGCACGATCATGTTTGCTTTTGGATCTTTTGTAAGTCAATGCACATTTTTCATTGTGCCCTTTAAATTTCTCAACATTTTGTTCAGCGAAAGACCAGTTCAAGCAGAAAATGTGGTTTAAGAGCAGAAATAAATATTGTAGGAGATATTATCCCCTCAAACAGAGCCCTTGCAGGTATCATGCATGCCTTTTGAAACTAAGACCCAGATTTACTAATATTTCACGAAAAGTAGTGCGGCAAGGGAAGTTGCTGCATTCCATGAAAGCGAGAGACCAGTACTAAGCTATATTTACAAAGATAAGGCGCAGTTCTACTAGCACTGGCACTCTTGTGACTGCCTGGCGTCAACACAGGCACCCTTGTGACATGTCGCCTGGGTACCTGCATTGCCCGCAGGATAGTTTTTATGGAGGAAGGCATGCCTTCCTGCACAAAAACAATCCTTTGAGGCTAATTCCTCTGTGTATGTGTGCAGCAGTGCTGCAGAGAGGAAACAACGAGGAGAAGTAATGATATTTCTCATTGTTACGGCAGCCTTGGGTAGGCACACCATTTTGGCACAAACCCAAGTTAACAAGTATTTATAAATAAGAATTTGCATCAAGTAAATGGGTGGATGAATGGGAACGCTAACCCTCCACCCATGTACTGCCTACCTGATGCAAGGTAACACAATACATCAAAAAGAATCCGTAGGTGACGGATCAAAAGAACCTAGCCAAGAAACAAGGGCGGGTTCACCAATTGGGGTGAAGGCCACCTCTACTGGTAGAAAAGAAAAATTTCTTTTCTTGTGTCCCCTCACTCACCCAGGGTTGCCCCTAGGTGACATGCTTCATCATTGGGGCCATCCCAAACATCTACTGATTGGGGCGTGCTGCGACTTGCGGATTTACGTAGGAGCACTTACCTTGTGAGGCTATGTGTCGTGCAGTGTAGGGGAGTGGTGTAAGTGATGTTTTAAAAAATTACCTAACTAGTGAGCTATTGTTTTATTCCTGCTCCTAGTTGGTAGGGATAAAAAGGGGGTTAATAAAAGGGAAATGTAACTGTTATGTAATTATAATCCCTTGTATTATGTCAACATGTTTCAAGGTATCCCCTAAACCTTTTCTTCAGGACAACAAAGGGACCAGCCCTTTGTGTACCACTCAGTGTCGGACCTATAATAAAGTGAAGTGAAAAATTATTAATGCACACCTATTGTGTGAGCATTGGGAAACATATATACATACGGTTGCTTCTGAACACGTAGTAACTGTCATTGGGAAGAAAAAGCAAAATGCTAATTAATACATACTGCCTGCCCACGGTTCTTGTGGGCAGGTAAAGCGTTACGCTGCGCGTAAAAGAAGGTACTTCATACTATGGTGTAAGTGCCCTTGAAAGCAAACTTAGTTAGTGCTCAGATCTTGTGTGGGTAATACTACACATGATACCTTAATTGTGAGCAGGCAAGGTTGAAAAGACATAATTTAAAAACACTTGTAGTCAAGGA